>CM061921.1:378984813-379229247 GCA_031002005.1 Vandiemenella viatica
CATTACAGAGCGATTACAGCTTGGCTGGTGAGTGTTTGCCATCCACCATTATGAAAGCATAGCTGGCTGCCTGGCTGGCGGGCAAAGAAAGTAGGGCGTCCAACACAGCGTTCGTATGATTGCAGAATTTTGTACAGAGTCTCAGGCTTGCAGCGAATTTCGTATGCATTTGTTCAGGTGAGTAAGATGGCCGCCGCGCTTGTCGCACTGCCGCGTCGCTCCCGCGATTAATACCGTTTTCGTGTGGAATATCAGATCGATACGGATATCCGAAACGACAAACCGACTAGTAAAGTACACATAGCACCGCGAGTGCAGTGGTGTGAAGTTCCGTACAAACAGTGAATAAATAGCGCTCGTTTTCGTGGTCACGTAAGCATACGGCTTGTGCTCAGCGAACAGTTGTGGACTCCGCAATACCGCCGCGTCATCGGTTCGCCACCGGGCCGCGTCACGGCGTTCGGTCCGCGTCACCGCGTGCGCGCCGCGTCACGCTGTGCTGTGGTAAGCAGACCGCCGCGTCGCGCTGCGCTGTGGTAAGCAGGCTGCCGCGCCGCACAGCTGACAGCCGTCTGGATGCCGAGCAAGCAGTTCATCGCGTAGCAGACAAGTGAGTATGGCCTTCACAGCGACAGAAAGTACTTCCCAGCGGGAAGCCATCGACATTGCGAAATGGCACGAAGAGATTGTTTCTCTCCTTAACGAGAACATTGGTCTAAAATTAAGTGATCAGAAGCTAAGAGAAATGAAGGATAAGTTGGCTACCTTTGCCATATCAGTAGCACGCATTGAAGGTAGAGAAGAGGAACTGCGGAAGGAAAACTCCAGACTAAGAAAGAAATTGATGAGCTAGAAAGCAAAAGAACTCGGCTTCCACCCCTACTTATGCGTCAGTGGCTGTGTCAAAAGCTACTCCAATACTTAAACCGAAACTGAGTCCCTCAACAACAAGTGCAGTATTCGTCTCCTCGAAGGCAGGAGAAAGTCCAAAGTCAGTTGCTGAGAAACTGACAAGAATTGTGAAACCCGCGAAGGAGAAGATTAGAATTCTCAAAATACGGAACACTAAGAATGCAGTGATTGTGGAGACGCAATCGCAAGAAGATGTGAAGAAGATAATGAGCAACAAGGAATTGAATGAGGAACTAAAGTGTGAGCTGCCCCGTAAGAGGAGGCCCTTGGTCGATCTTCCAAAGTCCATAGAAACAGAAGAGATCGCAGGAAGGATCTATGAACAAAACTTTGAAGAAAAAATGGACAGAAAAGAATTCCTGAGTGGATTCACTCCGAAATTTAGGACTGGCCCGCGAGATAAAGCTTCAGTTCACCAGGTAGTCGAGGTCAGTCCATCAGTGAGGCGACTTCTCGTAGAGCAGCGAAGAGTTTACATTGAGTTTTGTGCAATTTCGGTAAAAGATTATACAGTCGTCACGAAGTGCATAAAATGTCAAGATCTAGGCCACCATAGCAAGCATTGTCCAAAAGAAAAAATTACCTGCGCCCATTGCGGCAAAGATGACCATAAAAAAGATCAATGTCCTAACTTGTCGCAAGAGAAGCTGTGTATTCCCTGTCAAAAACGAGGGAAATCTTGCAGAAAGAGAGGAAAAGATTGCCCAACCTACCAATTGCTGCTACAACGGCTCATTAACAAAATCGACTATGGCTTGTAAGCGCCCCCTGATAGAAGTGGAATCAACCTTAGAAGAGCAATTAACTAATATCATCAAGAAGTTAATCGTGGCAACAATTGGTAAGGCATGCATCAGCGTCAAGAAAAAGAAAGGGAATCCACCGTCTAGAAGAAGAAGGAATGCAATACGAGCAGCAAATTACAGAGAGAAACTGGCGCAGAAAGCTAACAAAGTCTTCGTGAATATGGGCACACAGACCGAGGACACAGCTATGCAAATAAGAGAGGTTTCATCAACTACGACTGAAACTTCACGAAAACCGCGATCGAAACGGTGTGGTATTGGTTATCTCAGGAAGACTGAAGACCCTTATGACTCACAGGCAACACTAAGTATTGGAAGAATTACGCACGAACAAGAAACAGTGAAAACCAGTGAACCCAAGTATGCACCGATACACCCGGAACGAATATACGCGGATTTTGAAAACAACCTGCGACTTACTAAACTTGAGGAAGTTCATACACTGTCACTGGCTCTTCGGCACTTAACGAGAGGGCTACATCCGGCTGGCAAGCATGTCACCTTCCCTCACCCCGAGGCAGTCGACAGAATTCAACTAAAGGCAAATAACCTGCCAACAGACTATGCACAGCTTCTCACCTTGGTAAAACAAGTCTTTGAGAGGAGAGGCGAAATCTTCGATCCCGATATCTTGTACAGGCAGTTTGTACAGACTTATGGCAGGACTGTACTAGACACGAAACTACCTTGGCCCCAATGTAATGTCTACACGAGGCATCCCTGAGTCACTCACGAAGCTAAAGATCGCGCAACTCAATGCCAAGAGAAGTATCACTGTCCTGCATGAAGTAAGGAAATTGGTGGAGGAGTTAGGTTTCGATATTGTCTGCCTCCAGGAACCATATTCACAACAAGGCAAAATACCGTACATGCCGGCAACGTCGCAGATAATCACAACTGGACCGAGACCCATGTCAGCCATAATAGTGTTCAACAAACACACTGTAGTGACTAAACTAGCGCAGTTTTGTGATGAACACACCACATGTGTAGAAATTAGCACACACTGGGGCAATTTTGTGGTATTAAACATGTACTTTCAACATCGAGATGAAATTGAACCCTATTTGAATAAAATAAGGGAGATACATTTAGCTCTATCTGATCAACCTATGGTAATAACGGCTGACGTAAACGCAAAGTCGGCCCTGTGGCACAGTCGTCGAACTGATACTAGGGGTGAACTGCTGGTTGATCTTATAAATGAACTGCATCTTGAAGTCCAGAACAAAGAGAGAAATCCATACACCTTCCACAACACAACTGGCGCCTTCACCAACATCGATGTAACTCTAACAAATAACGCTGCTGGAAATATGCTGCATGACTGGCGAGTGACGGACAATCTTACCACGAGTGACCACAACGTCATAGTATTCGAAATTGCAAGGGAACAGACAACAGCCGATCCGGGAAAACCCTACTTCAAAACGCAGTACAATATAAGACGGGCTTCATGGCAGAGGCTGAGAGAAGCTTTCTTGTCTCCGGCAGTAGCGGAAGAAGACTTCGATGTCGACAACATGGCGAGGGAACTAACATGGGCAATTCAGGATGCAATGAAAGCTGCTATTCCTCTGAAGAAGCTTGGTGGTAAAACTGACAGTTTTTGGACTGCACAATTGCAAGCACTAAGAGGAAAAGTAAGGAAAGCTAGGAAAGCCTACCAAAGGAGCCGAGTAGCAGAAGAAAGAGACTTTCTTCTTGCCAGATACAGGCAAATGAGAGTAGATTACAAGCAAAAAATTCTAACAACCAGACAAACTAGATGGGAAGCATTTGTGAAAGAAAATCTGAAAGTGAATCCATGGGGAATTCCTTACAAATTAGCCGCAGGAAAAATACGACCTCCCACCACGTTATCCTCAATTAGAAGAGAAGACGGTACAGTTACAACTAACTGGAAGGAATCAGTGGACCAGCTGTTGAACAGCCTACTGCCGCATGACATACCAGAGGAGAACAGTGAACAACAAGATGAGCTCTATCGCGAAATGTGGCAGCCCTATGGGAGTGACTTCAGGGAGAGTGACATAACACTGGACGAGGTAGTATCAGCAATTAATTCTCTGAGAGTGGGAAAAGCACCAGGACCAGACGGAATCCCGGCTGAAGTGATACAAAAGTTGATCTTGGATGTAGCTCCAATTCTGTGCAGACTATTCAACGAATGTCTCAGGCAAGGAAGAATACCAAGCATCTGGAAGCATGGTGAAGTTGTAATACTTAAGAAAGGTGCCGATAAAGATCCCCTTATGCCGAAATCTTACCGCCCTATTTGCCTACTAAACGTGATGGGGAAGGTACAGGAAAAAGTACTGTGTCGAAAACTTCAGGACTTTAGAACATCGATTGGTATGAATCCCAATCAGTATGGTTTCAGGACAAAAACATCGACTGAGGATGCAATAAACCGAGCCATCGAGATAGTCGAAAGATCAGAAAAGAAATATGTGGTGGGAGTCCTTGTTGACATTTCGGGGGCTTTCGACAACTTGTGGTGGCCAGCATTGTTTGCAAGACTCCGGAAAATCCGCTGTCCAAAGCGGCTGTACTACAGCCTGAGAGATTACTGCAAGCATAGAACTGTTACCATGAGATGCCCTAACGACAAAATCAAAAGAGAAATAAATAAAGGCTGCCCCCAGGGATCTGTCTGCGGCCCTATCTTTTGGGATTTAGCATTAGAACCATTACTGGAAATTCTTCAACGGACACCTGAATTGCTAGGACTGGTTGCCTTTGCAGATGATCTTCTTCTCCTCGTGGAAGGGATGTCAAGAGCTGAAATCGAAGCGAAAAGTGAGATAGTGCTTAAAATTCTTATGAAGTGGTGTGACGAAGTGAAATTGAAACTCGCTCTAAATAAGACGAACTATATGGTATTTTCAAAAGAGAAAAAACTTAAACGAAATCCCACTATAAGGGTAGGTAATGCGAAAATACGCCGGAGTCCCGTAAGCAGATACTTGGGCCTGTGGCTGGATGAGAGTCTTAACTTTCGAGCCCACTTGGAGGAGGTCTGCGGAAGAGCTTTACGAGCTATGAATGCAATCATAAGTATAGGTCACAGACAGTTTCAAATCCCTGCCCTGGCAATGACAGCATACAATAACGTGATACTTGCATCCATTGTCGGCTACGCTGCAAGCGTTTGGGCCAAGCACCTCACAAAGGTTAAGCCGAGGGAGAAAATCCGGAGGCTTCAACGAACGATACTCATCAGGCTTACCGGTGCATATCGCACAACTTCAACAGCAGCTCTAGCAGTAGCAGCAGGTGTACTGCCCCTAGATCTAGAAGTGAGGAGACGAGGAGCAATGTATTGGCTGAGGAAGAACAGGATGGACAAGGTGGTAGAAATAACTGGAAAAGAAGTATGGACAAAAAAGGAATTGTGGAATGTACTGATTGAAGAATGGCAAAATGAGTGGGACACTAGTGAAACAGGTCGTAGAACGTACGACATGTTTCCATCTGTAGCTGAACGAATCAGCATGAAATTCCTACAACCTTCTCCAGGGCTAATCCAATACATAACCGGCCATGGACCATACAGAAGCTTCTTAAACAAACGTGGACTTACACCAACTAGTAACTGCGAGTGTGGCGAGGAAAGCACACCAGAGCACGTGGTGTGGGAATGCAGAACAACAGCAGAGACGAGAATCACTCAGCAACAACAGCTACAAGGTCTGAGGATTTTTGACATACTGCGTTCAGAGAGACTATGGCACTATCTAAATGAAGGTGCGGAAATAGCCTCTCAAATTGAAAAGCAGAAATATCTGGAGCGGAAGAAAGCTGAGGGCGGAAACCGACGTAGACATCCATCATGACCTGCTGTAGCCACATCTGAGTTTCCAGAGGAATCTCACTTCTGAGTGACTGCTGGAGTACTTCATGTATTCCAGGAGGGCAGCTTCCTGAAGAGCTGGGGTCTACGCCGCAGTCGATACCAGGAGTGAGAGCTATGGTCTCACGTCACACACTCACCCTTCGACCAACCACCTGGATGTGAGGATAAGAATGAGACTTCATTCACAAGCTGGACAGTCAAAGAACTGTTTAGTACCTAACATTTTATTTTTTCAGTTTTTTTGTGTTATTTAGTGTAGTTTTGTAGTGCTGATTTATTAGGATTAGATATTTAACTGTAACTTTTTCCTGTTTTAGTTGCTACCGCATTTATGGGATTATTTACATTAATAGTATTAACATAATTTGTTTTTTAAACATGGTCTTAAGGGAAGATTAGCGGCCCAGTTTAGCCTCTAGATGCTGGGTCAAATGTAAATGGAAAAATAAATAAATAAATAAAATAATAAATAAATTTGTTCAGGTGTCCTGCTATCGATAAGGAATTCAGGTTGCGCCATATGCTCATCTCACTGCAAAACCGCCCCAGCGGGATACATAGAAATATTTCAGCATTCACTTCGGTTCAAGAAGAAATTTTTACGAGATGAGAATAATTATTATATGAAAAACAGAAGTCTCCTTACATATCATCAGCTGGCGAGATAGAAGATGCGCAAAAGATGACATAGTTTCACCATAAATAGTGTTCATCGCGCCCCAGTTGATTATATTTACCATCAACAAGTCTCTCCCACACCGCAACCCTTTCTACCATTCAGTAAAAAAGTGACGCAGGTACCATGAATTGCAATAGACACTTGGCTATCAGATCTCACCCACAAATCCATACATCTCAATAACTAGCACAAACAAACATAAGTGGAGGGGACAGCAAATCATTCGTCAATACAGACGTGTTTATAGAAGGTATCACCATATTTACACATACAGACACAGAGAGAGACGCACAAACACTCACATTTCCATGCCTTCAGCGAGCTAGACACAACAACCAGCCCCAATCATGGCGACGAAAAAGTGGGGTAGAACCCCACATGGCTCATAACTGACCAAAAAATCATCAGTAACATATGTTCCAGGCACCATACTCTTCACATCAACATCATCTCATTTATTTCACACTACAGACCTCACTACCATCCAGTATCATGTGTGCTAGGTACAAAACTGTTCACATCAGCACCAACACGTCTATCCCACACCTAAGCTTTTTCTGCCATTCAGTAACATGTGCCCCCCCCCCCATGTACCACGAGTAGCAGTAGACACTTGATCATCAAACAGATATCATAACTCCCATATTCATACTAGGTCTCACCCACAAATCCATATGTCACCTCACACAAGCATCAGTGCAGGAACAGCACATCATACATCCAGACAAACGAGATAAAGGAAGGTATCACCACATTTACGCAAAAAAAAAAAAACACGCAGAGATAGAGACGCATACACACGTACATTTCCATGCCTACAGCGATCTCGACTCAACAACTATCCCAATCGTGGCAACGAAAAAGTGGTACAGAACACCCATGACTGGCCAAAAATCATAGAAAGACACACATACACACACACATGTCAATGCATTCACACAGTTCCATCATCACCACACATAACTGGAGGAAAGAGACTGAACATGCTAGATCCAACTAAAGAGTTACAGGATGTGTGAAGTTTGAAATCACAGCCACATCTCTCCCACACCGCAACCCTTTCTGTCATTTAGTAACATGTGACCCAGGTACCATGAGTTACAATGGACACTTGTCTATCAGACGGATATCATAACCTCCATATTCATACTAGGTCTCACCCACAAACCCATACGTCTCCACACAAGCACAAACATATGGGAGGAACAGCAATCCATACGTCCAGATAAATGAGTTTAAGGAAGGTATCGCCATACTTACGCATACAGACACAGAGAAAGACGCACACAGACACATATATCCATGCCTACAGCGAGCTCAACATAACAACCAGCAAGAAAAAGTGGGACAGAACCCTCATGGCTCAAGACTGAAAAAAAAAAAATCATCATTAACATGTGTTCCAAGTAACAAACTCCTCACATCAAAATCATATCATTTAACTTACACTACAGACCTCTCTGCCATTCAGTATCGTTGGTAATATGTACAAAGCTGTTCAGATGATCAGCACCACCTCTATCCCACGCCACAAGCCTTTTCTGCTGTTCAGTAATATTGTCCGACGTACCACGAGTATCAGTTGCACATGGTCATCAGACAAATATCATAACTCCCATACTCATACTAGGTCTCACACACAAACATAACTGACCAAAAAACCATCAGACAGACGTTAGAGTGTGTGCAATGGATGACATGTTTTTGCCATACACCTCAGTACTTATCACATTATCAATTAATTACATCAACACATAAGTAGCCAGTCATTGTGAAATCTCAAAGTTGAGTAGAATCCTATCGGGATAGACACACAACCACATAGAAAGACGGTCCAGACTGAATAGCTACAGGATGTGCGAAATATTTTAATTTCTTTGCCACAAACTCGGTGCTCATCATACCCAAATGATTACATCTACATAGGTGGCCACTGATGGAAAACATCTCAGGTAGACTCCTACCACCATAATTACACACATAACCACACAGGAACACGTACACACATATGTCCATGCATATACCACAATTTCATAAGTTACCACATACATACAAATAACTGCAGGAAAGGGACCCGACACACGACGTCCACACTAAGGTGTTACATGATAGGCAGATGATAGCATGTCTTTACAATACATCTCAGTGCTCACCACACATACTTAATTTTAATGTGACATCAGTATAGCTGGTGGCTGAAACTAAGCTCTTGGCAATGTTTGGCCAAAAGTCATTTGTTAATAGCAGCTCATCAAAGACAAATTTGGGTGAACCAGCCCAGGCGGGCGCGGCGAGAGGTGGCTACACCCGCTCCATCTAGCGACAAATGTCTTCTGCCGTGTGCTGACCTCTAGCAACAGTTATACAAGTTATCGCGCTCCCGGTCAAACACGCGAGTGGCTTCGCAAACATCGAAATATTTCACGCATATTGGTACACCCGCTCCATCTAGCGACAAATGTCTTCTGACGTGTGCTGACCTCTAGCGACAGTTATGCAAGTTATCGCACATGTCGCAACAGGGTCTCGGCGGCCGAGCAAGTACGTACATGTCAACACCTGTGCAAATACGCCTTAGGGTAGGGTTTCCCCGCAAGACAAGGATAGAAGATTTCGTGGCGAAGGGAATATCTCTGGCCGGCGCATGCGCAGATGAAGTTTCTCGTGGCATCGGCTGTTCGGTGGAGACACCTGGTGGCAGGATGTGTGTATATGCTACATTGCAACATTTGTGCAGCTGGAATATCTACATCATATAGGACACAATCGTAAATAATATCGCTGATTTCAGAGTTACATTGTTGGATATAAGTGAAATAACAGCTAGAATAAAGACTAAATAACAGTTATATATGTTTAATTTGAAGCTGCGGTTGTCATGCGGTCGATGTGGCAACACTGCACTTGATTAGAATTTCCCGCGAACCGGATGTGACGTCATGGAGGGGAGGGAGAAAAGGGGAAGGGAAGCCGCCATTTTGTGTCACGTGACGGAAGTTGGATTATAGAGCTTCCTTATTATCCACCTACTTATCTGCATAATGTGATGGGAAGTATGTAATTTCGCGTGATGCGTGAGTGGTAACGTTTATGGGCGGACGGCGGTTCGTATTCCCGTCCGGCCAGCCAGATCACCGCAGGCGAATGCTGGGGAGGTTCCTTCCGGTTCCTTCCACGCCTCTAATGACCTAGACGTCGATGAGGTGTAAAGCCATAAGAAAAAAAATATTGAGGTGCTACTGAAGGACAATGAAGGGCATTGTATTGCAGGAATACACTGAAAGAAATTTATGGAAAACTTAGTGAACTGCAGTAGAAGTTGTGTAGGAGAATTGTCATGGAGGAATTTACTCTACCGTTATTAATATGAATATTCTAGTAATTGTAAACAATGATGGCACAGTAACAGATGACACACTAGCTAAGTTCTAAGAGAAAATCTTAACTTCAGATATCATTTCAGTAAAGAATCCATTCCAGATAATCAGAACAGTATGGTGGCTCAGTAAGTAAGGCTTTTAAGTCGATATCGAAATATTCCCGGTTGTGTTTCTGTCTCGGCAGGGATTTAATAGGACCTTAATCCGGCCATTACCTCTAACACATGTAGCTTTGTGTATGGAAGCACGCCAGAAAAACTTCCGTAACTTGGACTTGAACGTTTAAACTGTAGGCCCTCTATACCCGGTAGGATTAACCTCCAACACTTGGCCAAGTATACCTCCTTCAGGATGGTCCAACCAAACTTTAGCTTGAATACCAAACTTAGCAATTTTATCCGGATAATCAGAGTAGGGCTAAATCTTGAAAAGTTCACTGAAGATCAAGACAAAACAAAACTTGAGTTTTACTGAGAAATTGTCAGGGGAGAAATAAAATATTTTCACTCTGTAGCTGTGGCTAAGATGTAAAAAAAAGTACTTTGTGCCGGAAACTCAATGGCACAAAACATAGAATAGGCCTACAGTAAGAGTTTTGCTTGAGATATCCATGACTTTAGTCAAGTGGAGAATGAGTATTTACAGCCTAAGATGCAAAAATTATAGTTTCCGCCTTAACTGATCGTGGAGGTTTGTTCGGATTGTAGAAGAGAGTATAAAGCTTCAAAGGATTTTAAAAATTATATTGTGATCTTTTTATCAGACATCGTGATTTAGAACCACATCATTAGAAACTTTCTTTAAATAAAGGGCATTTGATTCGTACAGTATAGAAGACAGAGGACGAATACAACATTGTTTAAAACCACTCATGTCCACTGAAGTACTCGAATCGCCTTTTATACTATCCCTAAAGGGTACCTCTGTTTTTATGGACAGGAGTGTAGCATAACCGATAGTAATAACATCCTTGAGGTAGGCGTTCCTTGCCACGGGCCAGTGAGTACTCTAAAAGAAGTTTCCATAGCAACAAAACACACGGAGACGGAGAGATTACTTAGCAGCAGCTAAGGAGAGCTTGTGAGGAAAAGTTCGATTGTATTTTATGAATGTATTTAATTTAAAATAAAAGTTGTGATTCATATTGTGGAGAAAAGGACTAACAAATTAATTATTTAATTAAACTGCACAAAAGATATCTTCCGAAATAATATAAATAGAAGTACATTCTTAAATACAACAAGGCGTATTTCTTAATAAGTAATACCAAGCAAATGCTTATAAGAAATGCGATATGGCGACCCTGCAGTTGATACAAAATAACAACTAAGTTACAATTCGACAACAAGAATTCATCGCGAAAAGATCCTGGAAACGACTAACAACAAATTGACGGCAGCGCCTCCAGCGGACGAGCAGGAACTATTAAGAAAACATATCGCAGTCGGGAACAGCTGATCTGGGATACATTCCATCTGTGCTACAGCGACTGAACCACTCGTATATACAGCTAAGTGATTTTTCTAAAGAGTACTAAAGTGTAATAGTCTACCATACACGTTAAATTTTCAAATAATTCACTGTTCATAACCTTACGGAGTGTAAATTATTTTCTTGACCTTTTAACTTGCAAATTAATTTCACGAAGAACAAGACGTTACCTGTAAAGTTAGATTTTAGTAATTTCAAGTGTACTTGATTTTAATTTGCGTAAAGTAGAACATGTACAAAATTGCATAAATTTCGCAAGCTTCCCAGCTGTTTATGTTAACAAACAATTTCTTGAAGATATAGGTAGATTAATGAATACTTTTTACGAGTTGAAAAGTTGCCGACTTTGGTCCAATTTTGACTGAATTTTAATAAAATATTAATTTGTCGTAAGAACAGTTTGATTGTTTTTTTGGAACTTTCTGTTCCCAATCGGGATTTTTTTTTTTAGAAAAAAATAAAATATTTTAATATTATGCAAGAACCTGTTGGTTGTAGTGAAGAAAGGCCATTGACTTTCTCTAACGATAGAACTACATTCACTACTGATACGTCGGAGGATTTCTATGGGTTTCCTGAGACTGAGTCCCCGATTAATGACAGGAGTTTTAACAATGTTACTCTGTCCGATTGTGAAGCTACTTTTTCTAATATAGGACTATCTGCCACGGAAAACTTACTAGATCACATTCCCTTAGGAGTAACCGAACGAACAACACTTGATGACCCCGAAATGGTTTCTCCCAAGCACTCAAATATGACAACACTTATAGAAGACATCACTAATGATGAACCACAGACACTGAGTGGTACTAACAAAAACACTCAACTACCTTCAGACACGATTTCAGACTTAAAACAGTTTATGTTCAGTTTGTTTTTACAATCTCGAAAGGCAATGGTTGAACAGTCTGAACAATTTCAAAATGCACTGGTTGAACAGAAAAGAGAGTTGTCGGAACACTTTACTAATTTCAATTCGCAGTTCCAAACTGTTAGCAATCAACTTGACAGCATTACAAAGGAGGTTGCATCTAACAAAACGATTTATGAAAAATATATAGGTGAATTGAATGACAAAATTGACATTACCAAGACACAAACTGACAACACTGATTTAGCCATTGAAGAGTTGACATTTAAGGTGAAGAGTTCAGAAGAGAAAATCTGGGCAATTGAACAGAACAATACGAGAATGAGGGGTCAGGTAGAGACGATAGTAACAGACCTCCAGACATTAAGTAATACAATTGAAAGTAATGATAGTAGGCCTAATACTGTAAGGGAAAAATATGAGCTGAGTGATGTTACAATTAATGGTGATATAAATCATGTAAAGGATAGACAAATTGTTAAAGAAGGGTTTCACTTAAAAGATGAGTTTAAGCATGAAAGTAACCAGGTGGAAACTTACACGAAGACAGATGAATCAATAGAAAAGGGTTGTAAGTCTATAAAAATGTTTGATATCAGAGACATTAAAGGAACAGGTGACTTTTGTCATGAAAAAGAGATGGAAGAGATCTTAATGAAGGTAGATGGATTAGGGAGTTTGATGATTTTGAAGGAAGTAAACTGTGACATTCTTTCCATTGTTGGGGAGAATTATGTTTGTGATTATGAATCAAAGCAGTTACAGAATAATGGTGTTGAACATTTTCAGAGTTCTTTACATATTTTTGAAGTTGGTTTGCCATGTTACTGTTCTGGCAAAGTAAGATTAATTGTAAACAGAAAGTTGTTTTGTATGAATACCTGGGAAAAGGTGAACTGGAAATATAGAAAAAAGGTTTTCTTTTCGTAGAGGGGTAAGCTATGCTTACTGCCTCATTCTGTGTACAAATTCAATCAGGATATTGAATCTACAACTCAGAAAATGATCACTTAGTTTAAGATGAATGAAAAGATTTAACACTAGTGCAAGGCACAGGTGTGTAAAGATAAACTCCATCATATTGGAATTTCCTATTATTATTAAGTTATAGTTAGCATATTATTATTATTCAGTGCCACAAAACACTTGTAAATAGTACTGATTGTTGTGGCTGAGCACAATTCAACTGTAATGATAGTAAAAGTTTATAACCATTAAGTGGAAGCTGTCAATTACCAATATTGATGATCTCGATCAGATGTGCAGTTTTCGGCTGTTACCACAGCATACCATTACATAAAAGTTTATTGTCTATTAAGACTTTCTTTTATTAAATATATAGTTTGTAAGGTATACCGGAGCATTAGAATGAATAGAATGAGTGGAGAAGAAACGAGGTGTTACTATGATAGAATAAATGTGTAATGAATTAAAAAGTAAAATATCATATAGAGAGGGTACGGGTACAACAACACAGTCAAGACTCAGTTCCTGTAAATAAGGCCACTATCTAGGCATTGCCTCTAAATGATACCGAAAGGTTCGGGATTTGGTTAACACAGGCATAGCTGAGGTCCAGGTAGAACCTTCAAATGATTCTGTTGTTACATCTCTTAGCCTAGATGTGAATATATTCAAGATGAAGTAGAGTGGAGAAAACTTATTACTTATGGGGAGAATATAATGTAATGTATTGAAGAAATAAAATAAAAATGAAGTTGTGATGGTGATGCTAGATTAGCAAGAAACAATGGTGTCCCAGTCGTATTAGCGAGGGTTGATTGTACTGGTCCAGGGACCAAACATGTGATTTAAATAATGTTGCCGGTTATACAACAATAAAATGGTTCAAAAGGACCGGTCTTATGAAGAATATAATGTACCAAGGGTAGTTAATAGAATTTTTGAATGGTATGCTTGGAAAACAGGCGGAGGCTATGACAGTTAAAGATGATGTTATTAAAAACAATTCTGTAGTATAATATTCCTATTGTAATTTTGGTTTTTAAGTGATAAGGACAGTAACTTGTCGAAATGTGTGTTACAGACTATAGGACGTTCCAACCGGTAGCGGCTTATGGAAAACCACCAGGGAAAGTTACCTCAAGACGTCGGTACTCGTGATATGTAAAAAATGGGTTATTAGACAAAGGTAAAATAAGCTCTCCTTACCTAAAACGTGACAATTACAGGAAAGTTTACCATAACCATTTATAATGGTATGGATGTCAAATGGTATGGTAAACTTGGGGGGGGGGGGCTGTAGCATAACCGATAGTAATAACATCCTTGAGGTAGGCGTTCCTTGCCACGGGCCAGTGAGTACTCTAAAAGAAGTTTCCATAGCAACAAAACACACGGAGACGGAGAGATTACTTAGCAGCAGCTAAGGAGAGCTTGTGAGGAAAAGTTCGATTGTATTTTATGAATGTATTTAATTTAAAATAAAAGTTGTGATTCATATTGTGGAGAAAAGGACTAACAAATTAATTATTTAATTTAAACTGCACAAAAGATATCTTCCGAAATAATATAAATAGAAGTACATTCTTAAATACAACAAGGCGTATTTCTTAATAAGTAATACCAAGCAAATGCTTATAAGAAATGCGATAGGAGGACGCTGGTTCGATTCCCAGTTCGGCCATCCATTTTTCGGTTTTCCATGGTTTTCCTAAATTACTCCAGGTGAAATCTAGGATGGTTCCTGCAAAAAGCCATGGCCGAATTACTTCCTGTTCCTTGCCCCAAGTCGTTTCCGGCCTCTAATGCCCTCGACGTCTACGAGGCGTAAAGCCAGATTTTTTTTTTTTTTTTTCTGGAGTCGAAAAGTAAGATGATTCACTGATGATGCCATTATATTCGGCGAAATAAAATTGCATGGAGACAGCTCAACATTATAAGCCGACCGAGCATGGTAGGTGTGCGGTAACGCTCTGATCTCGCAATCGGGAAGAAGGGGGTTCGAATCCGCGACCAGACATCCACGTTTCATTTTTCCCTGATTTCCTGAAATCACTCAACCCGAATACCGGGATGGTTTCTTTAAAGGGCCAACGCTTAATTCCTTCCTTTCCTAATATAAGATGACGACAGTATTCGTAACTTGTGTCTGTGTTAGACTTCGCAATAACTCGTAGAGCGAACACTCTGAGAACGTGATAAGGTAAGAAAACCATGCTCCCAGTTTTTTAGGCTGTACCCTGAAAAGCTGGGAGATGAATTATCAACGCAAATACCATTACTGGGACTTCACATAGGATATTGTTCTGCTGCATGGAAAGCATTCAACGGACGATTTTGCAGAAACGTTAGATAAGGAGCAATGAAGAATTTCATTAGTACGGAATACAGAAGGAATTAGCGGAGATAAGCTTTTAAGGAAGTTAAAGGAAGATTTACCGCGACTGTAGAAACTTTCTGTTTCCCAAAGATCCACTAAAATGAGACAGAATAGAGTCAGATCCTATCGTAACATGCATTCGTTTTTCCTAAACGCAGCACGATGAGAAAAAAGAATGGTGTCTTGCCTGCAGCCGTGCTGACCTAGGTTGCTGAAACCATTATATGAGGTCCTCCTGCATCTATCCATCAAACATTTATATCCTCTGCCACCCAAGTAAACTGAATCGCAGAGTAAAATAATGGAAATTAGTAAGAGAAATTTCGGAAATATGGGTAGTAGAATTATTAGAGAGCAACTATCCAAGCAGGAAATTGAGTGGCGTCCCAATTAATGGGAAATCAAAAGCGTGAACATAAGGAAAGTAGGATTTTCATCATCAGAATCTTGACTTTAAATCACAAAAAATGTTAAAGATGCGTTCAAATGGTTCCTTCATATTTGTAATAAATCCGTATTAATATTCATTTTTCGCTTTTCTAAAACACTTAAATATTTCTAGATTAAAATGAAAAGCTTTCACGAATTGATTGTGATAAATTACTACAAGTGTACTGATGAATTTTTATTCGTTAATTGCTAAAATATTCTGAATTTTATTAAGCTTCTTCTTACAATGCCATGCCCGATTGCGGGCGTAGGCAGTTGCTCATGGAGTAGGCCCGTCACCCAGTCGGTAACATCAAAGGCCCGGGTAGTACGTTGTTGCCCTCCTCTCTTGAACAATACATGAGGCTCGCCTGTGGCGTGGGGTTGCTTTCTCAATGTGTGCTCGTATACGTAATTGTAGTTGCGGATGGCTGTGATAGTGTGAGTGTTCAGTATAGACTGTTGTATGAAATGAGAGATGAAGAAGGTATTTGTTTGAAACCCGGTGCCGGTCCATTCAGAGAGATGCCGTCACCCCATACGCACACTGAAGAGGTTTGGGATTTAACCTAGGACTCTGGTGCACTACCACCTCTCCTATCCTGCCGGCCAACGAACCATCTAATCCAGTGTCAATCACAGAGCAGCACTGGGGGAGGGTATCGTAATTATTTAATTGTTAAATGATATAGGAATAGAAGTTTTGAATATTTTTCAAGAAGTTAACATATTTTTCTGCCGCAAATTTGTATCCACGAGTTATTCGAAGCTAAAAATGAGTGTAAAATTTCGACGCAAATTGTAGATCTAGTTCGATTACATGAGCCGATTGATTAACCACAAATACTACACTGATCAGCCAAAACATTGTGACCACCTACTTACTAGCATATTGGTCCATCTTTAGAACGCAATACAGCAGCGGTTCGGCGTAGCATGGATTCTAAAAGTCCTTGGTAGGCTTCCAGAGGTATCTGACACCAGATTTCTACGCACAGGTAGAAATTCCCGTAAATTACTCTCCAGTGGTTTGTGGGCCCGCCATCTGGGAACGATCATCTCTGAAACGGAGAGACTGGTCGGCTGTTCATGTGCTTCTGTAGTGAGCATTTAAGGAAAGTGTTTGAAGGACGGTGAAACCACGAGTAGGCGACAATGTAGTGGACACCCACGCCACATCACAGAACATGGAGTTCGGAGGCTTGCAGAACAGGGTGGATCTGTAGAAGATCTGACGGAAGAGCGCAACTCTGGTGCTTTCAGAAGTGTTTAAAGCAAAAGAATCGCTGTTCTGCCACAGATCCTAATTTACAGAGCGGGTAAGCTTCCGACCTCCACGTTCTGTGATGTGGCGAGGGTGTCCACCATATTGTCGTCTACTCTTGGTTTTTCCTTCCTTCAATCACTTTCCAAAAATGCTCACTACAGAAGCACGCGAACAGCCGACCAACCAGCCTCTCCGTTTCCGAGATGCTCGTTCATAGGTGCCGCGCCCACAAACAGCTGGCCCGTACTTTAAGAGAATTTCGTGACCTGTGCGTAGAAATCTGGTGTCAGATACCTCTGGAAGCCTACCAAGGACTTTTAGAATCCATGCTACGCCGAATCGCTGCTGTATTGCGTTCGAAAGGTGAACCAATATGCTAATAAGTAGGTGGTTATATTGTTTTGGCTGATCAGTGTATATAAGCAGAAGTGTCGTTTCTGTTGAGTATGAATCTCGTCGGTGGTGACTGTATACACTATGCGCCAGACCAGCATGTTGTAGTTATTTACTGTGGCAAGCGGATAGCACTGTTTTCTAGATTGATAAAAGATTTTTGCCACCACTCATATTTCATTAACGTGCTTGTTACACGCAACGATATAATCACCGATGTCACAAGGAAGAACAAAGATAATAATAGTATAATTTTAATCAAAGGTTTTGAATTAATCTTTTATGACACAGTATCATCAGACACAATGACAAGATCGCAGTCCATGCAACAGTCCGAGCTACTAGCATTCTTTTGCAAGGTATTCCAATTCTTATGAAACAAAATATTAATTTGCGGACATAAAATTCCTTGCCGTCGTTATATATTACAAACTTTGCTTTAAAGAAGTGTTGAACAAACTTTGCGTTAATTACACTGGTAGGCAAAGAAAAATTATTTTGGTCGAGCCCTCACACCAATCCTGCTGATTCTTATGTAAAATGACATCCTGAATCCGAATATGACCCCCGTTTCCCCCCATCACCCACAGTTCTTGGGGGAGCTTGCCCCCTTAAATTGTAAAAAAAAGATTTATCGATTACTAGCTGATACCCGCGACTTCGTACGCGTGGATTAAGAATTTCTTTGCCAGAATTCAATATAGAAAGTTGTTGGTAGCGAAGGATTGTTCCCAAACAATACCGAGTCGGCATAATATGACTGGAATGCCATCATTATATCATTCTACCATCGAACCTGTCTCTTGAAGAAATTAATTTCCTACATATTTAAAAACAGAAAAACAAACAAATGAGAGGGGATGTGGGGGGGGGGATGTAAACTAAACTAAGGGCAGCTTTATTTCAGCTTGGACTTCTCTTCTTTCTTCAGCATGAGCATCCGATTCTTGGGTTCTAATAACCTTAGCTGCTCCTGCTCTGCTAGAGCTACTACTAAGGCCAGTTTACGCCAGCAAGGTATGTCAAAAAAGAAGGCAAAATATCTGGTGCCAGAAACATTTAAGCAGACACAAAGTAAAAGGACAGAAAAAATCAACATCTGTACTAAATAATACGTTTTTTTCTCCAAACGAAATTTATTACCAATTTTTACACTAACTTAATGCGCGAGAACCTTAGCTTGAGCAAGCGAAGTAACATTAAAGACTAACACACACATTCGTCTCTCTGTCACCATTTGATAAGTTCTCAAAATTTCGTGACGACAACTGTTAATAATACCGAAAAAAAGTGTCCTGTGCCCTCCCCACAGATTTTCTTGTCAAATTCCGTCAATATCGGTATAGGCATTTAGTTGTCAAAACGTAACAAAAGACAGAGACTTACTTCCGCATTAATAGTACTATTACTACATGTCACACACACACTGACTGCGAATCACCCGTGAGGGATCAATATAACGTAAAAAAGTGTACACCTACAGCATTGCAAGACTACCTACGATTTGCCTCGCATTGCACCCCTAACTTTGTGATATCTACAGTTTAACATTCAATACGAATAACCTACGGCCCAGGCGTGACTCTTACGATCAAAAACAATTTTTAAAAATCTTAGCCTCTACGGAGATTTGAACCGGAGACCACGATCTAAACATTAGCAAGCTAGCGTTTTAACCATTGAGCTACCTGACCGCTACACGGAAAAACAGTACAGAGACGTCCATATCCAACGAGTCTGTCTATCGCCGTTCAGTAATATTTCGAAATTATAAGACAACATGTATTATTTATACAGATAATTTTTCAACCAAATGTAGATAGTATTTTTATCCTTGTTTCAAAGGATAAGTGTGCAAAGTTTCATCGAGATCGGATGAAAACTGTGGATTTGTATGAAGAACAAACAAACCAACAAACAAACAAACATACATACATACATACATACATACATACATACATTGATATATATATATAGATTTCTGGTTTTCTCGCAAATTTTTCACTTTTTTTCTAGATATTCCTGCCTCCTTTATCCTCCGCCAAATAACACAAAAATATATAGCAACAATAAATAAAAATACAGAGCAAGAGTTCAGAAGACACACTGTATCACTTTGCCACTCTCAAAACCTCGGTTTTCATAGGAATATACCTTGTTTTGTTTACTGTTCTTTTGTATTAACTCTATTATTACAGCTAACTTGATTACAGTTACAACCAACTTGGGTGTAATCATAGAGAAATTCATCTTTGCCCTGACTTATCATTTGATGGTCCAGGCTGTGGCTAAAAGTCTTTCTAATCCGTTTCTGGCTCTAGATTGTAGGTTGTTGGGAGCACTTAGATTGGCAAAGATTCAATATGAGGAACTAGTATTAGAGCTGAAGGATTGTTAGGATACTGAATTTTATTCTTACTTTTGCTAGAGAACCAGTCATACAAAGATCCCAGCGAGGTTCCCGCCAAACCATGGGCGCAGCATATGGTATTGATTTACGGGTACCTTTGAGTCATTTGGTCAAGCTACTGTAACAAGTAGTGCAGCAAACTGTATGAGCCCAAACCTTGTCTTGATTTCCAACTTTGCTATCAATATAAAATTTATAAGCAGTTTTAAGAATCAGAGAAAATCTTGCTAAGTCAGTTCCCCGCAAACATAGCAGAAGCTATTGGGATGATTTTTGAACTAGCGTGGCATAATTAAACAACTCGATGTTAATCACAAATCACACTCACGTACTGTAATTCACTTGGAAAAAGCGGGAGTCAAAAAATTACTACCGTTTTTTTACAAGAACAGGAAGAAAAAACGTGTGAAAATTCCTATGCAAACCTTTAGGTGCGAGGTATTGAGAAGGCATACATAGTTGTGTTTTTTGTTGCTATATATTTTGGGAGGTGTTTGGGGGAGGGTAAGGGGGCTAGAAGCTTAAATATATTTAAAAAATTACAAAAACACTTTTTTTTTACTGTTTAAGGGGATACATTCCTCCAGATTTACCCCCTTGCCACAAATTTTAATGTCTCAGAACTTTTCACCTCTCTAGCTCCTCAGAAAAAAATGTGAATAAGGCCAAAATACTCCTTTTCATTTTTAAAAATTATTGAAAATTGATAAAAAGGAGGGCGTACCCCAAAAAAATGTGGGCGATGGGGGAAAATGGATGTCATATTCGGATTCAGGAGGTCATTTTACATAAGAATCAGCAGCAATGGTGTCAGGGCAAATTTCATGCAGACCAGTGTTATCTGTGATGGTACAGCTATTTAAAAACGAGATTGAATGTTGCTGAAAACGAGTGGTGTGGATTCATGGCTAACCGCATCGTAACATTACAAGGAAACTGTATAACTGTATAAACACTGAGAGCCTTTTAGTATCACCGAATATGAGTTAGTGGAGAGCATTGAGGCTTTCTACAACATTCTGTTGTGCTTTCAGAAATAATCAAATGCAGGTTTTCAGCATCGATGATCTGTGAACGTAATTTTTTCCAAAGATCTTCTGACTACTAATAAAGTTAGCGGTTACAAAACGGCAGCCAAAATAAAAGTTGCCTTCTATCGTTTATTCATTTGAGATATTTTGTCACATCTTGAAGAATATAATTTTAAAATTCTGAAATGCTACGCGTGCACGCAGTTAACCAAACTGGAAAGTAATTTGGCTCACATGAACTGTTCTAGTAATTCCATAACATTTCTCACTTTAGAATTGCCATGTTAATATGCCGTCAGGACTGTTGAGACAGTTGTAAATGCCAGAGAAGTACGTGTCTTTTTTTTTGTGCTTTACACCTCGTCAACATCGTGGTCATTAAAGGTTGGCGAGGATTGTTGACAAGGAACAGGACGGAATTCGGCCATGACCTTTTACAGGAACAATACCGGCGACTTCGTAGAGTGATTTTAAAAAGCCACGGAAGACCAAATGTGAGATTTGAACCCTCTTCAGGCTCAGTCATCAAAAGACTACCAAAATTTTTACAGAAACCGTTTTTGCAATTTCTGTGTATCTCACTCCTTGTTTTAAAGAAGTTCCATCATGCTGGAATGGTCCTCAATATCCACTTTATAAACTACAGATTTCATAATCAAAAACTACACTTGTCACACACAGAACATAGTTATATATTTCGCAGACAAATTCCTCCATTATTACGTAGCACGACCTGGCTTGGCGTCAACATGGGCATGCGGTCGTAAAACCAAAGATCCAAATTTGACTATGCCAATGATGAGTAAAAATCATTGTATGCCGCCGGCCACTAAGGTTGGAAAAAAATGGTGAGGGAATAGAAGAAGAAAAATAAAGTTTAATTAGATTTATATATTTGAAAATTTTATGACGTTGCTTCTTCATTACATCACAAATTAGACGTGACTCGTCTTATAACAAAAATAAGAACAATGTCATTCTATTTTTAAGAGAATAATCGCACCTTTAAAAATGGAGAAATGAGATGACTGACCGCTGCTCTCGCAATAACCAACCACATCCTGAGTTTAGAATTGCGTAGGTTTTCAGATAACTGTGTTTAAGAACCATAATATTTAATTTCATGGACGCATATAATACTGTGATAGACTGAGCTATCTTTTAAAATAAATGTATAGCTGAACTGTTTTATAAGGTGCGTGGTTTTTGGGTGGTGTTTGTGTCCGAAGTCTTATTTAACCGGAGTCAACACGTTGTACTTATAAAAGACTTATCGCTCACGTGGTCCGACTGCCGAGAAATATTCTCTTATACAGGGTGTTACAAAAAGGTACGGCCAAACTTTCAGGAAACATTCCTCACACACAAAAAAAGAAAATATGTTATGTGGAAATGTGTCCGGAAACGCTTGCTTTCCATGTTATAGCTCATTTTAGTTTCGTTAGTATGTACTGTACTTCCTCGATTCACCGCCACCCTCTTGACTTCCATTTATGGGGGCATTTGAAAGCCCTTGTCTACGCAACCCCGGTACCAAATGTAGAGACTCTTCTTGCTCGTATTGTGGACGGCTGTGATACAATACGCCATTCTCCAGGGCTGCATCAGCGCATCAGGGATTCCATGCGACGGAGGGTGGATGCATGTATCCTCGCTAAAGGAGGACATTTTGAACATTTCCTGTAACAAAGTGTTTGAAGTCACGCTGGTACGTTCTGTTGCTGTGTGTTTCCATTCCATGTTTAATGTGATTTGAAGAGAAGTAATAAAATGAGTTCTAACATGGAAAATAAGCGTTTCCGGATACATGTCCACATAACATATTTTCTTTGTTTGTGTGTGAGGAATGTTTCCTGAAAGTTTGGCCGTACCTTTTTGTAACACCCTGTATAGAGTAACGGCATGGACCGCTAGCGATATGGCAGACATTACAGAATGATGCAGTATTAGAGAGACCACGAGATGCGGGATTAATCATTTACGACACAGACAATTCAGTAGCAAGCAGGCCAGGTGCCTCGAATCTTATTCTTCTTAAGACGCCGCCTCCGAATGAAGATTGACGATCCACTTTCACAATGCTGCGTGAAACTTTTCTTTTGATGTACATCTCTGCCATCTTCGAATGTCTTTCATCCATGCATTTCTCCGTCTCCCAACGGATTTTTTCCCATGTATGTTTCGTTCAATAGTCAGCTATAAGAGTTGATACCCCTGCCCCTCGTAACATGTCCTAGAACTAGATGAACTGTCTTACTCTTTGTTTTATAATGCGTAACAGTTCTTTTCGCTTCTTCATACGGATCTCAAAATTTGATATTTTCAGTATGCAAGGTTAGTGGCGGATCTAGGAATTTTCCGAGCTGGGACAAAAACTGTGAGATTGCAGCCCCTTCAAACAATGTTTTGCCGCCCCCATTGGTGCCACCCCAGTTGCCGCTCAATGTTTCCACGTTATTGTCACTGCCTGGGGAAGTAGCGAAGTTCTTTTTAATGGGCGCAAAAGTCGACGATAGAAGTAGCCTACATTTCAAAGGATTCTAACCGTTTCTCAAAAATCATTGAATGTTAACATAAATGTCGTATGTCTGACAGAACACCATCTGAAGAATTCTAAAATATGTCTCCTCCCTTTTATTGGATATAGGTTAGCTTCTTGTTAATGTAGGTCAGAGAATGGATGGTGCAGCAATTTATGTAAGAGAAAATACTGAGACAAAATCATTAGATCTAAGTAAATACTGTATAGAACAAGATTTTGAATGTAGGGCAATACAGTTAGAATTGGATAACAAATATTTTATACTGTTGACAGTTTATAGGGCTCCCACAGGAGACATCAGTAAATTTTGTAATAAACTTGAAGCGGTTCTATTAAATTTATCACGAACTTAAAGGGAAATTATACTCTGTGTAGACTTCAACATAAATTTTGCTGTAGAATGTAACCAGAAAGATTATCTTCTAAGAATGCTTAGATCATTCAATCTCTCTCAAACCGTAAATTTCCCAACTAGAATACAAAAAGATAGTAGTACCATTATTGGTAACATTTTTGTAGAGCACAATATATTAGAAATACATGGATCAGTTCTAATGGAAAATGGATTGTCAGACCATAATGCTCAAATAATTACTTTGGATTTTGTGGGAAATGAAAATAACAAAAAGAAAGGATTTCTCAAATTTAGGCCATTAAAGGGAAATTCAATAAAAACATTAAATGATGAACTTCTCAATGAGGACTGGAGCAATGTTTATAAAATAAAAGGGGTAAACAATAAATTCAATTACTTTCACCAAAGGTTTTTGAAATTTACGAGAGGTGTCTACCTACAAAACTAGCTCCAATTGGTCACAAACGAGTAAACAAAATTGGGTTACAGTTGGTATTAAAACATCTTGCAGACATAAAAGGGAATTGTATGAATAAGTTAGGAATACTGATAATATGCTTCTCAGACATCATTACAAAACTTACTGTAGAATTTTAACCAAAATAATAAAAGAAGCTAAACGTTTGGCCACAAACGATGAGTTTAGTAGTGCAGATAATAAGATAATAAGTGCTTGGAACATTATTATAAGAGAAACAACTGTATCATCCCGTGAACACACTTTTAGTGAATCGCAGAGTAATAGTAATAGCAATAGTAATAGAACATAAACCTATGTCTTTATGCACTATTGATAAACTTGTAAATGACCGCTCTTATGTAGGAAGTGCTTTTAATAACTACTTCTTAACAGCTGCTGAAAAAATAAAAGGAAAATTTATTTGGAATATGGATGCTATAATAATACTTAAATCCTTGTCACCAAAAACAGCATCAATATCTCTATTTCCCACTAGTCAAAACGAAATTTAACATTATTAAATCCCTCAAAAATAAAAAGTCATTTGGTTATAATGAGGTTTCAACCCATATAGTGAAACAATGTAACACCAGCATTAGTACAATTATTAGACATATTTGTAATAGTTCTTTTGAAGAAGGTATCTTCCCTGACTGACTCAAGAAGTCAATAATGAAACCACTTCATAAACAGGGTGAAACCTCAAAGATTGAGAATTACAGGCCCACTTATGTCTAATAAGTAACTCTGAAAGGAGCTCAACCGAGGAGGAATGGAATGCATTAAACACCGAAATAATGAAAGCTGGTAAAGAAACATTAGGCTTTAGGGAACCAGCTGCCCGAAAACCTTGTATCACAGAAGAAATTTTTGAGCTAATGGATTATAGGAGAAGGTACAAAAATGTTCAGGATGAAGCAGGAAGAGAGCAATATAGGCAATTTTGAAATCAAATAAATAGGAAATGCAAAAAAGAAAAAAAGAAAAATGGCTAGAAAAAGAGTGTGAAGAAGTAGAGAAGGAATTGATGGTAGGTAAAGTAGATGTTGCATATAGAAAGATCAAACAGAATTTTGGAGAAATGAAGAAAAGAGGTGTGAATATTAAAGATGCCGATGGGAAACCTCTTTTGATAGAGCTAACCGATGGAATACATTTAGAAACTGTATGATGGGGATACCTTAGGAGATCCTGTTTTGAGTACAGAATTTAATAAAGCTCTGCATGCCTTGAAAGCTAATAAGGCAGTTGGAATAGATGAGATCCCTGGAGAACTTCTTAAATCCCTAGAAGAAGAAGGAATCGAAAGATTATTCAAGCTGATATCAAAAAGTTCTGAAAAAGGAGAAATTCCAACTGATTTTAATAAAAATATCATCTTCCCACTTCCAAAGAAAACACAAGCCGACAAATTTGAGAATTATCGCACCATTAGTCTGACATCACATGCTTCAAAATTACTGACGAGAATAATATACAGAAGAATGGAAGGGGTAGTAGAAGATATAGTAGGTGAAGATCAGTTTGGGTTTTAGGAAAAATCGCGGTACAAGGGAAGCAATTCTGTCTTTAAGATTAATACTTGAAGAGCGGATCAAGAAAAACAAAGATACTTTTATAGCATTTGTTTATTTAGAAAAAGCTTTTGATACTGTTAGGTGGGATAAGATGTTCAAAATTTTAAAGAAGACAGGTCTAAAATATCGAGATAGTAGAATACTGTACAAACTATATAAGAATCAAGTGGCGATAATAAAAGTAGAGATTCACGAGAGACTTGCATCAGTTAAAAAGGGTGTGAGACAAGGTTGTAGTGTATCTCCGTTAATATTCAGCTTGTATGTAGCAGAAACAATAAAGAAAGTGAAAGAAAAATTTTCATGTGCATAAGTGTTCAGGGAGAAAAAATCAGTATGCTACGATTTGCTGATGACATTGTCTTGATAGCAGAAAGGGCTGATGATATTGAGAAGTTACTGAATAGTATGAAAAAAATACTGAAGGAAGATTTTGGACTGAATATAAATCAAAGCAAGACAAAAGTGATGAAATGTAACAGAAATGATACCAATCACAGTACTGTAGATTAAATATAAAAATAGTATCGGATGCAATAGGATAAGTAAGTGAATTCACTTACTTGGGACGCAAAATTACAACTAATGGCCGAAGAAGGAATGATGTTAAAAGCAGAATAGCACTAGCAAAAGGTGCCTTCATGAAAAAGAGAAACCATTTAGTTTCAAATATTGATCTAGGAGTTAGGAAAATCTCGTTAAGACTCTTTGTGTGGAGCACAGCACTTTATGGCAGCGAAACATGGACTTAAGAAATACCGGAAAGAAAGAAAATTGAAGCATTTGAAATGTGGTGCTGCAAAAGAATGCTGAAAATTAAGTGGACTGACAAAGTAAGAAAAGAACGAGTTTTGAAAATGATGGGTGAGGAAAGAAGTTTGTGGAAGAAGCTCTCAATAAGAAGAGACAGGCTGGTATGTCATGTTTTGAGACATACTGGATTGGTTAAATTGCTAGTGGAGGGAACAGTCGAAGGTAAGAACTGTAGAGGAAGACAGAGATTGCAATATGCGAAGCAGATAATTGAGGACGTGGGTTGTAAGGGGTAAGTAGAGATGAAGAGTTTAGCAGCGGATAGGAAGAGATGGAGTATTGCATCAATTCAGTTGGATGACTGATGACAGGAAAAAAAAATCCCTTCGATCAGCATTTTCATAAATCTTTGAAATAGCAATGTACAGAAGGGTGTATGCACATCTACAAAAGAATGACCTACTCAGTACAGCACAGTTTGGTTTTAGGCAAGGTGTTTCAAAAGATTCAGCAATTTTTACTTTTGTAAACAACATACTGGAACCAATGCATAAAAAATTAAATTATCTAGGTATATTCTGTGTGCTTTTCACTGTGTTGATCTTGAAATTCTCCTAGGCAAATTAGACGACTATGAAGTTAGTGGTAAGCCAGGACTTTGGTGTAAATCATACTTGGAAAATAGAAAGCTATGTGTATCAATGAAAGGTGCTAATACAGGAGATGTTATAAACTCAGAATGGGGTATAGTTAAATGTGGTGTGCCTCAAGGTTCAATTCTTGGCCCTCTGCTGTTCTTAAACTATATAAATGATCTCCCAGATATACTAGGTGATAATGAACACATGGTGCTCTTTGCAGATGATACTAACATATCGTTGAATGACCCATCAGTACAAAATCTTGAAAACAAGCAAATGATGCTATAAAGAAAATTAACAGATGGTTTAATGCTAACAAACTAATAATTAATGTAGAAAAGACACAGTTACTTCAATTTGTTAGAAAAATATAAAACAAAGACAGTTATAATGTGAGATCGGAAAAAAAATCAATGAAAGCAGTTTCACAAAATTCCTGGGTTTATATATAGAAAACAAATTGAACTGAAAGCAAAATATTCAACAACTTCTTAAAAAACTAAATTCTGCAAAATTTTCACTGAGGGTAATATTAGAATAGCTAATATAGAAACTAGAAAGTTAGTATAATTTTCATATTTTCATTCCCTGCTCACTTATGGCATCTCATTCTGGGGAAACTCTTCACAAGCACAGAGGGTATTTAAATTACAAAAGCGTGCTGTAAGAACTATTTGTGGAGCAAGCCCACGGACGTCATACAGAAATGTGTTTAAAAATCTCGGTGTACTAACAATGCCATCACATTATGTATACTCCGTACTATAATTTTTAGTGGAAAATCCTGAACACTTCATTCTTAAAGCTGATATACTTAGCCATAATACTAGGAATAAATATAATATTCAAAAGGATTATAAATCACTGACAATTTACAGAAAGGGAAAACATTTACTGGAGCTTCCTTATTCAATGTCTTACCAACAGAAATTAAATGTTATCTACGAAAACCCAACTGAAAGAGTTTCTGCTTCAGAACCAATTTTACTGTGTGAAAGAATTTTCTTCTTGGAATTTAGTAACTAAAAATGGCTGATAAAATATTATATATGGTGTATGGAAGTTGTCCACAAGTACTAAAATGATATATGGTTTTTCTTTCTATTGAAACTTTTTACAAATGAAGTAATTACACTGTTCACAAAATTTACTCACATATAGTAACTAACATGTGATAGCATGTAATCAGAAATTGCTGTGAAAAATTGTCATACTAACAGGTTTTTAAGTAATTGACAGCTTATGAGAGGTTGGTAATATAATTGATATTGTTAATAAGTGTGTGTACTGTTCCACATAAATAATACCTAACATGGTATAATATGTAGTCGTAGATTACAGTCAAACTTATTATGGAAACTGGTTGGTAAGAAAATAACTGGCTATTAGATGCTGGTAACAAGTGTAAACATTGTTCCACATAATATGTAGTAATTAACTCGGGATTGCATTTGTAGATTACAGTAGATATTGATTATACTAATGGGCTGTAGCTAACTTGTTATCAATTGCTGGTAATATATTGTAATTGACATTGTTAATAAGTGTATGTACTGTTCCACATCCCCGAGATTATTCTCACATTGGATCAAAGTGAACAGATCTATCTATATATCTCAATGTTTGGTTCAGGATCAAGGATCCAGCTTTCACATCAATATCGGAGAACATAAATATGGTTCATGCGTATTCGCAACTGCAGACTGAGGTCGGATCCCGCAAAGAATTTCTTCATGTTAATGAATTGTTTCCTTGTCTGCTTAGTTCTAGATTTTATTTCCCGTTTGAAGTCACGTTGATCATTGAAAATGGTTCCAAAGAATTTGAAGAAGCACACCTTGACAACTTTTGTTGTGAGATTTGCTCTTCCTTTTTAGAGAACACCATCATTTTTTGTTCTTGAAGGGTTTAGATTAATGCTGTTCTAAGTGGTTTATCACTCATTGAAGGGCAGACAATTCACCTGCTATGACAACAGTGTCATCCTCATAACTAATGTTGTTAATAACTTTCCACACTGCAGACGACGGAGCTAGTCGTCGAAATATCATGGATTTAAAACACAATCCGGCGGTACACCCGTGAAGACTTCATTGCAAGCATACTCCGGGAAAGTCTCCATTCTTACAGTAATAAATTCAATTACCTAATATATTCAAGCTGCCCTATAAATCACGAATAGTGCGATATGGCGACCTATGTCATTATAGCTCCGATTTAATTGCAGTCAAGACCGCTATCGAGGAGGAAAGAAGAGAAAATAACTGGAGCTAGTTAGTAATATTGGCGATGCCGCTGGGATGAGGCGCGGAATCAGCTATCAGCTGTAGATTGGTTATTGGCGTTTCCTGGAAAGACTCATCGGTAGCCATCATGTTAAGAGGTCAGGATGATGCCGTTCTGCAATTAGGATGACATGTTATGGTCACACAGGAAGACACCGCAAATCCAGAAACGGCGAAATTTTCAGTGTAGTATTTAATGTTAAAATCAGAGGTTATTCTAGTATTGTAGTCAGTGTAACGTAAAGTGGTACTAAGATACATTCTTGGAAAAACTGGTGGTTTATTAATTGGTTTCCTGTATTTTCTGGGTGTTGTACCACATAATTTTAACTTGAGTGTTTCATCTTGTTGTTGTATCTTTTGTATCCTGTGTTGCTCTATCTTGATGGTGCAATTGTGTGTGTCTGTTGTTTTTTGCGCTTGTTTTTCTATCGTTTGTTGCTGTTGCTATTATTTTGATTGAGTTCGAAAATTTTAAGACTGAAAATGAAAGTAAGTGTTTCAGATTTGAGTGAATTGTTCAGAAAAATGATGGACCAGTTTTTAGAAAACTGCGATTCAGTTTTATAGATCTAAACACAAAGACGTTTATCCTATATTAATTTTTCAGATACAAATGGAGGTACACCAATATTTTCGGATAATTACGGAGAACTATAGCCAATATGTCCACTATGAACCAAATTATGCTGTTCTGTGTGATAAAAGTGAATTTGTGTTTCTACATCTATACTCTCCAGTTCACAAAATCATTGGTGGCAGAGGGTGTTTTGTACCAAAACTAATCTCTACGTTGTGCGTTCTAATCCCAAATAGCACGAAGGATGAAAGAATCGCACAAAAAGAATTTTTGTAAAAATATGTCAAATCTCGTGGTTGTGTATTGGAAAAAATTTATGAATATTGTTCTGATGCAGTTCTATATTCTACATTGTGTGTTCACACAAAATGGTTTCTGTCGGAGTTATGGATCGTTGATTTTTTTTTTTTTTTTTTTTAAAAAAAAGCTGGTGACGTGTCCATTTTGTATCTTTTAATATCTACTGAAATGATAGGAATAATATGTTTGATTTAATCTAAGACTTGTAAAACCCAAAAGACATGCGAGGGAAATCTTGGATTTTGTTAATTTGTAAAATTAATAAAGCAACACATTCAATGTTCTTATACAGCTAGAAGTTTCACTATCTATTTTTTTTTTTTTTTTTTTTTTTTTTTTTGTATGTGTGTTCAGCAATATCTTCGCCAATTTTGAACCGATTTAAATGAATTTTTTTAGTGGATATGGTATACCTCCAAAGTGGTCCCATATGAATTTCATTGAGAAACCACCACTTCTACCCCTCTCCACCCCTTAATTTTTATACTAACCTACATTTTTATCCAATTTCGATGGAACTATGGACATGTACAGTCAAAATTAAAGAGAAAAATACTCTCAACTTTTTGTTTATAAAACCTGAACCTCTCTCCCCATATCCACCCTCTTAATTTTTGCCAATTTTCTTTATAAAAAGACACCATTTAACTGGTCTCCATTAAAGTTTGCGTATACATATAATTTTTAATTGGGAAGGTTTCTGACAACAATATATTTATATAAAAAACAATAAAAAACCACCCTTTTGCGCCCCTTAATTTTATAGAAACCTACGTTTCTTATCTAATTTTGATTGAACTTTGCACATGTATACTGTAAAACAAAGAGAAAAATTCTGTCGACATTTGGTCTGCCAAAGCTTAACCCCTCTACTTCCTTCCTTGCCCTTAATTTTGGTCAATGTTCTTTATACGAAAAAAAACTACAGTCCCCACCGTTTGACTGATTACCATGAAAGTTGGTGCTTATATGTATTTTTTCACGAAGAAGGTTCCTGACCAAAACATCCAAAAACTACCCCCTCTCCCCATTAAACCGCTTAATTTTTACACATATCTACAGTTTTTAACCGGTTTAGATAAACTTAACAAAATTTTTACTATAAAAAAAGAGAAAAATAATGTCAACTTTTGGTTTGAAAAAACTGAATCCCTCTCCCCGTTTCCACCCCCTTGATTTTTGTCAATTTTCTTTTTAAAAAGCAACAGTCGACACCATTTGACTGATCATTATAAAAATTGGCACATATATGTATTTTTATGGATAAGATTTTTGACCAAGAAATCCAAAAACTACCCTAGATCCCCTTTTATGTCCTTTAATTTTTTTACAAACCCACATTTTAATCCGATTCAGTGGAACTTCGCATGCGTATACTTTAAAACAAATAGAAAAAGAAAAATACTGTCCACATAACTTTCACAAAAACGTAAACCCTATCCCCCTTTCTACCACTTTAATTACTGTCAATGTTCTTTATATAAAGCTACCGTTTGTATCTGATTTTGAAGGAAGTGTCCACATGTATACTTCAAAACAAACAGAAAAATATTGTCTACATTTGGTTTCGAAAAACCAAACTTCTCTCCCCCTTTCCACCTCTTTATCTACACAAAGCTACAGTTTCTATCCAATTCTGAAGGAAATTTGTACACGTATACTTTAAAAAATACAGAGTAATTGTGTTTAAATTAGGTTGCAGAAGACCAACCCCTCTTCCCTTGTACCCTAACCTCTCCTAATTTCCAATGTTCTTTATAGATACCCACAGTTTTTATCAGATTTCGATGGAACACTGCACATGTATACTTAAAAACAAAGAGAAACATAGTGTCTACATTCTGTTTACAGAACCCAACCGCTGACTCCCTTACCCCATTTAATTTTTGCAAATGTTCTTTTTATACAAAACTACCGAGCGTTGTGGTGTAACGGTTAGCGTTCTGGCCTCGCATTCGGGTGGACGGCGGTTCGAATCCCCGTCCGGGCATCCAGAGTTGGATTTCCATGGTTTCCCAAATCATTCCAGGTAAATGCCACGATGCTTCCTTCAAAAGGCCATGGCCAAATTCATTCCCATACCTTGCCCCCTATCCTTTCCCGTCTCTAAAGACCTCGCTGTTAAGAGACGCTAAGCAGTTAAAAAAAAAAGTTACACAAAATTGCAGTTTTTATCTGGTTTCAATGGAACTTTGCACATGTATATTCTAAAACAAAGAGAAAAATACTGTCCACACTAGCTTTACAAAAACCAACCTTTAATTGTTTTTATGCATACCTACAGTTTTTATTTGATACATTAGAAATTTACACCCGTAGACCCTATACTTTAAATCAATCAGAAAAGGCAGTCTACATTGGTCTACAAAAGCCCAATCCCTCTTCCCCTTTACCCCCACCCCTTTTATTTTCCAATGTTCTTTACAAAAATCCACAGTTTTAAATCTCGTCAAAATCAATTAAGCTATTTTTAGTCATGGAAGAATATTTATGTGTCCTAATTTCTCAACATGTACTTCAGATATCAACTTGGACCCACAGCTTTCACGTTATGAAAACCAATTGAAAATCTATATTGTCTGTGCGATGCCAGAATATACAGATACATTCCAGAGACCGATTTTGGGTGTGTGGTATGTATTAATGCCCAGATGTTACATTTTTCGATTATCGAGCAGCAGCTTTAACAGATGTTATGATTACATCGAAACACAGCCTGGACCAAAATGTAAACTGAGATTCCTAAACACAACATCCAGTTGACCCCGTTCTGGAAGTTGTTGGGGTATATAAAGCCAGATTTTTTTTTTTTTTTTGAAAGCAAGCGTTTTAACCACTGAGCTACCAGGATGTTCGCAAAATTAGAACTGCTGTAGCATATATAAAATATAAAACAAACTATAATACCACTAAAAATTTAAAAATAAAATAATTATTTTAAAAAACATAAAAACCGCCTTCAAAAAAAGTGCACTAAAAATTTTAAAATAACTTTATACGTTGCTTAGATGAAAATAAATCTAACTGGACAATATTTTACATTACTGTTATTGAAATTTTAACATCAATTAGTTATTTTTGGAGACGGTGTCAGCCAAAGCGAGAAAAACAAAAAAATAAAAACAATAATGAATAACATTAATACATAAAAATCATGTTACTACTTACCTATAATTAATGCTAGAAACATTTTTCAACAAAACTGAAACATATAGATGATACGTCGATATTACACTTACAGTAAAGCGTTTACTGCATGATGCAGTCTACCAACTGACACTTAAGAGCCAGAGATATGCCTGGATGACCAACAAGGCAGAGCCACAGATTAAAATACTGTTAATTTGCTTTCCTTAGCTGTCTCCCGCAATAACACTATGTGCCTCATGACATGCTGTAAAATATTTGGAATTTTTGTTCGTACTCCCTGTTCCGTCTCGAACACAAAATAAAGTTAAGTAATTCGATCTTCGCGATGTGACAGCTGGCACCGACTCCAAAAATAATTAATTAATGTTAAAATTTCAATAACAGTAATGTAAAATATTGTCCAGTTAGATTTACTTTCTTCTAAGCAAGCAAGGTATAAAGTTATTTTTAAGATTTTTAGTGCGCTTTTTTTGAAGGCGCTTTTTAATTTTTTTTTTTAAATAATTATTTTAAATCAACGATCCATAACACCAAGAAAAACCATTCTCTTTTTGGGAAGTGAATAGACACTGTAGAGTGCAGCCTTGGCTCAGAACAAGATATCATGACTTTTTGCAACTAAACAACCACGCGACTTGGCCTATTTTTACAAGAATTGTTTTTCGTGTGATCTTATTTGATTTTGTAAGTTGATCGGTTATTCTGAACCATCCCTCAAATGTAACGGTTCCATTTGAAAATCCATGGATAGGGGTGTTTGAGGATTAAGATCTTCTCAATATTCGTGCGTCCGATACGCTCTTACCAAACAATAGGTGAGCGTCCTGGCCAATCTTTGCCGATTGTGGTAGATTTAAAGCCACCTTTAGTAAATTCTGAATAACTTTCAAGCTAAGCGTAGGAACGAAATAAAATTTAATGTGTCACTTAAGCCTTCTGATTTCCACGCATAAAAAAATTGAGGCGTATACCCTCACCTAGAGCAAAGCAATTAATCTGCAAATATGCTTCGAGGCGTTTCATGTTTGTGGTTGCCATTGGATAAAACGGGTAAAATCACCAATATTGGACATTTCTTACGATTTGGTGGCGGCTCTGTGTTTGCATACGAATTTATCTGTTTCTAGAACCACGGAAAGTATAGTGCAATTATTACGGTAACGCAGTGTCGTAGTCGGTTAAAAATACTGAATTTTACTAACTTCCAAAGCAAGAAGAGGATCGAAGTAAAATTAATTAACCATAGTAAGCTCTGTCTATAATAACAATCTGTGGCATACAAAGATATTCTGGTACAAATCGATTTCAGTAATTTTAGACTTTTCTTTAAATCTCGCGGTAAAATTTTATCTGTGTATCGAATTCCAGGTTTCTACGATTACGGGAAGTACAGTGCCTTAGAGTTCGGATGATCATAACTCAGTCAGTGAGTGAGCTACAAAAACAGTGTAATTTGCATATGAATAACTTCCAAACTAAGAATAGGAACGAAACAAAATTTGTTGTGTTTACTAAGATTGCTGATACTTATGTATAATGGAAATTTGAGGCGTGTAGCGTCATTCAGGCCTAAGATATTGAGGTACGAAAATTGGGCCAATCGCCTCGCGAAAAGGGTAGGCAGTGCCGCAATTGGTTCGACATTCATGTAACGGCCAGTACGGTAGCTTATTTCTCCTGTCATTACGACCCAAATAGGTTGGTGGACGAAGTACTTCATCGCACCCGTAAATGAAAGCAGATGCAATATGGATCCCAAACAGTACAGTGTAGTACAAATGTGGATGCAACAGAGTTTTGTTCGCTATCGCCTGTGTATGTGCTTTACAATTTTTTAAATTTCCATCCATGGACCTCAGTTTAGAGTTACCGCTTCCTACGATCAAAGTTATTTGCATGTCCATTTCATGTTACTCTGTACTGCCTCTTCCAAATACTTCAGGGAATCAACCATATCAGTAACTCAACCCGTGAAGACTTCATTGCAATATTTTAAAACTTTGTGGCCAAGGACTGAACAACTTTCGCATCTGTCTCACATAGAAAGTTCTTACATGAAGATTTTTTTTTTTTTTTGTAACGAGATTTTCAATCACTGATTTTGCAACACCACAAGTGCATATTAAAACGATAAACTACATTACTTCGCAATGCCTTTGACAGATATCGAAATTAATTATTATTTTCTCTGAACATGATGCATCTGTTGTGTAAACATTTAACTAATTTTGCTCACTGTATTCAGCAAGAAGTGTCAACGTAGATTTTTTTTCGGAGCATTCATATCCGTCTTGCGGAGATGTGTAAGACTACTTATTTTATCTTAACACGGTTATGTGCACCCCGCAACTGATTTTTACAAACTTCATAAACATCAAGCAGTCCTATAAAATGTTTAGCGGTAATAATAATTTCTAGATGGTGGCCATCTTTATTAATAAAGATGGTGGCTTTAGTCAAAGAAATGTATGCTATATCCTGTTCACCCTCAGCTGGCGGCTCAAGGTCATGTTCCTTTCTGGGCTGAACGCTGTGTACAGGTATGCGAGTGGTAACTTCCCCTTCGCATGTAGGGGTGAGGGTAGCGGAGTGGGGATAGTGCAGAGCGACCTCGAACCGCATCTATTAACTAAACCGGCTTTAATTAAATAAATAACATTGTGATAAAAGATAATAGATTTCAAGCATTACACTTCTTTATACTTCTGGGTAACCGATGATTGGTCGGGAATCGATTGTCTCTCCGCTATAAAGACACATCACCAGTCTCTAGTAGACTTCAGTGACAGTTCCGTGTTTGCTTCTCTAGCGTTAGGATGAGCGAGGGAAGTAGCGACGAGAAAAGTGCTTGCCGCGCTGTCGCGCCGGGCGGGTCGAGTGCCCCAGCGCTCTCGGCTTTGCCGGCGACAGCTGCGGCGGTGTTGACGACCCGGCTAACGGACATGGTATCGACAACGGATCTGATCAGGACGGCCCGCAAGATGTTACGACGACCCGGCAACAGAACACGGACTCGATTATGGATATTACCGAGACCGCGCACTCTTCAGAAACGACGACCAGGCCTGCCCACGGATCAGACCCCCGCGTAACGAAGCGGTGCACCTCACCGCCACTCAGGGGAAAAGCCAAAATCTCAAGAAGTGAGCAGAGGGGAAGCTGTACAAAAATAAGCATCCCCGTGTCGCACCTCGTCTCAGCCAAGAAAGACAAGAAGGCGGGGAAGAAGAAGATCGTCGGCGCCTTCAGTTTCCCACCACCGTCCGACACGCTGCAGCGCCGCGGCGCATCGTCGAAGAACCAAACAACTAGTCCAGCTGGCGACCAACCTGACGGCGAAGAGTTTATGCAGGCGCGTCGCACCAGCAAGCCTCCGCCGTCACTGGACCCAGGCAGAATTGAAATAAGCAACCCATATGACGTGCTGATACAGGAAGATACGGAGCAGCAGCAAACACAGCAGCAGCAGCAACATCAGCAGCCGCAGCAGCAACATCTGCAGCCGCAGCAGCAACATCAGCAGCCGCAGCAGCAACATCAGCAGATACAGCAGCAACACCAGCAGCTGCAGCAACAACATCAGCAGCAACCCACTAACCGTCCAGCACATGCAAGATCGCAGCTTCCACCTATAGTGGTCCAGTACCCAACCACCTACAAGGAGCTGTACCAGCTGATTAAAGGGGTACTACAGGAACACCCGTTCCAAGCAAAGACAGCTGGAGGGGACAAGGTCAAGCTCACCATCAACTCAACGTCCGACTACCTGGAGGTCACCGCTGCATTACAACGGAAAGGAATACCATACTACACCTTTCCTTCTGCTGCAGAAAAGTTGCTGAAGGCCATAATTCGAGGGATGCCATCAAACATGACTACCTCTGACATCAAGGAGGAACTACAAGAACATGGCCTAGATATCCGCTCGGTCAGCCAGCTCAAGAGGCCCGGGAGTTCCGACCCCATGCCACTATTCCTGGTGGTCCTACCAGACAGGCCCCAGAATAAAGGAATATTTCAAATGGACAACTTAATGTCCCTAAAAATCTCAGTGGAGAAACTGAGAGCATCAAATGGCCCAGTGCAATGCTACAACTGCCAGTCTCTAGGGCATGTTGCCAAACACTGCAACATGGCACCTAAATGTGTGAAATGCGCTGGCCCACATCTTTCCAACGATTGCTCACTCAAAAAAGGAGAGGGCAGTCCAAAGTGCGCCAACTGTAACGGCCAGCACGTGGCCAGCTACAAAGGATGTGAAGCCTACAAGCGTGCCCGTGCCCGCCAACGAGACGTAGCTGCAGAACAGGCCGCCGCAGCTCAGAAGAAACGTGAAGAAAAGCAGCAGGACACTGGCAAAACCCAGCGGCGCGCCGAAGAAACTACTACCGGCCAAACCACGCTACAACAGAACGCGCAAACCAAACCGCCACAGGGTAATAAGTCCACTCAACCCAAGCGCACCGAGGCTCCAAAACGCCAGCTCCAAGGGACTAAGACTCAAGTTCCCAACAAGAAGAAGAACACCAACGCAAACCAGAAAAGCAAGACAACCTCCTACGCGGAAGTAACCACTGGTAAAGCCCAGGCGTCAAGAGAACCAAACCAGCCAAGGGAAGACTCTACAGACTCGACCACACAGCCAGTACATTGCCACCACCTACCTAATCAACATCCCGCGCAGAACAATGGCACAGGTGGAATGGAACGCCTACTAGATATAGTGGGAACTCTCCTCACAATGCTGACTACGCTGATTGCCAAGTTTGACCAACTCACAGCGGACATAAAATCCGCGGTAATGACGGCACATAGAGCCGATCCCTCACAGAATGCTCCAACCCAATCATGGACAGAGTCCGCATGGAGGGACTTACTCTCTGTGTATGGAATGCAGACGGCATTCATCAACAACTAGGTGAGTTTCGGCTGTTCTTGCGGGATGAGAACATCGACATCTGTCTGGTAGCCGAAACCCACCTCAAACCTGGCCTCAGGGCAAATGTTGCCAACTATCAATGTTACCGCTGGGACAGACCAACCGCGGGTGGCGGAGTGGCTATTTACGTGAAAAGAGGGATACCACATCACAAAATCCACACCCCTCCTCTGCAGCTACTGGAGTCCACTGCAATTTAAATAGCGGCCTCCACGGGGCCTGTAACCATCATATCAGCATACAGACCTCCGAGAAGAACACCTTTTGAAGATGACTTCCGGCAACTACTCAATATCAGGGGAAAACTCCTAATCGGAGGGGATCTCAACGCCAAGCATCCTACCTGGAACTCGCGCATCACCAATGCGGCTGGCAACCAACTATACCGGCTGTGCATCAGACACAATTTGCAGACCTGGGGGCCGGACGAACCGACCCACCACCCGTGGAGCGGAAATCGCCCTGATGTGCTGGACATAGCAATAACTAGAGGCATCAACGGATTCGTAGCTGCACGAACGATGAACTACCTCTCATCCGATCACTCGCCAGTCTTAATAGACATAGACATCGGCCAGTGACACCAGCCACACCAAACCAGCCAAACTATAACAGAACGAATTGGGAGCAGTTCCGTGAAGAGGTCACCGAATGTCTCCAACACCTGCAGCCTATCGACGACAGAAGAATTGAGAATGCCATAAAACAATTCTCCACATCAATAGTCGATGTGTCGCGTGGGTGTGATCGGCCGAGCGGAAACCTTTCAATTTCCCACTTAATACGACAGATTGGAGAGAGGGAAGCTGTAGTTGTTCGCCTTGGGCACCTGCCTACACCTTAGGGGGTAGTCTGCAGGCATATTGCCAAGGAAGTAACTGAGCCTTACCTACTGAGAAACTATAGACACGGCGCAATCTCACTGATTAGCATTAAACATTTACATAAATATTATCATACATCTTTATTCACGGAGAGGTGACTAATCTTTTAGGAATGATAACAACACATGTTATTAACTACTGGTTTATTACACTTGAAGACAGATCGGCGTACATGTTACACTATTGGCTACATTGATCAAAGGAATGATTTGTCACTAGAAATACTTTATGCTTATTAGTTAATATTCATTGATCTCTCATTGGTGAACTATTACTGACGTTGCGATATACTGATTGGCTGATATATTAACTATGTTTCATTGATAGACTGATTACAGGGCAAGGCACAATAAACCCTATCGAAATGAGTGACTGTCGGCGAGTGCATTAGATTCCTGTCTAGCGGTGGACATACTGTTATGAAGACAAACACGCAAACAGTGGATCAAGCAAGCCTTAAGTACCTGTTAGGTGATGGCGCTGAACGGTACGTCCATGATCTTGGCTGTTGTCGAGTCCGAGGCGGATGTTGGACTCCCGAGTCCGAGGTGTAAGTTGGACTGCCTGGGGCCGTGTGCTCCCAGTTTACAGGAAAACTCATTAAGGATTCTGGTGGGGATAAAAGATGATGTTAATTGGCTCACTAGGACTAAGTGGAGATGGTCAGGGCGGAGTTATAGTGCAGGTAGTGGGGACTGCATAGTGTGGTGGTTTCCAGGCCGACATAAGCTTAGCAAAGCTATTCTATATGCCGTGGGGTTCCCTTTAGTAAGCACTCCCACACATTCGGAAAACTGCTGCGGTGTATAGGCTGCTGAAATTTCAGTGAGGCGCAGCCTGCGATAAGAAAGTAGCATAACGCAGTCGTAAGCCATGTACCGAGTTACAGGCGTGTGTATCAGAGGCTTGCTACGTGCTCAACCTGAGACCAGCGTGAGATCTGGCTCGCTGGTCCAACTGGATGTGAATCGGAACTACGATGAGTTTGAATAAAGGCTTCAAATCAATACCCTAGACCTTAGAATACGCGAACCCGCGACAGATGCAGCCAATTCAAACACGCCACCACCAGCAACAAGGCTGCAGTCAAGGCAACTCCCACCACAACTTCTTGCACAGATCCGGGATAAGAACAGAGTGGCCAAGGAATGCCGTCAAACCAGGCACCCGGATACTAGACGACTGTTAAATCGCCTGCAGCGTGAACTAAAAGTGGACCTCCAGGCACACCGTAACAGGGAGTGGGAAGCACGCCTAGCCACACTCAATGTAAGCGATGGAAACCTCTGGTCAGCAACCAGGCACTTCACCAAACGACGCAAGCGTCTATCTCCGCTCCACGGCGAGAGGGGCTTGGTGTACAGCAACGAGGATAAAGCCAACGCCCTCGCAGACCACTTCGAGAAACAGTTCCGGCCAGCCCAGGATGACGATGAAGATGAGTCCGCCAACATCCGGAGAAGACTAGCACGGTACCTAGCTGCTGACGACGGAAGAAGTAAGAAGATCAATTGCTCGACTCAACCCAAAGAAGGCTCCCGGGAAAGACAACCTGGGGAACAGGCTAATCAAGAACCTACCACCATCGGCGGTTCAACACATCACCACTCTGTTAATGCCATACTCCGCACACAACACTACCCCAGGTGTTGGAAAGAAGCTACTGTGGTAGGCGTACCCAAGCCAGGGAAGAATGACATCTTCCCGCAGAACTATAGGCCAATTACCCTGCTTCCCTCCCGGAGCAAGGTCTTCGAGCGGCTCCTTCTAAAACGTCTTCAAGCCCACATCTCATCCGAGAATATCATACCACAGTTCCAGTTCGGCTTCCAGAAGAAACATTCCACCACCCAGCAAGTGCTACGCATAGTCGAACACACTACGACGACTTTCAAACCGTCGAGGCTACTGCCCACTCGTCCTGTTGGACGTAGAACGAGCCTTCGACTCCGTATGGCACAGCAGTCTCCTCTATAAAATGTACACCCAGGGTATCCCCGGCCCGATTGTGAAACTGACCCGAGCTACATCACCGGCAGGTCCTTCCGAGTGAGGGTCGGAAATGTCCTGTCAACACGCCGGCCAATTAACGCAGGGGGTACCGCAAGGGTCGGTGCTTGGACCTGTGCTTTATAATCTCTACACTTCAGACATCCCAGCACCACCAAACGTAAGAACCGCGTTGTACGCAGACGACACCACCTTCTACACGTCTTGCAGAAGCAAAGCTGCGCGCCATACGAGGCTGCAACAGGTTCTCCAACAAACAGAGGCATGGGCCAGAAGATGGCGGATCACCATTCATTCTGCCAAAAACGCAAGCAATCATGCTGACCAGGCGCTTGGGAAGCGGAACCGGCGGCAGGAGCCTACACCAAAGCTACGCCTAAATGGTGAGGACATCAACTGGTCGAAGACTGTCAAATACCTCGGTGTAACACTAGACTCCAAGACTAACATGGAGACAACACATCGAGGACCTCAGACTAAAAGTCGCAGCCAGGATGAGGGAGTTGTACCCGGTCCTCAACAGGGACAGCTCTCTAGCAGCCAGCACCGGGTCACCATATTTTGCAGCCTCATCAGACCGATTATGGAGTATGCGTGTCCTGCCTGGGTTACGTCTCCAAGTTTGCCTTGAGTCGCCTGCAGACCATGCAAAACACGTTCTCTTCGACGCGCACTCCATGTGTGTAAATCGGTTTCCGACAGTCGACCTGCACGAAGCCGCAGGTATTCCACCCCTGAAGGACAGGATTGTTCAGCTAACAAAAACGTTCTACAGGGCCGCACGCACATCAACAAACCCGCTCATATCCAACCTAGGGCAATATGACAACACTCTGGACAAACATAAAAAGACCACTCTCCATACTAACACGTAATTGAAAAATACAGAGCAAAAGAAATGAACACATCAAAAGTAAAGGTATCCCTCATTCAAAGTTGAAGGAAATGTCTACGACAAAACCTTCTATCTTAACCTGCTTAAAAATGAAACAAGCAGAAAATGCTCTGGTGTGTGTGTCTAGTAGACTTGACGCCTGAGGACTTTCATAGGACTCCGGCGTAACGTTGGGGGACGGGGGGGGGGTGGTGGGGGGAAGGAGTATATATTGGATGTAGCGTAAATCTCGCATGGTATTTGATAATTTCAAACAGTCCTGTTTCATACACATAAAATCTATAGTTAAATTCCGAAGGGCGCATTTGATCACTTCTAGAAAGGGTGACGAACAGCGGATTTGCCACTGCCGCTTTTGTTGCATTCTGAGAGCTTAGTATCGTTCGGAGTGGGGTAAGAACACTATAGGTAATGACACTGGTTGTTAGTTTTGATCTATCGCTCAATATTACCATTCGTTCTGATATCAGCATAGCTAAATTATGGAAGCAGTAAGTATATTAAAAGCATTCATCTTTAAATAATAGTCTAAAAATATTGAAAAATCTAGCTGCACCATACCATCAGATAATTCCGCATGCTCTTCATGGACGTTGTAGTGCTGAGAAACTATTCGAAACTTACTGATTTTATGGAGATTTTCAAATTTTCTCGGTCGCCAGGTGGTTTATAATTCCTCCAAAATGTATTACTAAACTTCTCGAAATTCTTAAGTACAGGAAAAACATCACTCTGGATTTTTTTTTTTTTTTTGCTAGTTGTTTACGCCTTGTCTACGTCATTACAGGCGGGTAAGGAGAGATGGCAAGTACGGTAAGGAATTCGGCCATGGCCTTTTGAAGAAACCATCACAGCATTCGCCTAGAGTGATCTGGATGCCCGGACGAGTATTCGAACCCACGACCTCCCGAATGCGGGGCCACAGCATTACCGTTGACCCACACATTCGGAATAAACGTTTAACTTGGCTTTTATTTCGTAGAAACCTCTTCAGTAAAAAAAACATCAGTCTCCTTTCCGAAGGTTTAAAACGTAGCGTTCCGTCTTAGCACCGATCCTAGCGAATTTTCCCGGTAGCGATAATCGGGAGCTTAAATGGGCATCGTATAATGTTGGAAAAACATTAAAAGCTTCTGGAGCGCAGAAGATTGTTCCAACAATAGAAATCATTCAAAAAATTAAAACTTATTCAGAATTACATAAAAAATAGACAAACACTTTAAATAAAATTAGGAAATATTTTCAGGCATTTAAACATCAAACTGAGAAAATTAAACAATTCTAAGCATCCAAATGCTCACTCAAAACATGTTTACTTGCACAGTATTCCAAATTATAATTACCGTCTTTTAATTTCTATTTCTTAAAACATTAATGCTTTCAAAAAATTATAATAAGCCTTCTGTCCATTAAAATCACTTTCATCCACTAAAACACCACACATTCATAGAAAAAATATACAAACTTATAATCACCGACCCTTTCTGACACAAATATAAGTAATTTAAAAGATTGTTATTGGTAAGAAACTGGGTCTTAAGTCTGTTACAATGCCCTCGACCAATCATTCTGTATCTTGTTAGACTATAAAGTAGTTGTGGCAAACACACTGTTTGAGAACCATGCATGAAGGATATACACCTGGAAACGTCCTGGCGATACAGGCAGATATGAGTTAGATTATTTCATGGTCAAACAGAGATTCAGGAATCAAGTTCTAGACTGTAAAGCGTACCCAGGAGCAGATATAGACTCTGACCATAATTTGATATTAATGAAGTGCAGGCTGAAATTCTAACGAATAAGGAAGCATTATAAGCAGAACAAACTGCAAGTGAATTAAACTGAAACAATCTAGCACGAGATAAAATTTTGTCAGAAATGATAAACTTAGGTCTAAGAATTAACTCTGAAAGGAGCTCAACCGAGAACGAATGGAATGCATTAAAGACCGATATGATGAAAGCTGGTAAAGAAACATTAGGCTTTAGGGAACCAGCTGCCCGAAAACCTTGTATCACAGAAGAAATTTTGGAGCTGATGGATCAGAGGAGAAGGTACAAAAATGCTCAGGATGAAGCAGGAAGGGAGCAATACAGGCAATTCAGAAATCAAATAAATAGGTAACGCAAAAAAAAAAAAAAAAAAAAAAAAAATGGCTAGAAGAAGTAGAAAAGGAAATGGTTGTAGTTAAAGTAGATGTTGCACACAGAAAGATCAAACAGAATTTTGGGAAAATGAAGAAAAGAGGTGTAAACATTAAAGCTGCCGATGGGAAACGTCTTTTAAACTCAGACGATAGAGTTAACCGATGGAAGGAATACATTGAGAAAATGTATGGTCGGGTCGATTTGAACAATAGCGTAATCGAAAAGGAAGGCATTGATGAATTGGGAAATCCTGTTTTGAGGACAGAATGTAATAGAGCTCTGCATGACTTAAAAGCAAATAAGGCAGTTGGAATTGATGAGATCCCTGCAGAACTTCAGAAGTCGCTAGGAGAAGAAGGAATCGAAAGATTATTCAAACTGATATCAAAAAGTTATGAAACAGGAGAAATTCCAAACAATTTTAATAAAATATCATCTTCACACTTCCGAAGAAAACACAAGCCGACAAATGTGAGAATTATCGCACCATTATTCTAACATCACATGCTTCAAAGTTACTGACCAGAATAATATACAGAAGGATGGAAAGGGTATTAGGTGAATATCAGTTTGGGTATAGGAAAAATCGCGGAACAAGGGAACCAATTCTAGCTTTAAGATTAATACTCGAAGGGCGGATCAAGAAAAACAAAGATGCATTTGTGGCATTTGTTGATTTAGAAAAGCTTTTGATAATTTTAGGTGGGACAAGATGTTCAGGTCTAAAGTATCGAGATAGAAGAATACTTTATAAACTATATCAGAATCAAGTGGCTATAGTAGAAGTAGAGAATCACGAGAGACAAGTCTCAGTTAAAAAGGTTGTGAAACAACGTTGTAGTCTGTCCACGTTAATATTCAACTTGTATGTAGAAGAAGCAATAAAGGAAATAAAAGAAAAATTTCCATGTGGCATAAGTTTTCAGGGAGAAAAAATCATAATGCTTCGATCTGCTGATGACATTGTCTTGATAGCAGAAAGGGCTGAGGATATCGAGAAGTTACTGAATGGCATGAACAAAATACCGAAGGATGATTTTGGATTCAATATAAATCAAAGGAAGACAAAAGTGATGAAATGTAGCAGAAATGATACCAATCAGAGTAGATTAAATATAAAATAGGATCCGATGCAATAAGAGAAGTAAGTGAATTCTGATACTTGGAAACAAAATTACAACCGATGGCCGAAGAAAGAATGATGTTGAAAGAAGAATAGCACAATGAAAAAGAGCCTTCATGAAAAAGAGAAATGTTTTAGTTTCAAATATTGATCTAGGAATTAGAAAGAACTTTTTAAAACTCTATGAGTGGAGCACAGCGCTTTATGGTAGCGAGACATGGCCTTTAGGAATGCCGGTAAGAAAGAAAATTGAAGAATTTGAAATGTTGTGCTGCAGAAGGATGCTGAAAATTAAGTGGACAGACAAAGTAAGAAATGAACGAGTTTTGGAAATGATATGTGAGGAAAGATGTTTGTGGAGGTAGCTTACAGGAAGAAGAGGCAGGCTGGTAGGTCATATTTTGAGACATGCTGGATTGGTTAATTTGTTGGTGGAGGGAACAGTTGAAGGTAAGAACTGTAGAGGTAGACAGGGATTAGAATGTATGAAGCAGATAATTGAGGACGTGGGTTGTAAGGGGTATGTAGAGATGAAGAGGTTAGCACAAGATAGGAAGGGATGGAGGATTGCATCAAACCAGTCGAAAGACTGACGACAGCAAAAAAAAAAAAAAAAAAAAAAAAAAAAAAAAAAATTCAACACATTATTTCAAAATGAATAGTTTCATTTTTTTTATTTTTAGGTTTGGCAATATCTGTATATCTCTGTTTGTTGGCACGATACATAGGATTGTTTCGCTGTTAACATATATGTTATACCTGTAGGTTTCTAAACTTGCCGCATTTCACCACAGTGCATTGTTATAATCGATTTGTTACAGTTTTCTAATTTTATAGTGTTTGCAGTTTCCTGTCCACTTTATGGTTAGAATTTTTAATATTTCACCATGTCACTTTATGTTACTATCACTGCTACTATTACTAAACTAAAAGCATTTAATATTACTACTATTACTACTCTACCATCTAAGAAAACATTTTCCAGTATTGGTATCGGAGCGGTAATCTGAATTCCAGATCTAGCTCAGTCTCTCTGGCAGCTAAAGTGAGACTAGCCACTTCCAAACTACTGTAGAAATAATATATATATATATAATTACGGAAGTAAGGAGTCTTTAATATCGGGCTAATTGTTTGTTAGTTTTCTCAAGTGAACTAGATATTTTAATATCTATTGCCGGGATTTGTTATTTTAATTAGTGTAGTTTTGAACAAATTCCCATTATAAGATTATTGGCTACATAATTTAACAACCATTACGTGTTACTAGCGATTAACAGGCTTTACATATTTCAAGAGATAACAATGTTTTACTTAATTTCTGTCAATAAATGTAGCTAGGCTATAATCTGCAGCAGCGGCTCGAAACTGCAGCTATTACCTATTATTTGTTTTACTGCAACGTCAGACCACATTTTATGCATCGGAATATATTTTATGTAAGCATTAGTTACAAATTCATACATATTTTTATAAGTGTTGGTTTAGCAAGTCCTTTTTGTAGTTAGAATTTCCTTCCTACCATATTTTAACAATTTTTCGTTTCGACAAGAAGCCGTTGGCCTGGGCTTCTTACCTCCTGTTCAACACGACTTCACATACGGTGCCTGCACACTTGCCGCAGTCATCGTAGAGCAAAGAAGGGACCTTCCCCATGCACTAGACTCTAGTGACTAGAGTGAAGTCGGGTCGGGATTTTTCTAGAAACTCGGGGAATATGCACACATACCTCAAGGGGATTCTACGAGAACCATGGCGCCGCAATTTGACGATGGATTATTATGTAACTCCACGAGACAAATAAAAAATGAAGGCTACATTTTTTTGATATCCTGCTTAGTTATCGAAATATACTATCCCAAAAGTGAGGATGAAAAACAGAAGAAAAATGTCCCCAAAGTCAAATTTGATGGCAGATTCTTATGTAACAACGACGAGACAAATCGAAAGAAAACAATAAAATTTTCGAAATCTCGCTTAGGTCTCGAGATATATTTTGTCTCTAAATTTAGGTTGTTAGCTTTGATGAGGCCTGGACCAAAAAATAATTTTGCCAAAGCCACTACGAACCACACGCTGCATATGCAGAGTGGGTGTTTTTTTTTTTTTTTTTTTTAGGCCCTACTCTTGCAGATCCTATTAAACACTTCAAGAACAAAAATTACAATATAACTGACTTATGAAACGACATTCCATGGCGTTTCCTATCTGGTCTGCTTGTGCTATCGTATGCAACATAAGCTGGCATTATCAAATACTTTGAAATATTATAAAATGAAATATTCTCAGCAGAAAACACAATGTAAACAGCTCTATGTTACGGGAAATCTATTATGACCGCCGCGCATGCTGAGTGTTCACAGATTTAGAGGTATTTCGCCTCCTCTCTTTTCCTTCCTCCATGGTTGTATCACGCCACTGCTGACCGATGTCATCTATGAACTGTAAAGGAACATAATTTGGGCCACAACAGTTTTTCACCGGAATTCAGTTTTTCAAATGTCCAGTAAACGCCTGTGAGATATTTCATGCCTTCCATTGATTTATACCAATATTATCTCCGGAGATCTTTTGCTGTAATGAATGAATAATTTCAGTCACGTATGTCATTTGAAAAAATAAAGATGAGTTTTTCAGTTTCTGGAATGATAAAGTTAACCACCTTTCCTTATGAATCACTATTTTAAACGTGTTCAGGTGTATTTGATTCAACCCACTGGCGCGTTAAGTATCTCTTATTAATTAGCTTAGCATTCATATTTTACGCCGATGTAGAAATAATTATTCCAATAATCTATAAGAACAGTAAAATCCCTTCATAACAAAGAATATTCTGTTTCATTGGCACCCAACTATTTGGGCATCACTGATATTAATCACAATATTCCCTTAGCTACACAATAATGGTCCGAGGAGTTCCTGACAAGAGTGACTAGTCCGAAAGTTTCGACTGACATACTTTGGGCCTACTAAGCGGCACTACCCAGGTCAACTGTGATCCTAAAGGCATCACAGCATCCGCTTATCTCTGGTGTCTAGTATGCAGCTACCTGCAACGCTGAATTTTACTTGCATATTACTGCCGATTAAACGTCTCCCCGCTGCTTTGAGAAAATCCTTCAACCGGTCACATGATATTTCTCGTAATTTTCTAAATAATATTATAAAACTTGGTGACATACTGTTGGCTTTCCGAGAGGTCATCGGCAAGTTTTATTCCATCTCTCTCACTCTCTCTCTCTTTTACTTATTTCTTATACCTGGTCGACGTTGAGGTGATATGAGGCCAGAAAGGACTGGAGGCACGTTGTGATGGAACTCTGTTTATGCGTGTGGGGCAGGGTTTGAGTCCCGCAGATGACGCAAAAATTCCGTTTTTGGTGGCCGAGTGGATATTGATTTGATTGTCTATCGGGCGTGCGATCACTAACCTGTCCGATAGTATCTTCTTCTTGATGTTACTTCTTGTCAGGGTGAAGGCCTTCTGTCTGACACCAGGCGATTGTTGATGACGCAGTATTACCAAACTGCGAGGGCGATAGCTGCTAGAACAACTACAGTCTGTTAAAGATGTTATAATTTTAATTGAAAGGTTTGAGTGCTGGTAGCCTGATACGGATTAGAAAGGTTTTACGTAAAGAAGTTACGAAAGAAAGTTACAAAGTAAGTTCCGGTTTATTGCAGTTATTCATACGCTGACAGTTTCACAAACACGAGAACGTAACTCCTATCCCACTCAATATGTTAGCTGCACCCCCGCTATCTTGAATTTAGCCTCCAGTTGCCGAAATGGGGTACAAAGTGATATTGTTGGTAGCAGGCGTTCACATTGAGTTCTAAGCGGAGACTGCTGCGTGCAACTGCACTCATGAGTAGGCGTTGACGCTTATCGCCTAGAAGTCGGCTATATTCACTCCGTTAATTCTAAATATTACTGTGGTTTATTTGGTCCCCTTACAACGTGACGGGAAGGAGTTAGGCCACGGCCTTTCATTTTGGAGCATGCGAGTTCGAATCTTCGTCCGGCCCTGTAGATGTTGAAATTCCACAGTTTTTCCAAAATACTGTGATCGTTCCTACAAAAGGTAATGGCCGAATTTGTTCCCCTTCCTTGCTCCCAATTCTTTTCCGCCCCTAATAACCATCATGCGGACGCGGCGTTTTGAAAAAAGTTTAGGTTTTGTAATATAAATATACTTAAAGCCCATATTTTTCTATTGACTTCATCCGAATTTTATTTTTCGTAGTATTCCGTATGTATTAGTGATTAAACGTTCCTTAATTGTCTGGTAAGTGTTGAAGTGTGGAATCAACTAAAAGACAACAAAAAGCATATTGACTGAAACCGCATGGTAATGAGAAGGATGTATTTGTATTGCGCGACCGTATTATATCTAAGCGGAGATGAAAACCACACGGCAGATGGCTCCTTGTAGGAGGTAAAGTTACTCTGAACTCTGAGACCTGCTCATCCTAACTTCGGCCGGCAAAGTTCTGCCATTGCCAACCTGACGCCGACCCCATCTCGTTAACAAAGAACACTGGACAACTCCAAGCCTCAGAGGAAATTTCTGAAACGCGGATGTTCTGGGAAATCATCTTCCTTTCTTCCACAATTCCCAAGTCATCAGAAACACACCACGAAGTTGCCAACTACGGTGCTTACAGACATGGCCAGTATACAGTCTACAGTGATGAGATCATATAATGATGGTGTAGATAAAAGCTTGTCACGAGAGTAGGCTGTGTTCACTAACTACGACCTTTAAACTTGATACCAATTAACCAGCTTTCTTACATAATTCCGTACTGCCCTAAATAAAGATTAATGGCAAAAGTAGGTGGGTGGGGAAATTACACTCAAAGAATTTAAGATAAAAATTAACAGGACACGGACGAATGTCGAGTTTCTGCCGATTTGTCTGGTGGCTCAGTGATTAAGACGTCTTATGTGAGATCGAAAGGTTCCCGTTTCGAATCCCTGTATCGGCTTGGATTTTCAAAAGGCCTATAACCCGATTTTCACCTCTGTGACAGCTTGCTGTGTAATGTGAAGTACGCCAGAACACTCGGTGGTTTGGTTTCCACGTTAAACTGTAGGTTCCCGTACGCCGGTAGGATTACCGTGTTTGGTTAAGGTATCGCGGGTAAATGATTAGTATTAAGAAGGATAGTTTGCTTTCTGAGCCGCTTAGCGTTACAGTTCCCTGTGTGAAACATACAGCCAGCCAGCACGCATGAAGGAAGCATGTGACAGCTGCGTGATGGTGTAGTCAATGGAAAACTTCCCAGAGAAGTCAGTTTGTGCAAAAGTGACCAAGGTAGTATGCAATATGAAATTTTGGCGAACAGTTCTGTAATTTAAGGGGCCACCATCATGTTAGACAAATTCAGTCATTCCTTCAGTCCGCTGGCTCAGAAAAGCAATCACTACAACTTTGGCTCGAATGATCCACAATTCCCACGGCTGAAACATTTGCGACCTGTGTAAAAATTTACTGTCATCTAAGAGTATATCCATTCTGTAATGAATACCTTCAACCAGTTTGTTTACAATAAATCCACTTAACTATATCTCTTGCAATGATTCCAAGGAGCCACATACATCATTGTAGTTAAGTTATAGTTACGTCTCTGATTTTCTTTTCGAGCTAGATGCTTACAGATGTCGTCTGGAAACATGAAAACATCTTCAACAGCAGGTGGCAGTAAGATTACTAGGACGGGTCCACAGAGCAACAAGTTGAAACTCCGTCAATCGTCGGCCTAAACCTTCGGAGATAATGTAATAGTCATTATTAGTACTAACCCCTTGACGAGTCTGACTCGTGATAACATGGATATCACTAGTCAGACTCGTGGAAACAAATGCGGGCCAAACGTAAACATCGTGGAACTAAGTGCGGACCAAACGTAAGCCACAATGCTTTCAAAAGTACCATAGCATGCCGGAATACTAATTTTTAGAGTTGTTAGTATTTTCCTATTAGATATTCGTGCAAGGGGAGCATTTATTCCTGTAATTAAATTTTTTGTTGGTAATATTTACTTTTAGGTGTCTCCTTATTACATTCCTTCTGAAGACGTCACACCTGAAGACGCCCAGGAAGATTGTAATTTCTATTAAAGCACTGTTCGTGCATAAATTAATTTTGAAACTGTTATTTCTTGTCCATTATGCAGGATTTATAGTACTAATTTTTTAAAGTATTGATTGAGATATTGTATTAAAAATATGTATATAAATAGGAACAAGGATTATTTTAGTTTTGACGTCCACAAGAATATCGCTTATTGTTATATGACAGGTATTCACACGTCGGCATCTACTGCGATTGTCTCGCGCATCACGCTGTCCGTTTAGCGCGTCTCCAACTGCTTGGGCACGGATCTCGTCCAGCTAAATGGTACGGCAAGGGGTTAATCGTCTCAGTAGAGTGGAGTGATCTGACAAATAGACGGTTGTATTTACTGGCTGATAGGTGGGATGAATAAAATGTATATACAGTCTCCGTATACACTGTGATAGTTTGGCTCTTAAAGTTTTTTTTTTTTCCTTATGGCATTACGCCTCGTCAACGTTGAGGTCATTAGAGGTGGGAAAGGACTGGGAACAAGGAATGGGAAGGAATTCGGCCAAGGCCTTTTGAAGGAACAATTCCGGCATTTGCTTGGAGTGATTTTGCGAAACGATGAAAAAATCCAAATCTGGATGGCCGGACGGGGATTCGAACCCGCGTCTTAAAGTTTAAGACTTGCGGTCTAAGCAGTTCGGTGTTCCAGAAGTTGTCCTTCTGAAACTGAAAATGAAAGTGCAGAAAGAAAGTGAGACACGCTCGAAAGAATACTTTGCTGGTTCCCTTACGTGTAAGCGTATGGACTAGCACGCTATCTTTATGACGAAGGGGACACCGCTTCGAGGCCAGCTTAGGGGATGCGTATTGTGACTGTGGCAGTATCACCTGGCAATGTCAAGCTAAAGTACGTTTCCAAAAGTTATGAGAGTTAGCAACCTTTTCAAACCAATACAAATGTACATAATAGTGTTACACCATCAGCAAAACATGTGTCATTCATATAAATTTTTCGGATTTAATATTTTTAATTCAAGGAAATACCGATAGTTTTAAACCAATTACAAAGGAAATTCTATTGTATGTTTTGTACTGCACACAAAACATTGTAGTCGTCAGAAACAAAACAGAATGAGGGAAAGATGATACAATATTTGTTTAGTAGCAGATACGTGTACGGCTTAGGGCGATTAAATAATTAATATAGTAATAATTTTTATACATATAGATGCCAACAATATATATATATATATGCTGTCATCAGTCTTTTGACTGGTTTGATGCAATTCCTCCATCCCTTCCTATCTTGCCCTAACCTCTTCATCTACACATATCCCTTACAATCCACTTCCTCAATTATCTGCCCCATATATTCTAATCTCTGCTTTCCTCTACAGTTCTTATCTTCGACTTTTCGCTCCACTAACAAATTAACCAATCCAGCATGTCTCAAAATATGACCTAGCAGCCTGTCTCTTCTTTCTGTAAGCTTCTTCCACAAACTTCTTTCCTCACCCATCATTTCCGAAACTCGGTCATTTCGTACTTTGTCTGTCCCATTTAATTTTCGGCATTCTTCAGTAGCACCACATTTCAAATACTTCTTTCTTTCTGGTATTCCTAAAGTCCATGTTTTGCTACCATAAAGTGCTGTGCTCCACACGTAGAGTTTTAAAAAGTTCTTTCTAATTCCTAGATCAATATTTGAAACTAAAAGATTTTTCTTTTCATGAAGGCTCTTTTTACTATTGCCTATTCTGCTTTTAACATCATTCTTTCTTCGTCCATCGGTTGTAATTTTGCTTCCCAAGTATCAGAATTCACTTACTTGTCCTATTGCATCGGATCCTATTTTTATATTTAATCTACTGTGATTGGTATCATTTCTGTTACATTTCATCACTTTTGTCTTGCTTTGATTTATATACAGTCCAAAATCATCCTTCAGTATTTTGTTTAAGATACTCAGTAACTTTTCAATATCCTCATCTCGTTCAGCTAACAAGACAATGTCATCAGCAAATCGTAACATACTGATTTTATCTCTCTGAATACTTATGCCACGTGAAATTTTTTTTTTATTTCCGTTATTGCTTCTTCTACATACAAGTTGAATATTAACGGGGATAGACTACAACCTTGTCTCACGGCCTTTATAACTGATGTATGTCTCTCATGGTTCTCTACTTTTATTATAGCTACTTGATTTTTATATAGTTTATAAAGTATTCTTCTATCTCGATATTTTAGGCCTGATTTCTTTTAAAAAATTTGTCCCACCCAACATTATTAAAAGCTTTTACAAAATCAACAAATGCCACAAATGCATCTTTGTTTTTCTTGATCCGCCCTTCGAGTATTAATCTTAAAGCCAGAATTGCTTCCCTTGTACCGCGATCGTTCCTAAACCCAAACTGATCTCTTCTTCTACCTTTTTCATCCTTCTGTATATTTTTCTGGTCAGTAATTTTGAAGCGTGTGATGTTAGACTAATGGTGCGATAATTCTTACATTGGTCGGCTTGTGCTTTCTTCGGGAGTGTGAATATGATATTTTTATTAAAATCGGTTGGAATTTCTCCTGTTTCATAACTTTTTGATATCAGCTTGAATAATGTTTCGATTCCTTCATCTCTTAGGGATTTAGGTCTCCATCTTCTTCTGCCAACATTCTGATACTGCTGCCTTTGATGAGTTTTAGTCATCTTTAGCATTTTTAAATTTGAAGTTGTTTTACGGCCGCATTCCCTTGCTATATGCTAATAGAGCAAGTGAATTGTTGCCATCTGTCTGTGACATGTGTAGCTATGTTCTTGTGCGTGACAAGTGGTTTTGTGTAGTTTATGAGTACGAGATTGGGGACCATCCAGGTATTCGCCTAAAATCCGCATTCATGACAGCCTGTACGAGTTCGGAACCTCATCGCAGTGAGCCATACTAAGTGATAAGACTGACAACGTGCGGCTGGTAATGGCTTGCCTAGCACTACCGGCAGGCCATCGTTAGAGAGAGGAATCGTCCATGAGTCATCCTGGAGAAGAAAAAAAGGTATGTGACGGCGAGTAAGCTGAGAGACGTGGTCTCCGACGACAGACGATTGATCGTACGAGCTCGTATGAATGGCTTAGCTTCGAGTTCCACAAAATGCTGGCTAAGCATTTATAAATGAAGGTATCACATTGGCTGACTCTAAGCAGTACAACGGACGCCGTGTCTTCAAAATGTTAACAATGCCACTTGTGATCACTGCAAATGACATTCGCATTGATTAAGCCCAGTGCAGTCCTTAAGAAATCTAATTTCTCGCCGAGTACAGTAAATGTGTATAAAGACCCGGAGAATGTTATTTTATTTGTTGAGAATTTGTTTTTATTTGTTTGCATACCATTGCTAAGAATAAACAAGCGCCAAATACTACGATTTTGCAATTAATTTGATGTCTCATAACCGCTTGTTTCTGGATACCATATTGATGTATAAAGTAAGTAGACTGCAAACATTTCCTTTTGTAATGAGACCACTTTATCCTGCTTTTGCCGAAAATTCTTCCTGAAAATAGAAATTAGAACCCACATACGGATTTCTCATACTGCACTGCGCTTTGACAGACTTTCCTTCTGAACTGAGAGTAAGCCAGATCAATACACACCGACCGGTTAAACAATTACAGGTCGTGTTCCTTAGATTAAATGGAGAACTGGAGCTGAAAATTCAAACTTTGTGGCTATGTGGTGGAACTCACCGCCTCTGTAGAATCCATGAATTATTCAGGAGAGATATACAGGAAGAGCAATTTTAATCTTGTCCAATAACTTTATCTGATTTGAATTAATTTGTGAACAACACGATCACTTACACAGATGTGTAATATATGCTACGCATAGTAATATTTTTAATTTAGGCATGGAATACGAGGGTCACTATGTTATCGCGGTGGTATGTACAGTCGAATTAAGTTACACAGCAAGTGATTTTATCTCCACAGCAAGAACGGTCGGTTACTTCAAGGTTCTTTTTGGTCACATGTTTTAATTACGAGAAAAGTTGTGTCCCGCCACAAAAGACACAGCACACCACGGCATGGGTACGATACACTGACATCCCCAAGCGATGGGTAGTTACGCTGGCTGCCACCACAGCGTTGTTTGGATAACCAGTAAATTTCAAATAAATAACTGAATTTGATTTATTGCACTTTTAGTGTTAACATGCGTATCTGTCTCTTGAGGAACTAACTGCATACATATACGAATGATGCGTTCGTTAAATTTATACGTTGATATTTGTTTAATTGGGAGTTAAAAATATAATTTCATGTATGGAGAAGAGAATCTGATGTTTATTATGAATTTTCTGTAGCAGTTACTTAAACATAGTCTCAACAGAACCTAACATTTTTTGACTGAAGATAAGAAACAAAAAATTTAATTTAAAACTCATAGAAAGTTTACACGAAATGAAAGAAATCTCGAAATATATCAAACACTTCAAACAATATAAATTTTCACCAATATCACGGGCTTTGTGGAATTAATTGCAAGAAGTACAAAACGGAGGGCAGAGGTGAGATTTTGCTACGTAGAAAGTTATTTTTTATCACAACTTGTGAGGTGGTTATAGTTATACACTTTAAAAGCCACGCACGCTGCCCGTATAACAGTCTTTATCCTTTTTGTGAATGAGCAGCAGACGATGAAACGGACCACAAGATCACTGTTTTATTTATTTAATTATTTATTAATCATGGCATTCGGTCTATCGACCATACGGCCAGCTTTAATAATTACATTAGTGTTTACATTTGCTGTTTGAACTTTTAAATGAATGTAATCGAGCCTTATTTCACATGGCTTATAAAGTTAATCAGTAATACAATATTAGTATAATGAGATGACAATTACAATTCCACAACTTTTCTTACCCAATATAATTTGTAAATCCTATAGAATAACATGTTAATTCCTGGTTGAAGTACGAGTTGCACTTGGTGTGCACAATAACATTTAATATCATAACACTTGTCTTTTATGATAATTTCCTAACAGCTAATGTACAGTATCCATGGTTACATTTAGTACAATTATAAGTAAATTGAAAATAATAATAATATATATATATATATATACATACACACATATACCCATACATATACATAACACATACATATAGATACACATACACACATACACTTCAATAAAAATCTATTATTTTTATAAATGCTTTGCTTTAAAGGGAGATATCTGCCTCTCTTAAATAACGAGCTATCGCTCCGTACACATCGAGTCTTCCCTCTCTCAATAGGATATCTACCGATGTTGGAAGTGGGATTTTGAGCTTGACCAGGCTGTTGTATAATTTGTTTTGTAGGGTCCGATAGAGGGTGCAAGCTAGTATGATATGATTGAGATCTGCTGTTTCTTCTTGATCTGCCTGGCAAAAAGGTGACTGTATGACGCCGATTTTATGAAGGTGTTTTGGGTAGCAACCATGTCCAAGTCGCATGCGTATTACGGATGTTTTGAATCTTTTGCCCAATTTAGAGTCTTCAAACCATGGTTTAGAAGGTATATGGGGTTGGATTGATGAATAATACTTTCCTTTGTTTGTTTGTGATGACGTCCATAATTCTGACCATTTGTGGAAAACCTCTTTCCTAATGATTGTCATAAAGTCGGCGTGCGGCAGCCGCGTATATGTTGCTCTCCGGTTGATCTACCTTTTCGTTATGCTGTATCGCCGCGTGTCCCTTGATCCATAGTAAGTGCACTTCCTTTCACTTAGCGGTAGCTGAGTACATAAAATTTAGTATGTCGAATAGGATCTTGTTCATTCCGTTGATTCTTTTCATATTTTCCAACTTCTGAGCAACGCTTTTCGCGTCTGATAGTATCAGTATTTTATTGAAGCGTTCCAAGCCATATTTCATGGCCTCTCTAATTTCCATGGCTTCTGCGGTATATACTGTGGTCTCTGGTGGCAGGCGAACTTTCTGAGACTCTTGGGTGAGTGGGCAGAAGAAAGCATAGCCAACTCCATTGTTGTTTTCGAGCCGTCAGTATAGATTTGTACGTGTTCCGGCCACGTTAAGTGCCAGAAACTCTCTAATCTTGCTGCTTGCCTTGTTACTATCTCTTGTAATCCAGTTTGGTAAGTAAAATATATTGGCTGTATCTAAGGATATCATACTGGTATGAGAAGAGAGGTAGCATCGTATCTTAGATTACTTACGGAATCACGTGTTTTTATTTGGATGTAGCTGAAGAGCCAGCAAGGGGAGTTCTGGGGCCGAGAGCAGTATCTCTCCTGTTATTCGGCTGTGTAGTCGCAAGGCCTTCTGGATCACCGGGGTGATAGTAAATGGTAGCACGCCTGGTTAGGAAACACGCTAGACAGGTAATCGTCGACGTAATATCCAGGGGCATTTCTTTCGCCTTCGGACTAATAGGGCGTTTGTTGGTGTAGATTTCATACGCTCCGATGCACAATCTGGATGGCCCGGTACTGCACATGTGTCAATTTGAGGAGGATTTTCCTTGGGCATTCCCATAGCATGAGCTACCGAATCCAGGATGGGGCGCATTAGTGTTCCATACAAAGGTAAGCAAGATAGCAGGGGTCAGCTACCCCACCATACACGAGTTACAGATCGCATTGTATTTAAGTAGCGTTCTATTTTAGCTGATATGTAGTCAATGTGCCTCTTCTATGTCAATTTACTATCCAGTTGGAGTCCCAGGTGTCTGATCTCTGTTCTAATAGGAAAGGTATAAGGGCCCAGGTGTATCTGCGTCCCTCGATAAATGTTCTGTTTCCGTGAGGAAAACGACAACTGACGGTTTCGATGGTGAGATCGTTATGCCCTGGACGATGAGTCCATTCGTTTAGTTTCATAGCAGCGTCGTACAGTCTCCAAAAATTTAACCCTTGTGATGGAGATGATGTGTAGATGCATACATCGTCTGCGAATATCAACACCTTTATTGTGGGGCTGAATATGATCTCCAGGTCCGATATATAGATAGTAAACAGAACTGGGCTGAGTAATAGCCCCTTGCGGTATTCCCTGGGATACCACGCGTGGCCCATATAGGTGGTTGTCCTGCTGGCGGATATAGACGGTACGGCAGTGGAAACAGGTTATATATATTCCACGCAGATATACCTCTGGGTGGTGTAATGCTCTAAGTTTTTTCGACTAGTATAGTAATGCTGACATTATCATAGGCACTGGCTATGTCTAGAAAATAGAGCCGACAAGTATACTTTATTTGCATAGTTCTGTTCTATATCTAATGTGAGAATACCTAGATCGTCGTTGGTACTCCTTCCCTTCCTAAATCCATACTGAGAGTTAGGTAGGAGGGTTGTGGTGTTCAAGCCACCATTCCAATCTCAGCTTTATGATACACTCGAAGGTTTTTGCTACGCATGAAGAAAGCGTTATTGGCCCATAAGAACTTGCGTTGTTACTGTCTTTACCTACTTTCAGCACTGGTATGATAATATGCGTAGTCCAGTCCTCTGGAAACTCACTTTTTGTCCAGATGTCCGTGAACAGTTGTAGAAGTAAGATCTTAGCGGAATGAGGTAGGTGGAGGAGCATAGAATAGTGAATATCATCAATTTTTGGTGCCGTGTTTGCAGCTGAGTTGAGAGCCATTTCCAGTTCTCTCAATTGGAAGGCCTCTTCTAACATAGTTTGGCGATTCTGTCCCTGTTCCTTGATCTGGTTTGGTGGTCCTAAAGGTCCACATGGGACTGATGGAGGGGCCACCTTGTTTGAAAAATCTTCCAGCCAACTAGTTGACAATTTCATGCCCACCGGTTTCTTTCTAAATCTATTGATCATATTCCAAACTGTAGTCAATGGCGTATTCCTGTTTAGATTATTGCAAAATTCCCTCCAGCGATCTTTTTCCCTTACCTTCAGCAAGCTTTTGGTTTCGGCATACTATTTTCTTATAATTTAAGTAGTTTTCCCAAGTAGAATTCTGTTTGTATGTTGAGAAGGCTAGTTTCCGTTTGGCTACTATTCGTGAGCATTCCGCGTTCCACCAAGGCATCCGGGTTCTATTTGCATTTGGCAATTGTTTCCGCCTGGGAATCGATATTTCTGCTGCTTCATTTATAATAGAGATGAATGTCTGATATTGCTGTATGATTGATTTGTTGCCGTGGACTCGTGCAATGTTAGATTCGATTGACTGAGAATACAAGATCCAGTTCGCCTTACGAATGTTCCATTTTGTGGCTGGTTGCCGTTTCTGCCCCACGTTTGACTTTTTTGTCGTTAAGATAATGGGGAAGTGATCTGATCCCCAGGGCTGTTGAACAGTTTTCCATAGAAATTCAGCTGCGAGAGAGGGGGAGCAAAGTGTTAAGTCAATTGCAGATGCTTGTCGGCCAGGCTTAGGCACTAAAGTTGGAGCGCCGTCATTAAGTATGAAAAGGTTGAATTCGTCTATGATTTCAACTAAGGCGTCCCCGAATAGTTCAGTTCGTTCGCAACCCCATGACGTGTGATGGGCATTGAAGTCGCCACATATTAAATAGGGTTCCTCAGTTTGTTGTAGAAGATGCCGCCACTCGCCAATATTGATTTTTGTTTTAGGGGGAACATACACAGAGACAATAGATAGGTTCAGGTTCTGAATCCGTACTCTGGCTGCAACAACTTCAAAGGATTCAATGAGCGTGTGATCAATGTGAGTTACTGCAAACGGTATGTCTGTATTAGTATGGCGACTGCACCTTTACCATCATCCCTATCTTTGCGCACTATATGATATCCTTTAAATGAGAGGGTTGTGCCCGGTTTTAGCCAGGTTTCTGCAATGGTAGCGATAGCAATGTTATTAACCCATAATTCTCGCTGAAATTGTTCCCTATTTGCTCTGATTGAACGAGCGTTCCATTGTAATAACTTAATTTCCTCCATCTTGTAGTATATTTGACAACATTCCTAAAATTATAGTTGGGTTAAATGTATCTGCTGTTGGTGATTTGGCTTCTTGGATCAGGAACATATATAGATTAAATATTTTTTCTAACAAGGTTCCGTTTTTGGTATAAGGTATCTCAGTAGGCTGATTGAAGGTATTTGGTTGTTGAGTTGCTAGGTGCTGTATGTTGTGGATGATTTGATCGCCCTCCCAGGGCAAGGTGGAGGTTTGAGGGGTTCCCTCGGACTGGCTGGGGTCGATAGATGATGGTTACTCATGATAATAGGAGACATGGGCCCATTGTATGTAAACAAATGTTGTCTTAGATTTGAAGATGGGGTTTCTTTAGTGAAACGAGAGTTTTTATAGGACTTTGGGCCTTTAGTCCAGGCATACCTATTGCTGAGGTTTTGTTCAATGTTTTGAGAGCATGAAGATTCGGACTGCATAGAGAACATACTCTCTGTTGGTGTAAATAGAGATCTAGGAGGATCGGCAGCAGTATTTTCAGAGCTATGTGACAATGGGCGCTCAAGCATACTAGAGGTATTTACTAATGTTTGTATGGGGCCCCCACTGGAAGCTGGAGGTGCCAGTGCAACTTGGTGTGCCGCATCTGAGGGTGGTGGTTGTTGTGGTGCTATGGTTAGATGCTGCGTCTGTAGCATTGGCTGTTGTGGCCGTGCCTGCAGCAGAGGTGCCATTGACTGTTGTGTTGAGTATAAAGTAGGCAGACAGTGCTGTAGTCGTGCTGGAAGAGCCGGAAATTCCGTGTGACTACTTAACTGTGGTTTAGTAGAGGCGACCTGAGCGTAGCCATGAAATTGTTGTTCTCTGCCAGGAAAAGTAGCGTTTGTTCTGAACGCGATGGCTTGTTTTGCTTCACGGTGTTTGAGATACACTGGGAAATTTCTGTCTGTGGCATGATGTTGGCCACGACAGAGGGCGCAGCATATAGTTGAGAGATTATTACAGTTGACCGCCAAGTGGGAACCAGCACATCTACTGCATCGTGGCTCACGAGATTCACATTGGCCTTGACGGTGGCCGAGCCGTAAGCAAACAGCACACTGGAAAACAGCGGAAACGTATGGTTCCACAGCACATCGGGTTCCGAGTATCGTTACATAGGTCGGTAGGCTCTGAGATCGGAAGGATACCAAACAAACGGGTATGGGTGTTACAGGATCTTGGTTCGACTGGCTCCTTTTGGTGAAGCGTTTAATACGCACCACTGGGACAGGGGAGACTATTTCCTGAACAAGTTTTTCCTCACTCAGGGAGGTGTCCACATTCCTTATAATTCCCTGTTTGTGGATCAAGAAGTTAGGGATGTATATTTCTAAGTTTTTTTAATTTGAAGATTTCTAATTGTACTATTGAATTGGCGACACCTGCAGTGCTAGTTTCAATTCTAAGACGGTTTTTCCCCATGGAGATGATGTTGATAATGTCCCTTTTCATGTTGTTATTATGCTGGAATATTAATTTACCTATAGCCATTGGGTGCAAGTTGCCGATATTCCTGTCCAGGCTCTCTACGAAAATATAGTACGGACCACTGTCTGTAGGGTTGTATCTATTGTCTTTGCTTCTGAAGGTTGGAGCTATCGAATCAGATTGCGAGTGGTTAGGACTGGGTTGGTCTAACCCCGTGGCTGGGGGTAGATTAACCTCGATAGACCTTGTTGTATCGAGTATATCTACTTCTTCCGTCTATAATGTTAGTTGTGGGACTACCTTGGTCTGCCCCATTTCTGGTCTATGCACACATCTACGTTTCACTGGCTGGTTCGACTCACCCGTGATTGTAGGATTGTCGTCTCTCCGAGCCATGTGATGTATGGCTGCGCCTGGAGGTAAGTGCAGGTCCTGTGGCGGAACGACTCCCGCCCCAGTTTCCATCTCCAGAAACTGCCGCTGTTGTTGATGATGCTGCTGCTGCTGCTGTTCATGCTGTTGCTGCTGTTGTTCATGCTGTTGCTGCTGTTGTTCATGCTGTTGTTCATGCTGTTGCTGCTATTGATGTTGCTGCTGCTGCTGTTGATGTTGCTGGTGCTGTTGTTGTTGTTGTTGTTGTTGTTGCTGTTGCTGTAAATGCTGGGGTTGTTAGTAGCGTTGCTGCTCTTCTTCTGAAGCATGGTAAGTAAATAGTTGTTCACTTGTTAAGATTACTGCCTGAGGGTGTGGCATATCACTGGTGGTATAGTTCACTGATTGTGAGACTGGGATAGGGATGTTTGTGTAGCAAGTTTCTAAAGCTGTCTTTATAGTCTGTCCCGTATCCGGCGGGTCAGCCATCGTTTAGTTGTACCACGAGATACTAATTATATCACTCGGACAGTTCAGACTGAATAAATCGCAAATAATATAAACACTCTGGCGAACTCGAAAACTTCCGTACGAGCTGGTCGCGCACACGGTGAGATAGGCCGATACACAACCTTCCCGGTCGGCTGCTACGAGGATACTAACAAGATCACTAAGATCACCGAGAAATATCAGAGTATGTGGTTTCCTTTTTCTAGTTAATCTACTCGGTCACAAAGCGGTCAGCCTGGATTCCTTCAATAGTATCAAGGAAGTGCAGAGAAAAGTCGTGCAATTTGTGATCGTTTGTCACCGTCCTTACGAATGAAAATTGATGCAGAGATTGAACTGAAACGGAAGACTTCGTTTCCTCATAAAGTTATTTAGCGCGTTCAGTTTTGAGAGATGGCTCAACGTCAGTCTGCTCTATCCCCACTTCGCTGCCCTTATTTACCCCTCCATGCGAAGGGGAAAGAGTGTCCGCCGACAAATTTGCTTTTCGGGTGCGGACTACTCGGAGGAGTAGGCAAGGGAAACGGGTTGTGAGGTGAAGAGCGGAGCAAGGGGAGCATGGCCTTGAGCCGCCAGTTGAAAGTTGACAGGGTAATATGCAAATAACTTAAGCTATGAAATACTTCCACCACCAAGGTTACACTGACAGGATATGTAAGCCCAGGAAAATAAGGTGCCGAACTGATGTCTACATTAATTCGTTGTTTCCTAGTTGTGCTAGGAATTTCAATGCATGGAAAAAAGATTAATTTTGGTGCAAATCACCCTCTGCCACCAATAGTTTTATGTGAATTCCTTCATATTGATGTAGTTGCTGATTACTTTATGTTTAGCATTAATTATTCCCTTTTAAGGTTAAATGATACATTGTATGTCTCGTGCAGATCTTTTTAGTGTATAATTGGCACTATTTTAATATTAAAGATGTAAGCGATTTACATATATTCAGTTTTCAGCTTGCAAAAATTTCCGTAAGCATTTATTAGTCATCACATAGTCTACGCGGAGTATAGTGGTGTCGGAAACTTTTTCGGAGCTCTGACCATTTGGTGAATGTGAGTTTTTCTCCGAGAGAGGACGCTAACGACCTCTCAGATCAGTACCACCATCACAATGTGACTTCTCTTCGCTCACATTGGCTGATAACACTATCCAGAGACTTTATTCGTCGGGTGAATACACTTATCTTTCCACAGGAAATTGGGAACCTGCTTCTAGGAGAAAGCGCATTAAGCAATGGCATGAGGAATGCATAGCATATAAAGAGAGAAAACCGAAAAATAGAACTCGATAAATTTAATAATTTGTTTTGAGAATATATTTTTGCTATGTTTCGCAGCTTACAAAACAGTTTTTCACAATTTTCCACTGTTCTCCGTTTTATTCTTTAAAAAGAAATAATTTAATTAACATGTAATGGAATAGGTGGTATGTGCAACGTATTTTTTTCTCATTCCACGCTAGTTTGATGTAATCCATTTTTGCTTAAAAAAAAAGCCTGCTGGAAGAATCTGCTTGGCAGAGATGTAATTTATATCATTAGGTGGTTCATTAATATCTTCCTGTAAATCGGAGATTCTTGCGATATTTCTCACGGATTTTTTTCCCCGCATATGGATAAGTATGACACGAATTTCTAAAAATGGGAAGCTTATATATAACTCTGGAAGGCATCGGGGTTTATGATACACCGCTTCCGAAAGAATGGATTATAATGAAGTACAACACAACCGAGAATCCAGTATGGTAAATCCTGAATATCGTCGCCTCTAGGGGGAAAAAAATCCACGTTGGTATCGATTACAAGAGTCTTTTGTGTTGTGAGGCAGTCCGTGTGAAGAGAATACATTAAGGAATGGAGGGTGGCTCTGTGAATGAGGTTTCAAGCTATCACTGCTCCATTTATACCTGGTGAAAGCGCGAGGGGTGAGTCGCCTTAATGAGGCTCTGGAAAATATCTGCCCACGTCAAACATCTGTTTACAAACAAATTAAAATCAAGGAACGTTATTAACTCAGAATAACTTCTTATTTGCGGAGGTTCATTTTATTAACAGGTATTTTATATGCAATTGTATACCAATTTTTACAGTATCTGAGAGTGCTAATTCAAATTTATATTAAATAACAGTGTAAATAAAAGTGTTCAACATAATTGCTATTGAACCTGAAAATAAAATGAAGGCGGTGAAGTAATATTTTTCGTGATAACCTATCAATTTCACCTTCCATGCTTCACTCCGAGATTTCAATTCTAAGGATTGTGGAGGTATCTTCGTTGTTAATCTCCATATAGGCTTGTTTTTAATGTTGCAAGTGATGAAAGTAACGTTTTTAGTCCAGGAAGTAATTGTATTTTTTTTTATCTTTTAATCTTTGTGCGTATGTACCGTTAGAACTTTAATACAATGACTTTTCTACTGTGCTATAACAATCCTTATTTTTTCATACGTCAGTTAAGTTCCATATACGTGCGTAGTTATTCGACTCAAGTCCCGAAAACTTGGCATTTAAAATTCTCAGCAATAACGAAGCAAAACTGCAAAATTGTCAGTTATAAAACTATTTAATACTATTGTTCCAGAAACAAGTCACGAACATGGAGCATCAAATAGGCCATTTTCTCACTTCGAATACGTGCAGTCAGCAAATACAGGGCGTTCGCCGGGAAACGCAACCCACTGTTAGCGCTACAAGGAAGAAACTGCTCCCGGCGAGCGAGCGGTCAGTTTCCGGCATTGTTCGACCGTCGGCCGCGGACTATTTCATAATAATTACGCTTCATAAACTTGTGTGCTAAGCATTTAAATGTGACGTAATTCATTAGCTTACCTTATAAAAGATGCTGGAAGTGTTGACCCTCTTGTGTAATGCACATTTCACATCTTCTGAACATATTTCGAGACACACGCTGCCCTAACTGACTTAATGATTTTTTGGGTGACTGTTCTAGTCGAAAAGCGATATCGTCAATTTTCTTCTCTGTGAGAATACGGTTGACCGACAGTCTCTTTTTGTTTAAAAATGAACCCGTTTCTCTTACTTTTTTAACCAGACGCAGAATTGTTGATTTAGCTGGCAGTAAAGCGCCAGGAAATTCGCGACGAAATTTACTGCGACACTTTTTAAACGACTTCTTCTTCACATATGTATCGTAGAGAAATATTCTTTGTTGCAAACTGTAACGTACCATAATTTTACTCACACTCAAACACGGTACAGATTAATAAGAGTATGAAGCCCCAAACCAGCCAAACCGCAAAGAAACGTTTATTCACAACACTGATTAATAAGAGACTGAAGTCACAAACTATCTACAATGCAAAGAAACCGTTCTTAACAATGTAAGGGTCACTGCACTGCACTGTTGGGGCAGCGGAGGTGTTAAACCATATATGGGCAACCCCCGGCCCTCCACCAGCTTCAATCCGGCCCGTGAGAGGTTCAGAAATTTCAGTTACAGAACATACCTTTCCGAAGAAAAATATCTACAGCTGAGAGTTTTCGTAAGAAAAATAATTTTCACATTCTGAAGCACGTATAAATGTGAGCAGCTTTTTTCAATCATGGAAATTAATAAAAAGAAGCATCGTACTCGGTTTAGAGCATGGGTGGCCAACCCGCGGCCGCCTTGAAGATTTTTCCGCCCCGCGTGATTCATCACACTTTTTCAAATTATATTTAGTTTATAATTGCCAATGAAGTGAAAACCAATGTATTTAAAAAATACATTATTTGTGCATCCGTATATTTCAAAATCAACTGTCGAAATTATGAGAAAAAAATTACTTTGATGTTAAAATAATACTTTTGCGAATATATGACAGATATTGCCTGTTTTATTTATGAGTTTACAATCATCGGTTCGCGGAAGAATTATGTTATATTCTGCGAACTCATAACGCGCGTGTATCTCGGAACATCTAATATAGTATACAATATATAATTTTATATGCGGCCCGCGCAGTTATGACGCATTTCCAAAGTGGTCCGCAAGATCATCTGGGTTGCCCACCCCTGTGTTAAACAGTGCGGTGATTCACGGTGCCGTGTGGCGGAAACTGCTGGCTGGACTGACCGAGCAAGTTGCCGACGGCAACAGACTGGGAGGGTAGCGTTTTCCGGCGAACGCCCTGTAGAATGCCAGTATAAGTAAATGTTCATAACTCATCTTCAAAATATGCTTTAGAGCCCATTTGATCCGCTAATAAAGGAGTAATAAGAAGCATTTTTACTCCAGATAGAACATTTTCCTTTCAAGGAACTACAAGGATCATAACTTAAGAAAATTATTGCGCATAACGACTCATAAACAAAATTTCAGTGAAGACGTTCTTATTAACTTGACGTCGTCAGTATTTTACGCAGCATCACTAAATTCATGATATGTTTTATGAAATATTATTGCACGTCCGTTTAGCTAAACGATATTTCAAACGATATGGTTAAAGACATGTTGTTTTTAACTAGTATTTTCCGGCATGGACCTAACATTCCGCAGATGTAAGGAAAATAAACAAAAAATCACAATTTCTTGAAAAAGACACGATGAATTCATTTTTTGATAATTTAAATAGCCTTCATGAGTGCCATGTTACTGATGTTATTACCATTTCCTCTAGCTGAAATTAGTTTTAACAATTTAAATTGCCTTAAAGTTACTGAATAACCAATGTCTTGCAGTCATCAACAATAACAGTCCAAATAGTAGTGACTTAGTTAGAACTTTGGAGTCTCTTAGTTCATATTATAGACTATCGTTTATTACTTCGTCCACGTTTCACTTAGATCCTAGGCTTTAAAATTATTTGGTTCGGCAGTTTTTGTGTGTACAAAGAAATCTCCCATAAATGGCCTACAAGGATTTAAATATGTAGTGGTTAAAATTCACCTATGCCCGAGGCCGAATTCGAACCCCCTGCAAATCTGGTTATATGGAGAACAACCGATCCGTCGTATGATATTTAATATTAATTCCGGAATGGAGAAAGAATTTTACATATCTAAATAACTTAAACTTTTATCCCTAGCGTTAACTAAGAGAGTAATAAAATGCATCCTTCAAGATTACGTAATTCGCGAACAGATGTTTGAAAGATGGCTGTTCTAGGACGAAGGATATGCAGTGTGAGTCATTGTATATCTACAATGTTGGCTCTTCTTCTAAATAATTGCGTAATGAAGCTGCACGTTGATGGCACTATATATTATAATATTATAGTATACAGTTATTATGTCTGTTCGTGCAGTGGTATTAACAATTCAAAGATGCCCAGATTTACTCAATATAAGTACATTTTACAAGGAGTTTAATACGAAATGATCCATAAATGACAGGAATGAAATGTATCGAATTTTTCATCTCTCAATATAATTTCCCTGCAATTTTTAAGACGAATCTGTGATCATACTAGTAGCTTTGATTAGTGGCAGACAGTTTATATAAATGGCAGAACATTATGCACAAATTCAGCACAAGTTATGAGTTTAAAAAGCCCACTCGGAACCAGGCTCAAGAAATTAGATATAGTTGTACAGAAATAACAGTTACGTTTAATAGATATCTGATAACGGTGTGTCTGACCTAACGTCCTGCGAAGAGGAATTTATGCACCCATGAAGCAAAAAATAACAGTTTCACTAGCAATTATGAAGTTGTCCTATATAAAATGTTTTGTTTAACCACATACAGAAGGCTTCTGTTACGAGTATTCAATTTTACTAGTTTTAGGAACGGTAAAATGTATTGAGATTGCGAGGAAATATATATATATATATATATATATTTGTATACGTTCCAGTTTGCCTTCGCGAAGAACTTTATGAGTATTTGGTTAAAGCATAATTACTGGTACAAACTGGATGCTTGTTGATCTACAATGAACATTTAGCCATCTCAGCTCCAATGTTTCTGTCCTGGATGACATCAGGACAGAGCAAATTAAGCAATTTGGTCTAACAACAAAGAAATGGATCCTTTAGCTCTTTAACCACTGTATGAGTAGGTGTCATATTCCATAGATATGGCGAAAGAGTCGAGTGATCGCCTTGCTTAAACCTGACAAAAAAGGAAACAATCCAAAGAATTTTAGACCAGTTCCACTTTTATGTCACCTTTACAAACTGCTTGAAAGAATTATCTTAAACCGGCTGTTGCCTGTAGTTGATCCTTTGCTTATTCCTGAACAAACTGGATTCCAACCCGGTAAGAGTTGCACAGGACAACTACTAAATCTCACGCTGTTTATAGAAGATGGATTCGAAGCTCGTAAGGTAACAGGGGTGGTATTTCTTGATTTGCCAGCAGTGTATGACACTGTCAACCATCAGCTACTACTAGTCAAGTTCTGAAACCTGACCAGGAATTTCAATCTTACTAAGTTCATTGCTAATATCTTGCAGAATAGCAGATTTTTCGTTGACTTCCAAGGACAGCGCAGCCACTGGGGGTTACAGAAGAATGGTTTACCCCAAGGAAGTGTGCTAGCCCCAATATTGTTTAACATACAGGGTGTCTAGAAAAGGAATTTTGATTAATGTACAGTCCTTACTCCCGCAAGTGTTATAGGATATGTTTCATTAGGATGCCAGGGCAAAAAATCAGAAATTCAGGACAGTAATTAGCTTAATTCGATTCGTGCATAAATTGCTTGTTGAATTTTAATGGAGTTTCGATAAAAGTGTAGCCTGTGATCCTGCGGGTAAAATACCGTATTTTTTATTCTGATATGATGTCGTAAAGCTAATAAATTTAAGATAATTTTTCCGTGAGCGCGATTTACGAAAATACTACTGGCCTGATTACGATTTGGTTTTGACTAATGCACAGTCCGTGTTCCCGCAGGTAAACTACTGTGTTCCATTTAGATGTGTCGCCAGAAATATGAGGAATTAAGATTTCACAGATTAGCATCCATTTCAGGGTAATTTACTTCTTGCGGTCGAAATGTTTATTGTCAGTTCAGCGCGACCGGTATCGTATTATCGGCCTAATTTTTGCTTATGGCTTTACGCCTCGTCGACGTTGTTAGAAGCGGGAAGGGACTAGGGGCAAGGAATGCGAAGGAATCCGGCCGTGGCCTTTTGAAGGAACCATCCAGGCATTCTACTGGGGTCATTTGAGGAAACCATGGAAAACCTAACTCTGGATGGCCGGATGGGGATTCGAACCCACGTCCTCAAGAAAGCGAGGCCAGAACGTTACTGCTAACCCACCAGGCTCGGTCGTTTTAATGCAATATGCCACGGGGGCCGCGGATGATGTAGTTGGTGACTATGCTGGTACAATAACAGTCCACGCGCACGAAGTTGCAAGCAACAGTTAGTTTTAGGTTGTAGATGGGGGTTCATTGTGGACAAATACGTTATGGTTATCATTAATAAATTTATTGTTATCATTAGTAAAGGGGATTTGAATTTTGATTTTATGAAGAAGTGAAAATATGGATTTCGCAAGAATCTCGATGTTATTTGAAACAGAGGAAAATTGTCATAATATGACATTTATTTTGTATCATTGGTGATTACAAGTCTGAGCGAATTTACCGTTAATATAAACAAAAGTAGGCAAAATCCCAAACCAACGCTCAGAGGTACAATTAGCCGTCATGAGCAAGCAAACAAATGTAATTTACATTTAAATCCATCTCAGAATTAATATGCAAGAAAGAATAATAGTTGGAAACAATGTACAATACAAGTTATGATGACATCAGACATAACTATCATAATACTGTGAATTTACATTTCAATAAATTAGGGCACCACAAATGAACAATATGTCATTCGAAAATAACTAGTTCTGGAAAATTGTGGCGTTAGCTCAGGGGTTTTATCCACCAAGTTAGAACATGGATTTTTCCACTCAAATTCGCTTAAGGGTTCAGTTACACGGAACGATAAAAAGTGCCAAGTCATGCGTGTAAGTAAAAAGGTGACACCGTTTAGCTTTGAATATACAATTAATGGTACTATCCTTAGAACGGTAGATTCCGCTAAATACCTAGGGGTAACAAGTCGTAATAATTTGTCGTGGAATGAGCATATCGACGATGTAATTAGGAAAGCAAATCGTATGCTTCGATTTCTAGGTCGTAATTTAAAACAATGCACTCCGGAAGTTAAATTGATAGCACACAAGTCACTAGTTTGACCTCACTTAGAATATTGTTGCTCTGTATGGGGTCCGCATCAGAAGGGAATAATGGAGACATTAGAGATGGTCCAAAGAAGAGTCGCCCAATTCGTGACAGGAATATATATTTGGAGGGAAAGTGTAAGTGCGATGTTGAAGGAGTTAGGTTGGGAAGACTTGGAGCATCGAAGGCGTTGCTCTCGACAGAAGCTAATTGATAAATTCTCGACTGACGTATTTCGGAATGACAGTAAACAAATATTTCTACCAGCAACATTCATATCTCGGAATGACCGCGAAAATAAGATAAGAGAAATCAGGGACAGAACCGATTCATTTCTGTACTCATTTTTCCACGAGCGATTAGGGAGTGGAAAAGAAAGGATTTACAGGGCGACTAAACATAAAATCCGACAGTAGTAGCTTTCGATAAAGTACTCTGGCCATCCTGATCTAGGTTTTCCATGGTTTCTCCAGATCACTCCATGCGAATTCTCGGATGGTTTCTCACAATAGCCCATGGGCGCCTCCTGCCATATCCCGTATATCCCTTCCAAACCATTACCTTCCTTGATAAGTGCAATGCACCTTCCGCCACACACTTTTAGTGAATCGTGAAGTAATAGTAATAGTAATGCACAATCAGATGGCTCGGTCGTAACACTTTACCATTGTGTTTCTGCTTCTGATGTCTGCGGTGATCGAAGATGACCCACAGTACGGGAGCTCCGTGATAGAAGCCGGCTACAGTCACGCCAGTTCTTGTAATCATCGCATTACTGACTGTGTCGCCGTGCGGAAACTAATCCAGCAATCGCCTCACTGTGCAAGCTGGCAGCGGCAGATTTCCGACACCAGGAGTCGATCTTCAGCAGTCAGCGAGAACAGCCTACTTTCGGAGCCGCAACAGAATGAATCTCGTCGCTCTTTCATCTCCGAGGTAAACTTTGGTTCTGCCCTTGCAGTCTCGAAGATCAAATTCAACAGAAATTTCCCAGCATTTTAGCTATAGGCAGCACTATGATTGGGTCTTAGTTTGGCCAAGTGATGTCACGTGATATCGTCTATACCTTATTCGCCCCGCGTGTATATCACAGAGATCGGAAATATTCGGCCGCCTTCCCGGGGTGAGGGCGTATTCGGTTGGCGGTTTTTCTCACCAGGTCAGAGGCGTCTTGTTTACTGCCCACCTCAAGGTGACAGGAAGTTTTCTCCGGCAAAACCCTTTATCTCCGACATACTGACGCCGTGGCTAATGCTTGTACCAGTGAATGCCTCTCGGAAATTCCACGATTCTCTTCACAGTTCAATAATTGGTTAATATTCGTTACACCATGATATATTGAATGTTCACAATTGGAAATAAATTCCTCACATGGAATCTTGGTTACTTTAGGACATTACTAAAAACTATCTAGGTGGTCGCCCAAGATTTATTATGAAAATTAATGTTACATTATGATTTACGTAATATAATGCGCCTTAGAATGTGGCGAAACGCATCACATTACAAGGTACCTTTGGCTTGTCGACAAGTCTTACAGCTCTATGAGAATTATCGTAGAATCTAATGATAACTGCTCAAAGTTGAAATCTCAAGAACACTGTAGCCAATAACCAAAACAACTTTCATTTTTACTAAACTCCATTTACATTGCGTGAATTCTACAATTAAAGAAAAACAATCAATAAAGAAACGTCAACCACCAGTCCACCAGTGTTGCATACTGCGCAGTGGCTCGGGGAGGTACAACGGGACCAGGTTCGAGTCTTGGTACCCCCGTACCGGCCGTCCTGATTGCGGTTTTCAGGCGATTTCCCGCAATCCTCGAGGTGAATGCTGCGACGGCCCCGACCTCCGCCTTAAAAACTACACAAATCACATAGAACATAGTAACACATTTCGCAAATAGATGGAAACACAGCATCCCTCCACTTGCGAGTAAATATTCCGGACCTGATAAATTCGTTTCTTTGAAGGGTATGGCACATGTCCTCCCACATTCATAATTACACACCGGACGCCTGTTCCCAGGTGCCAATACGAAAAAAAAGAAGAAAATATGATAGACGGAAATCTGCCATGTTTATCGTTATTGTGAACGGGTGTGGTTGAACTTAATTCCCAGTAAATTTGTGACAGGGTAAAATCGATGTTGTACTTATACCACAGGTCTGGTGGGTTTTCGGTGGTTTCACATAGTAATAACAAAAACGTTATTGTGGTTCTAAGAAATACGCGCCATCAAAATGAGGGGAGATGAATACGTTTCATATGTCTGGGTTATATCGACCGCAGGAGCTGAATCCACACCAATAAAAAATACGAGGAAACTCGGTTTTGATTGAAGTTCGCAAGAGGTATGTCAATTTCTAATCAGTGAACGACGGAGGCTCAAAAACCTTGTAGAACATTCTGAACACGCAAATGAGAATTCATATCACCGTATTCCAAGTTTCCGTTTCATGCGACATCAAAAGGAATACTATGACAAAGCTTGAAATATTCGACACAAACAATTCCGTTTCGATATTTGGTGTAAATAGTGCACACTTCAAAGAAAAGATTTAGAACACGGTAAAAATCTCTGAAGGTACAGGAGATTCAATAAGTAACGAAGCCGAGCATGGTGGATGAGCGGTAACGCTCGGGCCTGGCATTCCATAGGACGCAAGTTCGAATCCCCATCCAACCATCCAAAATACGGTTTTCCACTGTTTCCCGAAATCACCGCGGGTCAATGCGGGGTTGGTTCCTGCAAAAGGCCATGGCCGAATTCTTTCCCGTTCCCTGCCCCCAGTCCCAATTCTTTCCCGACTCTAATTACCTCGACGTCGACGAAGCTTAAAATACGAAGAATAATATAAAAATAGAAAAAAGTGAGAACTCTTAGCCATTCAGGTAAGCGATATGTCTCTCATACATCATAACATGAATTTGAATTTTTTTTCAATTTGTAGCAAACTTGGAGCCTTGAAACACTGATAGAACACAGGGTCTTGAAGAAGGAGACAAAATTGATCTTCGTGGACGTCACGGAAGCCATAGATTCCATTAAAAAGACGCTGGACAAGATTCAGAGAAACACAGGACTAGATAAAATCACACGAGTTTATAACCGAGATACTGAGGGACACAAAGGCAAGAGTGATATTTAAATGAGCGATATCAGAGGAGTTTGAGATCAAACAGGGAGAAAGATTGTCTTTGTACATATTACTCTACTAAGTAATTAGACAATGGGGAACAATAAATTACAAAGTGAAGATACTAAGGTAACTGGTGGATTGATTTGCTTTTGCGGGCCATACAACGATAATAAGAGAGAGGGAAGATGATGGATAGAAGCAACTCGACCACTTGAGCGAGATAGCTGGAAGGGTAGGGCTGAAGATTTGTTTTGAGAAGACGAAGACGCTGAACATCTCTGGTGGTTGGGAAATGCCGGAAAGCACTGTGCAAAAGTTAGGAAAGTTTGAGAACCTGAGAGAATGCATAACAGGAAGTAACAGAAGCACGGGGGGGGGGGGGGGGAATCAAAGGGAGGGTGAAGAACGGGAGCACAGCCAACGTCACCAATAGGGATGCAGTTAAGTTGGATTTATTTTAGATAGGTTGAGAAAGGCATATAGTACAGGGCTGGTACACTTCCGAGTTATAAAGACATGATATACGTATTAGAAGTACTCCTATACTGGAAAATAGTAGATGAGTCGATCTAAAATATTGGAAGTTGCATTTATGAGCCAGCGGAGGATAGAGAAGTGATTTAATTTGATTAATAGAGCGACAAAACCACTTCCCAGAGTCCCGTGGCGGGGATAGGACTTGTGTCATTGGCTGGACATTCAAGTGATTTTTAGGTGAATACTGCATGGCCTCTCCATGCTGGCAGTGGCGTTCTCACATAAACTGAACATGCAGTCTGGTCTTGAAGCAGGTGTCAGGTCGTCCGCAAATTCTGGTGCATTGTTGCTCCTCTGGGCTAGCTCAGCAAAGCAAACCTCCTTTCTTAGTGCTAATAATTGCCAAAAATAAATATTTACGACACAGCTACCCAGTCACAACTGACCACCCCTCTGGACATCAAATTATATATACATTTGCTTGAAGGTCTCTCGGGCATGCGGCCGGATCAGTTGATCGTAGTTCAACGAATTTTCAACGGCGTAACGTGCCACAATCTTCAGGTTGCGTCTGCTGATCGGCGTGATGAGAGCAGTCCAAGACGCGACTGTCGGACCTGACCTGCCGGGGCAGTATTTATACCCTTCGACCTGCCCCCTCCACTCCTGCCGCGGCACTCCGATAGCAGTGATCTTCAGTCTGCATGCCACCTTGATGAGGTTATTCCGTAGCCGGATCTCAATGTCTTCCTTGTATACACAGTTCCAAAAGTGAGAAGTTTTTCTCAAAATTTACGCAACTGAAGACAATGGCACGTTATGCTGTCGAAAATTTGTTGTACTAAAATCAATTAATCAGGCTGAATGCCCGAGAGGATCTTCAAGCATCAGATTCGTCGGGAAAACCTACGATTATATATTTCATTGAAGCCTTTCTTGAAGTAAGGGATTGTCCACAGGTCAATTATCGAGACATTCTTTGGAAAGAAAAAAACACTTTGTGTACTAACGTAGGAAGAAACTCTCGCGGTACTCCTCCTTGTAGTAGGAAAAAACAAAGCCAAAATAAAACTACCGCCGTACATCTCCTATAGTGAACACCTTAGCGTTGCATCCCTCTGAACAAACAACCTGCCACTCACTGTCTCAATACTTTCCGATGCAAACATTAAATTAATACAGCAGAAAATATGATTGTACTAATGCTATTTTGTGCGTCACAAAAAAGAAAGTGTTGGGGATCGTAAGGTGAAACAAGTGCATGATCGCAGGGTTATATCCACGAGATGTTAGAGCGTGAAACCTGGAACTGACGGCCCGTTGTATACCGTGGCTGGCAGGAGAGTGCTGCTGCATAAGCCATTAACATAAAGCGCTCGCAAGTTGAGCGCATAAAGGCTCACTCAAGTATTTACGAGGAGCTGGCGCAGTTCTTTCAAATACACTTTCCATTCCAGTACTGCGCTGGATTATTTGTTCGCTTCATTTGCATAAGTCAAGAAAAATATTTTAATTAATGGAAGAAGCGCAACGTTCTTCTGTTTACATTATCATTGAGTACAGGAAGTAAGCAGACGATGATTTTGAAGTCATTCAAACGAACTTGGAGATAGTTCTTTTCCTTACTAGTACTTCTAAAAGTTGGTGTCATTTTATTATTATTATTATTATTACTACTCCGCGATTCACTAAAAGTGTGTGGCGGAGGGTGCATAGCACCTATCGAGAAGGGTTATGGTTTGGAAGGGTTATAAGGGATATGGCAGGAGGCGCCCATGGGCTATTGTGAGGAACCATCCCCGCATTCGCGTGGAGTGATCTGGGAAAACCATGGAAAACCCAGATCAGGATGGCTGGAGTGCTTTATCGAAAGCTACTCCTGTCGGATTTTAAGTTTACTCGCCCGGTAAATCCTTTCTATTCCATTCCCTAATCGCTCGTGGGAAAAATGAGTACAGAAATGAATCGGTTCTGGCCCTGATTTCTCTTATCTTATTTTCACGGTCATTTCGAGATATGAATGTTGCTGGTAGCAATATTTGCTGACTGTCATTCCGAAATACATCTGTCGTGAATTTTTCAATTAGCTTCCGTCGAGAGCAACGCCTTCGGTGTTCCAGGTCTTCCCAACCTAACTCCTTCAACATCGCACTTACGCTTTCCCTCCAACTATATATACCTGTCACGAATCGGGCGGCTCTTCTTTGGACCTTCTCTAAAGCCTCTATTAACCCCTTTTGATAGGGACCCCATACAGAACAACAATACTCTAAGTGAGGACGTACTAGTGACTTGTATACAATCGATTTAACTTCCTGAGTGCATTGATTTAAATTACGACCTAGAAATCGGAGTATACGATTTGCTTTCCCCATTACATTCTCAATATGCTCATTCCACGACAAATTATTACGACTTGTTACCCCTAGGTATTTAGCGGAATCTACCGTTCTAAGGACAGTGTCATTAATCGTATATTCATAGTTAAATGGTGTCACCTTTTTACTCACACGCATGACTTGGCACTTTTTAGCGTTTAACTCCAACTGCCAATCTTTACACCACGCAATTATTTTCGTAATATCGTCTTGTAACAAAGCGCAGTCGTCCAGGGTTTTGATTTCGCGATAAATTATAGCATCATCGGCAAATAATCTTTTCATTCCCCCTATTATGTCGCATAGATCATTGATGTATATGAGAAACAACAGAGGCCCTAACACGCTTCCCTGGGGAACTCCAGACCCCACTTCAGTAAGTGATGAACGCTCACCGTCGAGAACTACACACTGTGTTCTGCCCTTCAGGAAGTCTGCAACCCAGTCGCATATTTGTCTAGATATGCCGTAACCGCGAAGTTTCCTAAGTAACCTAGTGTGAGGCACAGTATCGAAAGCTTTTTTAAAGTCTAATAGAACCAAATCAACCTGGGATTGCTCATCTATAATTCGGCACAAGTCGTGAATTAGAAGTGCAAGTTGTGTTTCGCAGCATCGGCCTTTTCTGAATCCATGTTGATTTGGATTTAAAAGCTCACCTTCATCCAAGAACCGCATGACATTCGAATAGATGATATGTTCTAAAATCCTGCAAAATATTGAAGTTAACGAGATCGGCCTATAATTCTGAGGATCATTAACATTCCCATTTTTAAACACTGGAGTTACGATAGCGGTCTTCCATTCGGCTGGTATTTTTCCTTGATCCAGAGAGACGGTATACAATTTCATCAAATACGGTGCAATTTCCTTTGCGTATCTTGAGTAGAATCTTGTAGGAATACCGTCTGGTCCGGGAGCCTTATTGGTTTTTACATTCATAAGCTGTTTAGTTATTCCCTCGACATCAAGAACGAGATCATTCATAATTTTGTCGGTACGATTGTTAAATATCGGTATCTCCTCTGAGTTTTCTATCGTGAAAGCCTTTTTAAATATATCATTCAAAATTTCTGCTTTCTCTACGCTTGTTTCTGATAATTCACCATTTTCTTTAATCAGCGACGGCATAACCTTACGAGAGCCTCTTATTACTTTGATATACGACCAGAACTTTTTTGGATTAGTAATCAGATCTTCGGATAAATTCCTAGCTTGGAATTCTTTAAACGCATCGCGCATTGCCTTACGCACTTCCGCACGCAACTGGACTAATTTAGCACGATTAGATGAGTCCCCCAATTTTTTCACCGCGGCATGTAAACGCCTTTGCCTCCTGAGCAAACGTTTCACTTCCCTATTGAACCAAGGGAAGTTATTACTGACCTTAATACACTTCTTAGGAACAAACTTGTTTAAACCGGTCCATATTAGTTCTTTTAAATTAAACCAAAGTTCCTCAACATTTGTATTTAGCGTGTACGTTTCAAAATTCTTCTCAAAATGGTCAACCATACCCGCATCGTTTGCCTTATCGAAGCAAAACACGAGTTTCTCTTTGTCATGCTTCAGACTCAGACTGGAGTTTAACGTTACCACAACCGCCTTGTGATCACTTATACCGTCTTCTATACAAACTTTATCTACAATATCAGGATTGCTAATTAGAAAAAGATCCAGAATGGACGAGGAATCTTTGTGGCACCGTGTTGGCTCTTCGACCATCTGTTCAAGAGATCTTTCTGCAAATGATTCTAGGAACGTTTCGGTTATTAACCTATCTCTTCCACCCAACCTGAACGTGTATGTGTCCCACCTAACCGACGGTAGGTTAAAGTCACCACCCACGATCAATATATGTCCTTGAAATTTTTTGTAAATGTTATTAAGCGACTCCCTGAAGTATTCCGCGTTAGCTAAATCAGAATCCGGAGGTCGATAAAATGACCCGAGTATGAACTTTAAATTTTTGCCAATTTTTACCTTGACCCATATTAACTCGCAAAAATTTTCCGTTTCAGTTACGACAGAGCAATTAACGGTTTTACTTACGGCCACGAACACACCCCCGCCCATTGAGACAGTTCTGTCCTTCCGAAAAACATTGAAATGAGGGCCAAATACTTCGCTAGATTCAAGTTCAGGCGTCAACCAGCTCTCGGTTCCAAGTATTATATCGACATCATTAGTCGCAACTGAGGCCTGAAAATCCGCTACTTTCCCTCTAATACTCCGACAATTTAGTACCATTATCCTTAGCTGCTTCGTATTGTTATTTGTGGAGTCATTCTAGGTGTGTAGTGGACGCCCGACCTGTCAAATGCGTCCCAGCTGGCAGCTATCATCGGACGAAGGTCGACGAAGCCCCAGTTGTTTTTGCGACACAGCTCCTGCAAATTACTATTTAAATTAAAGATCTTCCACCACACAGAAACTGTATCTTATTTTGATGTATGCTTAGTGAAATTTGTATGTTTTCATTATAAATATGCATTATGCAGTATGTTTATTTGATGTTGATAGACTGTCAAATGTAGATAAGTAAGTCCATTCTGGAAACGACTGAGATGTAAACTATGATCTTTTTCCGACCATGGTCCTTAGAAGGAACCATCCACGCCTTAGCCTGGAGTGATTTTGAGAATCCATGGAAAACCCAAATCTGGATGCCAGACGTTGATTCGAACCAGCCACCTCCTGAATGCGAGACCAACACGTTACCGCAGTTATGAGCTAAATTTTTTTGGTATAACAATAAATATGGAATAAGAGAAATTGGGGTGAAAGGGTTTGGGAGAGACAATACTAGCCTTTTCCAACCAAATGTCAACCTCTCCTTCACGTGGTGCACCCTGTTTGCATGGACGGGGCTTTGGCGACTGATAGATTCCTCGTATAAAGAGTCACCCACTGCTTGCCAACGATCTCCAAAAGGAGGGCGGAATAGCGGGCAGCGGTTCAGGGCACCCTCTTGCCCTTGGGGTTGGAAACGGTCCCTAAAGACGGATGAATCAGAAATTAGCAACGGCATGGGGATTCAGAAGGCAATGGGAAACCACTGCATTAAAGTCCCAAAGGGGATCCCGAGGACATGTAATCCTCTCAAATTACATATATCATGATGGCTTCTTCCAGGGTAAAATATTCCGGAGGTAAAATAGTTCCCCAATCGGATCTCCGGGTGGGACCTGCCTGCTCAGGGAAGATTCATCAGAATTGATAGAAACATTCTACGAGTCGGAGTGTGGAATGTTAGAAGTCTGAATAGGGCAAGTTGGTTAGAAAACTTAAAAAGGGAGATGGAACGACTTAAGTTAGATGTTGTTGTGATTAGTGAGATTAAATGGAAGGACGCACAGGATTTCTGGTTTGGGGAACAGGATAATTAGCACACAAGCTGTCAATGGAGTCACTGGTGTAGGATTTGCAATGAATAAGAGGATACGGAAACGTGTGAGCATTTATGAACAGTTTAGTGACAGGATTATTTTGATGAGGTTAGAAACTAAGCACGCCCCAAACACGATAGTACAAGTGTATATGCCAAGGTCACAGGAAAATGACGAAGTGTGGAAATGCGTGCGTCATGTCTATATAGATGGCTCGTGGACTCTGCTACTTTCCACAACAGAATTTACCGTACGTGACTGTGTATTAATCTTACTTGCTGTTAACATTCGTTATTCCCAAACTTCTAAACTTCTTCCTTGCATTTTGTCAGGTGTTATCTCTTTTTATTTCTAGTATTTGATACTCGTAATAAGGATACAATACTACTCAATCATACTCAAGGAATATATAAAATTGTGGGGTAGGGGTTTAGTGAAATAAAAAAACAAAATTTATTGATAAATGATATAGTTTTATTGAAATTTTAAATACATTTTATTGCATAATAATACATCATAGGAAGTTTTGGTCTAGGAGAAAGAAATGAGCGAGGAAGCAGGTTGCTAGAATTTTGTGAAAGATATAAGCTAGTAGTGGCAAACACACTGTTTAAGAACCACGCAAGAAGAATATACACCTGGAAACGTCCTGGGGATACAGGCAGATATCAGCTAGATTATATCATGGTCAAACAGAGATTCTGGAATCAAGTTCTAGACTGTAAGGCGTACCCAGGAGCAGACATAGACTCTGACCATAATTTGATAATAATGAAGTGTAGGCTGAAATTTAAGCGAATAAGGAAGCAGTATAAGCAGAACAGACTGGAAGTGAATAAACTGAAACAATGTAGCACCAGAGACAAATTTGCAGAAATGGTAGACTTAGGTCTAAGAATTAACTCTGAAAGGATCTCAACATAAGACGAATGGAGTGCACTAAAGACCGAAATAATGAAAGCTGGTAAAGAAACATCAGGCTTTAGGGAACAAGCTGCCTGAAAACCTTGGATCACAGAAGAAATTTTGGAGCTGATGGATCAGAGGAGAAGGTACAAAAATGCTCAGGATGAAGCAGGAAGAGAACAGTACAGGCAATTTAGAAATCAAATAAATAGGTAATGCAAAATAGCAAAAGAAAAATGGCTAGTAGATGTTGCATATAGAACGATCGAACAGAATTTTGGAGAAATAACGAAAAGAGGTATGAACATTAAAGCTGCCGATGGGAAACCTCTTGTAAGCTAACCGACTGAAAGATGTCATTGAGAAACTGTATGTTCGGTACGACTTGAACAATAGTGTAATGGAAAAGGAAAGCGATGTCGACATTGATGACTTAAGAGATCCTGTTTTGAGGACAGAATTTAATAAAGTTCTGAATGACTTGAAAGTAAATAAGGCAGTTGGAACTGATTAGATCCTTGCAAAACTTCTTAAATCCCTGGGAGAGGAAGGAATCAAAAGATTATTCAAGCTGATATCAAAAAGTTATGAAACAGGAGAAATTCCAACTGATTTTAATAAAATTATCATCTTCACACTTCCAAAGAAAGCACAAGCCGACAAATGTGAGAATTACCGCACCATTAGTCTAACAACACATGCTTCAACATTACTGACCAGAATTATATACAGAAGGATCGAAAGGGTAGTAGAAGAGATAGTAGGTGAAGATCAGTTTGGGTTTAGGAAAAATTGCGGTACAAGGGAAGCAATTCTGTCTTTAAGATTAATACTTGACGGGCGGATCAAGAAAAACAAAGCTACTTTTATGGAATTTGTTGATTTATAAAAAGATATTGATAATGTTAGGTGGGACAAGATGTTCAAAATTATAAAGAAGTCAGATCTAAGGTATCGAGATAGAAGAGTAGTATATAAACGATATAAGAATCAAGTGGCGATAATAAAAGTAGAGAATCAGGAGAGACACGCATCAGTTAAAAAGGGTTTGAGACAAGGTTGTAGATGCAATGAAGAAAGTCAAAAGAAAAATTTCCATGTGGCATTAGTTTTCAGGGAGAAAAAATCAGTATGCTACGATTTGCTGATGACATTGTCTTGTTAGCAGAGAGGGCTGAGGATATTGAGAAGTTACTGAACGGTATGAACAAAATCCTGAAGGAAGATTTTGGACTGAATATAAATGAAAGCAAGACAAAAGTGATGAAATTTAGCAGAAATGATACCAATCACAGTAGATTAAATATAATAATAGGATCGGATGCAACTGGAGAAGTAAGTGAATTCTGTTACTTGGGAAGTAAAATTACAACCGATGGCCGAAGCAGGAATGATGTTAAAAGCAGAATAGCAGTAGCAAAAAGAGACTTCATGAAAAAGAGAAACCTTTTAGTTTCAAATGTTGATTAGGAATTAGAAAGAACTTTTTAGAACTCTTTGTGTGTAGCACAGCACTTTATGGTAGCGAAACATGGACTTTAGGAATACCGGAAATAAAGAAAATTGAAGCATTTGAAATATGGTGCTACAGTAGAATGCTGAAAATTAAGTGGACAAACAAAGTAAGAAATTAACTTGTTTTGGAAATGACGGGTGAGAAAAGAAGTTTTGTGGAAAAATCTCACAGAAAGAAGAGACAGGCTGGTAGGTCATATTTTGAGACATGCTGGATTGGTTAATTTATTAGTGGAGGGAACAGTCGAAGGTAAGAACTTTAGAGGAAGACAGAGATTAGAATGTATGAAGCAGATAATTGAGGACGTGGGATGTAATGGGTATGTTGAAATGAAGAGGGTAGCACAGGATAGGAAGGAATGGTGGATTGCATCTAACGAGTCGAAAGACTGATGACAGGAAAAAAAAACATCATTCAACACTTAAGGTTTCATTTCATGTGTTTCATAGGCCTCTCTTGCCTTCACATACTGCCCCCCCTCACCCCCTTTTACCTAATTCTTCACTTAATATCCATTTATTGCTTTACATGTTATGAAATTCCATGCCAAAGCATATGTACCTTCAAACGTTGCTAATGTTTATGAGATGGCAAATGTTTTTATATGGGTGGCAAAATTATCCGCCTTAAACATTACTGTGAATAACAGATACGTGCCACTAACGGACGTGAAGGAAGTATCTCAAACTCGAATGGCACGAGGGGAGAAAGAATTCATTTAAACATCAAATCTCAGCATCTCGACTGTGGCTCAGTGGTTAAGGCGTCTGACCGGAGGTAGAAAGGTCCTAGGTTCGAATCCCTGTCTGGGCGGTGATTTTGCATAAGCCCTTAACTCACCTTCACCTCTAGCACAGATTGCTGTGTAGTGTGAAGTACGCCAGAACGCTTCCGTGGCTCTGATTCCACGTTAAACTGTAGGTATCTTCCAAGTTTAACACCTCTAGTTGTAATATGGTTGTGTACACTTTCAAAAGCAAAGATTCAATACAAACGAATGTCCTAGTTGACCCAAACGAGCATTCATACGGGATTGACCTAAAGAGAATGTAATACTTCTAAAGGGGAGCAAACAGTCAGTCAGTCAGATGAAAAATTTTAATATCACGATCGTCTTTTGTCTCTGAGCTCAACATATTGCTCTGTGCAGAAAAAACATACCCGCACACGTGAAATGATAAGTTTTAAGAAGGATTTGGGCAGGTATAAGGCAAATGGATGTAGGTATGGGCAGCGTAGGTGAAACAGGAGTGGGAATTGTAAAGAATAAACAGCTAACAGTGAGAACAATACCTGATGAGGAGGTGTACATACTTTTTCTATAGTTTCATTAACCCTCGAACCAGAAAAAATCCATTAGTAACAGCTACCCCAGGTACCAAACTATTCACACTAGCATCGCCTCGCCTCTCACACACCTCAGCCATCTTTGCCATCTAGTAGAATGTGCATAAGTACGAAATTGTTCACATCACCATCATCTCATATCACCCACATAACAACAAGCCATCCAGTAACATGTGCCCCTAGTACCATAAAGGCATGAGTAGATTCAAGAGTCTTTCTTAACACAGGCTTCAATGCCGTACTTTGGATGCTCACTCACAGCTGCACACACACACACACACACACACACACACACACACACACACACACACACACTCACATACACAAAGGCACACACACACAGGCACACACACACAGGCACACACACACAGGCACACACACACAGGCACGCACACACAGGCACACACACACATTAGTGGTGGAAATGAACTACACAACCTACATGCGGACAGACGAGTGAAAGAAAGGTATCACCATATTTACACTCTAGTTGCCTTCCCGTGCACACTGCATTTCAAGTCCAAAAAATGTGCACTCCATATTACACCATTACATACTAGCAATAGTCTGACTGTGGGTTTGTAACACAACTTCTTCGCTTCTCTGATTCATCCTCTCATCACGATTTTTGTCCCGAAGGACATATAGTGAACAATGTGAGTAAAACAGTTCGTTCCCCAAAACAAACGGCAGCAAACTGTAAACAGAACAGTGAAATGGAAGAGTGCCTGGATTCCTGAAATCACTCCAGACAAATGCAGGGAAAGAGACCTTCAAAACTCCATGGCCGAATTCCTCGCCATTCCTTGTCCTACATCCCTTCTCACCTCGAATGACGATGGCATCGACGAGGCACAAATTCCTAAGAATATCCTGATATGCTGGAAATACTAGAATTCTGGATGGTCGTTGAAATTTGTCATGTGTAACGACAGCAATGTGCCAGTAATAATACACGGTAGACTGGGAAGTTAAGATAGCCGCGAAAAACACCTAATTTTTTAATTCATTCACAGACAAAGGTATGGAAAAAATATAGGGCACACGATAAAGTTATTATAAAGCTCTTAGCTAACTTATTGTTTCATGGTCATCAAACAGAAATCATAACCCACATTCTTGATAGAAGATCTCCACACACTGACAAGTATCCAAAACGTCACCATAGGTGCAGACACTAGTTCTATTACGCCGAAGATAGCGCCCATACTTGAACTGTCGTATTGTTAGGTCATTCCTATATGGAAGTGAGTATTTGGATATTTTTTCCACTCAGGCCTCATCACCTAATGTCTGGTGCCAGATTGTGGTCATGGCCAACTTGGGCTCCATACTCCACTCAGAATTATTCTACCAATATCCATTCTAACATCATTATATGCCATATACAGCCCTCAACACTCTTCATATCTTCCAGTCACATCCATCCCAGGTCCTTTATTATGTCACTTGTTGAATATTTTCCACTAATAAATCTAGCTATTCTCCTTTGCACCCTGTATTTGATGCACAAAAAATGTGGAATCCATACTACACCAATTTGGCAAGCGATGGACTGACTGTGGGTTTGTACCCAAGTACTTCGCTTCTATGGCACACCCCCTCAGCCCCCTCTCCATTAAATGATTTTTACCCCGAAGTACATATAGTGAATAACGTGAGAAAAACAGTTTGTATGCCAACACAAACAGTAATAAACAGTAAACAGCACAGTGGAATGAGACAGTGTCAAAGCCCTGAAAGAATGGTTAGCAGCACACATTCATTGTGAGAATAATTCTATAACCATATATTTTAGACTCAAACCCACAGATGAATCACGCATACGCACATTTCCATGCCTACAGCGAGCTGGACACAACATCCAGCACCAAGATAGAACTCACACAGAGGAAGAAGACACACACACACACACACACACACACACACACACACACACACAGACACACATTAGTGGAGGAAACTTCACATCCTACATCCAGACAAACGAGTTAAAGGAAGGTCTGACCATATTTACGCATATATATCCAGAGAGAGACGTACACACACCCACACACACACACACGCACACACACACACACACACACACGTACATGCATACAGCGAGTTCTATATAAACAACAGCAAGCATCATGGAAATGATGAAGTGGGACAGAATTGTCGTTACCACTGATTAACAGGACAGAACTCTCGTTACAAAAAACATCAGACAGACGAGTTAAAGTCAGGTATCATAATACTTAAGCTTACATGCACAAAGAGAGACGCAGATACATATGTTCATGTCTACAGCAAGTTCAGCACAGCTACCGGCACCAATCATGGAAACGAAAAAGTAGTGCAGTACTCTCTTGCCTCATGACTGACTGAGAAACAGAAGTCTCCCCATATATCATCGGCCTGACGAGAGAGAGGATGTGCAAAAGATATCATTTTTTCACCACATGCCTCAGTGTTTATCCCATAATTAGTGTTCATCACACCCAATTGATTACATGTACCATCAACACGCAGATCACCACCACGTCGGCCCCACACCGCAACCCTTTTAGCCATTCATTAACAGTGCCCCAGGTACTATGAGTTGCAATAGACAATTGACTGGCCCCAGATACCAGAACCACTCAAATTCATACCAGACCTCACTCACAAATCCATATGTCTCCACACAGAAGTACAAAGAAACTTAAGTGGAGGAACAGCAAATCATGCATCCAGACAGACGAGTTTAAGTAATGTATCACCATATTTACACATACAGACACACAGAGAGACGCACACACACGCACATTACCATGAATGCAATGAGCTCTGCATAACAACCAGCCCAATTATGGCAATGAAAAAGTGGTGCAGAGTCCCAATGACCAAAAAATCATCAGTAACATTTTCAAGGTACCAAACTCCTTAAATCAACATCGTCTCATTTATCTCACACTACAGACCTCTCTGATATCCAGTATCATGTGTCCTAGGGACAAAACTGTTCACATCAGCACCACCACGTCTATCCCACACCTAAGCCTTTTCTGATATACAGTAACATATGCCCCAGGTACCATGCGTAGCAGTAGACACTGCTACTCATGATCATCAGACAGATATCATAACTCCCATATTCATACTAGATCTCACCCACAAATCCATACGTCACCACACACAAACATAAGTGTAGGATCAACACATCATACATCCAGACAAACGAGTTGAAGGAAGGTATCACTATATTTACGCATACATACACAGAATGACGCACACACACGTCCATCTCCATGCCTACAGCGAGCTCGACACAACTAGCCCAATCATGAATTGCCAAAAAATCGTCGGAGAGACGTGTTAGAGTGTGTGCAAAGGATGAAATGTTTTCGCCATTCATCTCAGTACTTACGCCATACGGATGATTCATCACACCCAATCGATTACATGTATCATCGACACATAGGTAGCCAGTCATTGTGAAATTTCAAAGTCGAGTATAATCCTATCGTGATAGACACACAACCACATAGAAAGACACACATACACAAACACGCTCACATGTCCATGAATACACACAGTTACATACATCACTACACACATGCAGGTAACTTGAGGAAAGGGACTGAACACTTTAAGTCCAGACTGAATAGTTTCAGCACGTGCGAAGTGTGATATTTCTTTGCCAAACACATCAGTGCTCATCACACCCAACTGATTAAGTCTACCATCAACACATAGGTGATGGTGAAATCTCGATATGGAGTAGACTCCTATCACCATAATTAGACACACAACCACAAAGGAACACACACACATATGTCCATGTATACACTATAATTCTATATATTACCACATACATACAAGTACTTGAAGGAAAGGAATTCCACACACCACGTCCAGACTGAGGAGTTACAGGATGCGCAGAGGACAGAATGTCTTTACAATACACCTCAGTGCTCACCCCAGTCACCTGATTTCATGTTCCATCATTATAGATGGCTACTGGAACTAAGCTCTTGTACACTGTTTGGTCAAAGTCTTTTGTTAATAGCAGCTTCTGAAAGACAAATGTGTGTCAATCTGCACAGGCGGGCACCTTCATGAAAAAGAGAAATCTTTTCGTTTCAAATATTGATCTAGGAATTAGAAAGAACTTTTTTAAAACTCTATGTGTGGAGCACAGCCCTTTATGGTAGCGAGACATGGACTTTAGGAATACCGGTAAGAAAGAAAATTAAAGCATTTGAAATGTGGTGCTGTGGACGAATACTGAAAATTAAGTGGGCAGACAAAGTAAGAAATGAACGAGTTTTGGAAATAATGGGTGAGGAAAGAGCTTTGTGGAGGAAGGTTACAGAGAGTAGAGTCAGGCCGGTAGGCCATATTTTGAGACATGGGATTGGCTAATTTGTTGGTGGAGGGAACAGTCGAAGGAAAGAACTGTAGAGGAAGACAGAGATTAGAATATATTATGCAGATGATTGATGATGTGGGTTGTAAGTGGTATGTAGAGTTGAAGAGGTTGGCACAGGATAGGAAGGGTTGGAGGATTGCATCAAACTTGTCGAAAGACTGACGCCAGCAATAAAAGAAATTATGAAACTCTGTTTGTAGTTGTATTAAACTGATTGATCAGCACTACTTTCACAACGTCCGAATATATTTACAATTGTTTGGTAGATTACATGTTGTATCATAACGCAATTACACGTTTTTATATTTTTGATTAGATAAATATAGTTACTTTAGTCCTTTATCAGTTGTTATTAATTATTATTTATTCCCGGAATGGTTTTAAAGGGTGCATCTCAAGAAAAAGAATCTAAAATTCATTTAACATTTAAACTAAAATTTCTCAAACATTGCTAAAAACAATACAGGCGATAAACATTTATGTCACAACTACGTAGTTTCCAATCAAAATAATAACTTCATTACAAATATTGATTAAAAAAAATTGCAGTTAATTCTTTCGGAGCTATTCCACAGAAATTAAAAATTAATCTTAACTTGATAAAAACAAAATTGAAAGCATGAGCTTCCAGTGAGTGTATTCATAAAAAAGTTATTTTACACGATTGCACCGACTGGTATTCAGTTTACCGTTCGAGCTGTTAGCGTTACGGGTACAACCAGTATGCAACGTTCACGTTCTGGCCTCGCATTCGCGAGGACGGCGGTTCGAATCCCCGTCCAGGCATCCAGATTTGGGTTTTCCATGGTTTCCCAAATCATTCCAGGCAAATGCCGGGATGCTTCCTTAAAAAGGCCATGGCCGAATTCCTTCCCATTCCTTGCCCCCATCCTTTCCCGTCTCTAAAGACCTCGCTGTTGAGAGACGTAAAGCAGTTAAAAAAAATGCAACGTTCACTAATAACTCTCTGACCATTACCGTTTTTGAAGAAATGTTCCGTGCAGCACTGTAGCCGAAGCACCATTCATTAACACCGGAATATTGCTTCTATATGACTCTATCGCTGACGTATGTTGTCTCACACATTCTCTGCAGCTTTTAGGTAATCAATCCTCAGGTATCAGAACAGCGTTGCTAACCTCTTTTAAGCTACCAATTATCCTGTAAATGTTCAACCAACTTTGAGCTAACCACTCCGTTAGGGAGCGTGAGGTGATATAGGGCGGGGGGAGAGGGGAGGGGCGAAATCACACGTAACCTCACCAAGGGAGAGGGAGAGGGGTCATCGGAAACCTCACGTGAGGTTTTCAAATTCTTGTTGGACTGTACAATTAAAAATTCGACTTTAGGGGGGGGGGGAGTATTTCGTCAAAAAGCTGACCTTAGGGGGCGGGGTAGACCTTAAAAAAACAGGTCGATTAGTAGAGGGGGGTGGGTCTCTGTCAAAATCTCACGTCATTTTAGAGTGGGGGGGGGGTCCGACAGACCTCACTTAGTCTCACCAGGGGTGTCCGAAATTCCAGAAAAACACCTCACTTAATTAATGGACACCCCCTTAGTGGATGACGGCGTGTTATTTAGACGAGAACGACCCAATTCTCCTCTTTCAACACATGTAACTCGTTAGCTCGGATAAACAAATTCAGACAGGTATGCTGGAAATGAAAAACTCACTGTTATAATGGATATACTAGCGCTCCGGCCTCACATTCGGGAGGCAGCCGGTTCGAATCCTGTCCGGGTATGCAGAATTGGGTTTTCCATGGTTTCCCCAAATCACTCCAGGCGTATACCTGGACGCATCCTTCAAAAGGGCCATGGCCGAATTCCTTCCCGTTCCTTGTCGCAGTCCCTTCCCGCCTCTAATGACCTTGACGTCAACAAGACGTAAAGCCATAAGCAAAAAAACAAACAAAAACAAAAAAACGAAATACTAATGAATTTAAATAATATCATTCCTTGACACATGTTTATAATATTTAGGTTACACTAAAACAAATTTGACGAGCTGTTTGAGCTTGTGTCAACCCACGTGGTGCCGAGCGTGATGGGTGAGCGGTTAACGTTCTGTCCTCGCTTTCGGGAGGACGCGGGTTCGAATATTACAACTCTGTGCTACCCCGTTTACTAAACAAACTACAGTCTGTGTAAACCCAACAATATTACAAATCAAGTTACAAATATTAATACTGTTATTCAGGATACTTATAATTAACAAATGTTACATAAATAATAATAATAGTAAATTAATAATACATAATGACTGGAGGGTTAGTGATAATGCTACACCCTCCAGTGTTTCACATCTTCTTCAGCTCTCAAGTGGACATAAAAAACATTACCAACCATAACAAAATTGTTTGTTTTTAAACTCTTCAATAATTGACTTTACACTCATTCAGATTAAGAAGAATCCCATCTTCACCTTCTTCCTAGCATTTATCCCGTATTGCGTGAAATACTTTTCTTCAGGTGAGGTACTGACTAGTTGCAAGTGCTCCAGCGACTGGAGCCACACTAAATGTCGCCACAACGTTCCAGTCTAGTGAGTCCCTGTGGGCAATAAATCATCTTCATTTCCATGACATGCAGCTATTGTTCACGTCTTTTCGTGATTGGCCAACATTCGGATCCATACAATGCCATTGGTCGAACGATGGTTTTGCAAATCTTTGATTTAAGCTACTGTGGCGCCTGTTACCTGATCCAGGGAGTGTCTGACCAACGGAACATATTAGTATTCCCAAGTGTTACAGAGTTCAACGGCGTCGATATTAACAGACCCAACACTCTATGTACTATGTCACCTTCCGTGTTTGGATCGACGCTTCCACCTGAGTAGGTATTGGAAATTTCAGCTTCCTGATGAGCCCGCTAGGCACAAATGTAACACTCGTGTACTACATAGTGTTTGGTTGTGGACTTTATAAATCTTTTAGAAGCTTATACTGGTAGCACTGGCGTCAACTAAGTTACGTAATCAGGAATTTCAAGTTCAACACGGCTTCGATGAAAGCATTAGAACTTCTGTCGTACCCGGGGTCGTTTTAACAATATTACAGCCTGCGAGATTTATCGCCAGGTGACAGGTGTCTAGAACACAAGGTATCACAAGAATTTTTTTTGCGTTTATGGCTATACGCCTCGCTGACGTCGAGGTCATTGTAGGCTGGAAAGGATTTGGGGCAAGGAACGGGAAGGAATTCGGCTATGGCGTTTTGCACGAATCATCCCGGTATTTTTCTGGAGTGATTTGGGGAAACCATGAAAAACCGAAATCTGGGTGGCTGGACGGGGATTCGTACATTCGTCCTTCAGAATGCGAGGCCCATCACGCTCTATCATGATGTACGCCTACATCTCGTCCTGGTTGCAAACGGCTTAGACTTACAATTTGCAACAGAAATGTTTGCGGACCAAGTTTCCTTACCTCAAATTAATACATTTTCCCTTTTCCATCATTCCTGAAAGTTTATATCATTATTACTTATTCATTCTGTTTAATTTAATGATTTGTGTCACGTTCCCGCAGTTACTACACACATCGAAATAGCAAGGCAATAAAAAAAAAACATAATATTTTAATTATTTTATATTCCATACACTTTTCGCCTTAATGGTGATGGATGTCATCACTGTTTCAGTACATTCAGAATTTGAACTGTGATTTGAGTACGTATTATGACTACTTAAAAGAATAGAAATGGTGCCGAAATGTTTTAGTTTCATATTAAAAGTAGCTACCTAAATAGTTGGTTCTTATTTATAATAAACATACTACCAGTTTTAGTGTTAGAGTTTACTAGTTGTTGTTTTGGTTGTATAAAATGCACTTGTGTTGAACCGTTCGAATTAAGCACCTACACTGATCAGATGGAGGATCATGAGAGATGTGCATCAGTTAAAACGGGTATGAGACAAGATTGCAGTCCATTTAACTTGTATGGAGAGGAAGCAATATAGGAAGTGAAAGAAATATTTCAATGTGGCGTAAGTGTTCAAGGGGAAAAAATCGGTATGCTACGATTTGCTGACGAAATTTGTCTTGTTAGATGAACAAACTGTGATGTACCGGCGAGTCGGGATTGCCACCAGTTACTATTTCTCTCTATCATTAAAATTTTGTATATAAAATACTTTGTTCAATTTTGCCTGGGCGCCATGGAAGGAGTCATTCCAGAATTTGCAATAAACATTTAGAAATATAATTATTTTCTTTTTTGAATTATAAAGGAAATTTATATTAATTTTATATACTGACACTTGAATTTATTATCAACATAAGGAAAGGTGATTTAAATTAACTAACACATGTAACAAGAAAATTAAATCTAAATAATAAAGAAAAATTGATTGAATGAACAATGAAATGACAGATCATGTACAAAGTCCGACTAACTCAAAATAAAATCAGAGAGCACACGTCTTTACAGGTTTTCGCTTTCGGGTACAATGCGCCAAACTTTGACTCGATTTTTTCTGGCGGAATAAAAATTGTGTAATTACCATCTAGTCGATGTTTATGTTGAAGTCAGCGCTGTCCGATCTTCTTCAATTTCTGTGCGCAACACACACAAAACAAAATTTAACACTGGAAGAACACTTGCTTTGGAATACATTCGATGATTATTCTTTCGAATGGCGTCTCACTGGTCCTGCTGCAATCGTCTCTTCAAAACGAGGGTTTTCGCGTGAAAAAAAAAAAAAAAATCGTGTCTGAGCTTATTATCAATTAGTAGCATTATCACATGTACCGCTAATTCTTTGTTAGTCCATGCACACCTGCAAGCTACGAGGGAAGCGTGGCCTTGGGGCTTCCTCTCCACACATTCATCACAAAGAAGCACCTAGCAGCGTCCAGTAGAAAGACGAAGCAAAATTGTCCTTTTGGCGCTCAATCATGTCTTACCAAACAGATATGAAGCGTCCAGAAAGAGGACCGCTTCAAAACTGAGAATCTTGAGAAGTTACTGAATGGCATGAATAAAATACTGAAGGAAGATTTTGGACTAAATATAAATCGAAGCAAGAAAAATGTGATGAAATCTAGCAGAAATGACAACATTAATAGTAAATTAAATATAAAAATATAATCGGATGCAATAGGAGAAATAAGTGAATCCCGTTACGTAGGAAGTAAAATTACAACTGATTGCCGAAGCAGGAATGATGTTAAAAGCAAAATAGCACTAGCGAAAAGATCTTTCTTGAAAAAGGGAAATCTTTTAGTGTCAAATATTGATCTAAGACACAGAATTTTTTTTTTTTTTTAAGCTCTAGATGTTTGTAGCGCAGCACTTAATGGTAGCGGAGCGCGGACTTTAGGAATATCATGAAGACGGAAAATTGAAGCATTTGAAATGTGGTGCTACAGAAGGATGCTGAAAATTAAGTGGAGAGATAAAGTACGATTTGAGCGTGGATATGGTGCGCGATTACGATTCAACAGTGGCTAGTGCTGCAGTAAGAGTGATAGCTACTTTAGTCAAAAGGGAAATTAATGATGGTAGTGGAATAGAGTGCTCACTAATAGGCAGTTTTTTTTAAACAGTATGATCAAAGAAGGAAGTGCAAATAAACTTTGCGAGATTGTTGTTCACTGACTACACATTTTTATTAGTATCGATCCGGGGAAAAAATTTCGAAGAATGATGCAAATTTTTGAAAACCGATAACCTCTGAAGAAAGATTAGCCATAATATTGTGATAGTTTTAATTTACTATCCTGCAATATGTTTTTACTGTATCGAGTCAGTTGATATTTTTCTAAGCGCCTGTCTTTTCTCAAGTAAGTATACTTATTTCGATGCAAGCATCCTCTTTTTTTTTTTAGCGCATTATGATAAAGTTTATAGTCCTTCTTCCACTACGTCGGATGCCTTTCATACTCTTTAATAAAAAAGGACACCTTTTCGCTGTCCCAATTCATGATTAAAAATGGTCAGAACAAAGTAAACAATAACGAAAAACTCCCAAACTAAAATATAGTGGTTTTATTTGATTTCAATGCACAGCGTGTTTAAACGACGCAGACGCACGACCGTCCCGTCCACAGAGCATGCGGGGAACGGCTACACGAGCACGCGGGTAAGCTGTACCCGCCTTAAGACATGCGGAAATGGGTAATACGTCAGTGTTGGAGGCAGTCGAAGTAAGAACTGTAGAGGAAGACAGAGAGAATATATGAGCATACAGGTTGTAAGGGGTATGTTAAGATGAAGAGTAGCGCAAGATAGGAAGAGATGGATGATTGCATCAAAGCAGTCGAGAGACCGTTGATAGAAAAACAATTTTAAAAAAACTGATCTGATTCTGAGAAGATGCATTAGTAACTCTCGCGCGTGGTATTCCGGACGATGCGGGTTTTGATCCCCGTCCGGCCACCTAGATTTCGGTTTTCTATGGTTTTAAGAAGTCAATCCAAGATTACTAAAAAAACAAAGGAGGATACACGGACGCTCAAGAAGGAAGGGGGTGTCACAGCAATTTAGAAACCTTAGCTGAGGACGTATTAAGAATTTAATGCGCGAGGTCTTCGATTTTCATTCCAACTCTCTCTCTAAGGGTTTCACAGAAACCCCAAAGAAATTTTTGTCGTATGTACGAAAAGTAAATTGTATCAACAGCAATATTCATGCACTAATTCGTGAAGGTTCCGAGGTTAATGAAAGCCGCCATAAAGCTAACATACTAAATAATGTATTCAAAAATTTATTTACTGATGACAATAAGGATGGTATTCCCGTTTTACCACACCGTGTCGAGTTGGTGATAGATACTGCAGGTATCATTAACCAATTATAGCTCCTGAAGGGGGGAAAGCACCGAGCCCGGATGGAATTCCAGTAAGAGTATTTTCAGAGTATGCGACGGAAACCGGGCCATTTCTGTCTGATATATTCAGTAAACCATTAGAAGAGCGAAAAGTACCTTCTGTCTGGAAAATCGCGGAAGTAACTCCGATTTTCAAGAAAGGTGATCGAAGTGATCCTGGAAACTATCGTCCCATATCTATAACATCTGTTTGTAGTAGAGTTATGGAGCATATTATATGCTCGAACATCATGAATTTTCTAGATGAAAATTATTTGCTTACAACAATTCAACGCGCATTTCGGAAGAAAAGATCATCTGAAACACAGCTGGCCCTATTTAAGCACGACGTAATGAAAGTTATTGAGGCAGGTTCACAAGTAGATGCAATTTTTTTATATTTTCAGAAACCCTTTACTCTGTGCCACACAACCGCCTTTTAGCGAAGCTTCGAGCGTATGGTATATCGGATCAGCTTTGTGAATGGAGAAAGGTTTTTCTAACTGGTCGGTTGCAGTATGTCGTCGTTGAAGGAGAAAGTTCTAATCTAGATGTTACATCAGGTGTACCTCAAGGAAGTATTATAGGACCACTTCTTTTCTTAATCTTTATAAACGATTTAGGAGACAAAGTGAAAAGGATATTTATATTATTTGCTGATGATGCGGTTATTTATAGGGAAGTAAGGAATTCGGCCGATTGCTTAGAAATTTAGCGTGATCTGGATGTTATTTTGGCATGGTGCGCCGAGTGGCAACTTACATGAAATTGTAATAAGTGCCAGACAATGAGCATTACCGACAAAAAAAATCCAATTGTTCAGTAATACGAGTTAAACAATTCAGTTATTGATATGGTCGATTCTATAAAATATTTGGGAGTAACAGTACAAAGGAACATGAAATGGGACATACACATTAATTCCTTTGTAGGTAGAGCTAATTCTAGCTGCGATTCATAGGTCGAATCTTGAAAAATTGTAATGAACAAACAAATCTCTTGTGCATCTTGTGGACTATTGTTGTGCCATATGGGATCCGTTTCGTAATCAGGGGCGTAGCTACTATGGGGCTAGGCGGTGCAGTGCACCGGGGCCCTCACGCTCAGGGGGCCCCCAAGCATACCTCAAGGGGCCCCCTAAGCGCACCTCTAGAGGCCCTCAAGCGCAGTTTAGAGGGCCCACGAGCCTTCACGGCAAACTAGCGACCTTTTTTTTTTTTTTTTTTAGCTCTACCGTCGTCTAAGGGGCCCCTGAGAACACAGTAGCCCCTCACTAAGGGCCCTCGCTGCTCAGGGGGGGCCCCAACCACTGCTCAGGGGCCCCTACAGAACAATTCAAGGGGCCCCTACCAGCACACAAAGCAAGAAAAAGGTCGCCCGTTTGGCCTGAGGGCCCAAAATAATTTTTTTGCACCGGGGCCCTTGTTGACCTAGCTACGCCACTGTTCGTAATGGGTTGATCGAAAGTATAGAGAAAGTACAGAGAAGAGCTGCTCGATTCGTGAACGCTTGCTACAGTCCTTATGAAAGCGTCACAGAACTTATTAGTAGATTAGGCTGGGAGTCTCTGGTAGATAGACTACACACATTTCGTTTAAACTTATTGGTAAATATGTGTACTCCCACTTTCACTTACGAGTGTAGTGAAATACATCTTCCACCAACCTATTTGAGCCGGAATGACAGGAAAGATAAGATTAGAGAAATAAGGTGCCGCACTGATTCTTATATGAATTCTTTTTTCCCTCTTACCATTAGGGATTGGAATGCACAACAAAGAGATTAGCTTTGGTGCTGAGCACACTCTGCCACCCAAAATTTTGTTAATTGCAGAGTATATATGTAGATGTAGATTTAGATGAAGGGAAAGACCCTGAAGACCCGGAAAAAAAGAGAAACTTGACGCATAAATGTCGACAACAAAGCACTGATATATTTTTGTAGCACAATTAAGGAGATAGTGTCAGCGACTTTTCACCGACTATTAACAACAATTACGTATATTTGTACTGTTTGCCTGTAATATAGTCATTTATTACACAGTATCCTAGCAGACTATCAGGTGGGTAGAATAATATTCCTTAGATTCTGTTTATTCCTTGTGATTGTTATACTACGAAGCAAGTGTTCCTGCATGAATTGTTACCTCAGTTCCTTCCTCAGAGAGTTTCACGCGTTCAATGTTTAAAATGCGTCGAGAAATCTTGCTGAAGACACAAAATTCAGTTTGTTTGATTTAAACCGTCAATATTCGTTAAGGGACGTTGCGTCATATTTGTAATGCACGCAGATAGAAATTAGCTAATCTAACCAAACGAAAAGTGTATAATGATGTTAAGATCAGTTTGCAAGTAGATAGTTTGATACATAACAAGATGAACAGCATGATAAAAAAATAGGAAATACGAGAACAGCTATATTTTAATAGCTACAAGAGTCCTTAGTAATACATGAGCTGCCTTTAGAAGTTGCTCGAAAAGAATACGAGCGTCGAGGTGACATTTTTATTTATGAGAGGGTGGTTCTCTAATGAAACATGACATGCAAAACAAAACAAAGGGCAAAAAACAAAACAATAAACAAGCACAACTTGTAGAGGTAAACTGAACAGTAGGTCATGCATGACTTCCGTGTGAGTGGTGCTGTAGGACAGAGCAACAAGAAGGTAGCCGGCCTCGGTAGCGTATGGGCTCCGCGTGCCGAAGGTCGCCGGTTGGAATCCGGCCGCGGGCATGGATGTTTAAGTGTTGTGTGTCTGTGTGAATGTCCTGTCCGTCCTGTGGCGTCCTTACATTGGAAAAATACAATATAAATACTGGATGACGATGTTGTTTTGCTGTTTTTTTCATTGTTGGTATTGGTGTTTTAGGGCGCGCCAGCAGCTGGATTATTAGCTCCCTATGGAAGGTACCCGATAACTACAGCTGCGTGCTTTGCGTATTTATTGTTTAGAAAGAATACTTAACAATAGAGTCGCACGTGTGAAGTATCAACGTAAACCCGTCGCATGTTGGGGCAGAACATCATATAAAAAACTTATGCATCTCCTTCAAATAGTAAATAAGATACTGCCAGTGTGGCTCAGAGCCTCCGCGTACCGGCTAAGAGGTTTAGGTGGTTTCCTGCAATGCTGAGACGGTTCCCAATCTCTGACTGATAAACTACACATTACACAAACGAAAAATACATTTATCACACACAGAACATAGTTACACGTTGCACAAACAGGTGTAAAATGCTTGGCGTCAGCAAGGACATGCGGCCGTAAAACGAAAGCTCCTATATCCCGTTCAGTTGACAGAGGCGGCTCTATCCCCACCCCTACATGCGATCGCTCGCCTGCCCGTACATGGCGTACAGCTCGGAGAGGTAGAAAGGGAGGGGTTGGTGAAGTGAGGAGCAGAGCAAGAGGAACATGACCTTGAGAGTGAACAGGGTATAATTTGACCATGCCAACGATGAGTAAAACTCAAAGATGCAGCCGACCCCTAATGTTGTTAAAAGTGGTGAGAAAGATGACGGTAGGTATGCCAAGTAGGTTATACAAATGGGTTAGAAATTACTTATTGCCTATTTATCACCTGGGAACTTTGTGTATGAATTATGACTGTGCAGAAAGAATAAAGTTGGTCTGGAAGTGACTGAAGTTTTTTCGAGATAAGAAAACAGGTTAGAAGTTAAGAGATAAGTATGAAACACGGGTGACGAGGAGGATACAAAAATTGTTCATCACCTGCCATGAGTCATAAGCTCAAGACGAGGGTCCTATCATAATGCCCTGGACGTGTGCATCTACCGCCAGTGATATTAAGGTACGACAATCTCTGAAGTAATATGGAAGCGCCTGATTTACCACCATCTTTACGTCTAGAAACCGAGCGTCGCGTCGAGTAATGTTCTGGCTTGGCATTCTTGAGGACGTGGTTTCGAATTCTGGTCCGGCCATCAAGATTTGGGTTTTCCATGGTATACCCAAATCACTCTAGGCGAATGCCACGATGGTTCCTAAGAAAGGCCACGGCCGAACTCCTTCTCGTTCCTTGCTGCCACGCCTTTAGTGACCACAACGTCGCAATAACAAAAAATTATCATGAGCTGACATTTGCGCCCAGCTTTCTCATTATATCTGGACCTTCTTCGATTGGTTTGGGGAACGAAAGGACATTAAAATTGTATGATGATCCTATGTACGTATGATGAAGTGATATATTGCCGCCTCCAACATCCTTTGGCACTGAAGTAGTCATAGCTCCCGCAGAGTGAACACAACATGCGTCTCTACGGGAACGTAGAATGATATCGGATAGTTCGAGAGAAGAAACTCAATGAAGAAGTTTTGGAACTACCGCGCTGTTACATATTTGCATTTACAACCGAAGAAAAAAATTTAGCATCGAGCGTAGTGGATGAGCGGTAACGCTCTGGCCGGCCTCACATTCGGGAGGACGCCGGTTCGAGTCCCCGTCCGAGCATCCAGATTTGGGATTTCCATGGTTTCCCCAAATCATTCCAGGCGAATGTCGGGAAGCTTCCTTCAAAAAGGCCATGGCCGAATTTCTTCTCGTTCCTTGTCCCCAGTCCCATACCGCCTCTAATGACCCAGACGTCTACGAGGCGTAAAGCCATAAGTAAAAAAAAAAAAAAAACTAGAAAGCTATTATTGAACAGTAATTGCGGCGTAGCATACATAATGGCTCATTCAGTTTTGTGAGGTAACAAGTGGTAATCGCTGTGTTGTCACTGTCTATGAATTTATTGTTTATTCTTGCCATCGGCTTCTATCATTATCTGAGTATACTTCTTATGATTCATCGAAATTTAAATGTGTATGATTCACGTTCATACCCCTTCTGCCACTTTGTTAAATGTTGTGACGAGACAACTTAATAAGGCTGCTCGCATAATCTCTGATAATAATATCAATTATTTGTGGTATTGATTTCAACATTTAATGGCCAAACGTGTAAGGCAAGGTGTTGCTCTTTGACAAATCGTTGATTATTGCTATATTCAAATAGTGATAAACACATCTATGCCTGTATACCTTTTATATTGAAAGAATAAATCTTCAGTTTATGACATTTTCAGTGTTTAATACAATAATAATTCCACGTCGTCGTGTTACAGGATTTTTATTGGCTGCGCATTCCACCCCTGTCGTTGCCATCTTAACCTAACCCGACAATCCTACCGGCTAAAGGCTACAGTTTAGCGTGGTATCCGAACCACAGAGGCGTTCTGGCGTACTTCACATCATACAGCAAGCTGTGCCAGAGGTGAAGGTCAGGGATTCGAACCGGGGTCCTTTGGTTCCCCAGTCAGACACATTAACCACTGAGCCACCAGACCGCTACTGTTTACTGAAGTAATTTCATTTCACACCCACTTTCTTCATAATCAAGTTATGAAATAATTTAAACATCAAATATGAATATTAACATCTGATATATTCCATTACCCCACATTAAATAAATTATTTGCTTGTAGATAACGTAGTATAACAGAATATGTTTATTTTACCAGGTACTGTCTGAGGTTGACAAAAATGGGTGGTATAATAATAGGCTGCAACATCAAACAGGCAGCGGCATACATGATATCAAGATTTTGTGTTATTCTTATCTCCATTTCCTTTTTCCGTCCTTTCCTTATATAGGATATCCCATCAATAGTGGTATAAACTTTAACAGGTGGAGGAAAACATCAAAACAATTGAGAACTGCATGTAGAACCATTATCGAAAACATCATGGGAAAGTGGCAGTAGAAAAGAAATGAAAGCACACAAGGCATAGATTAGCAGGAAAACAGTTATTCTATTTCATAATGTTACAGATGTTGGAAGTATTCACCATTACTTGCGATGCATACATTACACTGCCGTCCATGAATTGGTGGACTTGGTCGAAAACACTTGGATATTTCTTGGATACCAGAAGCAACATCGACGATTCTCGCAATTAGATCTATTTCAGAATTGAAAGCTGTTTCATACACAACAATGCATCCCAAAGAAAGAAATCGATGTTGCTTAAATCTGGAGAGTGTGGGGTTATGCAACCAGTGCACCACGGAACAGTGACGTTACCCGTCATTGTTTCCTGTGCATTTTTGAATCATTTTGATGATTTTCCCTTTCTCTAAAGTTTATACCACTATTTATAAGACATACCATGAATAAATAGCACTTGAATTATTTTTTTGATAAGTGTATATAAGTATTACCTTACAATTTCCATACAAATGATCATGTTACTCAGCATAAACATCACAAAACACAGAGAAATTTTTGTTCAGACTACCTCCTTGTCCGACTTGCTGACCACTAATTTTATAGGGTTGTTTTCTTGCTGCATCAAATATATGCTTGGAGATTTTATCACAAAAGGTGCTTTTCGGTGTTACCGTTAATTTTAGCAACATACGTTCAAGATGTGTATTCTGATTATTCGTCATAATAATGAGACAGTAATGAATTATGATATCAATCTTTGCCCAGTATATTTACTTGCGTTGCGTGTTTTACTCCAGCAGTCCCTTAACACTGCACAGCGAAACTTGAGGAGTAAAAATCATAGGTAACCACTGGAATGTTGGTTGCTCGTGTTCTGTTGCTGTTAATCTTTGCGGCAGGTACTTTAGTATGTATGGATTACAACTGTTTTCAGATATACAAGTTTGTTTAGTACATGCTATTCCAGCTTAGATGAATACTGTGTAGAGTATCCCCTTTTCTACAACATCCCAAGGATATGTAGCTGGGATGTTTTCCGTTGCCTTTCCAGGTGTGAAAATGTTCGTAAGAGTTATTGTAAATCCGGTGCCGGCATGTTGAAAACTACGCTTCGGAATGACAGCAAGAGGGCCGCTTGGTTTAATGTCCCCCGTCTTCGAATTTTAACTAGCATTTAGGCAGATTCATTTATGTGTACCCAGGACAGCGTAATGCGTTATTTCCTTCGAATTGGTAAAATTGTATGATAAGATGCAGAAGCTATAACACTATTGATTTCGTCAGTGCAAATTGACTTCTTCCGGATTCTCTAGATATAAGAAAAAGTAACAAGGAGACGGTCAGACATATATTCAACGGATTCTAATTGTTTTAAACTGGGTTGCTCTCTTACAGCGAAAAGCAAGCCCCGTTAAGTTGCATAATTGGAAACACAAAATTTTGTGAGAAAAAATAAGATTTTTTCGGAATTGCAATGTCCCCTACTACCTGGAATGAAGAATCCCCGGTAATCAACGTTTGTAAGCTCAATCGATAATGGGTCTGGTTACAAAATAAAATGTTCCACATTCACACCACAGAAGAAATGTTTTCCAATAATGTAATGGAGAAATGGAAAAAGACACTTTTACCGTTTGTATTTTAACTGTTGAAAATAAGTCAAATCAAAGCGAATATTATAAACAATTTTTGGTACCGTAATGTTTTCGCAATTGATAAAAAATATTTTTATGTCATTATTTTCCGGTCCCTGCAAGGATCATATTTCGAGTGAACTTCTGTATCTAACAGAAGATATATTTAATACCGAACGCTTTTTCAATTGCACTGAGAAACACCGCTAGCTAAAACTGCTGCACTGTAGATAGTAATGACTTCAACGGAAATTGTAATTCTGGAAAACGGTTTTTCTAACAAAAAATAAATAAAAAAATGGCATATTTAATTATACGTCTTCACAGGAAGTATTCTGCAAAACCCACAATAAGGAGTGATCAAGGAAGGTAATCGTCAATTATAGTTATCATCTAATAACCAAAAGATACATGTAACATAAGATAGACAAACAGAAGATAATTCTCGAAATACTTTAGATTTACAAAAATATTTCTTTTGGTTTGTGCTTGGATCCACATGTTTTGAGTACGCAGTGTTATGACCTAATGTCTTTTCTCGAAAAACTTCAGTACCATCTTCTGTAAAAACTGCATCGTCTGTACAATACTTCCTCTAAAGAGACGTATCCGGGAAAATACAATGGAAAAGGCTGCCACTCCTCTATGCGAGTCTAGAAACTGTGGGTGGCTGTTTATATTCAATGTCCACCTCTTCACAAAAATAAAATGCCGATCTTGTGATTATTTCGAAGGGATATTACTTTTGTCTTCCAGGAACTTTCCTTTCGTACAATGAGCCCTGGATAATGGTATTAGAGCATTCCCTCTGTTTTCTTTTTAATTTACACTTTTTTTTAAATCTTCTATTCCCTTCGTAGTAGCTCGAAACAGCGCTTTGTCAGTTTGAAAACTTAGCTGTCATTTGTGCGTCAGTGAAAATGTGAGTGAGCTGTTACAGTGGACGAACGCTGTAAGCCAGCTTGCGCCGCTGCGGGTTCCAGTTAGTCCGCGGTCCTCTGGTTTCGGTGATCAAATAAAGTGGTACCCCTTGCCGCCGGTATACACCAGCCTCTTTGCTGTCATAATAGATCCTCTACAGAAATGAGGATTTGAGAACGAAGGTTTTTTGGTGTGTCACTGAAATTATAATCCTCACGGGTTCTCCGCCGGATGGTGATGAAGATAGATGGGCTTTCGGCGGCGAGCTCTATCGCCATCTTTAGGTCTGGTGCTACCGCTGTGACAACCGTAGCCTGTCCGCGTGACGAACATTGGTCCCTTGTACATAAGCTTCATAACTGCTTACCTTCCTTTAGTCATTAGTAGGAATAGGCAGTACAGTAGTTAGGCACTGGTTAGGTCCCCCCCTCCAAAAAAAACACCTCTGTTAGCTGTAAGTAGGTAATAACGTTTATATAAACCACATGTACAGTCGGAAACAGAATTCGCGACACTCCTCGCCTTTCGATTATACTTCGTTCTTGACACGAATACAGCATGGGATAGCAAAAATAGTAGGTAGTAAACTAAAATTCATGATAAATTCGCTAAATTACACACGAAAAACCAATAACAGAGGTTAAATGGACTTAGTTACACTTTCTGGCGCTGCTGCGTTATAGAACTGTGCGTGTGACAAATACACACAAAGGTTAAGGATAAGTAGAAAAAGCATTCACGAAAGAGCTCTAATGGTAAACTAAGTCGCGAAATATAAATAAACTATTTCTAGAAAATTAAATGGATCGGAATATTAACACGTTAATTTTGTTTTCACCATACCATATTTAGAAGGTAAGCTTAACTTGATCGCAGTAGCAACAGTTTTAGTAGTAATAATAATAATTAAGAACAATAATTAAATCCGTCTGCAATGTGAATTAGCGGTTCTACATTTTAAATGTGGAAGATGGAAGTAGGAAAACTTACATAACAATCATTGTTTCTGACTATCACCGATACTTCTATAAAATGTTTTGTCAAACATTACTTCCAGTCTGATCGGTTACTTCCTCCCTGAGCCAGTAGGAAGAATTTCGTCTTAAGAAATAACCACCCATAATGTTAAAGAGATTAAATCATATACACTCAACTGAAATTAAATACCCCTCCCTGTGTACTAAAGAGCTTCACTACAGTCCGCATACTTTCCAATTTTTTTATCCTACTACCTTTTTTAGAACTCAGCCATGTCAAAGAATATTTTTTGAACAATGGGGTGGACCTGTGAAATATTTTTGAAGGCGGCCAATTGACCCTTTTGGGTCAGTTAAATTGTCTTTAAATTTTTAATGGTATTCCTCCAGATAGCCATTCATCCAGCTAAGCCGTTTTGTTTTATTATCCTGTGTACTGATGTACTACCATGCTCATATTAATCCGAACGACCTGAATTTCACATCGCTACATTTCCTCCTGGGACTTACTCAACCCATTATACACATCTACGAAGACAGTACTATACCCTGGAGGTAGTACAGTCTCACGACTATTATAATTGAGCCACATCCACCTACCATAAAATGAAATATATTTCCGCTTTTTTGTTTCATAAACCGAAATAGTGATTACATTTCGGCAATAAAAGAGTTATAGGAACATCGAATACGTTTCATTTACTGTTTTAGACATTTTACAGTTATTAAGTGTTCACACATAACACGAAAGTTACCAATCTCAAACAAAACGCTGGTTTTTGGCAAGTATTGGATTACAACAAAATGCAGATTTTATACCCATCTACAACAACTTAAAATGACTCGAAATTTACGTTAATATTCAACGTTTGCTGTGTATTATAATTTTTGGAAACAGTACAGACTTATCTAAGAGTTCAGTCAAATATATAACACGTAACAAGATTTCGGATTTAATAATTTTGGCAGTGATCTTGTAAGTATGCTTGCCTGTAAAAGCAATTCTTTTAGTTCTGTCGTTTCTTGAACATACTTAGCGTTCAACAATAGAAAAGAATCATAACATTAATGTTCTGGCTGACGTGAGACACTGTCAACGCAGCATGTGTGAGTAGGATTTGAAAGACACTTTTCTATTAAATTTAACTTCACCGTAAAGATTTCTGTCACTCAACATTCCTCATTTTTTCTAGTACTCATAACAAAGTCGGGCGATTGATCATTGATGTGATACGTAATGATAACTGTTTAAAAATAATCAAGGAACTAAATCAAACTAATGTGTCTATTGTGCGAAAAAGTTTTTTTAGCTAATGTCCTTATTGTGCGACAATGATAATTTCTAGCCTGTGGTATTGTGAAGCAAATGAGAAATGAAACTGAAAGTGGCTGTTCTTACGAAAAAAATTATCATCAAAGAAGAACATAAAATTCAAAGCTTCCGTATTTAAAAACATGCTGCTCCGACTAGTGATAGCTAATGATATAATTGATGCATAACCCCAACTGGGCATTATTCGTGGCATGGAGTTATCTTCCCTGTCCTATCGCGTTGACCGCTATCTCCGGGAGTCCGTAAAAAATTGGGTTTGGGGTAAGGGGCAAAATCGTTAACCGTAGCACAAAAAGAATATACGTTATTAAAGAAGTGCAGAAATTTTAAAAGTTAATTCTGACGCATGTCACCATTGTTGAAAAGTTTCTTTAATTTTATTTCCTAAATTTAAAATTCCAAGAAATAAACAGTAAATTCCAGGAACGAGGAAAGATAATGCCTGGCTCGTTATTAGTTTCTCCTACCTCAACTTCCGTCTCTGGTAAGCCTGACGCTATGGTGCTGTAATTGGCTCAGGGTCGGGGATGCTGATCCCGGAAGCTACGAGGTGCGATGTCTCGCGGTTCCATGGTTCGAGTCAGCCTAGTGCAAAAGTGGTTAAATGATGCGTTATGTTTTTCTTGGGTTACCCGTACACTGGGACAGTGAAAACATATTTTACACCTATTGGGAAGTTGAAATTACAAACTTCTGCCTGTATCTATTGTGAAATCGAAATTCGTTGTTATTCTTCAATAAAGTCACGGAAGAGGTTAGTATTCTAAGAACGTAAACGGATTCGGCAACGTTATTTGAGAAATGGCAATTCCTCATTCCGTTGAGTAATTTCGAGATTTTTTATTTAAACAGAATTTTTGATAGCCAGATCGTGAGTGTGAATTGACTACTGTCTAGTGCCACTGATGAAATTTACCCTTCACCCAATTCGTTCAGCTATTAATTAATGTAAAATTCCGGGAAATAAACAATAACTTTCAGGAATGAGGAAAGATAATGCCAAGCTGTTTATGCGTTGTAGCCACCTCATCTTCCGTCTCTGGTAAGCCTGACGCGATGGGGTGGTAAGTGGCTCATATTCGCGGATGCAGATCCCGGAAGCTAGTGCGTTGTCTCGTGGTTCCACGGTTCGAGTCGCACCGCGGGGAAAAGTGGTTGAATGATGCGTTATGTTTCTCTTGTGTTACCCGTGCACTGAGACAGTAAAAACGTATTATACACCTATTGAGACGTTAAAATTACAGATTTCTGCCTGTATCTATTGAGCAATCCAAATTCATTGTTATTTTTCTGTAAAGTCATTATTATTGCAAAGGCCTGGAAGAAATTAGTTTTTTTTTTTTTTTTTTGGAAACATAAACGAATTGGTCCACGGTCGTTGAGAAGTGGCAATTCCCCATTCCTCTGAGTATTTTCGGATCTTTTTTTATTTTAACCGAAACTTTTTTGGCTGGATCGTTAATGTGTCTTGACTACTGTCTAATGCTGCTGAAGAACTTTGCCTATTTGTTTGATGAACAGTAACACAATCAAGATTTAATTTAAAACTGCTGGTATCTGTATGTATTGACATATTAACTCATTGTATGCTGAATTGACGCTAAAGTAAATACAATCATGTTGTGGATACCGAAATTTGTAACAATCATTTGTAACTGCCATATAATTAGTGGCAATTACCTACCTGTGCAGTTCTTGGTATCCCACCCCACCTCCTGCGGCCACTGCCCTATAATTAAAGGCAATCACGTACCTGTACAGTTCTTGAGACGCCACTTGCCGTTCGCTGCATTGTCATTATGTACCTGAGTAATTCTTGGTCGCGCACCCCATATTCTGTAGCCAAAACGACGCCACTTGAAATAATTACCGTCCACCGAATTGTCATTTTGTACATGGTTGCCCACCACACATACTGTAGCCATAAAGACGCCTCTTGCGACAATTCCCGTTTGCCGCCCTGTTATTACCCACCCCACATCCTGTAGTCAAGACTCCGCCACTTGAGGCATTAACCGTTCACCGCATTGTCATTATGTACCTGGTCGCCCGCCCCACCTCCTGCAGCCAAAATTCCGCCACTCGAGATAATTACGGTCATTATCTCGTTTCCGGACTGGAGGTCGCCAGGATCCAGGCGCAGGCCGCTTTATAAACCTCCCGCCTGCCGCTTTCTCATCTGTTTGCAGTTATGTCTCGTCTAGTGTTGTTGTTCTCGTCTGTGTATCAGCTCAACGCTGGCGACTCAAAACGTTTGACGATAGGTTTATCGTCTAAGCATGAATTTGAACCTGTTGTGGTTCTCGAAAAAGTGGGACACAGTAGAATGGTGCTGACATATGAAGAATGTAACGTCCTTATCCAGGTATTGGACGTAGTGCCCGATTTGTTCAACACTGGCACCGACAACATCCCCCTCGGTGAGCACACAGTCTCCTGCAGAACGATTGCCGGCATGAAAACTATTTTTTTTCACTAATAATGATCCTGCTAGCGGCATCTTCTTCGACGAATCGACTTGGATGAACTTCATCGACGCGCAGCCGGCAGTGACCAGCGCCTTGACCGTCAATCAGAAGTGGGGCTACTTGGTTGCAAGATATGACAGTGAGTTTGTGAACATCTTGGCTAATAAAGTGATGCGTCACTATCACATGGCTACAGTGCATATTAATAATGTTCCTATAGCTCAAGTGACATACAGTTCATCATTGGATTATGCGGTACTAAAACTTGAGCTCATTGCGTATAAAAATTTTGCTAGTATCTGATGATGTCAAAAATATTGTAATTAAAAATTATGAGCCTGGTTATAATGTTGGTGGACCTATGAATATGTGACTAAGACTTCTTATATGTTAAATGTTTGAATAAAATAACATATTTTATTTCTTTTTATTTCACCCACCATTGGAAATTGCGCACATAGCATTACAAAATAAATTACAAAGTTTGGTCAAATTATTTTTCTTGAGTTCTTGTTGTGACGGGCATCTTAAATCTTCTAAATTGCAGCAGACTTTCTTGCGGATAATTTTCTGGAACCATCGAGCCTTCTCCCGTCCTTCAACGTAAATAATGGAGTCATCTTAATTGGTGATTGCATGTACAATAGTACATAGTTTACTAAAGGTTACACCATCAGTGTTCCAAGGTATTCCATGGTAATTATTCATCAACAATTTAACTGTTGGCTCATCACCTCCACGTGATGGTGAGAATACAGAAATGGAATGTGTAGCGATAGTATTTTCTGATCGTATTACACACACACAGCAACTTCTTTGAAAATGAACACACCGTCCTTCTTCTTGAAGCCCTGTGCGTCATGGAAGATGGTCGGCATGGTAATGAGCTGAAACATCGGGGTGCTATCCTGTTTTATGTCAGATTCCACACCACACCAGTTAGAGGTACGTATTCTACAACACAATCATGCAAGATCAGGCAGTATGCAGACGTGTAGGCAGGGAAATTTTCACTGTCAACAAATTGCATAGGTTTATCTACAGGTCCTGTCTTAACTGTTTAATTTTGTTGTAAACAGTCAGTAACAACTAAAGGTGCAATTGCATCAAATTCTTCACGTTTTAGTAGTGGTGAGGGATGATCATGTTCATAGTAATACTGCTTGAATCTGGCATACTTGTCATACAGTACAGTTGTTTTGTTTTTCTTAAAGTCTAAATTCATGTTCTCGTAAGGAAACGCTACCTCGTTTAGGAACACTTTGGCATTACAGAGGTGGCAGTGGTCAAACTCAGCTGCACTTTTTTCTGTGTTACATTTCCTATTTATTTGAAAACACAGAACTACTGTAATATGTTTCTCCAGTTGGGTTGTTTTCTTCAAAGTCCAAACTTTTGTCTTGATTACGGGAAGTGCAGGATATTCAAGCAGGTCCAAACTTCTGAAATGAATATGTAGTGGTTTCCAATTTTCAACAATCTTAAGCAAAGCTAGTTTCACTCTGTCGCCTACTTGCACGTGCGGCATCACCCACGCGACATTACTAAGGCTGAATTTGCTGTTTTGAGGATTTGCATTGGCTTATATCGATGAATTTGTGTCACCCCCAGCATGAGTCAGTACTAGTTCTTGTTTTACATTTACAAGTATCCATTTATAGTCTTCACAGAAACCTAAAAGCATACTCAATAGTATACATACATCAAAGTGGCCATCCCCAAGATCGCGTGGACTTCATCCTACATTGTTCAGCACTCCAATTTGTTGAGGATCGCCAGAAATTAGCGTCTTTATTGTGCTTGTGATACCAACGTTTCTACTTCGATCAATGTCATGTCCATTAAGTTCTTGACGAATTTCCTCAAACAGGAATGCAATAGCATTGGTTGTGAGAAGTGAATTTGTTGCTCCAGTTCCATCTTCTTTCGTGAATCTACCTTCAATTTGCAGGTAAGTTTCGCCCGATACTGTATATGTATCTTGGTTCTGAATAGGTATTCGAATCTCGTCATTGTTATTAAATGTCGATGGAGTATGCGGTTGATGAGTCAGGAAAATCGGACACTACGTCAAATATCTGGATAAGGACGTTCCATTCTTCATATGTCGGCACCATTTTACTGTGTCCCACTTTTTCGAGAACCACAACAGGTTCAAATTCATGCTTAGACGATAAACCTATCGTCAAACTTTTGAGTCACCAGCGTTGAACTGATTCACAGACAAGAACAACACTAGACGAGACATAACTGCAAACTGATGAGGAAGCGGCAGGCGGGTGGTTTATAAAGCGGCCTGCACCTGGCTCCTGGCGACCTATAGTCCAGAAACAAGATAATGACCGTAATTGTCTCGAGTGGCGGAGTTTTGGCTGTAGGAGGTGGGGCGGGCGACCAGGTACATAATGACAATGCGGTTAACGGTTAATGCCTCGAGTGGCGGAGTCTTTACTGCAGGATGTTGGGCGGGCAACCAAGAATTACTCAGGTACTTATTTACAATGCGGCGAAAGGAAATTGTCTCAAGTGGCGTCGCAAGAACTGCAAAGGTAGGTAATTGCCTCTAATTATAGGGTAGCTGCCGCAGGAGGTGGGGTGGGAGACCAAGAACTGCACAGGTAGGTAATTTCCTCTAATTATAGGGCAGCGGCTTCAGGAGGTTGGGCAGGGGGTAGGGCGGACGACCTATTTTGGAGTAGAACACATTTTTTAATACTACTTTTGTGTGTATTTGTCACACACAGTTCTATAACGCTAACCGAGCGTGGTGGGTGAATGGTTAGAGTTCTGGCGTCGCATTCGGGAGGACGCCGCTTCGAATCCCCGTCCGGGCATCCAGATTTGAGTTTTCCATGGTTTCCCCAAATCACTCCAAGCGAATACCGGGATGCTTCCTTCAAAAAGGACATGTCCGAATTCCTTCCCGTTCCTTGTCCCCAGTCCCATCCCGCCTCTAATGACCTTAGCCATCGACGAGGCGTAAAGCAGTAAAAAAAAAAAAAGAATATATAACGCTGCATCGCCAGAAAGTGGAACTAAGTCCATTTAAACTGTCTGATTGGTTTTCCGTGTGTAATTTAGCGATTCTTTACGGTATTCGCCATATAATTCCGTGTGCAAGCGAATTGTCAATTGTTGATTCGAGGGAATAAAAATATGCAATGTTTATAATTTTTTTTAAAAAAGTGTTATCATTCCTCTGTAATCAATTGATTAGGTTATTTCAATAATTATTATGACTAAAGTGGTGATATTTGTGATTATTTGCCTCTGAGCGTCTGTGAGTTTCTTGCTGTATGGGCTCATATTTTTAGTCTTGGGTAAAGTGCTGGGTATGCGAGGTACATTTTATCATGAATTTAGTGTACTACCTATCAGTTATGCTGTCCCATGATGTATTCATGTCAAGAACGAAGTATAATCGAAAGGCAAGGGGTCTCGCGAATTCTGTCCCCGAATGTACATAGATATCTCAAATTAGTCTTGCAAAAAATTAACTTAGGACAGATGTATTTAGGTCAGTTTCTTAAACCATATTCAGACATTAGCAATAGGATACCCTGGTGATAAGGATGGCATGCAGTTAATGTATGTGACATATCTTGGCTATGGCTGTGGCCGCCTAAATGCAGCTCTGGTTGTGACAGTGGTAATACCATGCCTGAACATGCCGGCAGAGCTCGCCGACGAAAGCTTGTCTTTATTCAACACCATCCGGCGGAGAACCCGTGAAGATTATAATTAAGTGGGCATTGGTAGTGCATGTGTCCGAACATATGACCTGGGTGCGGCAGCAACAAACTCAAGCAAGACAATCATACAGAATCTTTGAAGGGAACGCTGGACAGCTTCATCGAAACTAGTCCAGAGTATATACTTATGACCCATTATATGACCCGAAGGTAAATAAATTTCTTGAAGTTGACCATTTGTAGATTGCACGATGTTGTTAGATTAGATTTTGCCGTTGGTTGTAATAACATTGTTACTTTAAGTACATACAAAATAAAACTTAAATTTAGCAAACTGTAATTACACTTAGAGGCATCTTGCTGTAAGCAAATAAGTGTCTGCAAAAAAGTCTGACAGTGCGGAAAATTTAAATCACACGATATGGTCTATGGAGGTGCAAAATCTTATCTTTTGACGCGGAATATGCACTAAATTATGTTCATCCGGAAGTTTGGTTTGATCCACCAATGGGAGGCGACTATAGCCTATTCAGTTAACATAGGCGACTCAAGGTCAGGCTGCTCTATCCCCACTCCGCGGCCCTTACCACTAAATGCGAAGGGGAAAATTATAGCTCACTTAAATTGACACAGCGGTCAGCTCGGAAAGGTAGGAGGTGAGGGGATAGTGAGAAGAGAAGCAGAGTCAGGAGGAACATGACCTTCAGCCGCCAATTCGGAGTGAACAGGGTACTGGCCAAAGTTAGGACAGCCAGTTTCTTTTCTTCGTGTGTTGGATGTGTGCATACATGACTATGATAACTGTTGTTAAGTGAAGTGTGATGTGTATAAAACTCTGTGGTGGCCTTTTCAGGCTTATTACGGTCACGATGCGTAGATGAGAATTAAGAGATTGATGTTGATAAATTGTAGTTGCAATGAACACATCGCTAGCAAAAAAAAGGACGTTTAACGTCATACATCAAAGTTTGTAAATCAGCATTTTTATGGAAACACATTTTTTCTTTTCAATGTAACCAAAGAAATGTGGCGGCGCCTCCCTTTCCACCTGGAGAGAAACGTCATCCTCGAAATCAGCCTGACAAATTCTTCGATCCTCTGCCTATGGAGTGGTTTAACTGGATTTTGTATATAGATTAAAAAAAATAAAAAAACACATAATTTTGGGGTGCCCGCATAAGACGGAATGGATTTATTTTTTAATAATTTAAATTGCATTCATGAGTGCCATGTTTCTAAATAACCAAAGTTACATAGATAACAACAACAATATCAGAGTCCAAAAGCGAAAAGTTTTTCTTTGATGTAATATTATCTTTAGTGCCTGTTTGTTAATGTTGCGAATGGTTTGTTAGTCTTTAATGTAGTGTGATCTTTGGCGCCTATCTGTTCCTTTACTGATGATACATCAAAATGAAACATATTTAGTTTTACTGCTAGGACAAGAAGCTGTACATTGTTCGAAACACGTTTAGTGAAACAGACCGACGAGACACAATAATTTGGAAAATGTTTGATTCCTTCTCCATAGCGCCCTAAACGAATTAAACAACCTCGGTCATTTTTCCGTTTTCAGTTTTGTTATGTTTATATACAACAGAGAATTTAGATTAGTTGCTGGATCCTCGTGGACCAGCAGTATTATTACGTGCTGTACCTTGAGGGAGGAAACGGTTCAGCCGCCATGGCACACAGGCTGGAGGAGCCGGAAGCCAAACTCATTTCCATGCAGTGTACACCGGCCAGCATTTTAAGGTAGCTCAAAGGCGTTGAGCTGTACACAATGCGAGAGTAATCAAGTCTACACCGCACAAAGGCTCAATAAAACTGTAGCTGGCATGGGCGTTTCACTTCACGAGACTCGACAAACTGTGGAGCTTCCTGCCTATCTCTCTGATGTAAAAATGCTTCTATGGTATACTGAAAGATGACAGTTAAACAAATAATCAGGAGGGGTAGTCTGGCAAATAATTTTAAATCTATATACATGTATAAATGTGTAAGCGGCCATTTCCTCCCTTTTTCATTTTCTACATATCACACAAAACCGACATAACTGATTTGAATGAGGTTTCCATAGTCTGAAAGATTAAGATCTAACTTAAAAACTGTGGTTGTCCTATGATGGAGGACTGGGCAGTAAATGATAATTTGTTCGCCAACTGCTCAGATAGTCACCGAATATCACACTATATCAAAGATGAACACTACTTTTATAACTTAAACAGATAGGCGCCAAAGATAACTCTATGTAAAAGATGGTAATCCTTGCGTAATCTGAACAGATAGGTGGCAAAGATCACACTATACCAAAGACACATCTTTCATTACCTGAACAGATAGGCACCAGAAATCACACTTTATAAAAAAAGAACTTATCTTTCGTAACCTGGACAGATAGGCGCCAAAAATCACCCTGTATCAAACACGGCACTAATTGCGTATCCTGAACAGATAGGCGCCAAAGATTACCCTATATCAACGATGACACTACTTTCGTAACCTGACCATATAAGCGCCAAAGATCACATTATATTAAAGATATACATCACACCTCAACATGATAATATTGTTGTTGACTATGTGACATTTTTACTTAGTAAAATGGCACTCGTTATTCCGATTTAAATCATTAAAAACTTAATTCAGCTGGAGGCAATAATAGTGACATTCGTGAATGCAATATGAATTATTAAAAATGAAATTCACTGTATCTTTTGCTAGCACCACTTCACGAAATTGTTTGTGAGGTCCACATTTGTGTAGTTGCCGTGAACTCTCAGTATAATCTATATCCAGAATCTAAGGAATTTCTTACACTTAGTTGGAATATGACGTGGAAGCGCCACCATATTTCTTTAGTTACGTTGGTTCTTGAATACTCCGTCCATTACAGCACCTGACTTCTCTAAGTTGATATATCTATGTGCAGTAGTTATGGTTGAACTTTGTAGTTTCCAGGTTGAAATGAACAATATTTCATATAACGCCAGACCAAGTTCGTTAAAATGCTGAGTAGATATACGCAATTCGCATACGATTTTACTCCTGCCCAATGATATACATTGAAACCATTATACGAGAAAAATAATTTGTGTCAGGAAGCGAGAAATTCTGTGAGCCGATTGAATCAACGAGCGTCTACTGCAACAGCGGCCAAGCCCTTCTTACTTAAAAAAATTAATAAAACAATTCAAGGGACCATCGTCCAGTCCTCCCAGGTTTAGCGTAATTTGACAGACATAATGAGAATTTCTTCAATAGCTGTCGGGAGTTCTAATGCTTACAAAGCGTCATGAAAGCACTGTCTAATCTACATACCGGTATTATTACGTCATATGTAGTTGCTTCTTATAGTTCCCCGCAGATTTTTATCATTTAGTTCACTGTAATAACATTAGACGAGTTACAAATAGGATATTTCATGGAGGAACATCAAATACTTTTCTCTGGCGTAAGTAAATGAATTTGTAAGCCAGTGATCGTAATAACCTGATGACAGGGGTCCTTTTTTTTTATTGGCTGTTCATTCCGCCCCTATCATAGCCGCCTTAACATAACCCGGGATATCTGCCGGGTAAAGAGAACATACAGTTTAACGTGGAATCCGAACCACAGAACCATTCTGGTGTACTTTACATTACACCTATCGATCTCGTCACCTTACCCACTGAACTAACAGACCGCTCGGCGTTGGTGCAGGCGCAAATCTGAACATGCTGTTGTGTTATCAAAATTAATTTAAGTATTTTCTTGTTAAATTTCTCGCTGGAAGTTATTACGTGAATGGATACTCGTATAAGGCAAGTTACATGTTATATCATTCAACCGGAGCAACAAAGTGATTCGTGTAAAATATTATCATTCGTTTTTTTACTGATAATGCTTTTATGTTTTGTTGATAGAATTTCTGTACTAATGTCATAACCTTTAGCGTATTTATAAAATGAAAAAGTCTTTAAAAACGATGCTCGGAGTAGGGAGGGATGCAGCCGCACAAAAATAAGTGACAGTTTCGGCAAAGTAATTTCAATCTTCAATGACAATTAAAATAGACATCGAGGTCTCTGTTTAAAGAGGAAGGATGAAAATTTGCGCCAGTAGCACTTAGATGTTCGTCACGGTCGGATATTGGGAATTACGCGAAGTGTGCGAGTACCAACGACTTTCGACTTTCCGGAGTCGGCGCGTGTACACAAACTGGATCATATCTCACAGATTAATTATCCGATACTGGTGAACGAAATGTTGTTTTGAAGGGGCGTTACAACTGGGTCTGCATCTCAGAACCTCAAAAATATTCGAAGCTGTGAATTTTTTTCAATGTTCTTAAACTGTCATATTGTATGAGGGTAAAGTATAACCAGAATAATAAAAAAAAGTCGGGCATGAATGCTTAGAGAACTTAATTTCAAACAAAATTACACCACAAAACTTGGACATTAATACAAAAGTAACAAAAAGTTCCACCGCAAATATGGGCAATTTTACCGAGGGTTGTGGGTGAGCAATTTACACTGTGGCCTCCCATTTGGGAGGACGCTAGTTCGAATCCCCGTCCGAGCATCCAGATTTTGGTTTTCAGTGGTTTCCCCAAATCAGTCCTGGAGAAAACCGGGATGCTTCCTTCAAAAGGCCATTGCCGAATCCCTTCCACTTCCTTGTCCCCAGTCCTATCACGCCTCTAATGACCCTGATGTCGACGAGGCGTAAATCCAAAAATAAAAAAGTAGGCAATTTAAGCAAGCTCGGACAACATAGACAAGCCTTGGTCAGAAATGGATATATATTTCGTTTTTTACCATCTTATTTATGTAATTATTTCTTGACTATCTGTTGGTAGTACACCCTGTTCACTCTCAGCTTGACGCTGTGTCAAGGTACGTGTATGGGTGAGGGTAGAACAGGCTTACCTTGAGCCATCTCTGTTAACTGAATGGACTACACTAAAGAAATCCAATATCCGAGAGCCAGTACAGTGTTTCGGAAGTGAGAGTGTCGCTTGCCATGTGTGGACTTAATAATCACCAGCAACAGCGAAAAAAAAAATTGATTGTTTTAAAATCGTCATTATGTACGCAGCCTGTAAGTGGTGATCTTACTTGCGTTGCAGGTGTCGCCGTTTCGAGTCCGGAATGGGGCATGCGTGATTTTAATTAAATGTTGTGTTTGTCTTGTGTGGTCTATACCATTCTGAGTCTAGCATTGAGTGCACCCATAAATACATAGTGAGGCCTCGAAGCCAAATACCATTAAAAAAAACTTATCGGTCGCATTTACCTAGCGGAAGACTTTTACACTTGTAATCTAATCCATACTCCTGTAAGTCTGTAAGAGGGTGAAATCATTCATAGCGAGAAAAACAGTAGATGGCGAACATCATACTGCATCTCGTATGAACACATCTTTACGAGATACCTAATACAGATCACGGTAAAAAACTTATAAATACTTCACCCTTTGGATTATATTAATACTGTTTTTAGACTAAATGACTTTGGTTTACTGAGATAAAGTACGTTAGAAGACACGGAAAATATTAATCAAACCACTGCATCAAACATTTACACTCCAGTAAGGGGACGCCCACTAATTACGAGTAGGTGAGGTGAAATGGGGGGGGGGGAAACTGTCCGGCCGAAATCTCACCAAGGGGGAGGGGGGCCGACGGAAATCACAAATGAGATTTTGAAATTCTGCAAGAACTGTTAAAAAAGGTCTACAAAGGACGCGGATTTTGACTTTAGGGGGAGGGGAATTAAAGGTCTAGAATCGACGTGGAAACCGATCTTGGGGGGGGGGGGGTATATCTGGCCTAGGAAGGTGGACGCTCTCGTCTCGCATTCTGGAGGACGCCGGTTCGAATCCGCGTCCGGGCATCCAGATTTGGGTTTTCCATGGTTTCCCCAAATCACTCCAGGCGATTGCCGGGATGATTACTTCAAAAGGCCATGGGGGGCTCACCCATTCACGCTACTAGAAGGGGTCCAACAAATTGTGCCACACAATCCTTTCACTTATACTTTCTCGTGGCACACCACGTGTCATTATTATTATTACTCCGTGATTCACTAAAAGTGTGTGGCGGAGGGTGCATTGCACCTATCCAAAAGGGTGATAATTTGGAAGGGATATACGGGATATGGCAGGAGGCGCCCATGGGCTATTGTGAGGAACCATCTCAGCATTCGCCTGGAATGATCCGGGAAAACCATGGAAAACCCAGATCAGGATGGCCGGAGTGCTTTATCGGAAGCTACTCCTGTCGGATTTTAAGTTAGCGAGATCGACCTATAATTCTGAGGACCATTAACATTCCCATTATTAAATACTGGACTTACGATAGCGGTCTTCCATTCGGCTGGTATTTTTCCTTGATCCCAGGAGATGGTATATAATTTCATCAAATTCGGTGCAATTTCCATTGCGTACCTTGAGTAGAATCTTGTAGGAATACCGTCTGGTCCGGGAGCCTTATTGGTTTTTACATTCATAAGCAGTTTAGATATTCCCTCGACATCAAGAAAGAGATCATTCATAATTTTGTCGGTACGATTGTTAAATATCGGAATCGTCTTTGAGTTGTGAAAGCTTTTTTAAATATATCATTCAAAATTTCTGCTTTCTCTACGCTTGTTTCTGATAACTCACCATTTTCCTTAATCAGCTATGGCATAACATTAGGAGAGCCTCTTATTACTTTGATATAAGACCAGAACTTTTTTTGATTAGTAATCAGATCTTCGGGTAAATTCCTGGCTTGGAATTCTTTAAACCAATCGCGTATTGCCTTACGCACTTCCGTTCACAACTGGACTAATTTAGTGCGATTAGATGAGTCCCCCGATTTCTTCACCGTGGCATGTAAACGTCTTTGTCTCCTGAGCAAACATTTCACTTCCCTATTGAACCACGGGTAGTTCTTACTAACCTTAATAAACTTCTTAGGAACAAACTGATTTAAACCGGCCCATATTAGTTCCTTTAAATCAAACCAAAGTTCCTCAAAATTTGTATTTAGCGTGTACGTTTCAAAATTTTTCGCAAAGTGATCAACCATACCCGCATCGTTTATCGAAGCAATATACGAGTTTGTCTTTGTCATGCTTCAAATTCAGACTAGATTTTAAAGTTACCACAACCACCTTGTGATCACATATACCGTCCTTAACGCACACTCGTAGAATGTTTCCTCCAATATCAATCAATAGCTTGTTGGACAGCAAGGACCCCTTTTGGTTGCCTGAGAGTCCAACAACATTCAACATGTCCTGCATGTAGTCCTATAACCTCTTTCACGGATCATCGTAGGTTCCAGAAGCTGTACTGTGAATGCACCACTAGAGTGGTAGGATGGCGGGTGACGACAACGGAACTGAGCGTGGTGGATGAGCCTTGGGGAGGACGCGGTTTCGAATCCCCGTCCGGACGTTCAAATTTGGCTTTTCCATGGTTTCCCCAAATCACTCCAGGCAAATTCTTCCTTTAGGCCCCTTTAGACGACCCGACCTGGTCGCCCTAAATCGTGGCCACGCCCCTTCGGCCCTGAAATCGGGTCGTCTAAAGTGAGCTCCTGGTCACGTTTTGCGGTGAAACAAGGCAGGGAGATCGGGTGGAAATTCCATCCGATTTAGAGCAAAAAGGTGGGGGTAAGTCGGGCCCCCACCACTCTGCCCTGAAAGCTGGTTGTGTAAAGCCTCCCCTGGTTGTGCTCACACTGCCTGGTTCCCCGTTTTATATTATTTTGAGATGGATGCATCCGATAATCAAAAAAAAAAAAAAAAAAAGAATTATTGACAGAGTTGCTCGAGGAGTACAAGACCCACAAATTTTTATAGGACACCTCATTTAGGGTGGCCTACTTATTTGGAAAAAATTAAGAAGAGGAACTAAAAGTTATATAAAAGGAAAAAAAGTAGTTTTAAATTTAGTTATTTATTGCCTGAAATATATATATTTTCGGGCTTACGGGACTAGCTATTAATTTTTGGTTTCATTTCAAAGTGGTACAGCTGGGGTCAAATTCCAAAATTTAGTATTATAAATAAACGAAAAACTCCTTTTTAAATTTAAGGACGCTCTATTTCTGCTTTCCCACTATCTTGCATTTATTTCGTTCCTTCATAAGCACTAATATGTCTATTGGAAATTAATTGAATTGTATAGTTTACCGAAATTAAATTATTTCCGCTTACTTTATGGTTAGGATAACAAATACCAGCCAAAAATAAAGTATGATACTTTATTTTTGTATTAAAGTAAAGTTAGCAACCCTATGCCTTTGACAAGTGTGGCATATTTTAAAATTATATTACAATTTATTCAACAGAAGATTATGCTCACAATATTCTGAAAATTACTGAAAATCGATATTGACTGACTTAACTGTCAAGTACCAGGTGATGCAATACTAAATAAAACCCACAGAGCAGATAATGCAATTTGCAAAGAATTTATTTTTGAGGATCCCTTCTTAAACAGACATAAAAGGGAATTGTATGTAAAAATTAAGAATACTGATAATATGCTTCTCAGACAACATTACAAAACTTACTGTAGAATTTTAACCAAAGTAATAAAAGAAGCTAAACGTTTGGCCATAAACGACGAGATTAGTAGTTCAGATAATAAGATAAAAAGTGTTTGGAATATTATTAAAAGAGAAACAACTGTTTCATCCCTTGAACATAAACCTATTTCTTTAAGTATTAACGATAAACTTGTAAATGACCCCCCTTATTTAGAAAGTGCTTTTAATAACTACTTCTTAACAGTTGTTGAAAAAATAAAAGGAAAATATATTGGGAATATGGATGCTATAGAAATACTTAAATCCTTGTCACCAAAAACAGCCTCTATGTCTCTATTCTCCAACAGTCAAAATGAAATTGAAAAATTATTAAATCCCTCAAAAATATAAAGTCATTTGGTTATGATGAGGTTTCAACCCATATAGTGAAACAATGTAACAACAACATTAGTAGAGTTATTAGTCATATTTGTAATAGTTCTTTTGAAGAAGGTATCTTCCCTGACTCACTCAAGAAGTCAATAATCAAACCGCTTTATAAAAAGGGTAATACCTCAAAGATTGAGAATTACAGACCCATATCACTTCTATCAACATTTTCAAAAATCTTTGAAAAAGCAATCTACAAAAGAATGACCTACTCAGTAAAGTACAGTTTGGTTTTAGACAAGGTGTTCAACAGATTCAGCAATTTTTGCTTTTGTAAACATCATACTGGAATCAATACATAAAAAATTAAATTCCTTGGTATATTCTCTGATCTTGCTAAGGCTATTGACTGTGTTGATCACGAGATTCTACTAGGTAAATTAGACCACTATGGAGTTAGTGGTAAGCCAGGACATTGGTTTAAATCATACTTGGAAAATAGAAAGCAATGTGTATCACTGAAAGATGCAAATACAGGAGATGTTATACCCTCAGAATGGGGTATAGTTAAATTTGGTGTGCCTCAGGGTTCAATTCTTGGCCCCCTGCTGTTCTTAATCTATATAAACGATCTCCCACATATACTAGGTTATAATGAACACATGGTGCTCTTTGCAGATGATACTAGCATATCGTTGAAAGACCCATCAGCACAAAACCTCTAAAACACAGCAAATGATGCTATAATGAAAATTAACAGGTGGTTTAATGCCAACAAACTAATTTGTCTTGTAGAAAAGACACAGTTACTTCAGATTGTTACAAAAAATAAAACAAAGGACAGCTTTAATGTGATATCAGAAGGAAAAGCAATCAATGAAAGCGATTTCAGAAAATTCCTGGGTGTATATAGAGATAACAAATTCAACTGGAAACAACATATTCAACAATTTCTTAAAAAACTGAATTCTGCAACATTTTCACTGAGGGTAATATCTAGAATAGCTAATATAGAAACCAGAAAGTTAGTATATTTTGCATATTTTCACTCCCTGCTCACTTATGGCATCTCATTCTGGGGAAACTCATCACAAACACAGAGGGCATTTAAATTGCAAAAGCGTGCTATAAGAACTATTTGTGGAGCAAGCCCACGAACGTCATACAGAAATCTATTTAAGAACCTAGGTGTACTAACAATGCCAGCACAGTATGTATACTCCGTACTATCATTTGTAGTGTAAAATCCCGAACACTTCAATCTTAATTCTGACATACATAGCCATAATCCTAGTAATAAATATAATATTCACAAGGATTACAAATCACTGTGAGTTGTACAGAAAGGGATAACATTTACTGGAGCTTCCTTATTCAATGTCTTACCAACAGAAATTAAATGTTATCTACGAAAACCCAACTACTTTAAGTCCAAACTGAATGAGTTTCTGCTTCAGGACCGGTTTTACTCTGTGAAAGAATTTTCTTCTTGGAATTTGGTAACTAAGAATGACTGATAAAATAGTATATATGGTGAATGGAAGGGAAAGGTGACAAAGTTGTCCACAATTACTAAAATGATATATGGTTTTTCTTTCTGTTCAAACTTTTGATAAATTAAGAAATTACACTGTTTACAAAATTTCACTCATATATAGTAACTACCATGGGATAGCATGCACTCAAAAATTGTGGTGAAAAATTATCATACTAACAGGTTTTTAAGTAATTGACTGCTTATCAGTTGTTGGTAATATAATTGATATTGTTAATAAGTGTATGTAGTCTTCCACATAAATAGTAACTAACATGATATAATATGTAGTCGTAAATTACAGTGAAACGTATTATGGTAACTGGTTGGTAAGAAAATAACTGGTTATTAGATCCTGGTAACAAGTGTATACACTGTTCCACATAATAAGTAGTAATTAACTCCGAATTGTATTTGTATATTACAGGGTTAATGATTATACTAATGGGAGTTAGCTAACTTGTTGGCAATATATAATAATATTATTAATTATATAATAATATTGACATTATTAATTAGTGTATGTACTGTTCAACATCGCCGAGATTATTCTCACATGGGATCAAAGTGAACATATCTATCTATTTATCTATCTATCCAGTTATATGTTCTCTCCTACAAATCTTTACGTTTTTGAAAATTTCTTCAGTTTTGCTTCCTTTGGAGTTACTGGTGTATCAATTATCACTTTCGCAAGCAGAATGTTAATTACTTGCCATTTTAAACAATGTAAAAGAAAAAATGCAGTTGAAAACTCAAACCTCAAAACGCGAGAAACAGAAGAAACACAAATTCTCCACTTATCAATCCACCGTTCCATTCAGAAATAACGGCGAGTGGACGCGAGTCGACTGGAGTACAACAGTATGAATGATCCGCTATTATTGCCTCGACTGCGATCAACGGTTGCGAGCGAACAAAATATCTCTGGCCGATAGACACTTTTCTTACAGGATGTTGTGAAACTAGCAGAACGACGTTCAGTTACATGTATTTTATTTGTAGGAAAAAGAATAAAGTCTGATACTTTGTAATAAAGTGTGGTTGGCATCCGTAGCCTCATATGCCCTCTGTCATAAATAAAGAGACGCGAGAAATGAGGAATCTTCACCATCCAACAACCTCTAAAACTGTGACTGAATGTATGCCTTTTGTAAATATAATTGCTTGGCACGAGACTTTTTCCTTTTCCTTGTCTTTTCGCACAATGTCAAGCAGTGGGTCACACCAAGAATCTGTGGATTTGATAAATATGGGGCCATACATATTTAATTTAAATATTAGAATATTAAATAAATTTGTAACTAGTATTACTATTAAATGGAACGTACAAATTTCAGAGAAATACGGGTGACAGGATGCTAGTGCGGTAGCAACCAGATCGGACTGGCCGACGGGAGGAAAGTGAGATCGGGAGCGGGAACGGGTCGTCTAAAGGCCCCTTTTAAAAGGTCATGGCCGAATTCCTTCCCCTTCCTAACCACCGATCCTTTCATGCCTCTAATGACCACGATGCCGACGAGGCGTATAGTCACAAAAAAAAGTGAGCACGGAGATGTGTGGTCACGTAGCCTTGTGTTTGACGCTTGAATTAATCGAGCCGTGAACTATGCAATGTTCGTAAGACAAAGATTGGTTTTTAGACGCGTGCGTAGTTATGTAAATAATTTAATTGACTTGTGAAATCATCCCTCGTTTTTGTTGTTGAAAGATGAGGCAAAAAATAAATCAGTATGGCAGTATTATATGGAAATAGACTTCAATAAATTGGCATAGAAAATATGCTTATTTTGATTTTAAATTAATTTTTGAGAAAATATTAAAATCTAAATAAGTGTAAATTTATTTTTCGACATCCGCTTCCGCAAGACATCTGCATCAGCACCCGCGTCCTCGTCCGCAAAGATGACCTCCGTTACAACTCTACTAGTAATGAATAAGTTTATGAAATATACCTGTTCTATACACTGATAAATGTTAATAATTAATAAGTTTATGAAATATACTTGTTTCTACAAACTGGCGAATACCAAATTATCTTCACGTTTCGTAGTATAGCCACCTGTAGTTGAGGCCAAGTACTTTTCTGGCCTCGTTCAAACAATTTCTTATCAGTCTTCACCTCACTTCCCTTATCATTTGTCGCTTATAATTATGTGTAGGAAAGTAAAGAAGAAAATACGCACTTTGCTAAATAAAGAGGAGAGTTTATCTAAAATACACTGCCGGAAATTAAAATCACAACACCCATACAGAAATGGTGGAATTTTATGAAACTTTGTAGATATATCAAGGGTCATGCCCAGCAGAAAAGATAACAAACTGAAATGGATCACGATAAGTTTATTACCTTCAAATACAGTTGTTAGCAAGAAGTGCATCCACCTTGAGAACCTATAAATTCGTGGATCCTTGGCTGTATTGAACCAATAAGTGTGAGCATGTGTCTCTACGCCTGCATGTCTTGCGCAGTCAGTTGTTCCATAGTTTGTGCTGGATTACCATGTGATCAAATGTGTCTACTCTTGGCATCCCAGACATGCTCTATTGGGGGCAAATCTGGGGATCATGCCGTGCAAATTGTGATCGTAGCCCCTTGCAAGCCTAGAGTTGCGATGGTCACAGTATGAGGACAAGCATCATCTTGTTGGAAGAGACGATTTGGATTGTGGACAAGAAGGGTATCACAATAGGGTGCAGCACATAGTGATGGGATGTCACTTTTCTTTCAACAAAAACCTACTCATTCCTTCTGTCGAATCTGATTGCCCCCAAACCATGACACCAATGGTTGGACCTGTGTGATGTTCTGAAATCAGAGAATGGTAAGCCGTTTATCCACTATGCCTGCGTACATGTTGTCGATTATCACTTTGCCATAGACTGAATCGTGACTCGTCTCTAAACACAAATGTACGCTATTCACGTGTCCATTTATGTTTTGGATTACACCAGATTAAACGATGTTGGCAATGAAACCAGGTTAGTGGAACACATTGCATAGGGGTCAGAGAGTGTAACCGAGCTTCAAGCAATTGCTTTACAATCGTCCGGGGGGTGACTAACTCTGTAACCATTGCTTGGATCTGGCGGTCTTCACGTGCCGTTGCTCTTCTGTATGGACCTTCTTTCATTCACTGTGTAACATGTCTGTATACTGGACGCTGCACTACAGCCAATCCTTCGGTAGATTTCACGATATGATGCACCCATTTAAAACACGTCAACCCTCCAACCTCTCTGACAGTTAGACAATTGGATGTAGAGGGTTGTTACTCTTCGCCTTGGCATACTTGTTGGATAAAAAGTGTCAAATTATACGCTAAAAAGCATATTAGTTTCTTATTATAAATAGACTCGTAATTCTCATGCATTTACAGGTATAACTTCCAATTTCTAATCATTTTTCACTCTTCATTTTGCGATACTTGAGGGCAAATTTTATTTATTTATCACACCTCCGTCTGGGTGTTGGGACCAATCTATCTCGCAGATAGTCCCATAAGAATGTGTGTTCGTAATATATACAACTCATACGATACTTCTCATCAGTTCTGGGATCGCACACGATGTCAGGTGAAAGGGAGAGTAAATATCTTCTGGTTCGCCAAATAAAATACACAGTAAGCATATCTCATAAAAAGATTAACCTGTTGCACTCAACAACTGGCCGTTGGTGAAAGCGCGCAAATTTGATGATGTGTGATGCTTGTGGATATCGCTCAGATCTCGATGGAAATTCGTTTTAAAGCAACTGCCAATTCGTAAAAGCGTCGTCGGGTAAAACCCGAGCGTGATGGGTGAGTGGTAACACTCTGACTTGGTATTTTGGAAAACGCGGGTCGCATCCCCATTCTCGTCGTCCAGTTTTCGATTTTCTATTTTTTCTCGAAATCATTCATGCGAAAGATGAGATGGCTCCTACAAAATGCCGTGGCCGATTTTCTTCCCGTTTTATGCCACTAGTCCTTTCTTGTCTCTGATGACCGCGATGTTGATGAATAGTAATGCCCTAAACTATAAAAAGGGTGAAAATTCATTTGCATGTCAATAGTTTACAAACATTACTGCGAGGGGTCGGAACTATGTGTAAAATGTCTAATAAACAAGGTATCTAAATGAAGATTGTCAAGGTTATTTATACTTTTTATTAAAATTCAAATGGCATTTGGTCAATTCATAAAGAAAGCTGGTTGCGGTTTTTAACTCATATAATTGCAATGTGTGGTTCATTAATATCAAAGCATTTATAAGTGTCAAAGTAAAGACGTACACCACATTTCAGTAGAACCAATCTCACATCAGCCTGGACTCGAATCAGTGATCCTTAGCTCGTGACTATTAAGCAATATTGGCCAGCTGTTCATACGTTAACCGGCAGGTCGCGGGTTCGAATCCCCGTCCGGCTATCCAGATTTCGGTTTTCCATGCTTTCCCCAAATCACTCAAAGTGAATGCCGGGATGGTTATTTCAACAGACCATGGTCGGATTCCTTGTCCCCAGACCTTTCCGGCCTCTAGTGAACCAGACATAAACGAGGCGTTAAGACAGAATTTAAACAAAAAAATCGTAAGTCACCTCTCTGAATCACGATTTCGCTTTGAATTTGTCATTGATGTCTGAGAAACATTGATTTGAGTATGTGATGAACGTGATTGGGAATCGATATGGGTCAGCTGACAGTGTTGGTGGTTAAGGGTAGAAGTTGATGAAAGAGAGTGTCAACACTCTGGCCTCGCATCCAGGATGACGCGGGTTCGAATCCCTGTTCAACCATCCAGATTTCGGTTTTAACGTGGTTTCCCAAAAATCACTCAAGGCAAATGGCGGTATGGTTCTTTCAGAAGGACATTGCGGGATTTCATCCCGTTCCTTTCCTCCAGTCTTTCCCTCCTCATATGATCTCGACGTCGACGAGTCGTAAAGTCACAAGTGAAAGATGGATTGCGCGGCCAGTTGAATACTCTGCCACCTTATCAGCAATGCCATATGCATTACTATTATTATTGCGTTTAATTCGGAGACTGCTTGATTTAAATTGATGTCGATGAACCAATATTTGTTGCAAGTTAATTGCCCATAAGAGCTAATAACGGACATAAAGTTTCGGTTATTAGTGGAAGTACAGTATAGAAGCGTTATTGCAAATAAAGGCCAAGCTGGAAACACTTAATAGCTCTGTTTACTGCCTCACTTGTTCTTTACGACAAGCAAAGCAGCTTGCGCATTAGTGCAGTAGCGGAGTAACGAATTTAACGTTCCCGGTATCAGCACAAACTCGCCTAACTCCGTTTTGCCAAGCCGAAGAGTGTTGATGCGGATATGGGCTTGGTGAGTAGCCCTTTCCAATAATTTTTATTGAAACTGATCTATGTTGTATCAATTATAATACTGGTTTGACTTATACATGTATAGTAAAATAACAACGAGAAAAAAACAAATCGAATGAAAGAACTAATAGGACAAAAGAAAGATGGTGCATCTTGAACGGAAGTTTCACGTGAAGTCAAGACACTGTGACAATACCAAATATTGGCTCGTCACCTGCTGAATCTTTAAGACAACAAGAAATGATTTTTAGTTAGAAAAAAAGTAATTCCGCTATGTTACATCAATGGACGGTGTTAGTTACCTTACTTCCCTCACTGTTAGTCGGGGGAAGCCCCACTATGGTTAGAACAAGATTTGCTAGATCTTTAGCGTTTAATTCTAGGGTGGAACATTTGTGTTGCCATCTATCAGCGAAATGTGTGACTTATGTTCTATATGATAAGTGTGATTTTGTTCGTGAAATGTCTAGTTTATGAGCGCTTAAAATTGCAGTCAGGAAGGGCAATGTGGTGCTACACTGGCGGGTGATTAATGAAAATCTGTCAAACACCGCATTGGAGGAAGTCATCTAGAAGCCACATTTTTTAATTAGTTCGAGATGTTAAACAAAAAGTACCACTGAAATTATTTTCATAATTTACACATAGATGAGGTATGAACTGAAGTTAAACGTTTGACCTAAAATCAATTCGGGGGGCTGGAAAAGGTCAAAATTCTATTTTTGAGCATATTGATAACCTTCGAGTAGACTGAATCAAAGTTTTGCGCAATGGTTAAGCACGTTATTTCTCAAATTTTGAATATTCCTCTTATACCCTGAATGATCTCTCATACTGGTGGAAGTGTGAAAACTGAAAATTTTCAGGTTTGTACAGCAAAGCGATGTGTAGAAACAGCTAGAAATATGGTGCAAAAGCCTTTGAATAGATCCTAAGTCACTGCATAATCTACTCGTATCTTACAAATCTATCGTCTGCTAGAAAAAAGTCAAAGTTCAAAACTGTATTTTTGAGGATATGGAAAAAAACAAACAGATTAAGTTAAAATTTTATATAGTTATTATGCACGTTACTCCTGAACTTCTGTATATTCCACATTACCCTGAATAATCTATGAGAGGGGCGAAAAGGCAGAAACTTAATTTTTATAACAGATTTCTACGCAAAGTTTTTAAAAACGGCGAGGAGGAACCTACACAGACGGAAAAAAAAATCCCAACACCAAGAAAAAATTATTGTAGAGTAATGAAATTTGGACAATGCATTTGTCAAGTTAACATGTTTAATTGATTAAATTTTCAAGATCACAGGTTAATTTAAGCTCAAGAAATGCATTTCAAATGTGAAATACTGTTAAATTAATAGCCGGTGTAACCTCCAGAATTTTGAATGCAAGCCTGCAAACGTGAATGCATTGTGTCATACAGGTTTCGAATGTCACTTTGTGGTATGGAGTTCCATGCTTGTTGTACTTGTGCTGTCAATACTGGGACGGTCAGTGCTGGCTGTGGATGATGCTGGAGTTGTCGTCCAATGATATCCCATACGTGTTCAATTGGAGACAGATCTGGTGATCTCACAGGCCAAGGTAACATGTCGACACTCTGTAGAGCACGTTGCGAGACAACAGCGGTATGAGGGCGAGCGTTATCCTGTTGAAAAACTCCCCCTTGAATGCTGTTCATGAATGGCAGCACTACAGAAATTCGAGCTGCAGTTGGTACCACAGTGACACAACGAACTGTTAGAAATCGGTTACTTCAAGGACAGCTCCGAGCCAGGCGCCCTGTAGCGTGCATTCCACTGACTACAAGCCATCGCCGTTTGCGACTCCAGTGGTGTCAAGCCAGAGCTCATTGGAGGACGGAGTGGAGATCTGTTGTGTTTTCTGATGAAAGCAGGTTCTGCCTTGGTGCCAGTGATGGCCGAGTGTTGGTCAGAAGGAGGCCAGGGGAACGCCTGCAACCAAACTGTCTGCGGCCTAGACACACTGGACCTACACCTGGAGTCATGGTCTGGGGAGCAATTTCCTATGACAGCAGGAGCACTCTTGTGGTTATACCAAACACACTGACTGCAAATTTGTACGTCAGTCTGGTAATTCAACCTGTAGTGCTGCCATTCATGAACAGCATTCAAGGGGGAGTTTTTCAACAGGATAACGCTCGCCCTCATACCGCTGTTGTCTCGCAACGTGCTCTACAGAGTGTCGACATGTTACCTTGGCCTGCGAGATCACCAGATCTGTCTCCAATTGAACACGTATGGGATATCATTGGACGACAACTCCAGCATCATCCACAGCCAGCACTGACCGTCCCAGTATTGACAGCACAAGTACAACAAGCATGGAACTCCATACCACAAAGTGACATTCGAAACCTGTATGACACAATGCATTCACGTTTGCAGGCTTGCATTCAAAATTCTGGAGGTTACACCGGCTATTAATTTAACAGTATTTCACATTTGAAATGCATTTTCTTGAGCTTAAATTAACCTGTGATCTTGAAAATTTAATCAATTAAACATGTTAACTTGACAAATGCATTGTCCAAATTTCATTACTCTACAATAATTTTTTCTTGGTGTTGGGATTTTTTTTTCCGTCTGTGTATATGCATGGAAAATCGTTTCAAACAGATCCAAAGCTCCTGCAAAAAATTCTCATTTGTTACAAAATTGACAATTGTTATGTTTTAGTAAATATAAATGGTTTTGTACCTTTGATGAAGATCTTCATAATCTTCTCTGCTCGATTGAATACCAATCAAGCCAGCGCCGTTCCAGTTATCACTCACCAGTAAAGGTGTAAGCAGAAAGAATTTTTGAAACAAATATAAAATTAAGGTGTAGTTATCTAACTTTCAACCATGAAAAAAGAGATATTTATTGATTTTATCATTTTGTTTTCAAGTTCGAGAATCGAGTGCGCGACGGATCAATTTATTGAAGAGAATAATAATCCTCATCTAGGTCGAAGGTGAGGTTGCTGTGAGGGGGAAAGGTGAATTTTTCAAATCCGTAACTTCCTCGAATACAATCCGCAGAAATCTACAAAAACCTATATCCAGAATTCTGCCAGACAACAAAGTGGTTTCTTGAAATACTTAATTCCCTAATGACCTCGACGTCGACAAGGTTTAAAGCATCAGGAAAAAAAAAAAGAACTAGAAATACTGTAGAAGCATCTGTTGCCTATTCCTCATGTCTGCAATGAATTTCCTGTAGTGCTCAGAAAAAAATCTTTGACAAAGAAGGGCTTGGTGAGCCGAGCACTTGGAATAGTGCATTAACGAGGTAAATCACCACCAAATTTAACACCACTCGTGATAATGGTTTAATAGTTACAACTTACCAGCTATCATCAGTTTAATTCGGCAATACATTCATGGTTGGATCACAGTCATGCAATGCAATGCCATTTCCGATGCAAGTTGCATTCTATCCAGCATGCACAAATCTTAAGGATTCTTTTTGCATAAGGTCCTAACTGATATCAGTGATTGTGAATTAAATTCAAACTGCATTTTTCAATATAATTTTAGTAGTACAAAAATAGGTGGTCAAAAACAAATCTGTGGGCATAACATTAAATTTTACAGTTTATAGTAAATTGGTAGATTTAAATGTTCGGAACGTTGTATTCAGCTAGTTTAAATCTTAAGAGATTACTTGAAATAATTTTGCGTATTAACCCCGGCAAATGTTCTGCAGGAGTAATTACGAGACGAATTATAGATGGTATAAACGTTTAGACGCGAGGCATACTTTTCTGCATTATTATAGTGGATCTCTAGAAGAGATGCCATTCATTCGCTGTCACTACGTTAGGAGACTCTAGAAACTTGCCGAATGCGCGCCACTGAACCGGCAATCGGAAATAAAATGCGGCGCCCTTGTGTTGTATCCACACGAAACGTGGTTAGGTATATGTATTGATGACGATGCTCGCATGCGACCTCAGATATTTTGTAGAAGACAGCCTGCTTGATGTGGCAGTGGGACACGGAAGTCTGCTAGGAGGGGGCCAGGGGAACATCACCTTGAGTGAACAGTGTACAGCAACAAGGAAGCTCTGAATATACAATTAATGGTAATGTCCTTAGAACGGTAGATTCCGCTAAATACCTAGGGGTAACAATTCGTAATAATTTGTCGTGGAATGAGCATATCAAGACGGTAATCTGGAAAGCAAATCGTATGCTCCGATTTCTAGGTCATAATTTAAAACGATGCACTCCGGTAGTTGAATCGATTACATACAAGTCACTAGTGCGTCCTATTATTGTTCTGTATAGGGCCCCCATCAAAAGAGGTTAATGGAGGCATTAGACAAGGTACAAAGAGGAGCCGCCCGATTCGTGACAGGTATATATAGTTGGAGGGAAAGGGTAAGTGCGATGTTGAAGGAGTTAGGTTGGGAAGACCTGGAACACCGAAGGAGAGTTGCTTCCGACAGAAGATAATTGAAAAATTCACGTCTGACTTATTTCGGAATGGCAGCAAACAAATATTACTACCAGCAACATTCATATCTAGGAATGAAAAGATAAGAGAAATCAGGGCCAGAACCGATTCATTTCTGTACTCATTTTTTCCACGAGCGATTAGGGAATGTAATATGATGGATTTACCGGGCGAGTAAACTTAGCTCTTGATAAATCACTTCGTCCATCCTGACCTGGGTTTTCCCAGATCACTCCAGGCGAAAGTCGGCAAGGTTCCTCACAATAGCGCAGGTGCGCCTCCTGCCACATCCGGTATATCCCTTCCAAACTATTACACATCCGGATAGGTGCAATGCACCCTCCGCCACACACCTTTAGTGAATCGCCGAGTAATATATAATATAATAATAATAATAATGATGATAATAATAATAATAATAATAATCAAGGAGTAAAAGACTTTTTATAACGATGCCTAGTGATGGTCATATAGAACAGAACCTCTTACGGTTGTTTTTAACTTGATAAATTTATACTGTTACTAGATTCAGGGTTTACGAAAGTATAGCAGTGATATGCAATGAGTTTATCGACTGATCGAAAAACAACTTTAGAACTTTTTCTTTAAATATCGTGACTACAGGAAGCTTGTAATAAGCGGGAAAAGACGACAACAAAAGTGAATAAATCTAAACTGTAACACAGAAGCATGACTTGAAAATAATTATCATGTTAATCCAATAATGGGAAATGTTAATTATAAATCATCATTTTGTAAAACTGTAGAGTGGAGATAGATAATATGCATGAAATTCAAATTTACGTCTAGTATTTTTATTTTGAAACTTTATTAGTGTAGAATAAAGTTTTTTCCTATTTATTCGAGTTTTATTTACTGATTTTAATTAATCAAAAGTGTTAAAAATACAAGGGAAATATAACTTCGCAAAATGCAACGCTATTGGTTGAATCGAATGGTGACGACCAATACACTTGTTATTATTATTGTATTTACGTCTCTCAACAGCGAGGTCTTTAGAGACCAATACACGATATTACTGTGAACAAAGGTGTAGTTGCTGGGTGTTTTAATAGCTTTGCGTTTGTGTTGTAGTTTATCTTAACATATCAGCATGACCGGTGAGATATTGTATTCTTGCTACAATACGCTCACCAAATAATGACTGAAAGCGGTTTTCTGATAATCTTCCAAAAATTGATGCTTTCATGATGACAAGATATTTTGTATCAAATCCGAATCCTGATCTCAGAGGAGTGAAAGCTGCAAGGTAGTAATTAAGTGATAGATATTTGAATTACTAATTTTTTACCTTTTTAGTAAATCAGATTGATAAGACAATTAGCATTAGCTATAATTAGAGTGTTAATTTCCACGAAAGATTTAAATCGTCTTTGGGTTTTACACCACGCAGAAAATGGCAGCACCATCATAAGGTTGTGGCTAGGTTAAAATGATGACAGCACGAGAAAAATCGAAATTGACGAATAAACTTTTTCGAAATCTTAGTTCTCAAGATATCAACTGTCAAAAATTGGTTACACGTGTTATTTCCTGTGCATTTGGTGACACTTTTATTCCAGTCTAGGCCTCGTTTCAACCTATCCACAACCGCTAGTAACAAAACAAATCAGCCCTTGTGCATGTCGAGTGTGTAGTTCCCTTGTGGCTTTGATGAAATATTTTTTTGTCCAAGCCGCATATTTCATTGGTTTCATATTATTGTTGTTAAACAATTTCAGTCAAATGACATGCCGGAACACTCCGCTGAACCAGTCATTCTTAACTGGCTTTAAAGTTAGTAACATAATAAAGTAGCAGAAAAGTGTTTCACTAAATGTCTGTCTGAACTTTAAAAGTTCGTACTTGCTGCGGATTAAGTTTCAATAAGAAATGATTTGAAAAAATATACCAATGAAACTTTTGCAATTGACTAAGATATGAATAGAATTTGAACAGTTAACGAATTTTTGTGATACATTTCCTGAAATACATAAATACAGAAATTCTAAGTACTTGCGTAAAAATGATCTTCACAACAATATAAACAACTAGTTACAGATCACTCCTCATAGCCGTACACCACTTTTTTCTTATATTCGCATCTCGCGGGACAAGAAAATAGGTGCATTTCTTATAGTATTTTTGCACATGGGTACAATGCAGTACTTATAACACGGTTTTCGAACTGCTCCTATATCGACATTAGTTACAAAATATAAAAGTTTTGAGATGAAACACTCGACGCTATACAGTACGTCAATGTACAGCGCAGCGCGCCAAAATGGCAGCGTTTAAATCGACGGAACTGGATTTCAGTTTTAAAATATTTATTTTTATGTTAAATCTTAATATTTACATCAATGTTATATTTTTTACGGTTATGCACGAATGTAAATAATTGATTAAAAAAAATACATGCATATACCCTATTGTCGGATTTCTTCGTGTTTTATTTACTTCGTTTGCGTGTTGGTCTATTAAAAGATTCAATACCTGGCTCTTCCGATGTTTGTTAAACATTTTTCTTGAAGGTTTCCTAGTGCATAGGTCCTTCCCCTAACCAAAGAAAAACTTAGGTAACACTGATTTGTTTAATGCCTAATTTTGTAACAATAATTTTACGACTCGTTCATTGGTTCAATCAATAATTGTGTTGTTGCTATTGGATGTAGTACCGAGGTACTACCAGCAGGCTTACTCTTACCTCAAAATTCTACGAGATGATGTTACGTTAGATTTTTTTTTAGGGATGACACCTATTTTACTAATTTTTTAGTGTAAAATGGCGTTTTCAAGGATGACACCTATCTTATTAAATTTGGAAAATAAAACATTATCTGGACATAAAATTTCATTCAAATATATAAAGCCGCTTTAGGCCTACTCGTACCTCAAACTTTTACGAAATGGCGTTATAAAACAAAGTGAGAAAGATATTTTTATTTTTGGTAAAATCACGTTATCTAAATACGAGCGTTAGAGGCGTTTCCAAGATACCAGTGTAGGTCTATATACGTATATACAAGAATTGCTCGTTAAAAGTTATAAGATTGTATATTACGATCGCTAGGGAAGATTTCTATAATACAGTTTTCCCAGATTAAAAAAAGGGAATGATAATAATTAATAATAAATAATAATAACCAGGTGTGAAACAACATAATTATCTGTTATACTCCAAGATGAGCGCCAGCACTCCGCTTACCTCCCTCTGCCTGCAGTGGGAACACAGCTTGGGGGCGTACTCCATTCCCCGACGAGCTCCAAACTCTGACGGCAGCTCGATTTCTCTGAAACCAACAACACAAAATAAATACCGAACACAACAAATAACGCTATGTGTTTTTCTCTCTCTATTATTCTGACATTATTTACTTTGGAGTACTTCTTTTCTTAATTTTTATAAACGATCTCGGAGACAAATTGAAAAGCCTTTTTAGATTGTTTGCAGATGATGCGGTTATTTATAGGGAAGTAAGAAATTTGGCCGATTGCTTAGAAATTCAGCGCGATCTGGATGTTATTTTGGCTTGGTGCGCTGAGTGGCAACTTACTCTAAATTGTAAAAAGTGCAAGACAATTAGCATAACTAACAAAAAGAATCCAATTGTTCAGAAACACGAGTTAAACAATACAGTTATTGATATGGTCGATTCTATGAAATATTTGGGAGTAACAGTACAAAGGAATATGAAATGGGACATACACATTAATTCGTTAGTAGGTAGAGCAAATTCTAGGCTGCGATTCATAGGTCGAATCTTGAAAAATTGTAATGAACAAACAAAGGAGATAGCGTACAAATCTCTTGTGCGTCCACATTTGGACTATTGTTGTGCCATTTGGGATCCGTTTCGTAAGGGGTTGATCGAAAGTATAGAGAAAGTACAGAGAAGAGCCGCTCGATTCGTGACCGCTTGCTACAGTCCTTAAGAAAGCGTCACAGAACTGATTAGTAGACTAGGTTGGGAGTCTCTGGTAGATAGACGACACACGTTTCGTTTAAAATTATTGGAAAACATGCGTACTCCCACTTTCACTTTTGAGTGTAGTGAAATAATTCTTCCACCAACCCATTTGAGTCGGAAGGTCAGGAAAGATAAAATTAGAGATATAAGGTGCCGGACTGATTCTTATATGAATTCTTTTTTCCCTCGTACCATTAGGGATTGGAATGCACAGCAAAGAGATTAGCTTTGGTGCTGAGCACCCTCTGCCACCCACAATTTTCTGAATTGCAGAGTATATATGTAGATGTAGATACTTGAGCTGCTTCAGTTTGGAAAGTGATTCTATGAGGATATGCATCGATCTTATTGTGGTCGAAGCACAGAGAGTAAACGAGGAAAATACCTTTGCCGATACCATCATTGGAAGGAGATGAATAACTTGGATGTATACCATATTCGTCCTCATGGTGGAATATATGCCGATATTCAATATTTTATTTTTATGATTTTTCTGTTTTATTATGCGAATTTCATTTTTTCAGCGTATAGAGACCACTGTTGTGGCCCCTCAAATCAGTCATAGGCAGTTTGATCCCTGCCTAAGGAATGACATGTTTAACTAAATTTTGTGTCAGTTCTGTAGTATCTATACTCTGTGGGAATCATGTATAACTGAAGTGTCTACACGTAGACTCAATAGAATACGATAACTGGCTGTGGAGTCTTCGGAACCATGTTGCTTTAATTTAGTTAACAAGCTGTGCGTTGGTAATATGTGAAGTGGTTGCGTGTTTACTACGAATTATTGTATGGGAATTAGTGCTTTTCAAGGAACGGTGCTGAAATCGACGGTATCAACTGTGTAGAGGTCGCTTTTGAAATAGTAGGTTTTCTGGCAAATTCGAAGTAAAGAATTAAGTCACGTTCCGAAGCGCGTGACGTCCGACGATCAGCACGGGAGCGCGTGTCGGCCCCTGGTCACATGACTGGGCTCTATATTAACCCCGATGGCCCGCAACGGCCGTGGACTCTGCTCGAAACAACCCAAGTCTGTAACTTGATCACTGGAGACGCGGAGCTATAGCACGGCGACTGTACTCCAAGCAAGTAAGTCTATTAGTACCTCCCGCCTACCAGTCGTTCATCCTGGCAAGCGGCTGTGAATGTGGCAATCAGAACAAGACTTAACCCTCGGCCACATCGCGGACGCTACAACTGTTATCTACATCTACATATATACTCTGCAATTCACAAAATTGTGGGTGGCAGAGGGTGCTCAGCACCAAAGCTAATCTCTTTGCTGTGCATTCCAATCCCTAATGGTACGAGGGTTATATAGGTGTGTCCGTATGAAGTTAATTAATTATTTCAGAGAATGTGAAGAAAAAGAGCGCCGATTTTAGTGAATTTAATATTTTATGTTATGAAAAACAAAAGTATTGTGTAATTTTTAATTCAGGTTATGTCGCTAATGCAGAATGGTAGTTTTTTTAATAGCCAAAAACGTAAATTAAACCAAAAGTTTTATTAAATTTTAAAATTAGTAGGTAGATTACTTAGAACATACAACTATTACTAATCTCGAAATCTTGGGTTAAAACATTCCATGTGAAATTACAAACTGTTAAAAAAAAAAAACTAAATGGGATGCAATCATTAACATAGAGCTCTTTCACACTAGGCAGATAGATGCCATTAACGCCGTAAGTGATGGAAACTTTGAGATGTAACAGTAAGAAAACGTGGTGGGTTATGAGGCAATACGTGTACTTAACATCAGAAAAAAGTAAACATCGTAATACATTTTTTCATAACAAGTAGATATGGATGCTGCATCTTATATAAAATGCGTCGGTATTTAATAGGACGTTGTTATATTTATTAAACAGCAAATTTCTTGCCATACGACGACTGAAGCCTTGCAAAGTCCTTTCCAGGCCGTTTCTGGTAATGCTTTCGGAATGACGCAATCATAGCACATTGGAGGGCGTTTATCTTCTATCGAGGAAAACAGGCAAAGAGAAGGTGGAAGGAAGAAAGAGGATTATGATAACGAAGAAATTTCTCCCCGTCGTACTGTTCTTAACAATATGAAATTGTAATCTAACATTCATGAGAAAGACTGGCAGGTGTCTGGAGATATTCATTACAGTCAATGTATGAAAAATGTACCTAGATTGAAATACGGGTAACAGCCAGTATTTGTGAGCTGGATTCCCGCCAGTGTAACTGGATCTGGGAGGTTCAACGGGACCGGCTGTCCTGACTGCGGGTTTAGGCGGGATGGTCCCCAATAGCCTCCTTATAAACCAAACATTTCACAAACAAACAAAAATACACTTATAACATATAGAATATAATTAAACGTTTCACAGACACGTGGAAACACTTTAGTACCTAGTACGAGCAGGGAATAGAAATAAAATACTTAGCATCAGCAAGGGCATGAGGCCGTAAAACAAAATGGTCCAAATTTGACCATGTCTCAAAGGCTGCCGACTCCAAAAATGCTGGTAAAAGGTGGCGATGAAGAATATTTAAGGAAACATCATTGACTTTTCATAAATAGGCAGACATCGAACTCCCAAATCCGTATGTACTTGTGCCAGACATATATCAGTTTAGCCATTCAGAGGTCAGGGACGTGATAAATTGGAGAGTCCTTTCATCTTAGTCCAGGGTATTAAGCATTCAGAGAATATTCACCCATGATTGGTGGTCCCAAAAGTTTTCACTGGATCAATGGCCCATCAAAGGTGATCAACAATTTTGTCTCCCAACACACATATCGGTGTTCCAGCCAATCATAAGAACGTGTCTGTTTCAGTGCTAAATGTGTGGGGGATCGAATACAAATGGTCACTGAAAGAACAAGAAGGTGCAAGAACAACAACATCAAGAAGTCTGGGACATGACAGTAGATCGAACCCTGCAGAGGACAATACTGTCATCAAAGTCGAACTCATTTTGCTAGTTTGACGTAATTCACATCTAGTAATTGTCCACAATAGATGCCCTACTCCGAGTTGTCAGTCCTCAACAATAAACCAGAGTCATAGCTTTCTCCATTGTTGATCATCAATCAAGAGAGTTCTGCTTGAGCAAATCGCCGGCCGCTTATCCTAGTCCACGCCAGCGGTGTGTTTACGATGAGTATTTACAGTCTATAGCCTGCTCAGTCTACTCTAACCCTACATGAGAAGGGGAAATTTACCAATCGCCTACCAGGACACAATTCGGAGAGTTAGGAACGCGAGAGGTTAGTGAGATGATAAACAGGGCCAGAGACATCTCATGCTCATATCTGAACTCTAATGTTAATTACCTACCAATAAATAAAAATTTGTATCTAATTTTTTAATTAAGTAAATATTTGTTTTGATTCATGTTACAAAATCTCCTGTTAAAAAATAGATTAAAATCCTATATGTTTCAATCAATTGTTTGAAACAATGTTTTAAATAATGTTATAATTAATCATTTACATCGGGCAGTGTAAGTTTCTTAACTCCTACTGTTTCCAAATGTTAAATGAAATTCAAGATACGTCGCTCCTGACATAATTTTTCATTTTAATTTATTTGATCACTTTCGGCTTTAAGGCTTCTCTCGTATTTATATCCTGTACGTGATGAGTACAGCAACAAGTAGTAGGAGGAACATAAGACGTAATTAAAGAGACGCATGTCTAAGGCTTTATTGAAGAGGCAAACCAACGAGCAAATATTTGCAGCATTCGCGCGTACTTGACCCGGCCATGATATGGCTGCAATTGTTCCCCGCATTCCCACGATCACTCTACATACCAACGCTGGGTATTGGCTTTTAAGTGTGTTATAACCTGCCTGTTACTGGATGGTAAATCTACGGCTACGATTCTAGATCATCTGGCTCTGTGGTAGATATTTACGTAGCGGATAACTTGAGCAATAGTTAAAAAAATGAATCAAAATTTCCTTATCTGTGTGTGGTAAGGGGTACCAAACTGATTGGAATTTAGAGAACGTATTTTTTTTTTTTATCATTTAATTTAGAACATGTTGTTCAGAGTATGAGATAGGGATGTATATAAGTAAAAATTTTGGCGGTCGAATGAACGGGACTTTCAGTTACACCCTGTTCACTTTCAACTGGCACTTCAAGGTCATATTCCCTGCCCGCTCCTTGCTTCACCACCCCACCCATCCTACTTTTCCCAACTGACGACTCTATACAGGTAGGCGAGTGACGTATTTCCCCTTCGCATGTAGGGGTAAGTGCGGTGGAGTGGGGATACAGTAGATTGACCTTAAGCCGCCTCTGTTGACTGAACGGGCTATAAGAGATACTATTTGAGACGAGCCGAGCTGAAGTTTTCTATACAGCTCTTCAGTATTAAGCAAAAAACTAGGCCAGGTGAAAATATAATGTAAAAAAATTAATTAGAAGACTCGAATTACTAACAGCTTTTACTTTTTACTTATGGCTTTACGCCTCGTCGACATCGAGGTCATTAGAGGCGAGATGGGATTGGGGGCAGGGAATGAGAAGAAATTCGGCCATGGCCTTTCGAAGGAAGCGTCCCGGCATTCACCTGGATTGATTTGGGGAAACCATGGAAAACCCAAATCTGGATGCCCGGCCGGGGATTCGAACCTGCGTTCTCCCGAATTACCAGCTTTATTTGATTCTCTATGTAAGACTGACGATAGTAGGTAAATTGACGTGCCATTTTGTGATGCCGCACGCCAGGTAAATGATACATTACTTTCGAGCGAAGGTTTATTGACTTTGCTGAATGTACTTGGTACTTTTTCTGAGTACGTTCTATAGCGGAAGGAAAATAATCCTGGATAATTTTTCGTCGTATATTTCTAATCTTTGTGTTCTCTAATGAATAATTCTGTTTTTTTTTTCTGGCTTTACAATTCGTTGAATTCGAGGTCATTAGAGGAGGGAGGCAACAAACGGGAATAAATTCGTCTTGTAGTAATATGGGGAATCTATGGAAAAAATAAATCTGGATTGATGGACGGGGATTCGAACCCACGTCTTCCCGAATGCGAGACCACCGCGTTACCACTCACCCAATACGCTCGGTGATTCTGTATTTTATCTACAGTCAGATGTCAGGCTGTTTGTATATGACATAATGCCTTATAGTAGAAATACATCAACAGAGGATTGTGAGCAAATGCAAAGGTATCTAGACAGGCTATCTACCTGGGTGGACAGGCATAGAATGGAGACAAATGTCAAGAATAGTCAAATTATTAGGTATACAGATAGAAAATAACGATTTTGTATGATTATTCAGTGGAAGAGGAATTGCTTGCTGAAGGAATAAAATGTAAACATGCTAAACTGGGAATGGCACATTGGGGAGGTTATAGGTAAGGGTTCAGAGTACTGCATTTGCTGGAGAAGATAGTGAGAGAATGCACCAGGGAAATAGGAGAGATGGATAACAAAACTTTTTTCAAGCACCTACTGTATTGTGGGATGATATGAAATCCACATTATGAGTATCAAATACTGGAGTTGGAGGGGTTGCGGGGTAGAGCAGCTAGATTTGTTTGTGGAATGTACCAAAGGATACACTCAGCAACTGAATTGATAAAAGAATTTGATTGGGAGTCACTGCAGGATAGCAGGCGAGTGAAGAAAATTGTGATCATCATTTGGTATATGTAGAAACTGGTAGTCCTATCATTATCCTGGCGCCACAATCTAATCATGGATTCTTATAGAATTCGACGAAACAAATCAAAAGTATATATTTTTTTTTCCCTTTTTTGATATCTGGCTTGGTTCTCGAGATATGCTGGCTGTAATATCAAGTAGTTAGGTTGATATATTACCTAGACCAGAAGGTAAATCGGAAGTATCATAGCTTTATAATTTGCCATACCCGTTTTTGAGTACATAATTCTCTAGAAAAAGTCTCTATAAAAGCAAAAAGACGTTATGTGACAGAAAGTTTACGATGCGGCACAGAATTAATAGTACAGAACAACAACTATTTCCAATGACATTAATCACGCCAAAGATAATATCGAAGTAAAGAACAAAATCCTTCGAAATCGAGCCTAGGTTTCGAAATATCGTAAGTCAAAATGTTCCTAAATTCATGGTACAAAGGGAAGTATTACTTCTGATCCAGGTAGCACTTCATCCTTATCACATCGCCTTTGATATAGCGTATCTCTAAAACTAAATTTCTCTTATTCTTGCATAAGAATGCATCGTCAAATTAAAGGGACAAAGAACATTTTTCTTCTGCTCCTGGCTGTATTTTAACACGTCAACAGAACCTTTGACACACGATATATCTAGAACTAAGCGCAATCTCGAAATGTCTCGCCTTGTTACACAAAAAGACATCGTAAGATTGCGGCGCCACGTTTCTTCTGGTACAGGCCACATTTCGACCAAACCACACAATCTATGTAATACGATATCTCCAGAACTTAGAGTGTCTCGAAACGTCTCATCGAATTATGTAAAAATGTATCATCAAGTTGCGCGCCAATGGAATTTTTTTCTTCTGGTACAACCAGTGTAAGACGGCTGAAAAGCGAGCTAAAACTATCAAAGAAAACTAATGTGTGCCTTAAAACCACAAAATATATACTAATCATATAAAATAACTCAAAATATGGATAGGTCCATACTTGTTACTATGCTACAAATATGCTTTATTCAATACATCCGAGGAATTTATTCACGTGATTGCATCTTGATAATTTGTCAGCGATTTTACATTCATTTCTATAGAGAGTAGAAACTATCTATGTCGTGAACAATTTGAATGGAAATCGAGACATTTAATGCTGAAGATTCGCCGTTTCGAAACCTTCGTGTGGAACCACGTCTAAGGTACGTTTCATTTTTCTTTCGTGTACACTTTTCCTCAAAATGTATGACCTGATGAATGTGTGTGACAAATTTTAAATGAATAGCACAATTCCTTCTTACATCGATCTTATTTTACTACTGCCAATGTCAATATTTCAGTTACATATAAGTAGTTCCAGTGAGTCAAGTTTCGATCGCGAAACCATGAATGTTTTAATGGACACGTGATTTTTTAAATTTGTTAGTTAGAAATGCAGCCAAGAATTATTTTTAATTTCATTTCCTTCCAATGACGCCATATTAGCCTACTAATGTTACAGTTTCAGACACATGCAAGTAATCCCAACGGGTCAAGCTTCGAACGCGATACAATGAATGTATTAATGCGCACCTGGCAGAAACTTTAATTTTTGAATGGAAAACATTAACGAAGTTTGTGGCTGGGTTAAATACAGCCTGGATCAGAATGACACCTCATACGTTTTGTTAAAGCATAAGGCACAGTGGATTTAGTTTTACAATTTACGCTGTGTAGCATAAGGTTTTAGAATCCCTAGTTACTTTTTAATTTTATTGGTTCCATGTTGCTGTCGTCAAATGCTCAATAGCACGTAATACGTTCCAACTTTATGGCGATAAAAGCTTTATTACAAAATTAGAGGTATGAGGGTTATTTAATAAAAATAACAGTTTATTCTACCGGCTGTGGATTGAACAGCAACCAAAATTTGTACACACGTTGCTTGTGCGATATTACTACGAAATATTTGCACGTAAGAAATACGTACTGTTACTTATTAATATTTATTGTTGGCACCTTTTTTCGAGAAAAAACTGATTTCAGCATCCATATCACATAAAAGCGTTTTTTAATTAATATTTTATGGTATTCGGCGAGAATTCAAAAAAATGTCGTACCAGAGACAAAGTTTGTAACTGTCAAAGATGTTAATAATCACGGCGATTATGATTACAGTAAATTATATATTATTGAAGCTTGACAAATTTTGGGTGAGTCACATATTCCGTTAATTTTAATGCTTTAAATTTCGGATAACAGATTAGATAAATAGCCGAACTCAAGAAACGAAACATGATCCAAAAAGAGGGAGTGCGATTTTTTGTCAGATTTCCTGTAAGGAGTGAATATCTCAACAGTTCTAGACATATTACATCTTACTCATCCAGTAAGGTATTTAAATATTTCCTCCATCGATCGGTACATATAAATCATTAGCTGTTTGAGCAGATTTTTATTCGGACCATTAGCTCTAAACATTTGAAAACACCGTCCAAATTGCTGCGGTAGTTTTTGCGTGGTTCCCGTTCAAATAAAGACACGCAGCTTGCTTACAGATTGATAATAGTATAGATTTAGAAACAGCATGTGGAAGGGAAGAGAGAACCATGACAATAAATTATTGATAGATTTTAAACATACGGGAGTGTGAACGTTTTCCTTTGTAGATAGGGGAGTGAGAGACTGAAAAAAATTACCTAAGGAGATAACGAACAATATACCTCAGACCGTGACGGATTGTAATGTGAAAATATATATTAAAAACATTAATTAGGTAATTGTATAAATTGCTACCGGGGCATTAGTTACATCGAAATTAATAATAATAATAATAATACTTCAGCCATCATTATGGTTTGGTGCGCTGACGTGACCCCGCCAGTGGCAGTTTCCCGCAATTATCTAGGCGAATGCTGGATCCGTACCCAATCTTCGCCTCATAAACTACACATTTCACAAACAAAAAATACACTTACCACCCAGAACACACAAAGTTACACTTTTCGCAGACAGATGGTACCAAAAGACTTTCCTCCAATAGATTAGTTACGCCGGACTTCGAAGTGCCCATTATAGATCGGGCAGGAACTGAGATCCTCCCCTCCCCCTCATGATTTACATTTTACACTAACCAACTGTGGTGGCCAGTTTCCACAAGGTCCTTGGTGGCTGCATCGGAGAAAAAATAACAATAATATTTCTGCTACTTTGCAAGGTCTAGCATTGTTGCATATTATCTGAAAACGGGATAAACAATTTAAATTTTGTACTGAAGAATTCAGAGTCTTAAAAATACGAGGTGTGGAACACTAAAAGTTGTTGTTGGGACGCCACGCAACGGAACCATATAAAGTAAGGAATGATGAGAGCAAATGCAGACATGGAAGACTGTCACTGAATAGCAGAAAAACCCATGATATGATTGCACACTTTAGTTACATACCTACCTTACCTTAGAGATAATGAATTATTCTTTCCCACATCTCCTGCATCCACAGTGACGTCACTGTGCATGCAGGTGATATGGAAAAGAAGAATCCATTTCCCTGAGGAAGGGTAAGTATGTTAATAACGTGTGGTAGTTTCCGTTGCGTGGCGTCTCTATACCAGTGTTGCCACTAATCGTAAAATTATTTCTTATGCCTCAAAGTAAACGTAATAATCAACATTGTCAGTCAGGTTCAAAGATGAATGGCGATTTTTACTGGAGTAATACACCTTGTTACTCTGTTTACTCTAAACTGGGAGCTGAAGGTCAGATTTCTCTTTCCACCACCCCTAACCGTTGCCTAAACCTCACTGTCTGTAGGTCTGCATGTAGGGGCTGTGGAGTGAACGCACTATAATATATACTGTATATGTAAATATAGTCAACTTTTTCAGAGCCATGTGTTTTCTGTAACAAACATGTAATTCTAAGAGAGATGCGGACAATCCCAGCATCTGCCTAAATGAGGAGGGAAAGCGACTAAAACAGTAATCAACATGGGATGTAAACCGGTTACTTAATTTCAGCCCACACCAAACTCGTAATAGCAGTACATTAACGTTCATGGTTGGCGTGATAGTATGTGTCTTCAGGATAATAACATCAGAATATTTTTGGTTACTGGTATTGTGAGGAATCCAACACACTTCGAACAAGAAACAAAACATTTTCGAAACGGAAACAGACTACTAACAAATGACTTTTTTTAATAATTTTGCAGTAGTAGCCTAAAATAAAAGTTGGCACATTTCTTTCTTTATTTTGCGATATCTTATAGTAGATTAAAATCCAAGTTTGAAATAATTTTCTTTTCTCTGCGGAAAAATCTCTTACAAAGAAATAGTAGCTCCAAATTAATGGTATAAAGAAAAATTTCTTTGTTTCATACAAAAAGAAATTCAGTTTAGTAAAAGAAATTGCATGAAATTTCTCATGAGTGAAGAATATACTCAGCCAGGAGATAGAGCATCCTCGTCTTTCTTTTTCTTAAAAATTGTCAGTCTATGCATTGAAAACAGTAACAGAAAAATTAGATAAAAATGTATGTTTCTCACTGGTGGAAATAAAAACGAAAAACTGGCTTCTACGAAAAATCAAAATGAATGCTTAGCTAGACCAACAAAAATTGTTTCATTATACAATTATGAGAGAAGTAACTGTGTTTGCTTCTATTATTGTTATTATTATTACTCCGCGATTCACTGAAAGTGGTTGGCGGAGTGAGCAGGTGGCGCCCATGTCCACATAGGTTAAAAGCTGAGCCAAGAATATTTTTTATATGCGGAAATAACATTTGATGTGGTGAAACAACCAACCCCCTGATGTAGGGGTTAGCCAACTGAAAATTTCTTTGTTATCAAGAGAAGAAAGACAATATTCCCATCGAGGTTATTCAGTTTTCATGGGATCAACCACCCAACCATTTCCTAATTTCCGAAAATTCTCGCTTGATTATAGCTAATAGCATAAGAAAAACCGTACAAAAATATATTAATCGATCCAAATAGAAAGGATGCAATGATGCGTTTCTTAGAAAAATCAAAACTGAAGCCTAACTTCAGCGAAATTCAATTCATCTCGCACATTTTTTAAAATGAATGAGTGGTTTGCTCCTGAAAATTGAGCAATCTAGTTGAAGATAACCATCTTTCCCATTCTTTTTCTTCAGTATCAACCAACAAATCTTCTTAATAGCTTTGTTATTTCACGTGTCCTACAGTTGCTGCACAAATGTTTTTAAATTAAACACCCGCTATTAACAGCTGTTTGTATTAATGATTTCACAAGACGTTTCGCCTTTTTGGAGTCGGGCATCGTCGGAGGACAAATAGTGGTAGTTATCACAAGTCGGTCTGGAACTGTACTTTCTGCATTTCTCTGGACTGGTGGTCAGTTACGAAGTTCAGCATTTTAACTGTAACGTTTATATACACTTTAAGAGATAAACGAAGACGTCACAGAAGACGCTGAAACCAGTTTGGTGCAATCTCAAAAGTGCATATTCCATAAGAAAAAGCAGTAAAAACTAGTAAAAGTGAAGTGTCCATAAAGGTTTCTTCCCCCACTTAATACCCGCCTCTAATGACCTTGACGTCGATGAGGTTTAAAGCCTCATAAAATGTCTCATACAAGTTTGATAAATCCATTTGTAGAAGCAGTTATCCCTAAAGTTTTATGTTTCTATGACAACCAGTAGGTACAGTACACGCATTTAATTTTCACCGATGAGTAACACTTATTTCATTCCGATTTTTCTATTGGTATTCATAATGCTCAGACGTGAATTTAGGTATACAGGGGCTCTACCTCGAAAATCCTCGAGTAATCGTGTTGCGGAAATTATTTATACTTCTCCATCAGAAACATTCTACAATTTACATAAGAACGAACACTTTCTCGGCGTTGAGTATAACTAATTTTTTCTTTTTTGACAATGGTGGCAGAGTGTTTGACCGCACAAAAGTTGTTTTATGAACGGACATACTCGACTAGTTTTGAGAGAAAATTTGATTCATTCTACAATTATTTCATGAAACTGAATATTCCTTTCTGTTTGAAATACCGAATTTTCCCTTGACACCCCTATAATCAAGGAATTATTTCTACCTCTAAAAATGTGTCTCCGGAAACTAAAAAGTATTATCATAAATAGATTTTGATTTACAATAAGAGATTATAAAATAATTCAAATCGGTTGAGAAGGAGTGATCAATTCACTTGTGGAGTAGCTACCTCAAAATTTTCGATTTTTCTAAAAATACAGAGACTCTCAGACCTTTATTTTAACTGAAGAATGGCGAACAGCTTTTTAAAGTTTTTCTGTTGGTATTTATAAGTTTTAGACGGGAATTATTAAAACGAGAGGTGAAGTTCATCCTCTGTAAATTGAATAACCGGGTGGAGGAAATTACGTTTTTTATTTCCTTCCCGGTGAGAAACATTTGATTCGGTGCAACCGATTACTTTTTTTCTGAATGCGAAACTTAGTTTTCACCTTACATCGCCAACTTTAAGGACTATTTCAAGTCCTAAATATGTTTTACCGCAGATAAAAATAACTTAGTCCACAACCCATAGGTTGTGTGAGAGGTAGGACGGATATTTCCTTTCCTGGAGGACATATAATTTAATGAGGAATTCGATCCACGTAACGTCTTGGCATAGTTCATATAGTTATACACAACTTTCAATGATTCGTGGCCCCGCCTCCATTTAACCGGATTCTAAACTTTTGCAAGCAAGTGCATTAACCTACAAGTATGACCTACCAGACCGCTCTGAAATGTTTACCAAAATATGTCATTAAATTATCACCGCAGAGAAAATTATTTTTGTTTCTTGTAAGACAGCTATACTTTCAGAAAATCGAAAATAAATCTAAAATCTCTAAATTTCCTATCACAATCTGGTGCAAGGTTTTTAAAATATGCAGTTCTTAGTAACGAAAATTGTAATTTTTTTGTTCTTCAAGACAAACCGAGTGTATATATGGTAAACGCCGTAAGAGTTGTATGGAGGCAATTTTTTGCACTATTAATTCTAGTATGAATTATTGTTAGTGGCTAGACGGTCGTTTGGATGGATCCACTGGCATAGATACAATGTTTTAAGATAAAAGTGCATCAGTATGCTGATTCATCGGGCACTCACGAGGACGCGGGTTCGAATCCTCCGCCAACCATCTAGATTTGGGTTTTCTATAGTTTCTCCAAATCAATCCAGGCTAATACTGGGATAGTTCCTTCGCTTCCCGTACCTTGCCCCCAGTCCTTTCCCGCCTCTAATAATCTCGACGTCGGTAAGTAAAAAAAAAAAAAAAAAAAAACGCTAGTGCATAGTTTTCTCTTCTTGGTCTGAGAGAGATGAAGACCACTTTGACTACTGGAATAAATGTATTCATAAAATTAAAATTACTCTGTGAGGCACTTCATAGAGAAAGTTACGATACTACAGTATAAATTATTCAGGGTTTATATACGTAAATCTCAAAACGAATTTAAGCGGCAAAGAAGTTTAGAAACTGCTGACAGCCAGTATTATTGAAGAAATCTTTATCTTTTCAAGTAAGTGATGATACACAATCGCTTGCGGCCAGCCGTAGCGAGCGGTCGCACCGAACTTCCCTCAGAGTGTTGTGAGGTTAAGTGATAGTTTATCAAGGCGAAGAGCCTCTACAGTGTTACTGAAGAGTGTTTTGAAGACCGTGTGAACCACTGAAGATCCAGAATCTCCATCGGTGAAGTCCTCAACACGAATCTCGTGGATTTAAGCGGCGCACGCTGTTCGCCGCCACAGCGCACGCTGGGTTCGTGTTTACAGCCGAGCAGTAAGTAGCAACCCACATAATGGCTCCTGTAGATTCAGTCCGAAAGAACACTGTCAGATTCAGCTTTGATAGGAAGTTTATCAGACCTACAGCCCTTGAAATTCATGAATGGCTTTTTGAAACAGGTGCACTTGAGAGAGACTGACGTCTTTGGAAATACAACTAGATTCCTTCCAGAATGCTGTTTTCGTAAAATTCGAGGATAAAGAAGTATGCGAAAAGCTGATAAGGGACTTTTCAGGAAAATTGAAATTTAAACATACCGACGGTCAGATCAGTAGCGTCCATGTATCAGATGCGGGAATGGGACAACGCAATGTCCGGGTAGTTAACCTCCCCTTTGAAATTTCTAACGAATCAATACTTTAGCTCTGAAACCCTTTGGGACGATACTGACAATATCAGACGATTGCTGGGGAGGAAATATTAGATATCAAAAGCCTAACGGGGTGAAAATCGTAAAAATGGAAATAAAAAGACACATCCCGTCATACATAATGGTTGCGGGATACCGGGCTCTGATTATTTATGACGGGCAGCCCAGAACGTGCGCCGTCTGCAACTCCACTGATCACATCCGAGCGGAGTGCCCACGAAAACAAACCACGGTACTGCCGATCCGTTATGCAAGACAGGAAGCACGACCAGATCATGATAAATTACCCAGAACCGAATTGGATACCAACTTTCCACCATTACCGAATCAAAACACGGAAGTGTCACAAGACACAAAGACCAGTGTAAACCCGGAAGAAACAACACGAAGCGGGAGTCGCTTAGCAGACATAAACATCACTCAACAAAAACAGTCTAACATAATTGAGGAACAGGAAAATGAGATTACCACTAGAAAATACTTTCTGACGGAACCACTCAATCAGACAGCCCACACCCACAAAGAGTCACACCAGTCCACTCCTAAGGATATATTACAGTCCTCTTCCGCCCTTGACTCGGACACGGATGGTACTACGCAGCTAAGTGCAAGGAAAAAGCGACGGGGACGCAGAACAGCCACGCAAACATCACAAACTTCGAGGACAAGGGCAGAAACCAACAAGCGCACGCGGCTACTGGAGGAAAAATTTAACGTAGCAGAGGCGTCCCAGCTCCCTCCGAATCCCCCAAACAACAAGCAAAAACCTGAAAAAACGAAGAAAATCCTTTCGTTCTTGAAACGGAAGGTTTAAGTTGGGCCGACGACATGCAGGGAATTTCGGAAGAAGCACCGATGTCAACAGAAGAAGACAAAGCAGTCTGTCCGCCTCCTCACCCGAACAAAAACAATAACCCCTGAGAAAACAGCAGCGCTCATAGAAAAAAACTATGCAGAAACATACAAAATCGCTACCATCAACATCAACAGAATCACTACAAAATCAAAAGTGAAAAGCTTAAAGGATTACTTGTATGACAACTGCATAGACATAGCACTGCTCCAAGAAATCATCCTAATAGATTTACGCATCACAGGGTTTACCCTTTTTCTGAATTCCTCCCCAGATGGCGGCACAGGAACCGCAATTTTAGTCAGAGACGGCATTCCCTGCAGGGATGCCTGACATCGTGGAAACGGGGAGAGGGATTTCAATATTTATAAACGATATTTTGCTGGTTAATGTCTACGCCCCCTCAGGAACTAACAAAAGAAAAGAAAGATCAATGTTCTACAAAACAAACGTGCCTTTCCTTCTCAGGAACAACCCGACAAAAATCATAATGGGTGGAGACTTCAATTGCGTCACTCACCCCATAGACCAACACCCGAACTTTAACAGATGTCCTGAACTTGAGAACCTGATAAACGGGCTACATCTGGTAGACACATTCAGACAAACCCAGGGAGACCTACAGAAATTCACATATGTCACTAGCTCATCAGGCAGCAGGCTAGATAGAATATACGTAACCAGTAACTTAGCAAGTGAAATAAGTAGCACTAATATAGCCCCTATAAACTTCTCAGACTCACTGCAGTTACCTGTGCAACATCAAAATGCAGCCCCAACCAATACCAAGGAACAAAGGATACTGGAAAATGAATACTTCATTACTAAAGGACGCTGAACTCCAAACCCTTATTCATCAGTCCTGGCAGTCCTCCTTGCAAAACTGCCACCAATACAGAAATAGCTTGGAATGGTGGCTACTCAAAGCAAAACCTTATCTCCGCAAAACAATAATACTCTACTCAAAACGGAAAAGATACTGGCAGAACGAGACTATCGAATTCTACTATAGATGCCTACGAGAACTGTATGCAAACACGAACCCAAACCCAACCACCTTCGCACTGATTAAAAAATATAAGGCAAAAATAACTAGGCTTAAGGAAAACAGCACAAACACTCTATTGATACGATCAAAGCCTAAAGATATAGTAGAAGAAGAAACTGCTTCTCTATATCATTTAACGAGAGCCCAGAAAAGAAGAGATCAGACCTTGATTACGGAGATAAAGAACAACAACGGCGACACGTTAAGAACTCAAGGGGAAATCGTCAACGCCGCACTCTCGTATTTTTCCGATCTCTACACAGAGGAAGGAAATGATGAAAGAGCAGCCCAACAGTTCTTAGAACCCATCAATAGTGTGATCTCCGACAGTGAAAGGGAAAACCTCTCCAGTGAATTTGACTTGGAAGAGATGGAGTTCTCAATTAAAAAGGCAGCAAGAAACAGATCCCCCGGGCCTGATGGAATACCAGTTGAATTCTACTCCACGTTCTGGCCTCTCATAAACAGGAAACTACTCCAAGTAATGAATGAAATATGGCGGAAAGGCACTATACCACAAGTCTTCAGTGAAGGGATAATCGTACTGTTACCAAAGAACAGCAAAAGCAAAGAGATGAGGCAATTGAGGCCGATCACATTACTAAACTCAGATTTCAAAATATTAACCCGAATGTTAAAGAAAAGACTAGAACCGTATTTAAGCAGGATCCTAGGCAGTTATCAATCAGGCCCTATACCAGGACGAGGTATAATCCAAGCCACGAATGAATACAGGGATGTCATCTCCATAGCCGCTGAAAAAAAATCCCGCGCAGCAATATATTTTGCCGACTTTGAAAAAGCCTACGACCGCGTGAACCACCAGTTTCTGCTAGAAGTATTAAGGAAATTTGGCTTAGGCATCAGTTTCACCACGGTGGTGGAAAAAATAACAACTAATGCTTCCTCAAAACTCCAAATCAACGGTACGTTGACCAGATGCTTCAAAATAACGCGATCCGTAAGACAAGGATGCCCTCTGTCTATGATACTTTTCAGCATCTCAATAGAACCTCTATTAAGACATATAGACAAAACCATCAATGGCTACCCTTTCGAAGGGAAAACGAGTAAGCTGCCGAGCATATGCAGATGACGTGGGCTTTTATGTCAGTTCACAGGACGACATGAATAAAATCATAAACGCCATTAAACTCTTCCAACGAGCAACAAACGCAAGAGTAAACGTTAACAAATCCGCACTACTTCACATTGGTAAAGGACTCACAGGCACGGGGAAAAATCTTCTGGGCCACGAAGTTACGAAACACACATCCCTAGGAATAATACTCGAGGAAATCCCGAAAAAAATGTCCACAAACAATTGGAGAAATACCTTAAATAAAGTAAGAGCAATTCTGAGAGCACATAGTTTCAGAAGCCTCAACATGGTCCAAAAGTCAAGAATGATAACCACCTGCATCCTAGGCAAAATAAGCTACCTAGCCCAGGTATTACCAGCGCCTGACCCCATTGCGGAAAATCTGCAAAAAGCCTTATGTTGGTTTGTATGTCAAAACGACATATTCAAGGTAAAATTTGAAACGCTAACCCGACCAAAAATAAAGGGAGGCCTGGACGTCATCAATGTAAAGGCCAGATGCAAAGCTTTACTGATACATGCAATAGACAAGCTGAAAGACAACAACGACTCCAGTTTCACAACTTCAGTTATAAGGCACTACAAACCACAATGCACGAAAGCCCCAGTCCACATAGGAAACATAGGGAAGAACTTAAACCAGCTCAGAATCTATTTTCTAGAAAAAAGTTATTTCGAAACGAGCTTAGACCCTCCGCCACCCAAAACAACAAGGGACATCTATATTAGACTTTCAACAATGGCCGAAAGAAACAACATTGAATTAAAGTATCCGAGCACTAACTGGGCCCAAGTTTGGCGAACCATCTTTAACAAAAACCTTCCATCCGAGGTAATGTCCGCATGGTATAAAACAACCAACGAACTAATACCGACAAACGAAAAACTTTTTCGGATTCATCTCTCGGCAACTGACAGGTGCCACAAATGCGGCAACACAGACACCCTTTTGCACCGCTTCTCGTGCGGCGAAACACAGCGCATTTGGATATGGCTGAAATACAAGTTAGCACAGCTGGACGGAACCACAATTTCACTACAAGAAATCCTCAGACCGGATATGATCCGAAAACCAGCACAGAAACAAAACGCCGCAACATGGCTGCTAGGCCACACAGTACTATATGTTTGTCAACACCACGACAAAGAATACAGCAATTACATCTCCTTCATGGAGAGAGAATTTGCTAAGGCGACCACTTCTCCCCGTTACGCCAGCTCATACGGCAACGCACTGCAATCCCTCGTAATGGGCGGACACCCAAGCATTCCGTAACAACACACACAGGGGCGCCAACCCGGAAGAGCGCAGGAGAAGACAGCTGCCGAACTCACCGAACGACCACATTGCAAGCCCACAAGAAGTGAACATTGTGAAAGATGAATTTAACAGAAGCATGTATCTTCGTATCTCACATCCAAGAAACCTGTATCTTAAATCTTTGTATTTACACCACACTTTGATTTTGTGTCTTGTATTTTGTAACTGGCATTGATACCTTGATACCTAGTACCATACATCTCTGAATTTTGTAACAAATACATAGCAAAGTAATAAACAAAAAAAGACCAAGGCTATTCTACAGCTTCCAAACAATCTTATGTTGAAAATTATGATACAGATGATATTTTTATAATTCGTTCTTTGATTGATGATACACTCGTATTTGTCTGAGGGTAAAGGAATACGAAATTCATCACAAACTCTATATACTCTTTATGATGAAACATGATGCTACAAGATTAATAGTCCACCGAGAAGCTGCAATCATAAAGGCAAAATAAAAAAGGCAGAGAGAGAGGACAGTTTGTTCACTTCGCAGTATATAGAAGATAATTTTTAAAAAAAATGACCTACGCGCGTAGGCAACCCTGGACGCGGTCCAACCATCCAGGATTAGCTTTACCATGATATTTATTAAAATCAAACCAAGCGAATGCCGGGATGGACCCTTCAAAAGGCCACGGTCGAATTCCGTCCCGTTCGTTATCCCCAATCCCCTGACCGCGATGTCGACGAGGCGTAAAGCCCTAAGCAAAAAAAGTCAGTAAAAGCGTATAATGAGAAACGGGTAAAACCGGTTAGATAATCAGTGGTTCCTGTATGAAAATGAGCTAAGCAGAATTCTTACAAAGAGGAACTATTAATTTTGAGGAATGTTAGTGGAAATCTTGGTAAACTACGTATAATCCATGCTAGCGAAGTCATGAACGTTAAACATCCACTATTTTGCTATAACGCGTGTTTAACAGTTAGGTTGCCTGTAGAATGTTCAGTTGAAGTGACCCCGTACACAGTTGAAGGCATTGAATGAAGTGTATGAGTTTTTGTTATGTAACCAATCCTCTTGGCTGTACAATTTTAGATCTCGTGTTGAGTGTAAATGGCATAATATATCAACGGCTTAACCGTAACAAGTGTGTACAAGAAAAATATAAGGAGCATTTATTGAAACCGCAATGAACAACCCAGAGTGGCGTGTAAGTGATAAAGCTCTGGTTTCACATTCGGGAGGACGCAGTTCGAATCCCCATGTGGCCATCCAGATTTCGGTTTTACATGACTAAGCGAATATACTTCGATTTGCCAAAGTTACTTTCAATACAAGAAATTATCTGAAAAAGCAATTTTAAATTGAAACTAAATCACGTTTCCCGCATCCACGGCCGACAGAGCGCAAATCAATCTTTTATCATTTTCTTTTAATACTGGAGCTTTAATATTTTCCCAGTCAAAGTGCTAAATAAAAGCGAATTTGTATAGCACATAAGAGAGAAATTGTATGGGTAGTTAGTGTTTGATTTACCGCCCAAACAGGATGAATCATATTTATAATCCTGTTTTAATCCCCGAAATCATAATTGTAGTCAAACGAAGTGTGTTTTGATCAGCTGAACTCACGAAACTAATTTTACCCTTTTGTATGACAAATGTCAGTACTAAAGCGGCGCACAATAGCGATTTTTAAATTTTATCTTTGGCTTTTATTTTACAAATATTAGGCTTAAAAAGAAATAAAAATAATTCCAGTTCACCTGAAACCATATTTCCCAATACGACAATATATATTAAACCGAATTTTTGAAGAAATCATAGGAACGATTGTCAATAAATTGCTGGAACGGAGTTTTCATTGGTTCCTACTTCTTGAAATACTCTGTCGAAAATCTGTACAGATATTTAATTAATAAGATGGTAATTAAAGTGGAAAGATCTCGTGAGTAAGAAATATGTTTGAGAAACATAGTTTTTAGTCAGTTACCTTCTCTAGTATCTTTATTGCAACATATAGGTTGACTTGATGAACAGCAACAATATTCGTAGTCTGTTAACCAATTATGTATGACTCATGGCATTATAGAGTCAACGTAATGTCAGATTTTTCTGCATTTGGGGCTTGATTTTATTTTGTAAATGAACAATTCAAATTTCCCCCACGTATATCCACCTTATAGACACCATAATCTCCTTGGATAAAGGATTGGTTTCGCAACGTGTTTGGTGTTTAATTGTTAACATACTGAACATTTTCCAAAAGCAGCAGTAATGTTTTGTAGTTGCGTAGACAGCTCTGTGACTAAGTTCACACTCGTGAAGTTTTGTTTTATTTTTTTCCTCCGTGGTAAACGACTAAGCCTGGAATCGTGTATGACATCACAAGAAGAATAGTAAATTGTTTCTTACGTTGTGTTAGTTGATTTTAAGTTCTTCATACGTGATCATAATCATACAAGAATAACAGCTGTCAAAAATCCCTAAATCGTTATTTTGACGCTTCATACTATTTTGACAGTCTTAACCGTCTATTATTTGTATAGTGACCGTTTGAGAATTTATATCTGTAACTTATTCGAGTGATACTGCAAAAATGGTGATCCTGGTTCTAATTGGCTGTTTGACTACAATTAAAAAAAAATTTAAATTGTTTATTAGTAAAATTCATTCAGTTGATACTATTTATACTGAAGAACCGCCGTATTTTAAATAAAGTTCATCAGTATCAGTGAAATTTAAACTAAAATAAAAAGACGGCCAAAACTTGGCTTTGTGTGCAGGCGCAGATTACAAACTTACATGACGTCACATGCAAATAAAAAACGCTTATAATGCCAAACTTCTTATATGATTTATAAATGGTGTGTAGTGCTCAATTTTTTAAAATATGTATATAAAAAAGAGGTAAATGGATGACTGGGGGAATTACCGCCAGAGTGTTAGTTCCATCGCAATTAAAAATTAATAATAAAATAATGATAATTGTAAAGATACAATAATAAAAACTCCCAAAAACTGTAGTCAAATATATGTTGAAATACGAAAAACAGTCAACGACGATATTTAGACTAATTCAAATATCTTTTACTGTGAAGATCATTTACACAGTAATGTCGTTGATTAAAATTTAGTACTAAAACAAAGTAGCAGTATGTACACACGTTCAATAGAAAAAAATCACTCAACATGATCCTGAGAATGAGATGAAACGCGCTGAGTAAATAAATAAACAAACAAACAATAAATTTAGTTGCACTGGCAGACATTATTTACTTTATCTTTATATATATAAAAATCTCGTGTCACGATGTACGTCCGGGATGAACTCCGAAACTACATAAACGATTTAGATGAAATTTGGCTTACTGTGTGTAATTTAGCTCGACTTAAAAGATAGAATAGTTTTTATCTGGATTATAGACCTCAACATTTATTATTTGCGAAATAAATGTTCATTAAATGTTTGTCATAGGACAATGGTTTGTAATTATTTGTAAGCCACCAAGCCTAAGCGGTCGGCTGGCTCAGTGGTTAGGGCGTCTCACTGGAAAGGTCCGCGGTTCGAGTCCCTGTCTCGGCTGGGATTTTTATAGATACTTAACCCGGCATTAACCCCCGGCGCAGCATGCTGTGTGAGGTGAAATACGCCAGGACGGTACTGTGGTTCAGATTCGCCGTTAAAATGTAGGTCCCCTGTACCAGGCAGGATGGGCGGGCTTGGTAAAGGTGGCTACGACAGGGACAGAATGCCCAGCCAGTAGAAACCATGTCACCAGGTCTTTACGACCACACGAAATTATTATTATAGTTCCATAAGTTTCTAACAGATGGCGATGTGTTAACTTATCGATACAACACTTGGATAGCTAGGTTGGGCAATCATCCAGTAGATCACGTTCTGTTTCAATTTATTTACGCTACAGTTTATTCCTAACAGATGGCGGTGTGTTAATTTATCGAACCATCCAGTTGATGGCGTTGTATTTCGATTTATTTATGCTACACTCTATTCCACGCCATATGTGTGAGTTTCTTCAATTTTAATTGTGCTGTGTATTGTGTTATAATTATACTGTATTGTTGTTCATCGTTTGTGTGTCATTATACCTAACGATAAAGTAATTACACACATGAATATAACATTGAAGAAAACGTTACGATAAATTCGAATCGTGTAAGTATTTCTCGCTAGCTTATCATTTTTCTTCTTCTTTTTTTATGGTCAGCTAGAGACCACGTGTCAATTTCAATTCCTCTTCTGTTGGTTTTTCTTTCTTCCTCCCCAGTACTCCTTCATTATTGCACTCCTCTCTACCTTTGAATCCTGCCATATTCAAAGTTTGCTATCGAGAAAATTTTTTTTTCCATACAGTTCTCTGGTATTATTTCGTTTCAAATCTTTCTAAACCTTTGAAAGCCTGGTGTCATCCATGCTATAAATGTATCGAAAAAAATATCATTTTTTTCTGTTATTTTTTCAATGTTATTATATATTTCCTCATTAGTTCTTAACTTCCATTTTACTGTATTTTTCAATTGACCCAAAAATTTCGGTTTCATCACTGTATTATAGTGTCTTATTTTAAGGCTTTCAGAAAGGCACTTTTTGTTGTAATTCAAATATTTTTCAGTGAAATGTCGCCAAAGAATCTAACCTCAACAATGCGTGTAGCAGAGAGGCAAGACGCACGACGAGAGAGCTCATCAATCAGCAACACAAATCGCGGCAAGTAAGGAAGTTCAAAGAATCAGGACAGCTGAGCGTCGTATGCAAGAATCTCAAGAACAGCGTGATTAACGTCTGTGACAGAATATATCGAGAACATGAGCGGCACGAGAACAGCACATTTAGAGAAAGAGAACAGTAAATCAGTCGTTCTTTAACACGTGTATCATTTGTTCGTCTTGCGTTCCAATATGCACGAGCCATTGATTACTCTGCATATTCTAAAACTGCAATCGGTGCAATGAACAAAATATGCCAATATTACCAGGCGTTGAAATTCCACAATGAAGCAGCCGGCATGTGTTGTGCATCAGGAAAAGTTGTATTATTACCGCTACCCAATCCGCCAGAACATTTACAATCCTTCTTGCTGGCGTATCAAACGATTCGAAATTGTTTCTGCTCAAGACACGCGAATTCAATTCTTGCTTCTAGAGGACGTCTTTTGGGGCAAAAAAAATTTGCGATCTTACATTTGATGGACGTAAAACATTCGGTTTTCGGTAACACAAGTTGCTATTTGTATTTGATTGAGTGGCAAAAGCGAGGTTTGCCTCATTCTCACATTTTCATTTGGCTTGAAGTTAAAATCCGTCCAGAAGAAACTGATCAAATATTTTCAGCCGAAATTCCGGACCCATTAATTGATCAAGAATTGTTTGATATTGTTACCAGTCACTTGATCCACGGACCGTGCGGTGCTTTTAACATGACATCGCCATGCATGGAAGGTGGAAAATGTAAGAATCGTTTCCCAAAGGAATATACGAATGATACTATTACGGATATCGACGGTTATCCGTTGTATAGCCGCAGAAACGCTGAGAATGGTGGCCAAACATTTACAATGCGAATGTCAAATTCTAGAAACCAAGTTGAAATTGATAATCAGTGGGTGGTACCATACTCACCATTGCTTTCAAAAACGTATAAGGCTCATATTAATATCGAGTTTTGCAGTTCTGTAAAATCCATGAAGTACGTTTGCAAATATGTTAATAAAGGCAGTGATTTGGCCGTATTTGAAGTTCAAAATGTGAATAAAAATGACGAAATAACACGGTACCAAATAGGTAGATACATCAGCAGCAACGAAGCTATTTGGCATATTTTTAGTTTTCGCATCCATGAAAGAGACCCTTCCATCCAGCATCTTGCATTACATCTTGAAAACGTTCAACGTGTGTATTTCACCGAAGAAAATATTTTCCAAAGAGTACTTGAGCCACCAAAAACGATAAACCACAATCTGAATTTTTCACATTGTGTCAAAAATCTGATGTGTTTCGCCAATTCGCAAAAACATTATTATATACCGTTCCAAGCTATTTTACATGGAACAAATTAGGTAAAAATTGGTAGCCACGTAAACAAGGAGAACCACGTCTCTCGATAGCAGGCATATTTATTCAGAGCTAAGACATTAGGACGACTTTACACAGTGCATCGAAAACAACCTGAATGTTTCTTTCAGCGTTTGTTATTTGTGAATGTTCCCGGACCAACTTCATTCGAATTTTTACGAACAGTTAATGGTCGAGTGTTCAATACATGTCAAGATGCATGTCGCGAGTTGCAGCTGCTGGTAGACGGCAATCATTGGGACCTGACACTTGCTAATGCAGCGTTGACAGCCACGCCAAATAGTATTCGTCAAAATGTTTGCAATTATTTTGATAACATGTTATCCAAACAATCTTCGAGTTTGTGGGAAAAATATAAAAACAGTATGACTGAAGATATAATATACCGAGTTAAACAAAAAAACCAATATCCAAATCTGGATTTCACACCAGAGATGTATAATGATTAATGAAGCATTACTGTTAATCGAAGATTTAAGTATTTTAATTTCAGATTTGCCACCTAATCATTATGGTATGCCATCACCTGATCGAACGACAATTATTGCGAATAATGAGCCATTACTGACAGCAGAACAAAAAAATATTTATAATCGGATTATGCTGACTGTTGATGCTGAACAAGGCGTTTTTTTTTTTTTTTTTTTTTTCCTTGGACGCGCCAGGTGGAACCGGTAAGACATTTGTAATATCGATGATCCTTGCGTAGGTACGGTCGCAACAGAAAATTGCATTGGCAATTGCATCGTCAGACATTGCTGCCACTTTGTTAGATGCTGGGCGAACCGAACTTTCAGCATTTAAGCAGCCACTAGACATTCATAAAAAACAAACGCAATGTGTAAACATCAAAAAGAAAAGTGGAATGGCTGCAGTGTTGCAAAAGAGTTCAGTTATAATTTGGGATGAGTGTACTATGGCTCATAAACATTCAACGATGCATTTCATAGAACTGTGCAAGATTTGAAAGGTAACGATAAATTTTCGGTGGTACTTTCCTACTACTGTCAGGTGGCTTCCGACAGACATTACCAGTGATTCCTCGCTCTACTTTTGCCGATGAGATTAACGCACGTTTAAAACATTCGTTTTTATGGTGGAATGTCGAAACAATTTGATTGACCATGAACATGCGAGTACAGTTGCAAAATGATCCATCGGCACAAGTATTTTGTAAGCAATTGCTGGATATTGGAAAAGGTGAAATAGAACTGCATAAAAATACACAATACATCAAATTGCCAGACAAATTCTGCACTGTTGTTCACCCAAATATGAACTAACTCAGCGTGTGTTCCTGGATATATCAAATAATTACTTCTATCATAATTGGATCAGTAATCGTGCTATTTTGGCAGCAAAAAATGTTGATGTCAACGAAATTAACTTCCAGATACAACAGTTGTTGCCAGGTGATCTGATGTCTTTGAAATCAATAGACACTATTGTAGATGAAAATGAAGCCGTAAATTTTCCAAATTATTTTTTAAACTCTTTGGATATAACAGGAATGCTGCCACACAATCTCCGGTTAAAGATTGTTATACCGATTATTCTTCTTCGTAATTTGAATCCACCTAGATTATGCAACGGTACACGTTTGGTTATCAAAAGGATCACCGGAAATGTTCTTGAAGCAACTATTTTGACTGGAATGTTTAAAGGAGAAATCGTCCTGTTGCCATGTATTCCAATGATACAGTCATATCCAATACCATTTAAAAGGCTTCAATTTCCGATTCGTTTGGCTATCTCTATGACAATAAATAAGTCTCAAGGCCAAACAATGTCCGTTTGTGGCTTGGATTTGGAAAATACGTGTTTCTCCCATGGGCAACTATATTTCACCTGCTTACGTGTAGGGAAACCATTAAATCTATTTGTATTAGCAAAAGACAGGCTAACTAAAAACATGGTGTACCAATTAGCGCTTTGTTAAATTAAAATTAAAAACTGTAATAATTTAAAATAACGAAAATAATTGTTAAAAACATTTAAAAATCAACTTCTAGGCCTCATTTATAAAACTGAAATTTCAGTTTATATAAATAAATAAAAAAATAATTTATTTATTTATTTTATAAATATCATTTTTATATAATTTCAATTAAGTAATTTGTAATAAAATGTAAATTAAATTTTTTTATGATCGTTTGTCCTTAATTTCAACTCTCCGTAACTCTTTACCAATTACATTTGAATTTCCAAATTGACTACAATGTTTTTGTCTTTATTAGTGAATATTAATTTGACTACTTTAGGAAGTTTAGAATAGCATAAATCCAACGTACTACAATTACTAAGTCACAGCAACGCGTGACCGTGTCAGCTAGTGTTAAATATATTTACTGCAACTGAGGAAAATAGTACACACCATCCAGTTATTAAACTGTAATGCCTACCTTGTGCCCATATTATATTTTGCATTCTGCTTGTCAGCATAACTTGAAATCATTAGTTTAATTAATAGTTTTGGTAATTAATAATAATAATTTCTATTAATCACTAACTTTTAACTTAAAAATAAATATTACTTAATCTGCCGTTCTAAACTCCCAGGGCGAAAGCCAAGGTTGTTTTTGAAAAAGGCCCAACTAAGAAGGAGCCTTCGTCTTCTAGAAAATTGTTCTCCATTATGTGTTCAAAGCGAAAACTCATTAATAACAGCAAAAATATAGTACAAGTTGCAATATGGAGATCATACAACTCCCAACCACCATCTATAGTTGTGTGTGACGTCACTTCAGTGACCACCACTCCTAGAGAGGCAAGAAATAATTGAATTGAATTTGATGTTTTTATTTAAAAAAAAAGCTAGCAACTGCCCGCAACTCCGTTGGGGTGGAAAGACCCACGGCCCTCACAAGGAAGGGCTCCACTTAATTCTTCAGTTAATGTGGTGCGACTGCAAGAGTAACATTCGATTAAATAGATCCTAACTCGTGGATATTTTTATCTTTATTCCTTACTTTCAACGTCGTATCCTACTAGTAGGAGCATGCGGTAATTGAAATACCGTAAAAATCTGACTAGTAGTTTTGATGTGAATCACATTCAAAAAAAATCTAAAATTTCTCATTTATTCCACATCACATCAAAAGGAATCATGCCTTATTTTATCCCCTGTACCACAGGCTATATGTTAATCGAAACCTCTTCAAAATCCGATGTTTTTAACGCGAATCGCTAAAAATTGATACTAATAAGATAAATTTCGCGTCACATTGAAACTTATCCTATTTCTCACGTGCATCCCGAAATCCCTTCAAAATCAGTCCAGGAGTAGTGATCTGGTGGCTCAGTGGTTAAGGTGTCTGACTGGCGAACGAAAGATCCCCAGTTCGAATCCCTGGCACGGGGGAACCTCTGGCGCAGCTTGCTGTGTAATGTGAACGCTTCCGTGGCTCGGATTTCAGGTTAAACTGTAGGTCCCCTGTACCTGGTAGCACCACCAGGTTGGGTTAAGGCGGTTAAGACGGGGGTGGAATGCGCAGCCAACAGAAACCAGGTAACACGGAATTATTATTATAGTCCAGTGGTTTTGGCGTAAATCACGTTCAATGAAAAATTATCATAAATTTATCATTCTTTCGCCGTTACATCAAAATGAAACATTCCACATTTTACCCGTGTCTCTATGGGCTCAACAGTAATCAAAATTCCATCAGAATTCAACCAGTAGTGTTTTAAGTAAAACGGATTCAACGAAAAATTTATATTAGTTTCGCGAATTGCTTATTTTTCCGTCGTCGCGTTAATATAAAACGTATTCTATATTATCTTCGCCACTACGGGATGTAAATTAATCGGAATCCATTGAACTGTAGTGAGTCTCAGTTAAGTAAAAAAAATCTTAAAATTTTTTACTTTGCGATGCCACTTCAAAATAAAAAAATACTTTATTTTACCCATAGGACAAAGAGCTATACATTAATCGAAACTCCATAAAGATCAAATCGGTAGATTCTGCGTGAAAATTGGTTTCATCCAAAATTTATAGCCACGTTGTCTCCCTCTTTTTTTTTTTTTTTCTTTTCTTCGTCGAGGTCATTAGAGGCGTGAAAGGACCGGGGACAAGGAACGGGTAGGAATTCGGGCATGGCCTTTTGAAGGAAGCGTTCCGGAATTTGCCTGGAGTGATTTGGGGAAACCACGGAAAACCCAAATCTAGATGCCTGGACGGAGTTCGAACTGGCGTCCTCCTGAATGCAAGGCCAGAGTGTTTGCATATTTTTTCAACGTCACATCAAAATGAAATAAATCCAATCTACCCGCGAGACTATGGGCTGTGCATTAAACGAAATTTCATTAAAATCCAAACAGTAGTTTTGCGTTAAATGAGTTCAACGAAAAACTAACACATTTTTTTTTTTTTTTTTTTTTTTTTAAATTTCTCACATTTCGGCATTACATCAATATGAAATACACCCTATCTTATCCGCAGAGCCATGGCTTCTACATTATACTAAACCATGTCAAAATTAGAACAGTAGGTTTTTTTTTTTTATATTCCCCTTAACCGAAACCTGTAGATAGGCAAAGAGAAATTAAATATAAAATAAAGTGATTTCTTCTATGTATGAAATTTTCTTGTCAGCAGAACAGGCTAAGAGTACTGAGAAGTTACTGAATGGCAGGAACAAAATGCTGTAGGAAGATTTTGGACTAAATGTGAACCGAAGCATGACAAATGTGATCAAATGTAGCAGAAATAATAGCAATAATTGTAGATTAAATATAAAAATATGTTCGAATGCAATAGAAGAGTTAAATGAAGTCTACTACCTAGGACGTAAAATTACAACTGATGGCCAAGGTAGGAATGTTGTTAAAAGCATAATAGCACCACCAAATGGGCCTTCATGAAAAGGATAAATATTTTAGTTTTTTTTTTTTTTTTTTTTAAAGGCAGCTGATCTAGCCTCAAAATTTTGGAAGGAGAAATTTATAAAAAGAAAAAATGTTGAGCGAAATCAAAGGCCACAGATAGCAGAAGAGGAGAAATAGTGGAAGCTAATTTCAGAAACTGCAGAGGGAGCAATGATGCTGGAAGTCTGGCTTTCACAACATTGGATTGACGGAAGATATCCTACGACAATGAGCAACATCAATTGTCGGAAGAACTTCAGTGTGCTCCAGAGAGGCCGTCTTCTGAGCGACATCTGGGGCCGTCTTGGTATTCCAAGAGGTCAACTCTTGATGGCCTGGGCGGCTGACTTTGCCCCTGGTTCCAGGGAACTCTACCTGTGGAGAGCAATCAACAACACCAAGAAAAATGAACATTAGTGGAACCGACGTGCGGCTGTTACAATTGGTGGTGGTGATAGTAGTATTAGTAGCAGCAGTGGTAGATGTAGTAGTGTTGTGGTACCCACTATGTTTAATAACAGTAGAAGTAACAGAGATATTGGAACATAAATCAAAATTTGATTGCCTTCATTCTTTATATGTGAATACGTTATACATATATATAAGATATGAATGTATATACATGTAAAAGAATGGAAATAAGGGCCCAGATTAGATACTAGGTGCTGGTCTATGTTGTATACGGGAAAATAAATAAATAAAAATAAATAAATAAAATATAGGACATAGAAAGAAGTATTTAAAACTCTTTGTATGGAGTACAGCACTCTATGGCATTGAAGCATGGACTTTAGGAATACCAGAAAGAAGGAAAATTGAAGCATTTGAAATGTGGTGCTACAGAAGGACAGATAAAGTGCGAAATGAACGAGTTTTGGAAATGTTGGGTGAGGGAAGTAGTTTGTGGAAGAGTCTTACAGAAAGAAGAGACAGGCTGGTAGGTCATATTTTGAGACATGCAAGATTGGTTAATTTGTTAGTGGAGGGAACAGTCGAAGGTAAGAACTGTAGAGGAAGACAGAGATTAGAATATACGAGGACGTGGGTTGTAACCAGTGTTACCAGTATCCACAACTCAATTTTTTTAATAAAAATCTTTTTTGTGGTCATCGTTTTGTTATATGCGTAGATAACTATTGCAGACTGCCTATTTTCAAGCACTGTAGTTTCCTGTTGAAATGTATTTTTTAATATTGGAGTTAACAACTACCCTCTCTCCCATATACACTCAAACTCTTGTAGACTAGGAATGTGCAGTAAACTGCATCACACATATCAAAAGTTTTGCAAAACAATTCTGAAATGTGTGTTGGTTTTGTTAGCGGGGTCTGTGGTGAAGCCTTTCAGTGGCTGATCGTCCGCTACCAGTATCGACTTTGGCTCAACTCTCAGATACACTGTGGAGTCAAGAGGTTAAATTAACTCTCACACTGGAAAAGCTTGCCTGCAATAAATAATATGCTACCCTAATAGGGTCTCTTACAAGACAAAATATTTATTTTATTACGTTACTTCTATGTATCTAACATTTATGGCAAGAGAAAACTAGAGGAGCTTGTGTTCTTATATCACCGGCACACTATGACAAGAAACTGACGTGGATTCCAAAGCACTTTAACCTATAATACATTCAGTATGGATAAAGTTGTCGTTTAAGCAATATAGAAATTCATTTCGTATTTTCACATTCATCCGACACAGCAAACTTTTTTTTAAAAAAATATCTAAACTCTGCAATTCATAATATTTTGGATGGCAGAGAGTGCTTTGCGCCAAAAGTAACTCAGTGCATTCTAATAAGGAATAGCACAAAGGGTTCATGTAAGAATCCGTAAGACACCTAATTTCTCTAATCTTATCTCTTCTCTAATTGCGACCGAAATAAATTGCTGAAATTATTGCAATTCTTCAAAATTCTACCTATGAATCGCAGTCTCAAATTTGCTCTACCTACAACTGAAAACCCACATTCTTCAGGAAAGCGACCGTGTCAATAACTGAACTGCATACTTTGTATCCCTCAGCACTAGTAATGCACATTGCCTTGCAGTTAATCGCACCATGCCCAAATAAGGTCCAGCGTAGAATGTTTAAGCAGTCAGCCAAAATCTTTACTTCCCTATACATGACAGCATTGCCAGCGAACAATCCCAAAACGCTATTGTCAGTGTCTCGAAGATCGTTTATAAAAATGTACTTTATTGACAAACGCCTATTGTAATATCTAGATTAGTAGACGCTTCTCCGTCAACGACGACATACTGCCACCGACTAGTTACAAAATCTCGTATCCGTTCAGAAATATGAACCGATATACTGTACGCTCGAATCTTTGCTAAAAGGCGGCTATTGGAAATCCAAAAATATTGCATCAACTACTGATCCTGCATCTACAACTTTCATTACGTGATGTGAAACTAGAACCAGTTGAGATTCACATGACCTGTTCTTCCAAAATTCGTGTGAGCACATCTTTTTCATAATGTTCGAGCATATAAATTTCTAAGTTTTTTCCTGCAGTTATGCGTCAAACGCATTTTTTAAAAGTAGCTAATGCTTTTCTGATTTTGGACTTCCTAAGTTAGTAGAAACGATCAACATTTTTCATAAAACAAACTGTAACTTAGAAATGAGATCTGAATTTTCACATGGTATTTAGCAGGATTGTTACATGTTTTGTTAATTGCATTCCTGATTGACTTGGTTCATCAGTAAGTGATGCTGATGGAAGAGTTAACGATTGCAGTCTAGCTACTGAAGTGTTTTTTTTAAATTCCTCTTCTGGTTTTACGCCTCGTGGAAGTCGTCATCGTTAGAGGCGAGAAAGGACTGGGGCAAGGAATGAGGAGGAATTCGGTCATGGTCTTTATGAAAGACCCATCTCGACATTCACCGCGAGTGATTTGGGGACACCATAAAAAATCGAATGCGAGGCCATAGTATTATTGCTCACCCACAACGGTAGGTACCCATGCCGCAATTTGAGACGTGTGATATCTTATAACTTTAAACGAGCAATTATTTTCTATGTCGATTTGTATATGGGAAACGGCTCCAACGATTTGGATGAAATTTCGTAATTAGAAAACGCGATTATGCAAAAAAAAAAACAAGCAATTACAATGCATACATACACATCTGTATCTCTGAAACGGCTTTAACAATTTGAATGAAATTTCATATTTAGATAACGTTTTGCTTTTCAAGTTTATCCAAATAGGTGTTTTCCCTGAAAAAACGCCATATTAAAAAAAAAATCTATTTACCGCGATAACGTCAAATCGAGTAAGAGGCCACTGAAGAGAATGACACAAGGGTGATTGGTGAATGTTGCGATGTGTCATCGAATTGTTGAAGCTATGTGATTTGTATTATTCTGTTTGACTGATGTGTAGTTTCTAAGGACGCGTGTAGTAACTATCCGCAAGTTGCCACAGATAAGCGTAATCAGGAAGAGCGCAAACATGTGAATTCACTGCACTTACCGTGGAAAATCTTCTTCTCAAGATATTAACACGACTTTTTTTACCCTTTCTAAGAATATATTTTTGCTGCTACTCATTTTGATGACAGCCTCTTTAAGAAAGAACTTCAACGGCTATAAAACATGTGATTAGAGTTTCTATTCCAGTATTTTTTATTACCCTGCTATTAAACTCACGTCTTTAGTATGACGATTACGAGGTTTAAGGATGCATTTTTATTACAGGCCCTGTTACGGGCACTTGTTATTACGGTTGGTAGATATTGCCGCAACTATTTCCATCAGCAGTGCTGTATACCCTTTTTTAATTTTTTTATTCGGCTTAACTTATGTCGAACTTTTTATCACGTAGCAGGTACTTGGTACTACAACAGTGGCCATGTGCTTATTGCACATACTGTGAAGCTAACAGTAGACATTTCAGGATTTTATTACTGTCAGATCACTTTGAAGAGGGTGAACACAAATTTGTGACAGTGGTTGTGGTCTTATGAAACACATGCAGTTAATACAGTGCTCAGCTATGGTTGTAGTGACCAGTCGGAGCCTTATTACCATGCTCAACATAATATAAATAACCGTACAGGGCAAATATAGGACAAGTAGAGATCTTTTTAATTTAGTTCGACGTTTAAAAAATTATAAATAGATTCCCACGTTGAAAGGACCTGTGAAAGGTGATAACTAAAGAACAGGAAGTAATCCGTTTACTACCTTTTAAGCCCGTCAAAAATGACATTTGTTCGTATTTGTTTAAATAAGTAGGATTGTTGTTAACGTCCATAACTTTGATTTTGAAATCCTGTAGTGTTGTACATATTTTGACACCACATCGTACCGTTCCACACTCCTCTTCTTCGTCTAAACCACTATCTACCAATATTTTTGGGGTTAACAAAAATTCTTCTCGGGTATTCTGCTAGATAAGTTGTTCTGTCCACAACGTTTCGGCAGCTACCTCCGCTGCCTTCATCAGGTGAGATGTCATGGCGAAGCTACCACTGCGACGACACAGCACCGACTGTGGAGCCATGACACCTTACCTGATGAAGGCAGTGGAGGTAGCTGCCGAAACGTTGTGGACAGAAGAACTTATCCGGCAGAATACCCGAGAAGAATTTTTGTCAGTCATACGCCATTTTTGGGGTTGGCTGCCTTCGATGAGTTTTATTCATCGTTGGTTTGGTCAGATTTGGAGCTATGGTTTTACGACAGCATATCCTTCCTAATGCCAGACATTTTATACCTACTGCCAGGCCGTACTAAATATAAAAGGGCAGAGATATGTACGACATTCGTTTAGGTTTGCATGTTGCTATTTCTTTTTTTCCGATGGTTAAATGTACCATCTAAGGAGAAATGCATCCTATGATACAATCTATTCTCTGTACCAGGTACTAGAACAAGATCACAAAATAATCTAAGAATTTTTTGACAGAAGATAAGAAACAGGGTAGTTTATTAAAAATTCAGAGAAGGTTTACACGAAAGTTAAGAAATCACGAAATATACCAATCCGATAAATAATTTATATTCCTTCTCGAAATTATGCTTAACTTAGAAAAATTTTCGCATTTTTGACGGACTTAGTGTGAAATATTTGCAAGTAATATTAAAACGGAAGACAGAAATAAAAAACATTGCCTGTTGTAGAAGAAGTAGCAAAAAAAATAAAAAAAAATAGACGAAGTGCAGGCGGGATTTTATTGTGTCTTTTTAGAAATATTTTTTGAGGTGGTTGTCGGTATGCATTTCAAAAGCTTGTCAGTAGCCACGGATGCTGGCTGTGTAACTGGTGTTACCTTTGTTTTTATTTAATTTTTTTAAGTTATTTCCTCAACCAGAAGACTTCAAGAAATGATTTTGTCCCGAAATTTTACGAATCACTGTTGCCAACATTGGTATCCTTAATGTCTACTGAATTATTACGTTTTTACTACCTTGTTGGCTTATGAATTAATTGTTATACATAAAAATATTCTTTCGGTGACTAAGATGTAATCAAATGATACTTCTGAAGTATATGACATTCTATTGCTTTAAAGATGGATAAATTGCTGTTTACCTTTTCTTCATATCATGTTCATTCTGTAACTAGTAACAAAGTAGAAGGAAACAATCTGTGTGTCCACATAAGATTAATCTTGCCAACCATTTTATGCGTGGTGGGTGATCGGTAACGCTTTGAGCACGCAAGTTCGTATCTTCGTCAGGCGATACTTATTGTGGTTTTCGATGGTTTCCTCAAATCACTCGAAGCGAATACCGGGATGGCTCCCTCAAAACTCCATGGAAAAATTCGTTCCTGTTCCTTCCCATCAGTTCTTTCGATCAGGGGTAAAGAAATAAGAAAAGTAAAACTAGTGATGATGATTATTGGTAAATTGTTCAGCATTTCAGTTAGTAATTTATTCCGCAATAGGTCGTCATGTTTTGTATCTATGACATCGAACTGCTCCCGCACAAAGCAGGTAGTAATTCTCCAGTTGGTTTAAACCACGAACGATGTGCCTTTTAGAGTCCTATTGTAATTGGGGTGTGGGTTGGAATAAAGGTTTTTCATCAATCTGCTAAATTTTTTTACTCGCGTTATGTATGATAAGTGTACTTATGTTTGTTTGTGAAATGTGATGTTTATGAGGCTGAAGTTGGGGAAGAAGCCAGATGAAGAAGCAGTTGATCTCAGTATCAAGTAAATTTTCAAATCCATTTTCAGTGGGTATGTAACATATGGCTAATAAAAGTGCTGAAGTTTAATTTGTAACGTAATACTTTATATATATGGTTATTAATGTTCGTCGTTGCGATTGTACAGCTATGTTGCTTTACCACTCGTTATCTCTAGTTATACGATTCGATTGCCGTGCGGTCGCCAGTCTGGTTAGCTTTACTAATTAAATACATTAATTGAATAACATTCAAAAGAACATGTGGGAAGCTATTGAGAAATCACACTCACGAACTAGTTTCCACAGTTTACTAAGATTTATTCTTCAGAACGTTACATAAACCAAAGCAAGCCACCAGACACAAGGAAAATTAGACTTCTTCACCAAAGAATGTAGTTTCGAGGATAAATAAGTTTGTGAATTAGTGAGTCCAACTTCAGTAATTAATTATTCAACCAACGATGTGGCACAACTCCGTAGCAGTTCACCAGACAAAGGTAATAGCACATCATATCACTCCGGGCCATATACACAGTCCAGCACTTTTCTCATAATAATCTACCGATTACGTACTAGTACACAGTACACACCATACATACACGCGCGGATCCTCCTCCGTAGACAATACCCGATTGACTCCCCAACGATATTCCATATCGATCTATCGAATGTCACACATTCGATACTCACTTATAAACTTAGCACCGACTTCTTTTATATGCAAATACCCGCATCATCACTCTGTGGTGTTACAAATTGTTGATAAAAAATCAGAAGGATAACGGAATTTTTACACTAACGTAAATACACAGATTTTTGTAATAACCTTTATGAAACAAAGTAAAAGAGAGAGGCTTAAATACAACAATACATGGCTATTTCCCTTACTTCTGAAAACCAGTCAGAAAACACGAACGACTTAATGTAAAGTATAATATATTTTCCGGAGAATTCTGTAATACTAGGTGAGCTGATTTAATAAACTGAATTTTTAGGAATCATTGATCAAAACTGTACGAAATAATTAGGCTATTTTCGATTAAGCCAGTCACATAATTCTTATTAGGATAGTAAGTAAAGCAAAAGTTGGAGTTTTGTGGTTGTCTACACAGGGGAATGATTATTTGCGAACCTTTATTTCAGCTACAAAGTCGTAGCATGTATGTATGGGACAGTGACGCCTAATTCAGTAGCCGCATGGACAATGATGTTAAGTTTGAATGCTCCGCCATCAACTACAGCACTATTCACCTAGTACAGGGCGTTCGCCGGGAAACGCAACCCACTGTTAGCGCTACAAGGAAGAAACTGCTCCCGGCGAGCGAGCGCTCAGTTTCCGGCATTGTTCGACCGTCGGCCGCGGACTATTTCATAATAATTACGCTTCATAAACTTCATAAACTTCATAAACTTGTGTGCTAAGCATTTAAATGTGACGTAATTCATTAGCTTACCTTATAAAAGATGCTGGAAGTGTTGACCCTCTTGTGTAATGCACATTTCACATCTTCTGAACATATTTCGAGACACACGCTGCCCTAACTGACTTAATGATTTTTTGGGTGACTGTTCTAGTCGAAAAGCGATATCGTCAATTTTCTCCTCTGTGAGAATACGGTTGACCGACAGTCTCTTTTTGTTAAAAAATGAACCCGTTTCTCTTACTTTTTTAACCAGACGCAGAATTGTTGATTTAGCTGGCAGTAAAGCGCCAGGAAATTCGCGACGAAATTTACTGCGACACTTTTTAAACGACTTCTTCTTCACATATGTATCGTAGAGAAATATTCTTTGTTGCAAACTGTAACGTACCATAATTTTACTCACACTCAAACACGGTACAGATTAATAAGAGTATGAAGCCCCAAACCAGCCAAACCGCAAAGAAACGTTTATTCACAACACTGATTAATAAGAGACTGAAGTCACAAACTATCTACAATGCAAAGAAACCGTTCTTAACAATGTAAGGGTCACTGCACTGCACTGTTAGGGCAGCGGAGGTGTTAAACAGTGCGGTGATTCACGGTGCCGTGTGGCGGAAACTGCTGGCGTGACTGACCGAGCAAGTTGCCGACGGCAACAGACTGGGAGGGTAGCGTTTTCCGGCGAACGCCCTGTAGTTCGAAATTGGTTAAATTTGTTACTTCATCTTGCTCATTAACTTGGCTAAAGTCCCATTCATAGGTAGGATTATTAGATAGATACGTAGATATGTTCACTTCGATCCCATGTGCGAATACTATCGGGGATTTGGAACAGTACATACACTTATTAATAATTTCAATTATATTACCAGCAATTCATAACAAGTTAGCTTCTTAACAACCCATTAGTATAATCAATATCCACTGTAATATACAAATACAATTTCGAGTTAATTGCTACTTATTAAGTGGAACAGTGATTACACTGGTTACCAGCATCTAATAACCAGTTATTTTCTTACCAACCAGTTACCATAATAAGGTTCCGCTGTAATCTACAACTACATATTATACCATCTAAGTTACTATTTATGTGGAACAGTACACACACTTATTAACAATATCAATTATATTACCAACAACTGATAAGCAGTCAATTACTTAAGAACCTGATAGTATAATAATTTTTCACAGCAATTTTTGAGTGCATGCTATCCCATGTTAGTAACTATATATGAGTGAATTTTGTAAACAGTGTAATTACTTCATTTGTCAACAGTTTCATTAGGAAGAAAAACCATATATCATTTTAGTAATTGTGGACAACTTTGTCACCTTCCCCTTCCATACACCATATATACTATTTTCTCAGCCATTCTTAGTTACCAAATTCCAAGAAGAAAATTCTTTCACAGAGTAAAATGGGTTCTGAAGCAGAAACTCTTTCAGTTTGGACTTAAAGTAGTTGGGTTTTCGTAGAAAACATTTTATTTCTGTTGGTAAGACATTGAATAAGGAAGCTCCAGTAAATGTTATCCCTTTCTGTACAACTGACAGTGATTTGTAATACTTGTGAATATTATATTTATTCCTAGTATTATGGCTATGCGAGAGCGTTCTGGTAGCTCAGTGACTAAGGCGCTTGCTTTCAAGACGTTTGCTGCCCCGGGTTCGAATCCCGGCAGGCGCAGGAATTTTGAGAGTTGTGTTTGATCATATGAGCTATGCCAGGACGCTCCGTGGTTCGGATTCCACGTTAAACTGTAGGTCCCAGAGGAAAGGAACTGGCCGTCCTACCTCTGACACAATGGCTTAGTATGCCTCCTTCGGGAGGATCCAACCAATCTTCGGGTTGTGGACTAAGTTAAGTTTTATGGCTATGTATGTCAGCATTAAGATTGAAGTGTTCGGGATTTTCCACTACAAATGATAGTACGAAGTATACATATTGTCCTCTTTTTTGTTTGTATAAGCTGTTCTGATAAACTGAAAATATAAATTGCAAATATTTAACAACAGTCAAACAATTTATAAGGGTGATTTTTTTTGATTTTTTTATTTATTTTTGTTCCCAAGGAATTAAAGATGTAATAATTAAAAAATAAATGTTTTAACAGTTTTTTATTTCTGTTTGTTAAAAATCTAATAAAGTTCAAAATAAATTCAAGAGCTCAAATATTTGTTCACACTTCCGAACTAAAAATGTTCTGAATTTATTTCTTGTATCAAAAGCATCTTTACGAGAGTTAGCAACTTCTTATCGAGTTTTCAGCATCTTATGCACCCAGAACCGTTGTCTTCTCTATCTTGACGTAATGTTAGCCTCTTCATCCAAGATAGGCGCGATTTTAATCAAAGTTAGCGTAGAGAACGGCATTGTTCACTAATGAATGAAAGGTGTTGTGACCTTACCTGACCTGACCGCTATCGTGGACGCTACCGGCGAACTCATCTGACCTGACCGTAGCTTGACCTTTAGTGTGACTCAGCCAGTGAAACAAATGTATTTAAGCTTTAACCAATCTTTGTTTCCAATTAGAGGATCTCTTCTTGGGTGGTTAACGTTTCGATTTCCGGCCAGGGTTGTCAGTTCCACGTGGTTGATTAATTCATATTGTTGTTGTTTTTTTGGATTTAAGAGCGCAACAACAGTGAGGTATTTAGCGCCATAACAACGACAGGTATGACAATGTGGTTTAAAAATTGACACATTTACCGCCTGTATGGTACTTAAAAAGCCCATGAACGAAATCTTACCCGTTCATTGTCACAATCCCCTATCCGCTATAATTATTGTGACATAAATGAGCTGTAAAACCGTGATTAAAAATAATTACTGGGCGTAGGATTGCCTGATGGCTTACCTTTTAAAAAACCATGAATTCGTTGCAAAGATAAATAACCCGGACTTAATCCGTTCGTGAATATAAGACACGTGTATGAGCTTTCATCTAAGTACTCTGCCGTTTCGTATAGATTTACCAAAGGACGACGAAGTTTATTTGTTATGTAGCGAATTTGGAATTCGAATGCAGGCTCATTTTGATATTTCCGAATGTGATGGCCTGCGACATGTCGAATACAGAATGTTTTAATTTCCTGGTGTTAACACACAGGTAAATGTCACCACTGGGGAGTTCCATTTAATCAAAATGTGCGTAGCATGGTTAATACCACACTTTTCCTGCTGCTTCAATCCTTCTGGAAGGGTAAGTAATATAGCAGAATGGAATTCATAATACAGCTGAATTTCAAGGATAAATTAAAAAAAAAATCGGATAAAATGTAGTTACAGTATTTTGTTGATTACGGTAAAAAATCGTGTTTTTAAAATTTAAAATGTAATGGCAATAAGCCTTACAATAATTTTATTTTCAATTAACACTGCATTTATAAATACATTCCCAGGATTCTATATTACAGCGATTTCACTTCTATTTGAACTCAAATTGTACAACAGTTGTTCTTTCGCTACGACCATTGAAGATTTTAGAGAGTGATTGTTGAACCCAAATTTTATTGCAATGATTTCTCTTCCTACACAGATCAGTCATTCTAGCAGACATTTAGAGTTTTAAATTCCGTAAAGAACTTTTCTCACGCCAATCAACAGTTAATATTAATGCAAAAATCTGCATACTATTCCTCAATCGGCTTTAACGTTTTTTCCAAGCTTCGTCAAAAAAGAAATTTCAAGTATGCAAAATAATTCCCTTGAACTTCCCAGCGGAAGTGGAATTTCCACGATTTCATTATATACCACAAATATATATTTATTGGATAGTCCTCCTAACCATTCTGGTGCTGAGATATACTCTTATAGCGAAATATCTTGTTGAGCGTTTTATGAACCATTATGAAAATTCATAAAAACACATAAAATACTGTGTATCTATACCTCATATATTTTCTGTATTGTTAAAGATATTGAAAATTTACCAGTGGAGAACTTCAGTCTACTCCGACATAGGGTATAACAAATACACAGAATATTAACTAATAATAGGTATGTGCTGAAAGTACGGTTTGTATTCCGTAATCTTAAATTGTATCTACATAACTGGTACTTTCAATCATTTCTAAACGTACAAGATTAGATGAAACAACCGTAAATCTGACTCGCATTCTGAGTATATGCTTAGCATAGTTTTAATTCCCAACGGTTGAAAATGACACCGAGTAATAATAATAAAAATACGAGCTGAATGTAACGGAAAGACAAAGAGTCGGAAACAACTTTTTACATGAAACTCCTGTAACTTTTGGGTATGCAACTGCATCCGTAATATACTTTCAGAAAACAGTAATGGGTAAAGTATAGCTTAGTTCCTGGAAGGTTCCTTGAAGAGGCCATTGTCGAATTCCTTCCCTTCCATTACTCTTGCCTGCAATAATACTGACGTCGACGAGGAAGAAAACCATAAGCTAAACAAAAAACTACAGAAAAACCGAAATTTCTAAATGAATTCTGTAAAACGTAGTAAATCAAAAAGGTTATAACGTGGAAAGTGTCAATAGAAACCAAAAACTATGAGATTTCATTTGAAAAAAATTATTTCTACGATATTAGATTGGCACAAGAAAATCTACCAGCGGCTATCCTTCAGTAACAATATTTATTTATAATTTACGTTTCAACAATTGCCATGAAACATAATACAGTTGTATCTATTCTTTTCTGTAAGATATGGCCTAATACATCAGTTATTAGTAACCTTATTAGTATCAGCACTCGAGTAGCAGGGACTGAAATAGTTTTAGAATAGACGTAGGCATTTGAGGTTCTAAGAATTCTGTAACTAAATCAAACATTTTGTGTTTCCTTAGTTTAGTCCATGGAAGATTTTCTTATTAGCACAAGACAATAGCCACGATGACAAAACACAAAGAACCGTGAAAAAAATGTGCTTAATCTAATGCCGAAACATCGTTTCTCGTATGTTAGCGAATGTGAAGAATACAATCGAATACAAAGGAAACAAAACTCTGATTGCGTTCGGAAATGCGCAAAGAATAATTGTAATGTCGATTTAACAAAGCGAAGCGTCACTTTATGGGTTGAGTCAGGAATAGAGATCTAATTGCTTTTGTACGAAATGTCACGAATACCAAACGGCAGCTTGAGCCAGCCCTCTGCAAATCGATTAAAGAGCAATTTGCGCGGGCTATATCTGGCATTCAGCAAAACTAGTGATAACAGGCCTTTTATCAAGAAATGATAACATTTATTCTGATAATCACAGTAATCTTTACAAGCGTTATACATCGACGCGAGATCAACAACTTTCGTGACGCACTCAGCTGCATTATTATGCAGAAATTATAGATTCTCCTCGTCACATTCTCGGCATTGTTTTTTTACGTATCGACTGTGACGGATCACGAGACCGCAGGCGTCTGGTGTGTAGGCGCAAAAATTCTTAATAATTTGTAGCGGAATGAACATATTGAGAAGGTAATTGGATAAGCAAATCGTATGCTATCGATTTCTAGGTCGTAGTTTAAAACAGTGTACACAGGAAGTTAAATCGATTGCATACAAAACTCTGGTGCGTCCTCACTTAGAATATTGTTGTTCTGGATGGGGTCCCCATTACAATAGGTTAATGGAGGCATTGGAGAAGGTCCAAAGAAGAGCCGTCAGATTCGTGATAAGTATATATAGCTGGAGGGAAAGAGTAAGTGCGATGTTGAAGGAGTTAGGTTGAGAAACCCGAAACATCGAAGGCGTTGCTCTCGACAGAAGCTAACTGAAAAATTGATGACTGATCTATTTCAGGATGACAGCAAACACATTTTACTACCAACAACCTTCATCTCTAGGAATGACCGAGAAAATAAGATAAGAGAAATCAGGGCCATAACAGATTTATTTCTACACTCAAAACCAGAATCAGCCAAAGATTGTTTGAAGTGATTCCAGTGGAACAGGCATGCTTCCGACCAGGACGAATTTGTGTAGATAAAGTTCTATCGCTAACTACCTATATTGAAGCAGGTTTCCAAAGAAAACTACATTTATCGACCTCACGGCGGCTTACGACACAGTGTGGAAAGAGGGCATGATATATAGATTTCTTCGTGTAATTTCCTGTAGACAACATGCTTAGTGACCAGGTGTTCCAGGTAGTCATGGGCACCGACATCAGCTTCCAGAGGACACTTAACAGTACTCGTTCTGCTCCTTTTAAGCCTGTATATTGCAGATATGCAGAAAACAAGATCAAAAAATTTTGGTTACGACGGCGACTGGGTTCTTGCCACGAGGTGCAAATCAATCGAAACGACTGAAGAAATCCTAACAGAGGACCTGGAAACAATGGGGAAATATTTCCGTTGGTGGAGACTCCAACCAAATGCTTCTAAAACAGAGGTTACCTGCAACTATCTAAATAGCAAACTCGCTAGAAGGGAACTTAACATACGATTCGAAGAAACCATACTTACCCATTATACGACACCAATGTACCTGGGTGTTACCCTTTACAGAATATTATCCTTTAACGCGCATCTAACGAAAATGGCTGAGAAGTTAGAAACAAGATACAACATCATTGAAAAGCTATGTGGTACCTCCCGTGGTGCATCAGCTCCTCTGCTCTGGGTCTGCACGCACGTGAAAGAAGTGGACACAACTTAATAACGCTATGCGAATCATCAAGACAACTCCCACAAGATTGCTCTCGGTACTGAGTCACATACCACCACCTACACTGCGACGGATAAAAGCTCTACACGCGAATACAAGAGGATAATAGACAACAGACAATTAAATCGGTAAGGGATGCTACACGCGAAGATTTGAACCTGTAGTGGACTGTACACCAAAATAACAGCATACCTTGTTTCAGACAAAAGCCACCAGGTTTTGACTTACCACGTAAAACTTGGTCCACACTCAACAGGATCAGAATTCAGCGCGGCAGATGCGCACACTCCCTGCACAAGTGGGGCAAGCAACCATCCCCCTTACGCGAATGCGGAGAGATTCAGACTATATGTATTGTTGAAGAATGTCCGAAAGGTCTTACAATGGTGATCCCGTAGACTTCCTGCTGGCAACTCAGGAATCGATAGACTATATTAATAAACTAGACGTATGTCTGTAATCTTGTAAAGTTGCAGTATGAATATTTTATTCCAATGTATCTTAAAAAGTGTCTAAATTTCCATACGATAAATAAATTCATTTATCGAGCGAGAAATCTTAGATTGTGATAGAACTAGGTCTCGATAAACCGCTCCGGCCATTCGGATCAAGTTTTCCATAGTTTTCCAAAATCGCTCCAGGTCAGTGCCGGGATGATTCCTCAAAATAGCCCATTGGCGGCACCTTCCATATCCCGTGTATCCCTGTCAATGCAAACGGTTACACATTAGGATAGGTGCAATGAACCCTCCACCACCCACTTTTAGTAGTACTTAAGAGAGTGGGAGGACATGATAGAACCGGATTTGTCAGATCCCGAGCATTTACACTATTTTAGGATTATTGAGTTGCCATCTGTCTGTGGGGATCGTCCCAGCTGACTGCTGACATGACGCCAGGTACGCGGGTCAATGTGGTGACGCCGTGCTGGTGGGTTATATCACATATATAACTCTAAATAAAAAAATTAAACCAAGTAACAAACTGAACCGAGCGTTCTGGCCTCGCATTCGGGAGGACGGCGGTTCGAATCCCCGTCCGGGCATCCAGATTTGGGTTTTCCATGGTTTCCCCAAATCACTCCAGGTGAATGCCGGGATGCTTCCTTCAAAAGGCCATGGCCGAATTCCTTCCCATTCCTTGCCCCCCCATCCTTTCCCGTCTCTAAAGACCTAGTTGTTATAGGAGACGTTAAGCAGTTAAAAAAAAAAAATACAAACTGAAGTGTAATGAAAGTCATATCAGCATTGTGATACTATCGGGTCCCCAAAATTTTGCAACCAAATAATGCTGAGCAAAGACAGGAATTTATAATCTTTCTTTTATCAGTTGCTACAGCAGTTTACGTCTTTGTTGATTGTTCGATCGGAGAAGGGCATTAATTTTATTTTGATAGGAACTCAAATGTGATATACTCTTACTAACTTTATAGCACTGTATTTGGAAGCTAAATACTAAATTTCGTAAAATCTATATCATTATTATTCTTGATAGCTTATTCAGATTAATATGCTACATATACATTACACAGAATGTTAGAGTATGAGATATTAAGTTGTTTCGAAATTTAGTAACTGGATTGTTGTAAGACTAATATGCTTTCTGTGTTGTACTCATTATGGATTAAGTAAATACATTTTTTAATTAAAAATGGTACAGTTTTTTGACAGTGATAGCGTTTTAATTCCTGTTTAAGTTAAAATCTAAACAGAGTGGGATACTTAAATGGGGAATTATATGAAATTAGCGAACTAATTATTTTCCTTTTAACTCTACCTGTCATAGGTAGCGTCTATTAAATGGTTCGTAAAAGCCTTAAAAGTAAATTTCCATTGTTTGACTTAAGTAAAGTTTAGTATTTATTTCAAACTTCGGCTTATAACAAAGGTTTGTTTTCATCCCATTCAACTAATAAAGCTTTTGCTGTAACGTCGCTACCTTCAATAATATTGCTCTACAAGTTTCCTACGAACATGAATTCAACTTTAGGAAACAATGCATTTGATTTGGGTGGTGAGGATTTTCTAGGGAATATGATAGAAAATGATCACCGAGAAGGAAATGTTCCAGTATAAAAATAATACTATAAACGTATAAAGACGTGGATGGGAACGTTATGTGTAGGAAGCTAAAAATGTATGAAAGAACATATCCGGATGAACACCCGAGAAGAATTTTTAGAAATTATGCGAAACTTTCAGGAGAAATATTTACTACACTGAGTGCGAAACCTGAAACACAACGTGTAAAATATATCTTTTCATGAAACTGTTTGTGATACCACATGTTCTATTTCATCATTTCTGTAGCACATTAGTCCAATTTAAATAATCGATTGTGCGTTTGTGTGGTATGACATAGCATATTACTGTGTCATACCATCTTTAGCATAAAGAACAAAAAATGGCATTAGAATAATGCCAAAGCAACGACGAAGGAAATACCGTTTTCTGATTATTTTGTTGTCTTGTTCGTTAATAAATGTAGAAAACTGTAATGAAATAGAATTTTCATACTATTCTCTCAGAGTACCAGAAATTCTGAACCACTTTCGTTGTCTGAGATCCCGGAAGATTATGTAGTAAAGTAGGGGAAGCACGAGAAAAGTGATCACGCTAAGGTGTGACTATGTTTTAAGGTAATATACCCAAAGGTATCACAATCATAGGCTACAAAGTTCAGCTATGCTTGTACATACCAGAATTTTATAGTTAACTTTGCATTCAGTTTAGTACAAAAAATAACCAATTTTTTAAAAAGTATCCACTCAGCTTCAAGATCAGAACTGAGTGATTAAAAACGCTTTAAATTTGCAAAACAGTGTACTTTATATGTTTAAAAGTCATATAACTTGTAAATAATAGAAATTATAATACGCAAAAGGCACTTTAATTGCAATTATCGTAAACGAAGGAATAGCTGTTTCGTTCAACTCCATCACAGAGCTTGTGAGCCCAAAAGTTACACATTTGGCCCTCGATCCATCGTTCTTGTGAGCTCGAGCTGAAAAACTTTCGTTGCAGTACAAGCACTATGTGTATTCTTGATTATCGTCATCATCAAATAACAATATTTTTGAGTTAGATTTCCTGCAGTTGGCGGTTTTCTATCTAGCATTGGTTTCCTTCTTTTTGTTTGCTTTTGTAGCTTCAAGTACAAATTTATATGAACTTGATGTCAACATCTGCAAAGAACCTTTGTTTCGGCCTTTGCATTTGCTTTTTCCTACTGTTGTTGCACAAAAATATCCGTTGAGCCCACAGAAAAAGAAGTTTCCGGTCGTTGAAATACCACCACAAACTAGAAATGAAATAATTTAATTATTTTTGTTTCTGATTATTATTAATATACCTAGTTCAGCTCCACATGATAATAAAGCATTGTGTAATGTTCTCAAGCAACAACAGACAGAGCCGTGATCTCCCTTAATTGTACGCCACACACCGGTCACGAAAGAATTAGTTAAACATACCACAAGAACAATAGTTCGCACAAAATCAACGTAACGTTTTTGTTAGCAGGCGTAAGAAAGATACGAAAACGCGACACCGACTCAAGATACATGCACAGTTGTAATGATGAAAAAACAAAGATAGACGAGACAAAACTTATAAAAAGGCAGCCTCATGTATTCTATGGTAGCGTATTGTTAGTGGAATCGTAATGTCAATATCAGTATGAAATAACTACATAGAGATTCTATGTGCTGAACTTTTGGAACACTCATTTTTATTTCTCACTAAAACATTTTAAGGTTTTAAAAAGGCCAAAATTAAAACTACAGGCAGTGCAGAAGAAGGCTCAATTCAGTAACGAAAGACGGAGAAAATGTTAACTCAGAAAAGAAAATCAGCAGCATTTTAATGTTATTCCAGTAATTCAACACTACTCAATCTAATATGTTGTCATAAGAAACAGCTGTTTCCAGTCTTTTGGCTGCTTTGGTCTCGCATTCGGGAGGACGCGAGTTCGAATCATCGCGCGACCATTCAGATTTCGGTTCTCCATAGTTTCCCCAATTCACTACAGGCAAATGCAAGGATGGCTCCTTCAAAAGGTCATGGCTGGATTCCTTCTCGTTCCTCAGACTCAATTCTTTCCCGCCTCTAATAACCATGAGGTTGACGAGCCATAAAGCCATAAGCAAGACTGCTTTGCTAATCGAATCGATAACTGATCAGTTTGAAAGCGGAGATAAATATCCGTGTCTATGAAGACTCTCCAGACTTACGTAGAAAACCATGTCACCTATATTACAATTTACAAAACGTATTGATGGATTACCAAGCTAAGTAATGGCACTAATTCTAGGCTGCGATTCATAGGTCGAATACTGAAAAATTGTAATGAAAAAACAAAGGAGATAGCGTACAAATCTCTTGTGCGTCGACATTTGGACTATTGTTGTGCCATTTGGGATCCGTTTCGTAAGGGGTTGATCGAAAGTATAGAGAAAGTACAGAGAAGAGTCGCTCGATTCGTGACCGCTTGCTATAGTCCTTATGAAAGCGTCACAGAACTGATTAGTATACTACGCTGGGAGTCTCTAGTAGATAGACGACGAACGTTTCGTTTAAACTTATTGGTAAACATGTGTACTCCCATTTTCACTCACGAGTGTAGTGAAATACTTCGTCCACCAACCTATTTGAGCCGGAATGACAGGAAAGATAAGATTAGAGAAATAAGGTGCCGCAATGATTGTTATATGAATTCTTTTTTCCCTCGTACCATTAGGGATTGGAATGCACAACAAAGAGATTAGCTTTGGTGCTGAGCACCCTCTGCCACCCACAATTTTGTGAATTGCAGAGTATATATGTAGATGTAGATCTTCTGCCAAAAGAAAGAGAGAATAAATGGGGGATATAAGTTGATTATCTCTGCAAATCCAAAGAAACTATTAATTTCCTGAATCCAGCTTCACGGGTGTAAATCCCCGTCCGGTCATCCAGATTTATTTTTTCCATGGTTTACCAAAAATACTCCCGGAGGGTTCCTTCAAAAGCTCATAGCCAAATTCCTTCTCGTTCCTTGCTTTCAGTCCCTTCCAAGTCCTTCGACTAGACGCAAAGCCATAAGAAGACGGGAGACATCGATCCATTATTCGTTGTGCAACTGGAAAAGTTTCAATTTGCTGCACATTCCACTCTTGTCATTGCTTAATCAAAGCCAGCAATCCTAAAAAAGGAAAGGAAAAATCTTTCCCAATTTCGATGTTATGTGCTTAGCAGAGGAGAAATTATTGAACAGTTACCGCTAGTAATGGTAACGTCAGCAGATTAATTTCAAAAAGATGTGGGTAATTGAATCCATGAAAAAGGAATGCTATAGAGGGATAGGCCTATTAAAAAATTAGTACTTCGTTATTGGACGGGATACCACGATCGATTGTGTGTCCACCAAGTGACAGAGTTTATGTTTGCTTAATCCAACCCAGCAATCCTAATGGGTTAAGAAGACCTATAGTTTTGCACGCAATCGGTATCATGGAACAGGTAGTCGACCAGAGATCATAGGTTCCGATGCAAAGCCAGTTATTTCTCCCCACTTCAGTCTTTCCAGTTATGTCAGTTGAGCACTTTCTGACTTCTGATTCGTTCATGAAGTATACACATGCGGTTCGTTGGATTAAAGTTAGGTAGCAAACCAAAAAAACTACGAAATAATATTTTTTACTGCTATTTGATTTTCTTTTTGAAAGAGTATGTGATTAATTTGAAATATTAGAGGAGGAATTGAAGTATTACCCTGTTCTCTGTGAAGGTCACATTTCACTAGCCCAGCTTATCACTTCACCACCCCTTGCCTTCCTACTTCTCTGTGTCCAGGTAGTGGTAGGGCAGACTGACCTGTTAACTGAACGAGCTAATATGAGTTTAATCAATAAATTGTCAGTATTGAATACGTTTTTTAATGTGAAAATTTTTTCACCTACACGTCTGTACGTTTCCTCTAACGATGCTCTAAGATTATTGAACCATTTAGGTAGTGAAATTCCAAATGATCTACAAAATTATTGACTACCGTCAATGTTTCTTCACAAGATGCAGAACACATGAAATTGTTTTTAAAACTACTTCGATTTATGCAATGAATGGGAGCAAGAGAAGCAATAATCTCGTTACTAGTATTAGTGAAGAAATATTATCAAAAAAATAATGAAGGTTATACCATAAACTCATGAGACAAACGAGAGGGAGAACCGTCGCATGGAGAACTTCTACTGCGATTAGCTATCTGACTGATTTACCAAGGATGTGTTGTCTCATCTCTTGTGTTAAGCAATATTCTGACGATAATGGAAACGACCATAAGCATAATAAAGGAATACAGTGTAGAATGATAATTGATATAAGCATCAATAAAGCGAAATTTATGGTTATCACTTGCGAGTCAAATGCCATCAGCAATACCGGGAAGATATATAATTTAAAAATTGAGTGAGTGAATCGGTTTCGATACCTTCGAACATGGCTTTGTGAGAATTTTTATTCAAATGTGGAAACAGAATGCCGAACAGGAAATTCTCGTAGAGCATTTAGTGTGAGCGACCCTTGCCTAAATAGCAGGAAAACATTAGCTCATAAGTGTTGTATTAATTCGAAGGAAGAAACTGATGAACCAACAACTTACAAAGGAAGGCGGCCAATTGTAAAATTTCAGATTCGATTCATACTGTGTATCATAAAAAGCTCATGTCCAGGGTGTAATGTGAAAAAGCAGTAAAATGCGCTTCTTCGACGTTGTCGAGCAAATCTGCATTGAAATATTGTGTTGCGTTGAAATACTTTCTACGTTAGGCATATTTTAAGGGGTGAGTGGTGCAACGAGCAAGCCTTCTGCTTATAAGACGGGCGTCGCCATTTTGAATCTTGCTGATGGCAACTTTTTTCAAATATGTATACAGATAATTCCCGGCAATCAGTTTCAACAATTATGCATATAATAAGTTTTAAAGCCGTTTGTTCTGAAATACCAACGCATTCAAACTTCATTATGATGTTCCCAAACAAAGTTATATTTCAAAAATAGAAATATTTGCTGCCGTTGGTTTCACTCCCACTCGAGGGAACGGGAGGGTCGAAACGAGACGCCGTCGGTTTTTTCCGCAAGAAAAGGCATATAAAAAAAATTATACGCATAACTGTTGAAACTGATTATCGGGAATTATCTGGATACATATTTGAATAAATAAATAAAATGTGCGCGCAGTGAGATTCGAATCGCCAACGAGGGGCTTATGAGGCAGAGAGCCCCTTAAAATCTTGCTAACGTAGAAAATGTTTGAACGCAACGAAATATTTCAAGAAGCGCATGAAACTGCTTTGTGACATTACACTTTTGGCCACGAGTTTTTAATACACACAGTATGAACTGAACAGTTGGCGCATCCCCCTGGTAGTTAAAAACTAATGCATTTGTATGATAAATATGAAGACGACTCTTTAATTCTGTGTTCATTGGATTAATATATACCGAAACAAGAGCAAAACTACTTCTATACATAGTTTGCCCTATTTTCCACACGTTAATTTCTACGGCGCTAGCAGTTCTTTAACTGCTCCTTCATAAAAATTTGTTTTCCACATGAATTATGTATTTCTTCGTCGTTATAAAATTTCTTTACACCTAAATATTTTTTGAGGGATCCAAACGATCACGTGGTGAGAAGTGGACAATCTGGGGGAAGATCCCAGACTGAATTTCGCTTGAGTAGCAATAGCAGTGAAGGGCTGAGCTTTATCATGTGGAATCTCGTGTCGTTCAGACCGGTAAGCCCTAAGCAATAGTATGCTGCGCCACCAGTTCGACACACAAAACACCCTCATGTGAACCCTACCTGCAGAAAATCGGGTTTTCTCCTTCACCAACCTTCACAAAATACGTAAGTGTAAGTTTCTAAAGTGTATATTGCTAACTGTGATCTTAGAATGCTCCAAATTAATATTGGTTTAACACCTTCATGTATTAGAAACTTAATAAGCATGTGTTGCGTGATGGAAACGTGGACACTAATTGAGACTGTATAGAGTATATATAAGATGCTACCGCATTCATACCAACTGTCACCAAACAATGAAAGTAAAAATATCCGGTGCCTGTTTCAAAAGTCTGGTTTATATTTGAATAACACAAATATTATATTTTAATTAATCCCGGTTCATTATTTTTCACACATGCGTACAACTTCTGTTATTTACGAATGCAGTGGAATGCGTCTCCCCGAATGTACCTGGATGGCAATGGTAGGATAGGTAAGGACACAATATAAAACAGTACTCGCAGAATTAATCGACGGAGTTGGTTTAGACCTGACAAGGTGGAATTGCTAGTCATCATACGAAAAGCAAAAAAATCAACTGAGAAGCGGGACCAGAAGTGCTCTAACCACAGTTTCTTGCAGCTATGTGCACGTTTATTACGTTCGAAATAATAATGTGTTGGTGACACAGGGACTATTGGATTGTTCTCTGCATCAAGCGAGAATGTGTGAAATGAGATGGCACGGGGACCGAGCGTGGTGGGTGGGCGGCCTCGCATTCTGGAGGGACGGTGGTTCGAATCCCCGTCCGGGCATCCAGATTTGAGTTTTACATGGTTTCCCCAAATCACTCCAGGTGAATGCCAAAATGTTTCCATCAAAAGACTATGGCGAATTCCTTACCGTTCCTTGTCCCCAGTCCTTCGCCGCCTCTAATGACCTCGACTTCGACGAAGCATAAAGCAATAAGCAAAAAAAAAAAAAAAGCAACAGAAAAAGGCAAAAAAAGATGGCACGCGGTGTCAGCAATCCACTCATGCTGCGAAACACATAAGAACCTCAATACAATATTTACTCCCCTTGTGCAATTTAACTTTCGTCCCACACCTCGTTGTGAGAGTACTGCTAGTACCAACAAGAATAAAACTATACTAAAACACCCTGAATTGAATAAATAAATTACACAGTAATAACCTTACGTTCTAATAAATTCGCCTCAAAGATGATTGTTGGTCTGGAAACATCTGATAACGCCGTGATGGTGATGAATGTTCTTCACTGTCACCCTGAAACATATAATTAGAGCAACGCCTACAGTGCTCCGGGTTGGAAAGGTTTGGCTCTCGTCAGGAGCACACTGGAGATTTCATAACAGATCTATTTTAGCGTGAAAGCAAACACATTCATATCTATGTACGGCCGGGAAAATAAGATATAAATAATCAGAACCAGAACCGATTCTTTTCTATAATCATTCTTTCCACGAGCGATTAGGGAATGGAATAAGAAGGGGTTACCTTAGAATATGACAGGAGTAATTCTGAAGAAATCGCTCTAGCCATCCTGATCTGAGTTTTCCTGGGAGTGAATGCCGGCATGGTTCGTCAAGATAACCCATGGGCTCTTCCTGTCGTATCCCGTATACCCGTTCCCATGTATAAACATTTAGATCTGAGGATAGGTTGAACACACTTCGTAGTGAATTGAGGAGTAATAACAGTAACTTACCTACGGACGGGCGGCGGTGCTGGATCCTTGTCCATGAGTTGTGCCTTGGCCATTACGCTCTGTATCTTGGCTCGCTCCTCATCACTCAAGTGGCTCAGGTCTATATCTGGCACCTCCACCGCTGAAACAATGCGCTTTGTTTACATTATACAATTTATACAATTATGCAGTGTAAAACACTAGCTATGAGAAAATACGTGACTAATCTATACATTAATACGCTAAGCGAAAACTTCGGATCCCTTTTTAAGAATATTGCACGCACGGAGAAGTGTGAGATTTGGCATAGTTAAAATTTATATGGAGAAGAAGTACAGAAAGCTAAAATCTATATATAAGATGTGTTACAAATATATTGAATTAAATAAAATAAAGCATTCGTTGTTTACATTTATTTATTTTTAGTGGCAACGACACCTGGCGATTCTGCCGGTGTCTGTGGTCTTTGGTCAACAGTAAAGAAAAAAAAATATAATAAGCATAGTTAATACAAGTTACAAACACATTGTTAAATAAAAAATAAATTCGCGAACGTGTGTGTGCGTGAAATCTGATCGGAGCCAACTATCTGACGTGTATTCCCAGCATTGAGATACTCTGTGGTCTTTGATGAAACAAGATCTTTGATGTAATGAAGGAAAATTTCGAAAAGGAATGTAGTGATTCTGCCACATACTGTATGGTCTTTTTATTATTTATTTAAGGCTAAACTTTGGTTAAGGGTCTTATGATTTTTTTAATTTCAGTAATTTCATTACCGATTTTTTTTTTATTCAGATATTTGCACCTACTTCCATTACGCCTCGATACAGAAAACTGACAGGTCGGAGAGAGAGAGAGAGAGAGAGAAGGAATACCTATTAGCATGAAATTCAAAGTGATAATAGAGCAAATTTAAATAGCGAACACATAAAATGATGAAGTTATTTTGATGGAAATAGTCACGCGTGGAGTGTATCGTTTTAATTTTATAGGTATTGCAGGAAATTAAGACAAACACAAGCTAATGACGTATTTGTACATGCTCATAGCCAAACGCAAACGCAATAGAACAAATTCAAATACGAGTAATAGTTATTATTCTATCACTAAAAAAAAACTAAATAACTTAATGAATTACGGTTGAATTTCGACCCCTGGGCTATCGCTAGTATGAATTAATTTATAATAAACTCTTTATACTATGGGATTATTTTTTCTTGTAACTAGCAGCATACTAGACTCTAGTATCCGAATTATCTATTTTCATAACAGTTACAAGTTACCTAAACTTCCGTTCTCTCCGACTCGCGTCGGTCGTGCTGCTGGACGCGTGTTGAGGGGAAACAATCTGACTTGCGTAACAGAGGCATACACACACACATTCCGTTGCTATCCATGTAGACGAGCCGCATCACAAGCCAAATAACAATCGTTACAGATTTGAACGTGGCAAACATGCGCGACGGTAACCACACACACAGATATCTCGCTTAACAATTTACTAGCAGCGGATAAGACTTGCTGAGTGTCTAACAAGTAAGATGAGCAGAGAATTCGTAAATGATTTCATTATGACACATAAGCAACATACTGCATTGTGGAAGGTGAAACAAAGAGAGTACGCGTACAGAAATTTAAAAAAATTAGGATATAGTGTGTTGATAGAGGTATGCGGGAAATATAATATAAAAGTTAGTAGTGCATTAATAAAAAAGAAAATCTACTCATCGCGAAGTGGTTTTTTCAAGCATTATAAAAAAAAAAAATTGTAAACTCAACAAGAAATGGAAAAGGCGAAGACGAAATCCACAGAACTAATTTACGATATTACTACGACTTACTACTGTTTATGAGAGATCAAAATGAAATTATGAAGTGGAAGATGAAGGATATTAAGGATATGCATAGGAAGCTGTATAGGTGCATTTATGTAATACTGAAGAAATCGAAGAAAATGCTTTTCAACTAGTAAAAGTAGTGTGATCGCGTTTATAAGCTTCCCGCAACCAATGTTTTGTCATACTGTCCGTTTCTTTTTCTTTTTTACAGTTTGAATATAAACTTCTGAACAAAAAATACGTTTTTTGTGAAGATCTTAAAAACGTGTTTCAGTTTAATAGTGTCACCCCGCGTGTAACCCTAACCGCACTACACTTGGCTTGCGATGTGCAAGCCAGGAAATGATGACTGATAAATCCTTAGACGACTACCATAAACACAACAGTTTGAGCGCGGCTAGCCAGCTGAACGACAAATCTGTGAAACTGATGTTCCGGTGTATGGGCTTTGACAAGTACAGGCTCATAGCGAGAATATCCACGCACAAATCTTCAGCGAGCTAATTCCCGCCCAAATGTGTGCCTTTACAGGCCGCTTATTTCAGCTCAGGGATACAATTTTGTTTTGCGCAGCATTCTACCTACTGCAGTTCATGGGTACCATTTTGTTTTGCGCAGCATTCTACCTACTGCAGTTCATGGGTACCATTTTGTTTTGCGCAGCATTCTACCTACTGCAGTTCATGGGTACCATTTTGTTTTGCGCAGCATTCTACCTACTGCAGTTCATGGGTACCATTTTGTTTTGCGCAGCATTCTACCTACTGCAGTTCATGGGTACCATTTTGTTTTGCGCAGCATTCTACCTACTGCAGCTCAGGGGTACCAGTTTGTTTTGCGCAGCAGTCTACCTGTGTGGGGCTCAATATTGCGGAGCGGCCTACTTATCGCAACTCAGGGGAAATACTGTGCTTTGCGGAGTGGCCTATCTTCCGTAACGCACTGTGTTGCACAGCGACTACTAGCTGAAGAATAAAACTCTGTTTTGCGTTAGCGTCTATCGTATCTGATCGGCAGCATATCTTCTGCGTAGAGGCCTGTCTCTCCCAGCTTTGGTGATGCAACTGGGGGGCCAATTATACTCTGAGAAAAGGCATACCTGTCGCACTTAAGGTGTAATGCGCCAGTTATTGGCGTGGTTTATCTGTTGTATTTCAATTGTGACACGTAGTTAAAGTTAACTTCTGGTTTATTCCGGTTTCGTATACGTGTTATTACTTGAGTGCTATGCCCATCTTGTGATCTATCACCGTGTTTGTAAATATAAATAATCGGATTTCGGGTGCTTATAAACATGGTTGAACTTATTTTATGGTATCTGCACCTAATTTTTTAAAATCTAAAAGTCATCAAAATATAGCATTTTTTCTGTGAATTTTCCTATTAATTTACTGTTAGCGACTTGATATTTGAAATGTCTACTTTCAGCAAGATTCCACTACCACGTCGAATGTTGCGAAAATTTTGTTCAACGCGAAATCGAGGATATTACACAGCTTAGGTCACATTGATAAAAGAGCTCCTAGTCGTTGCTATACTATTTAAAAATAGCCAAAGAAGTATGTGAAGCAGAAGGCATGTTCACAAACATTATTGTTACAAATTGCGTCGGAGCGTTTGGCCCGGTGGCAACCTGCTTAGACACATACTTTTGCGTTACACACATTTTCACTTCAAATTGCAGAGCCCAGTGGCCATCCTTCTTCTGTGCACCATGGCTTCTCTAAACCACTCCAGGTTCCTTCAGAAAGTCATGACTAAATTCCCTCCAGTTCATTGCGCCCAATCTTCTCCCGCTCCTAATTACCTTGATGTCGACAAGGCGTATGCTAAAAGGGAAAAAAAAATCTTTCCGGAAAACTTTAATGACTTCGAAAAAAATTTGGGTAGCTGGAGATTACAAAAAGGAGTAAGATCAAGACAGCCAAAAATGAAACTCTTAGGCGATGGATTTGAAGAATGTATTTTCACAAAATAATGCTTCAAAAATTACTAACTAAAGAAAAGGCACAAGATTCTTACCTAAACCGATCTATCTTATAAGTGATATTTTCCGCGGAAGAAAGAGAAAGGTTTCTCTAAAATTTGAAAGATTTTCATACAGTATATTGTTAGATAACAACCATAGACGTTGATTAACCTGTGACTTATATCGTAAGCAAAAGATTGACTCTGAGTTAGTAAAAAATGTTTTTTGTTGTTGGTTTTTATGGAAAAGAATATATTGATAAGTCGAGTCTGAAGTGTGAAGATTTCTTTTACAATCGTAAAAAGTATAATTGTAAATGGTTTAGAGAAGTCAATAAATGTTTCTTTTAACTGAAAAGTTTTGATTAATATGCAAATGAATTATTAAAGCAAGGAAGCTATCGTAAGAAATTTTGGTGTGTGTCCAAAATGCAATACGGACTGCAGGAAACGAGAGTTTAACCTTGCGAAATTGGCTACCGTGGAATAGACATAGGAAAGTGAATATTCAATACAATTAACTATTCCCGCAATCTTCAGAGTCAGATTATTCATCTAGTAACGATATGTGGATATTTTGATTAAAATCTTTGCAGCAGTTGACAATATCCTGGGCGAAGGGGTGGCAGTAACAGAAAAAACTACACATCTCATCGGGAATTTTAGAACAGAAGTAATTTATATAATTTGTGTTGGAAAATCGTAAACAGATTTGTTTGTATAAAACAAATTCAGGTGCAGTCAGTAGTCGACTCCAGGGCTGTGTAAATTTATATCAGATATTTGTATTTTATTTATCTATGATTTCAAAATTAATTGCAGTGACCATATTTTGTTTACATCATCGTTGAATCAGTTTCCGATTAGTAAGTGTCTTTCCATTACAGCGTTGTATTTTGTTTCTGTAATGATATTTTTCTCCACATTTAAGACAACGTGTAATTTCAGTATTGTTGGTAATTAAATTGATTTTGGTCAGAATGTCGAATAATAAGGATAGCGAAATTCAAAGCAGGGAAGACAACAAAATCTGTGAAAATTGTTCCGGAGTTATCGCACCAGAGATAAACGATCGTGGATTTAATAGTTATTGCGAAGGCGATAAATGTGAGACATTGGACAACCTGTCAGAAATTCAAACTGATTTCATGAGTAATGTTACGGTAACAGGTACGACAGAACCATTTGAGAGTGAAATAACTATTTTGAATGATCGTATCGCAGTTAAAGAAAGAGTTCAGGAACAGCAACCGAATGAAATGTTATTCGTGTTTATGTGGCAAATGGGAGAAAATCTAAGAAAAATTTTACAGTCACAGAAAGAGACACCAGAAAAAATTGCAAACTCACAGACAGAGATAAATGAATAAAATGTACACTGGAGAAAGAGACTAGGAAATCACAAGAAATGTTGTAGCAGGAATTAAACGATCTGAGAAAATCACAGGAGAAATTACATAGCGGGATGAGACAGGAAGTTATGGTGTTCAAAAAAGAATGGGGAACACAAATAAATGCAGTGTTCGAACATATCGCGGAACGAGAAAATGTAATAGAAAAATTGGTGGACAAGAGTATCGATAATGTAAAACAAAACCTGGACAAAGAAATTGAGGATTTGAAACAGCAGCAACATAGAGGATACTGCGATTTAAAGATTGAAATTGAGGACCATAAGGAGTCGGGTTTCACAGAAATAACAGAATTAATGGATAAGGAACTGAAGAACATTAAAAAACAAAGATTTGAATGGGGATCTGCTTCTAGTGTGATGGATAATCAGCTCAAGTTGCCTGAAATAAAATTTAAACCGGGTGGTGAAATTCATCCTGCCATTTTTGTAAAGGCATATAGCAGTGATTTGACAACACATTGGGAGCATACTAATAAAATCAAGTATGTTAGAAACATGCTACTCGGAGATGCGTATGCCTGGAGTTGTAATGGAATTTGAAGCAATGTTCTTGAACAAATACTGGTCGAAGCAGAAACAGCGGAAGGTGAAGAGCGATTTCATAAACTGTAGGCACTACAGTAGGCAAGACGGAAGCGTACGTAGTTTTTGCGAAAGAATGTTAAGGGAATTGGATTTTTTGGAAGATCCGTTTGACGAAGAAGAAAAATTGCAGATTTTGTTTCAGAAGATACCTAGGACTATGCAAGACAAACTGATAGTACAACAGTGGCACGACGTAGAGAAATTTTTGGACGCTGTGGATAAAATAGTTAAGTGGCAAGAATCACGGGAAGAAATTGTTGAAAAATCCAAAGAGCATAATTATGGTAACAATGTAAGGAGATACGACTGGAGGAATAATACTAACATCAACCAAGTAACTGCAAGAGGGAATTACAGATATAATGAGCGTCAATTGGTGAGACATCCGGCAGAAAACAGAGGAAGAGACTATTTCGAAAGAAGTATTCCCGGAAGTGGTGGAAAGTTTCTTGCGGCAAACAAGGAATATAATCAGGGGTCAAATTATAATGCAGGGCCACGAGAAGGAGTTGAAAGCAGATTTCGGCGAAATGAAGAAAGAAAGGAAAACGGTTAACCGTGACTGATGCGGTCCGTTCGGTTTCGGATTGGAAGGGTACAGGACCAAAATGTAATGACAGTATTATCAAGAGAGGAGAATTTAAGGCAGTAAAGTTAAAAGGTGAAATGGATCGAGACCGAAAGGATTATGACGATTACGAAGAAAATTGTAATTTAGCGAAATGTTAAATTAATGAAGTAAAACAAACACAGGAAGAAGCTCCTTTACATTGGTGGGAATGTTTTGAATTAGAATAAATTAAGAGTTGGGGACGAAAGGGAGAGCCCTAAATATAGCTGGACAGATGAAGGAATTTCAGACTTGATGAGAATAAATGAATGGAGAAATGAAGATCAGAAGGAACGTATTTCTTATGAGGAAGTGGTGGATGATGTAGACAATAAAAGTATGATTTCAGAATATGCGGTATGAGAGGAGGAATCAAGTGAAGAAGACGGATGTTCGGAAATTGATATTATTGTGAGTGATGAAGATGCTGAACTTAGTAATAAGAAAGGAGGAAACTAAAGAGCCAAGGAAGGTACAGAAGAAGAAATTAGATATTTTTTTTATCAGGAAGGATGAATTAAACGAATGTGACAGTCTGTTCATGCCCGGAGAGTCAAAAACAGAGTTAACAAAGGAAGACGACGAAAGGATAGTATCAGCAGCAAGTTATGGAATAACTAAAGGAGAAGTTTGTGTCGACAGTAGTAAAAAAGATGGAAAACAACCAACAATGGAAATCTGTTCAAGTAGTATAGAGGAGGCATGTGAAGGTCACGTAAAATTGCTGAAGATAAGTAAAATCGGAATAGAGAAAGAGGAAGACAATGGAATGAACGAGTGGTCCCGAAGAAATATTGAAACCGATCTACTATTTGAAGAGCGGGAGTTGAGGGTGGGGTGTAAGATACAATCATTGGTAAAGTTGTCAGTGTTTGATATTGAGGATTACGGATTGGTTGATACAGGAAGTCAGGTAACTGAGATATCACAGTCCGTGTATGAGGATATTGTTAAAATGAAAAAAGTAACGGATATGCCCATTTCTGGAATACATATTGTTGGGGAAACTTGGAAGCTAAGTAGACTGGTACACTTCTGAATATAGGCGTAATGGTCATAGAGCAGAGGTGTCTAGAACTACCAAACTTAGCAATAAATTGTATATTGGGTATGGATTGGATGATCAAATACAAGGTGAAAATCGATTGTGAAGAAGGGAAAATTAAGTTTGGATGGAATGATGTGGAAGGCGAGACGAATTTTAAAGGAGAATTAGTGAACGCAGAAGACATCGTGGGGAATTTGAAGATATCATATATGAAACAAAATTGTATGGTTTGTTTGGGACCAGATGGATTATTAATAGAAGAGAATGGGAGCGACCATAATTACGAACAACTAGTTTTGGTTAAAGTAAATGAAATACAGTGTTAGCTTTGGCAACAGAAGGAAGATGTGAAATATATTTTACTGAGGTATGCAACGGTGTTTTCGAATCGTCCTGGAATTCTAAGAAATTTTGAGTGTGAGTTAAAAATAAAACCACATATGTCATTTTTTGTAAAGCCGTATCCGATACCTTTGGCACAAAAGAAAGCAGTAGAGGCAGAAATAAACCAAATGATTGAATTGGGCATTATCGAAAGCAGCGATAGTATGTATAACAATCCCTTGGTGGTAGTCGGAAAGAAAGATGGTACCGTGAGATTGGTGTTGGATGCAAGGACGCTAAATAAAGAGAGACGGACAGACCTGAAAATTTGGAAGAAATATTACAAAAATTCTATGGAATAAGGTATATGACCAGTTTAGATCTTACCGCTGGCTATTGGCAAATACCGTTAGCGTTCGAGTCTCCAAAATATACTGTGGTTTTGTATGGTGGTAAATGTTACCAGTATAAGATATTGCCTTTCAGATTAAATATTTCTGTGTCTGCGTTTATAAGGGCGTTAGACCAAGTGCTTGGAAGTCAGCTGTTGAGCAAATTATCAATATACATTGGTATTTTAATAGCTACAGAGAGTTGTAAGGAACATAATGAGTTGATGGAACAGGTGTTCACAGTACTAACAGGAGGGGACATGTATATAAAGTTAGCGAAATGCGAGTTCATTAAGAAAGAAATAAAATTCTTGGGCATGTGATAAACTCAGATGGGATTAAACCAGACCCAAAAAAGTTGGGGGCAATTGACAAATTTCCGAACCCCTAAAGCAAGAAACAGCTAAAATCATTTTTAGGTTTATATGGGTTTTATCGTAAATTTGTTTGAGACCAGTCATTTAATTATTGACGTTTAAATAGTTTATCAAAAAGAAAGTAACTTGGTTATGGACCACAGCCTGCCAAATAGCATTCGATAAACTGAAAAATGAATTAGTGAATAGCGAAATATTATATTATCCTTATTTGGAGTTGCCTTTTTGTATGGCTACGGATAGAAGTGACTATAGACTAGGGGTAAATTTGTTTCAACTAGTTAGTGTAAATGGAATAAAGGAAAAAAGGACCATAGCTTTTGGCAGCAGAACTTTAAATAAGCACGAGTGAAATTATGGCGTTTCTGAGAAGAAGCTCTTCCATTGTGTGAGGTTTCTACAAGTTCAAGTATTATTTGTGGGGGCATAAAACGATCTTCTTCTGGAATGTAAATGGATGCACAGTCGTTTAGCACGTTGGGCATTGTTTTTGTAACATTTTGAATATGACGTGAAATATATAAAAGGTGATGACACAAGGTTTCAGATGCACTATCACGGTTGACCAACACAAGTTGTGAGGAACGGAAGTTTTTAGGATTTACTACCTGAAAGGATTAGATAATGAATTGGCGATGAAGGAAATATCTAGAGACATGAGGAGAAAGCAGAAGGAAGAAGATTGTCTAAAACTGGTAAAGCAAAATTTGGGAACTCCGCAGCATAATAAATTGAAAAAAATATTACAACGTGTACGATGGAGTGCTATTTCGAAAGAGAGATGAGAATAGTTAAGAATGGAAGATTTGATGGCCCGAAAAATATGTGGACTTGATCATTGATTACATATATTCGAGTTATGGAAACTATGGTGCCAGAAAATGTACCCAGAAAATAAAAGATAATATAATATTCAACAAAATGGAAAGACGAGTGGCGAGAAGGTTATCAAGCTGTAATAGATGCCAGAGAGTTAAAGTATTAATGGTAACAAGCAAAGGACTTATGCAGAGTATTCAACCAGAAAATATATTGGATCTAGTGGCTATAGATCTTTATGAACCTTTGCCGAAGGCGAGGGGAGGATTTATGTATATTTTCGTAACAACGGATGTGTTTTCAAAATTCATCGGGTTGTACATAATATCAAAAGCAACTGGAAAAGCGTTTGTGCACAAACTTGAAACGAATTATTTCAAAAAAATTGGTAGACCTAAGTCAATTTTGTCAGATAATGGCAGGCAGTTTGTTTCTATGAAATGGGAAAGGTGTATGGAAGAGGCTAAGATTAGACACATCAAAATATCTGCTTATCCGGCGGAGAGAATCATGAGGGAGCTTGGATGATTATGTCGCACGTATTGCAGTCATAAACACACAAAATGGGTTGAACATGTACAAGACTTTGAAGATGTCATAAACAGTATAGTTCATGATAGTAGTGGTTGTACTCCTTATCGGATTATGATGGATAAAGAAGCCCCGAACTTGGTACCAGAATTAATAAAAAATACTTGAAAAACCAATTATGAGCAAAGAGGAGTTGACCAGAAAGGTGAAGCAAAACATGATGAAAAGGGCTGAGGAAAGAAAGAAACGTCATGACCAGAGAATTCGGATGACTGAATTCAATGCTGGTGATTTTGTGTTGGTTAAAACACACCAAAAATCGTGTGAGATCAATGCAGAAAATTAAGAAATTTTTTGATATATATTGGGGGCCTTTCATAGTCAAAGATAAACCTCATCCAAATGCTTATTTGTTAGTCTACCCAGTATCAAAAAAGATATTTGGATTGCAGAATATAGTAGATCTAAAGCTTTATAGGGCAAAGGAACACTAATATTAGAACTGATGATTCCAAGCATATTCTCAAAACACACATTTTGTGTTAGATATTTCCAAACATGTAAATTTTTTTTAAATTATAGCATTTTTTTAGAACATGGTGTATTTATCGAGTTTTATTTAAATGGTAGTTTAATTTTAACCTTAATATTCTTATGTTGGGTTTTATTCTCCGTCTAGTGCAGCTAACAAATGAAAAAACTTTGTTATGGCATATTAGACCATCATCAGTGCCAGTTGTCCTATATTACATTAGTGTATGGAATTGTTCCATATCAGTTTCTCCCCTTGAGGTTTCTCACTCACTGAACAATTTTGAATAAGAAACATAATTTGTACACGTTTGATTTTTGAATGTAACTTCTGGAACTGGTTTAAGTTCACGTGTATACCACGGGGGATCGTTCCCATCCCTGATTGTCCTTTTCGGTATATGTAAGTCCATACCTTCCCTGACTATACGCATGAATCGAAGCCACATCTCTTCAACCGAGCCTCTTCCTTCTATAAAGGTAATGTAATTATCCCTCAAAAACGTTCTTAAACTCTCCTTTGGGGCCTTTTCGAACCTGTAAACGACCCTTTCTTTTTTCTTTTTGCGCGTGACTGTTAATTTTACTGTAGCAATTACAGCTTTATGATCACTTATTCCCATGGTGGTAGAAATGTCCGTGAATAATTCAGACCTATTCGTAACTAGAATATCTAAAATGTTTTCGTTATCGTTGTGGCACCGCGTTGGTTCAGTGACGAGCTGCTCAAGATTAACATCTGAGAAAAGGTCAAGAATGATTTCACAGGATGTTTTATCCCGGCCACCAGTAACGTGGACGTAATTATTCCAGTCTATATACGGAAAGTTGAAGTCACCTCCTAGTATTATTGCATGATCTGGAAATTGACGAGCTATATTACGTACATTAGTTCTTAAGACCTCAGCAATAGATACATCTGCATCTGGTGGACGATAGAAAGACCCTAATACCAGTTTTGTCCTAGCTACTTTTAGTCTAATCCATAGGATTTCACAGACCGTATCGATATTTATTTCGCTACACGACAGGTGTTGACTAACAGCTATAAATACACCGCCTCCATTGGAGTTCAACCTATCCTTACGGAAAACATTTATTCTATCGTTAAATATTTCTGCTGAACTTATATCCGGTTTTAACCAGCTTTCAGTACCTAATACAATATCAGCTTCTGTACTACTAATAATGCTTTCAAGCTCAGTCTGCTTATTACAAACACTTCTACAGTTAATAACGAGTACTTTTAATGGTCGAGACTGATTTACGCTACTCCTAACATATGGTGCCGAATTTGATTGGGCTGCCCGTAACTGTGATCCCAGTTTCGAGTCTTAAGTGTAAAGATTTCTTTTACAATCGTAAAAAGTATAATTGTAAATGGTTTAGAGAAGACAATAAATGTTTCTTTTAACTGAAAAGTATTGATTAATGTGCAGAGGAATTATTAAAGCAAGGAAGCTATCGTAAGACATTTTGGTGTGTGTCCAAAATGCAATACGGGCTGTAACATCCATTCATAACGTTATCAGCATTTATCACTGTCAGAATCATAAGTTTTACATGATGTAGATTGCGTTCAATAATTTAAGTCTGAAACATTAAGTCGAAAAACTTTCTAATGCTGTAAGCATCACTCCTAAATACTTTTCTATTTCGTCTGGTAAAAATTCATCCATAATTTTAATTTTGCACAAATTTCTCGCTTAATATCGTATATTTATTTGTTATCTCTCCATTTTAAGTTGGACTTTTTTTATTGTTCTGAGACCAAAAGAAGTTGCACTATACATAAAAAAACCTCTGATTCAGAAAAATATCGTAGGAAGCACCCATGTAAAAATAAAAGCGGGCGTTTGGGTTGCACCATTACATTTTACACAACGTACCTTATCTGGTCTGTGTGCTAGTATCTGAAAGATAACATTATCTGCAGTACAATCAGCTCAATACATTCAGAATCTGTCCTTCATGAGTTTTATACCTGACTATACTTGGAAATGCTGACGTGTAATGTAAATACTACCGATTAAAACATGTTTTTTAATGTTCATATGTTCCACTAATAAATGAGAATTCTGTTTTTTTATTTTTATTTTACGTTTGGTGGCCTTAGGTTTTAAAATCAATATTTTCATCTGCTTCAACACTCTAAGTCAGATATTATCCTAGTTAGTTTGTGAAGGTCACGTGAAGACTAGTCAACTAGTATAGGTTTGTAAGATTCCAGTTCAAATGTCAATTTCTTTTGCTACTTCATCCAAAAGTAGCTTGTAGGTCTTTATGCGGGTTTGACAAACTTAATAAATAGTTAACTTTTGATATCTCGACGTTATTATTTCTTTAGTTGGAATATTTTCTGTCAGTTTCTTTTAATCTTATTAATTGGTTACCACCGAAAGTTGCTTCAGAAAATATCTCTCTCATCAAATAAATGGACGTTTATGCAAAAAAAAAAAAAGAAAAAAAAATATGTTGAATACACAACAGTTTTACTTGAACCTCATAGCGATTTTATCAAACACCAAATTTCATTCATTCAGACATCCTTAATCAATGATGTAGATTAAAATCAGAAGACTGTATTTAAATGCTAAGATTCAATCATCAGTATTCCACACAGATGTCTGTTACATCACAGTCTTACACATTGGTTCACATTCTGTTTGCAGATCAACTAGAAGTAAAATTGTGGATGTTAGCGTCTGTTATCTGGTAAAAGATAAATGTCCGTATAAATACTACGGATCAGACAGCACGATTTGAATGCAGGTTGCTTCTTACGGGATCAGCTGACCTTATCCCCACGCGCACACTAATATTGACTTTGATCTTCTGTTCCATTTGCCACAGCGTTACAAGTGCCCACGCGTAAGTGGCGGAAAGACTCACAACTGAACCATGCAACAGCCATGGTTCTACTAAAGGCAAATATCAAAACTGTATAAACGAATAATTATTATCGAAACCACTGAAATCAATAAAATGAACATTCTAAGGTATCTGACGGTACATGTAATGCGCCAAATCCTTGATGAACAAATTATAATTATGTGATTATTGTAGGCCATCTCTTCCACAGTTGTTTGTTAAATTAATAATTATTCTTTAATAATTACGCCAGTACAACTGTTTTTGACAATATTTATTTGACGGACGCGTTTCGCCTCTCGTCGAGGCATCATCAGCGTACAACGTTTTCTGTAATTTGTGATATTTTACATAATGGTTTTATTTTACATATAACGAAATTTTTTCTTATATATAGGAAGCGTAAAGATGACTTATATTTTTACATATCTGTTTTTAAATTAGCAAGCAGAAGGTCTTATTTACATAGATGTAATGAGATAGATTCATATTATTACTTACATTTTACATTTCTATTTTAAGGTGTGGCTGTTGGTCGCCTGTGCCCTCAACCAGCATGTTGTTTACACTATTGTGCATATTTGCATATTTTGTACAAAACTGGTCTTTTATGAAAACACTTTGAAGCACAGTTTTTTCCAACGGCATTGTCAAACTTTAGTTTTGTGTGTGCGCTGTTGTTGTTCAGCTGTTTTCCGGCAGTGCTCTGTCGGAAGTGGCGTGAGCGGAGAATTTGAAATTTCGTGCTTACATTTTGTGTGTGTGTTTTGCTTTGTTTTAGCCAAAATGTGTATGTCATGTGGATGGGGGAAATGAAATGTGGTGTTAAATTACTGTTGTGGTGAAATTTGAGTGTTTAATGCTGTTTTGTGTCAATTTCGGTGTTTATTAGCTTGAATAAAGTTTGGTTGGTTAGGTTTATATGATCATTGAGTACGTGTTTTCCTGAGACTATTGCTTTCTGAATTTGATAATTTTCTTGAAGGGTTAGAATATTGTGTTTAGTGTGGTTTGTTGTTAGGATTCTCATGTCTGTATTTATGTTAGTGGGCATATGGTTATTTTCTAAAAGATGTTCGGCAAAAGTTGAATGATTACTATACTTCAATGCTCTCAAGTGTTCCTTATATCGTGTTTGGAATTGTCTCCTTGTTTGTCCGATGTAAACTGCATCACAATTCTGACATGTCAGCTGGTATACACCAGAGTTAGAGAATTTATTTGTTTGTGCTTGAGTTCTGATTTGTTTTTGTATTGAATTGTCTGTTTTGAGAGCAATGTTTATCCCTTGTTTCTTAAATATATTTGTTACCCTGTGTGTATGCTTGTTTGAGTATGTCATGGTGTACCACTTCTTTCCCTTGTGTTCTATTTTGTTGGATGTTTGTGTGATTTGAGGTGTTACTGTTGTTGAAGTATTTGTGTTTTGGTTGTTGAATTGGTGTGGTGTGGTGTGGTGGTGCTGTTCTTTGTTTTGGCTTTTTCTAACTTATTTACTATCTTCCTATTTTATGCATCAACCATGTGTGCTTTGTATCCATTGTTCTTGGCTATTTCTTTTATGGTACTGAGTACTTTTTGGTAATTCTGTTCTGTTAAAGGGATTCTGTTTATTCTGTTTAGCATATGTCTTATTGCAGCCTGTTTGTGGTTGTGTGGATGGTTTGATGAGGAGTGTATTATTTGGTCTGTTGTTGTGGGTTTTCTGTATATTTGGAATGTGTGTTTGTTTTGGTTTTTAGCTATGGTTAGATCCAGAAAATTTAATTGGCCATTTTGTTCTATTTCTAATGTGAATGTGATGTTTCTGTGTAGTGTGTTTATATCTTGGTGTAATTCCTTTATGCGTTCTAACGGTTCATTAATGAGACATAGAATGTCATCAACATAACGAAACCAATAAATTACCTGAAAGCCTTTTTGGGGGATTATTTTATTGAATATTTCTCCTTCAATGAAATTGATGAAGATATTAGCTAGTGTTCCTGATATTGGAGATCCCATAGGGAGTCCCTCTTGTTGTAAGTAATGATTGTTGTTGAAGTTGAAGTAATTTTGTGCTATTATGAGTTCTAGTATGTTTATTAGTTCATTAATGTTAATGTTAATAAGTTAGAAAAAGCCAAAACAAAGAACAGCACCACCACACCACACCAATTCAACAACCAAAACACAAATACTTCAACAACAGTAACACCTCAAATCACACAAACGTCCAACAAAATAGAACACAAGGAAAAGAAGTGGTACACCATGACACACTCAAACAAGCATACACACAGGGTAACAAATATATTTAAGAAACAAGGGATAAACATTGCTCTCAAAACAGACAATTCAATACAAAAACAAATCAGAACTCAAGCACAAACAAATAAATTCTCTAACTCTGGTGTATACCAGCTGACATGTCAGAATTGTGATGTAGTTCACATCGGACAAACAAGGAGACAATTCCAAACACGATATAAGGAACACTTGAGAGCATTGAAGTATAGTAATCATTCAACTTTTGCCGAACATCTTTTAGGAAATTACCATATGCCCACTAACATAAATACAGACATGAGAATCCTAACAACAAACCACACTAAACACAATATTCTAACCCTTCAAGAAAATTATCAAATTCAGAAAGCAATAGTCTCAGGAAAACACGTACTCAATGATCATATAAACCTAACCAACCAAACTTTATTCAAGCTAATAAACACCGAAATTGACACAAAACAGCATTAAACACTCAAATTTCACCACAACAGTAATTTAACACCACATTTCATTTCCCCCATCCACATGACATACACATTTTGGCTAAAACAAAGCAAAACACACACACAAAATGTAAGCACGAAATTTCAAATTCTCCGCTCACGCCACTTCCGACAGAGCACCGCCGGAAAACAGCTGAACAACAACAGCGCACACACAAAACTAAAGTTTGACAATGCCGTTGGAAAAAACTGTGCTTCAAAGTGTTTTCATAAAAGACCAGTTTTGTACAAAATATGCAAATATGCACAATAGTGTAAACAACATGCTGGTTGAGGGCACAGGCGACCAACAGCCACACCTTAAAATAGAAATGTAAAATGTAAGTAATAATATGAATCTATCTCATTACATCTATGTAAACAAGACCTTCTGCTTGCTAATTTAAAAACAGATATGTAAAAATATAAGTCATCTTTACGCTTCCTATATATAAGAAAAAAATTTCGTTATATGTAAAATAAAACCATTATGTAAAATATCACAAATTACAGAAAACGTTGTACGCTGATGATGCCTCGACGAGAGGCGAAACGCGTCCGTCAAATAAATATTGTCAAAAACAGTTGTACTGGCGTAATTATTAAAGAATAATTATTAATTATAATTAGGTGGTTAGATTCTATCCAATGAAAAAACAATAACGAAACTCATACTTCATGTTGCACCAATCTGTCCATGCCAAAGACATATTTTTTCTTGTAGAAGTAACTACTAATGTTAAAAATGTGAAGCTTAATGTGATATGGACAAACAGTTAGGAAGAATGTAAAAAAAAAAGTGCTCAAAATTCAACAAAGAATTAAAGAATATAATTATTACATTTTTTTCCTAATAGCTTTCCGCCTCTTTAACATAGAGGAAACATATTGGAGGCAAGGAACGGGAAGGAATTTGTACATGGCCTTCTGAAGGAACTATCCCAGCATTTGCCTGGAAGATTTAGGGAAGCCATGGAAAACCGAAATTTGGATGACCAGACGGTGTAACGTGCTTACGTCGGTATGGGTTATTTACAGTTTATATTTTACACTGGTGGCTTTACTGATACTCTTCAAATCACTTCAGGTTAGGTCTGACCGGCCGCCACGTATCCGTATTTTAACCCCGAATATGAAAGGTAATCACTCCAGATCAATTACTTATGGCTACTATCCGTAAGTACAGCTACACAAATTAAACAAAATCTCATGTATTCAGTTTACTGTTTATTACACTCAAGTTTACACAGGTACAACTAGCCACTGAAAACCACCAGATATATAATATTTAATCAGACTTCGATAATCCTTAGACTGCAAGTCCAAATAAGTGGTGAAACTCACTACGTCTCTAGTAACTACCGACGATCCTACTATGACACTCGTATTTGCTGTCCACCGTCCTTGTTTATTTTTGTACTGCACTAAAACCGTTCACATCACTACTAAAACTGTTCATCACTCTTTCTAATGTTCCTTCCGACCAACATATCGTTAATTAGCACAAGGCGCAGTGAATCATAAATACGCGGGCCCTACACTTTTAACTATATCGAAATTCATGCAATAACTCTGTGGTGTTATAACGGGATCCGAATCCAAGGCCCGATTATTGACACTATTCTTTTCTTAATGTCATCATTCTTTCGATGTGTTTGATGCAATCCTCCATCCCTTTCTATCTAGCACTAACTTTTTCATACTATTTACAACATACATCTTCAATTATTTGTTTCATATATTCTAATCTTTGTCTCCTTCTACACTTCTTACCTTCGACTGTTCCCTCCACTAACAAATTAACCACTCCCGCATGTCTCAAAATGTAACCTACCATCATGTCCGTTCTTTGTGTAAGATTCTTCGATAAACTTCTTTCCTCACCCATAATTCCCAAAACACGTTCATTTTCGTATTTGATATGTCCACCTAATTTTCAGCATTCTTGTAAAGCACTACATTTCACGTGCTTCATGTTTCTACTATTCTACGATTTATTCTTAATTCTATTTAAATACAGAAAACTTGATTATAGTCTCAATGACCGTACTCCTATGAATTGCAGATTGTGGAGGGATGGTGGTTTTGTTTGGCATAGAAACGTAAATGAAACATACAAAAAACGACGCAAAATTGTTATTGCGTTGAACGAATGAGTCCATTTATGATCCGTATTTGAATAAGCACATAGAAACTAAAAAATTTATATTTGGCTGGTATCGAGACGTATATTTAACGAAAGAATATCCTTGATTTTAATAAAAGAGCAGGAGACACGAAAATTAATAGTTGCGAATATAAAATGCGCGTGAGCGGCAGTACCCAGACGTGGTGGTCAGTATTCGTACAGGAAATTACCTGTGGCAGCTGTTTGCAGATGGAACTCACATGATTGGGTCTCAATCTACTGCGGCCGCAGGAAACTAATCACAAGCTCAAGCCCTGGGTACCACATACTAGCCAGTGTTGATAACGTGACAGTTCCGAATAATGAGGTAGATGGATCATACCGCTGCCAAGGAACTCCTAGAACTAAAAACTGGACTTAACTTAGGAATTAGTGTGTATTTTACGACGGATAATCAGGAATTAAAATTAGTGTTAATTTTACGACGGATAATCAGGAATTAAAATTAGTGTTAATTTTACGACGGATAATAATTCGTTTCCATACGGTTAATATTTGGTCTAAAATGTATTCTCATGCGTGCTTCATGAAAATTTACATGTATGACAGTAACAGTAGTAGTAGAGCTCATATTCTCAAAATCTTACATAGCACACCTATACTATTATAAACAACTCTCTAAGCGGGATTCGTCTGTCTCTTTGTCCTGTAATCACGAAAAAACTACACAGAATATTTGGTTGGGCTAACTAACGGGGATGGGGGAAACAGATAGGCACCACAGACCACACAGCATTCCAAACGAACACTCTCTTAAGAGATACCTATCAAAGTTCACGATAACACACAGATAAACACTACACCCTTTGGATTCTGTTAATATGGTTTATTGACTGCGTGACCTTGGTTATTTATTCGGTCAGTTATGTTACAATAAACGAAAAACTTTAATAAAACCCCTCCATCAAAGATTAATACTCCAATAAGTGTAATGAAATTGTGGAATTTAAATTACGACGAAGGTTACAAAGATATTACATTACAAATGTTTATGCTTAGGTACTAGAAAAAAAAAGGGGCAAACGCATTACTACGCACTTTATGTCCACGCTAGTATAGCTCCGAAGAACGAGACTAGCTCGTATTTAGCTCTTTATCAACATGGAAGCGAGTGTTTGTTATATACATACTGTTTCATTTCGTCCCTCTGGCTGGCCCCGCGGGATCCCGCATCATTAAAGTCTGTCTGATCCGCAGTCCGCAAAATTTGGCTACAACGTATGTCAGTGTACATGACCCGGTCTACACTGTTAGCCTGTGCCCTTGCAGTTGGCATTTGAGTCGTGGGAACAAATGTTTGTTTTTATTAACCTTCGTCATTTGTAAATAAATAATCTCACTTTTACGTATTTACTAAAACTTAAGTTTGTTTTGAGTACACGTTTCTATAATTTGAGTTATGATGCATATTATTTTCTCACTATATAACAAATATTATTTACGTCTCACACAAGTCATCTGAACTACAAAGTTAAAGCTTTTTATCCACGGTTTCATTATTACGATATTCTGTATTTTCAGATAAAGTAATTGTGACAACTTCCTGTATTTGCCGCTAAAAATTTGATTATTCGTTGATGCGAAACTAATGTTATTGTAATTTTAACTATTGCATACCTATTTATTTAGCAGTTATCTAAAGGCAATTGTATATTCTTTGACTTATTGTCGTCTCGACCACCACCTCAATGCTTTTGAAACAGAGGTTCTTTGACAAAAGCCGCCTGCTTACACGTGCCGCTCTGGCTTTCGATTAATCCCTCTTGGGATGATTTCGTCAATCGCCACAATACATTATTTTTGGGTGAATAGCATGCGTCCTTTCGACTCCTTGTTGTTATTTCGAGTAAAGGCAACAAAAGTTATAATGAAGTATTTATGGGTGTATCGTCGAATTGTGTGTCCGCCGTTTTCCTCACGTGTGAAATTTCGCGTTTATACAACGCAATCCGGCGATACACCCTTAAGGACTTCATTGTAATTATATGCGGAGAAACTCTACTTTCTTACATAAAAATTTAATTTCCACTCTAAAAAAGTCGTTAAACCACTTAAAGTAAATCTAAAATACTTGACTGTTTATATCTTGCTGAGTAGTTACTTTTAATAACAATGAATCAACTATTAGGTCAATCAAGAAATAAGGAGACATAATAATGAATCCCAAAAAAACAGTTGTTGTAAAAATAGACCAAGTCCGGTGCTTGTGCAGTTACAAATGGTGATGACATCTTGTTCTGAGCCAAGTCTACACTTTACAGAGTATATTAACTTTGTGAAATAGAATGCATTCTTTCGGTGTTATAGATCGTTTATTTAGCATAAAAAAATAAACTCTGATGACTTGGCCATTATGTATACCATGTTTTCAAACTGATATGATTTATTGTAAGGCACATAATATAACCTAAGACTGAATATTTCGCAGTTTGATTATTTATTTAAAATTGGTTTAGATTTTTTTTTAAAAGTATAGCTCGAAATATTCTTAAGACAGGCTACAAAAGTTTAATGTCATTTTGACAGTTAAAATATTGTGAACTGCTAATTTTTATCATTTAACATTAAAATTGATTTATTAATTTAGTTAACAGACGTTTATTATTTAATTTGTTAACACTTTAAATAACTATGTTTCCAAAATATGCATCGAGAAACTGTTAGCGCCAATCCCGCGGGATCCAAAACATTGCTGGATTGCAATCCTTACCGGCAATGCGTAAGGAGCATATTGGTGATGTGATTTGTATGGGTATTGTTAGAAGATTTGGAAATTGTACATTGAAAGGAAGAGATGAACATGCCTATAAGCTGGATCTTGATCCCAGACATAAAGAAAAGTCCTTTTGTAGGTAAGGGAGTCAGAAATTTGAACAAATTATTGATCTATATGATGAACAACTTATCAGAAACACTGAAATAATTTAAAACTGAAGTTCGTAATGCGAAAAAGTAGTTGGGTAGTGTTATTGCAGTCAATGAATGTTTACATAAAAAAAGTAAAATGATGGATTAGAAAACCAGAAGTATAGGTATGTGCTCTATAGCAATTAAATTAAATAAAATCTTCGTACGATCAGGAAAGCATTCTCAAAAAATAGTTTTGATGGAAGAAGTCACATTGATAATAATAATAATGAAGCCAACTATAATTTTGTTCATTAAAGTGTGACATACGAGATTCAAGAGCATAAGGAAGCAATACAGAATTCAAGGAGAACAAACTAAAGGAGGCTAGCATAAATTAAAAACATTCAGCTACTGTAAACAATGAGTTAAGGATTAAATGTGATGATATTTCAACGTAATGCAAATTGAAGAAAAATGAAGCGTGTTGATCATAGACATACTTTAAGCAATATTTTTTTAAGAAAAGCAGGAAATGAATAAATTAGAAAATGTTTTCTTATGGCTTTACACTTCGTCGATGTCAACGTCATTAGTGGCTGGAAAGGACTGGGGCAAGGAACGGGAGCCATGACTTCGTTTTTTTTTTCTTTCTTTTTTTGAAGAAACCGTCTGCCTGGAGTGATTTCGGGAAAACATGGAAAACCGAAACCTGAGTTGCGAGACAGAGATTCGAACCTGCGTTAGAAATACAAGTACAAAGGAAACTAGCTCAAAACATGTCTGAATAAGCAGGAACATTAGGAAGAGCAGCTGCAAAGTGTAATAAGGTTAAAGATAATTTTGCATAGATGAAAAATATAGTAATTAATGTTTCTGAGGATAAACAGTTACTTATTTGAAATGAAAAACAGTGAGATTGAGGAAATAAACGAGGATCTATATGAGAACAGCCTGGTTTGTAGAGTGCTGAGAAAAACATATCTGTCGATAGTGATTTTACAGGTGTACATATTTAGTCTCAGTATACCGCAATGCTTTGACATAGTTAAAACCAAGGAAATACAAGAACTGAAATTACTAATTTTTTAGGTGACGAAGTAAAGATCATACAAACTGAGATCTTCAGGTTACGATTTAAGCGTTACACAAACAATTTTCATAAAATTGTAGAATAAAGTAAATAATTACTAAAGACCGGATTATATGCAACACAAAAGCTAGAAATATGCATACAAATATGCATGAAAAATGTTTAAAATGTACATGAAAAGTGTCAAAATATGCAACATTATTTGATATAAAAATAGAAATATTTACATATTTATTTCAAAATCAGCATGCAATTAGTAAGTAGTTGAATAACATATCTATAAATTCAATAATTAACAATTATTTAACTTTTTTTTTACTTTTGTAAACTTGACAAATCGGGTACTGTTCCAAATATTCAATTGTAAGATTGTTTCCCTGATCTCTCAAAATATTTTTATGAGTGCATATCGACCGTTTCCACATTAACTGATGTAACTGGGCAGTATTTGAAATTGGGTGATGTGTTAGTAGTAATTGTGTCTGGAAAAAGTTCACCCGCCCCATTACTAAAACTATCAATTTGACACAAAGGTTTAAAGTCTGGGTTATTGTTCAAAATATTTACAAACTTCACTTTAAGTTTACACAGGAATACCTCTGGCTATGCGGATTTTATTAGTTAACTGATTCAGTAGCTTCACCCATTGAGTTTTTAATACTCGCAGGTATGTGGGAAAAACGAATGCTAATCACAGCTATGGTTTTAATACTAAAATTTTTAAATGCTTCCTTGCATTGACAAACTATCAATCTCTCTCCACTATCAAAGTCGTTTTCTACACCTTTCATGGCCTCGTAATGTTCATTGTAAAACAGTACAGCTTCAACCCACGTCGCCCATCGAGTTACCACTGGTTCCGGAGTTAAAGGCACATTAGGAAATTTTTTTAAAGGCATTATTATGACAACTTGTATTAAGAAACGCTTTATTTGTTGATGAAATGAGTTTATTTACATTTCCAAACGTGGATCGTAGTTCTTCAGCGAGTCGTCGTATACTAAGAGCTGTGCTGCTAATGGATTTTGCCGGCTACAACGTAAGATTTTATTTATTAACTAGGTACACTACCGAAAAATATTATAAATACAGCAAAAATATGCTTCATCACCATGTTTTAGGCACAATATGCAATAACCGGTGAAAATGGGCTTAACATGCAAATGCATATGCAAACGTGCAAATGCATATAATCCGGTCTCTAGAAATTACTAATGTGAATATTACCGTACCATCAGCTCTTATATGACATGGCCTAAAACTATTAAGTATGTATCGTAAGGTGGGTGAGCTGTAACTCTCTGGCCTCGGATTAGGAGGACGCAGGCTTCGAATCCCAAAATCACTATATGCAAATGCCCGAAAGATTCCTTCAAAATCCTTCCCGTTTCTTGCCATCAGTCCTTTTCCGTCTCTAATATAGGTCATGAAACTCTAAATATGATACAAATACTGAAGCTAGATTCCTACAAAAAAAAAGGCAGATATTTTTTTGTTTGACATTTGAACATTCTCATGTAAATCACTCAACTACAGAATAACAGAAAGCTGCAGAAATAATTATTTTTTTTAAAAAGAAAATTATCAGTTTGGAATGATACTTCTGTGCTAGTAAACACAGACTGAAAATGGGGATAACAAAGAAAAACGGTATTTTGCTGCTGGAGGTATGTGTTGCCCTTACGCTTTTGGTATTCCGGAGGACTGTAAGGATACACAGTCTCCTAATATTTAAAGCATTAATGGTTAACGTTCTTTTCATTTTCTTATGTGCTTCTTGTTTAGTTTAATATTTTTTGGTGTACTAATTTGTCTTTTTATTCAATTTGGACGAAAGTTATCTCTGTGGAAATGTATATGATAATCTCTGAACAATGAACGGTGAGTGCAAGAAGATCTTTGGCAGAGAAAAAAAAAGGGAAGTACGTTTAGATAAACTGTGAATTGTATCTGTGCGCGAAGAAGCAGTAAAATTAAAGGCATTTAAAATGAAAACCAAGTGGAGTTTTTATTTGTTTATTTTTTTATGAAGAATAATAAAGAAATGTTAATCTTTAATACTAATAGGAAAGGTTAGTAAAGTAAAAATATTATACGTGGCATCCCGGACAGAGACGAGGAGCTATATAAAACCAGTAAAAAATATTATAGGACGCAGGTTACGATGATTTCGATTTTCCGTGGGTAATGTAGAGATAGTTCTTACAATTACCTCCCGATCCTCGACATCATTCCCTTCCTGGTTCTGGTGACCTTGAGGGTGACAAGCTGCAAGAACAAAGTAGTAAATTCCTTTTCGATTTTCTTCTAACTGTGCGTAGGAATATTTTTATCATGTTCTTTGTTACAACATTCTTTTAAGACTATTTTAAAATATTTCGTGCAACCCTCAGCCCCCCTCCCCCCTTAGTGTCACCAAAATTTAAAAACAATATAATAGATACTAGATTGTATGTTTGTCAATTGAAATAGTTACGTAACAAACAATTAGAAACGATAAAGCGATTCCCAAACAGAAATGAAAGTATCAGAATAGTTCCTTAATCTAGAAAACACAGTTTATCAATATCTCTGTGATCACTGCTTATCGACGCGTGAAGCCTGTTCTATTGCATTCCCGTGATCTTGAACGTTCATAATTTTGCCACGTACGGCTTGAATTTCAAAAAAATTCTTTCTTTATTAATGAAGTTATCAAATTTGAGAACTTAATCTATAAAATGAGACCTCATTTATCGATTTATGTTAAGTACAAAGGCTCGTCACAAACAACATCTTTTAGAAAGAATACAGGGTGTATCAAAAAGAATCATCCGATTTGATACGTCTATATTTCTGAAACTAATATACATATACGAATTTTGTTTTTTGATGAACGGGGAATTCAAAGTTTTTTTTTCATACCGTTTCATAGGTGTTCAATATGCCCCCCTTCAGATGCACGGCATATGTCAATGCGGTATTCAAATTCTTCTTACACTGCAACGAGCATGTCTTGAGTGACAGCTCCCACAGCGACTGTTATGCGATGTCTCAGTTGATTCATTGTTGTTGGTAACGGAGGCACATAAACAGAGTCTTTTTTAAGCCCCCACAAGAAATAATCACATAGTCAGGTCCGGTGACCTTGGAGGCCAGTAATGTAAGGCTCAATCATTTTATTCAGTGCGACCGATCCATCGTTCAGTAATCCATTGATTTAAAAATTCCCGCACTTACAGATGCCAGTGTGGCGGTGCCCCATCCTGCTGGTAAATGAAATCGTTCGAAGCCGGCCTCGGTAGCGTAGGGGCCGCCGGTTCGAATCCGGCCGCGGGCATGGATGTTAAGCGTTGTGTGTCTGTGTGAATGTCCTGTCCGTCCTGTGGCGTCCATACATTGGAAAAATACAATATATATACTGGATGACGACTTATACACTGAAAGAAATAATAATTACATTGAGCTGGCTGTATGGCCTCCGTTGCCAAATGGCAAAAAAAGGTCGTTCGAATCAGTCTCCAACTGTCGGAAAAGAAAGTTCTCAACCATATCGAGATATGCGCTTCCTGTAACCGTGTTCTCGGCAAAGAAAAATTGCCCGTACACCTTTTCCCGTGAAGCTGCACAAAACACATTCAATTTTGGAGAGTCCCTCTCATGTTGTACAACATCATGTGGTTGTTCCGTACCCCATATTCTAACATTATGATGGTTCACCTTACCATTTAAATGGAATGTTACCTCGTCACTAAAGACTAAGCGTGGAAGGAAACTGTTATCCTCCATCTTGCCAAGAAAGAAATTACACAACTCCACGCGTTGTTGTTTGTCACCTTCACGAAGAGGTTGCAGTAGCTGAATTTTGTATGGTTTCATGTGTAAACGTCGACGCAACACACGCCCGACGGACCTCGGGGCATGTTGAGCTGTCGACCTGCACGGCGAATGGATTTCTGCGGACTCCTTGTGAATGTATGGTGGATGCGTTCAACGTGTGCGTCAGACACTCGGGGGCGGCCCGGCGATTTGCCTTTACTCAAGCAACCTGTTTCTCAGAATTGTTTATACCATCGCCTAATGCTCTGTGCTGTAAGAGGATCCAAACCATACCTAGTTCGAAAGTCATGCTGAACAGTTGTTACTGACCCGGACTGCGCAAAACGTAGAACTCAAAATGCTTTCTGTTGTCCCGACGCCATTTTTACTATAACTGAAGTGGGCGCACACTGCTGCTACCTAGCAGGAAACATGTGAAACTCAAGAGTTTGCTGTTTCCAACAGTACGTAGCTCACGCACATATCTCAAACAACATAATAGTTATGATTTTTTGGATACACCCTGTATATATAAACATATATATATATATATATATATATATATATATATATATATACATACTAACTGACCCGGTCACGTGTTGCTGTGACTCAGTAGTTATAATACGCTGAATCAATGTTATTCCAAACTACCTAATGTAGTCAAATTAATATTCACTTATAAAGACAAAAATGTTTTAGCTGATTTGAAAATTCAAAAGTAATTGGTAAAGATTTGAAATTAAGGAAAAACGAATATAAAGATTTTTAATTACATTTTATTACAAATTACTTAAAAAATTTATATTTATAAAAATAAATAAACTATTTTTTATTTATTTATAAATTGAAATTTCAGTTTTATATATGAGGTAGATGAAGTTGATTTTGAAAAATTTCACAATTATTTTAAATTATTACAATTTATAATTTTAATTTATCTAAGCGCTAATTGGTATACAATATTTTTGGTTAGCCTGTCTTTTGCTAATACAAATAGATTTGATGGTTTCCCCACACGTGAGCAGGTGACATGGAGAAACACGTATTTTCCAAGTCCAAGCGGCAAACGGACATTGTTTGGCCTTGAGACTTATTTATGGTCATAGCGAAAGCCAAACGAATGGGAAATTGAAGCCTTTTAAATGGTATTGGAGATTCTGACGGTATCATTGGAATACGTGGCAACAGGACAATTTCTCCTTTAAACTTTCCAGTCAAAATAGTTGCTTCAAGAACATTTCCGATGATCCTTTTGATGACCAAACGAGTACCGTTACATAATCTAAGTGGATTCAAATTCCGAAGTAGAATAATCGGTGAACCAATCTTTAACCGAAGATTGTGTGGTGGCATTCCTGGTATATCCAAAGAATTTAAAATCTCAGTTGGAAAATTTACGGATTCATTTTTATCTACAACAGTGTCTATTGATTTAAAAGACATCAGATCACCTGGCAACAACTGTTGTATCTGGAAGTTAATTTCGTTGACATCAACATTTTTTGCTGCCAAAATAGCACGATTACTGAGCCAATTATGATCTGAGTAATTATTTGAAATATACGGAAACACACTCTTAATTAGTTCATTTTTTGAGTGAACAACAGTGCAGAATTTGTCTGGCAATATGATGTATTGTGTATTTCGATGCAGTTCTATTCCACCATTTCCAATATTGAGCAATTGCTTACAAAATACTTGTGCCGATGGATCATTTTGCAATTGTACTCGCATGTTAATGGTCAATCGAAGTGTTTCGATATTCCGCCATAAAAACGATTGTTTTAAACATGGGTTAATCTCATCGGCAAAAGTAGAGCGAGGAATCACTGGTAATGTCTGTAGGAAGTCACCAGACAGTAGTAGGACAGTACCACCGAAATGTTTATCGTTGCCTTTCAAATCTTGCATAGTTCTATGAAATGCTTCGAGCGAATGTTTATGAGCCATAGTACACTCATCAGAAATTATAATTGAACATTTTTGGAACACTGCAGCCATTCCGCTTTTTTTTTTCTTTTTTTTTTAATGTTCCACATTGCGTTTTGTTTGTTATGAATGTCTATTGGCAGCTTAAATACCGAATGTGTGGTTCGCCCACCATCTAACAAAGTGGCATCAATGCCTGACGATGCAATTGCCAATGCCATTTTCTGTTGCGACCGTACCTTCGCAAGGATCAATGATATTAAAAATGTCTTACCCGTTCCACCCGGTGCGTCCAAGGAAAAAAAAAAACGCCTTGTTCAGCATCAACAGTCAGCGTAATCCGATTATAATTTTTTTTTTGTTCTGCTGTCAGTAATGGTTCATTATTCGCAATAATTGTAGCTAAGTCCACATTGTTATACTGTTGTTCTCGTTGCAGATCACTGTTAACTAAGTCGATGGCCGGGCTATCAGGTGATGGCATACCATAATGATTAAATGGTAAATTTGAAATTAAAATATATAATTCTTCGATTAACACTAATGCTTTAGTACACATATTTTCGAAATCAGATTTCGAATATGGCAGGATTCCAAGGTAGAGGGGAGAAGAAAACGGGTGCAAAATGGTCTGACGAGAGAAAGAGAAAACACAGTGCAATAATGAAGGAGTACTGGAGAGGAAGAAAGAAAAAAACAACAGGGGAAGAATTGCAATTCAAACGTGGTCCCTAGCTGGCCATAACGAAAAGAAGAAGAAAAATGAGAAGCAAGCAACAAATACTTACACGTTTTGGAATTTATCGTAACTTTTTCTTCAATGTTATATTCATGTGTGTAATTACTTTGTTGTTAAATATAATAACATACAAACGATATACAACATAATACACAGCACAATTATAAAAATGATACTACACGAAAAATTCACGAAACTGGGTTATGTCATTCATAAAACACATATGACGTGGAGTAGACTGTAACATAAATAAATAGAAACACAACGCCATCTACTGGATGGTTACCCAACCTAGATAACCAAGTGTTTTGTCGATAAATTAATACATCGCCATCTGTTAGAAACCTATGAAACTATAATAATAATTTCGTGCGGTCGTAATGACCTGGTGACAGGGTTTCTATTGGTTGCGCATTCCACCCCTGCGCTGGAGGTGAAGGCAGAGTAAAGTGCATATAAAAATCTCCGCCGGCACAGCGATTCGAACCAGGAACCGTTGGATCTCCAGTCGGACGCCTTAATCACTGAGCCACCAGAACACTCAAACTTACGGCACTTACAAATAATTACAAACCATTGACCTATGACAAACATTGAACAAACATTTAATTAGCAACAACAAATATTACGGTCAATAATCGAGATAAAAACCATCCTATCTTTTAAGTTGGTCCAAATTACACACAGTAAGCCAAATTTCATCAGAATCATTTAAGTAGTTTCAGAGTTCATCTCGGACAAACATCGTGACGCGAGATTATTATATATATATATATATATATGTGTGTGTGTGTGTTACGGTACTGACATAATAGTGAATGACACTTATAACTCTGGTGTTGCGCAATCCAAATCAGCTTGTTGGGTAAAATGTTTAAGAGTTTCTTTTACGACTGAAATAAATATTAAAGCATAACATCTGCTTGTCGTATTTTGAACAGTTTAATGTCGCAGTTATCAAGTTTTATTGACGACAAAGGTAATGATTACTAACTGCTACCATAAGAGAAGTGATATCGTGTTGTGTGAAACCTATACCGGGCTCTCGTTCTATCTTCTTCTAAAATGATGGCTTTAACCTCCTCCCCTGCCTCCTTTAAGCCAGGTGATTAAGCCGATTATCAGAATCTCCTCTTCCAAGAAATCTCGCTGAAAATTTGTCTTCAGAGAGCTCTTGCAACGAATTTGCCTACCTGCCCTATTATTTAGTCTCTGGATATTACAGACTTCCACCTACTATTAATAATTTCATGTGGTCTTTTTAGGACCGGGTTGATAGAGCTTTTTTTTTACCGACTGGCCAATCCGCCTTTGCCTTCGCCCGGTAATCCTACCGGATATAGGGCACCTACTGTTTAACCTAAAATAAGAATCAACGAATCGTTCTAGCGTACTTCATATACACAAAGCAAGCTTTACCACAGTTGTAGTTCGCGTTAAGGGCGTTTCTAAATCACAGCCAAGACCGGGGTTCAAACCGGGTACTTCTCAATCTCCAGTCAGATGCCTTAACCATTGAGCCAATAGACGGTTTTATACCATTGTCGTAAACAAATATTTTGGTTCTAGATCATACTAAATATAGTTGTCGCATCAGTTCAGACATGGTTATACCTGGTGTTAGTTATCGTGTAGTGAATCACGGTTCATCAGAAATCATAACATTATATACAATACGTGGTTCTTGGTTCTGTACATTTCTGCAAGAGATGTCTGCCATAGTCAACACAGGAGTCTGTAATAAGCTTTGCTACCTGTCTCGGTTGCTGAAACCGAGTATTGTAATCTCGCATTCGGGAGGACATCGGTTCGGATCCCCTTCCGGTCATCGAAATTTCGTTTTTCAATGGATTCCAGAAATCACTCCAAGCGAAAGCCGGGATGGTTCCGCCAAAAGGCCATGGCAAATTAATTCCATTTTATGTATCTAGTCCTATCATTTCGACATCTGCATACGGCCATAAAAAAGGTTGCTGAAACAGTTCAGTCTACTGGCCCCGACGCAAAAAAATTAATGCATTTCATGCATATCCTCATTTAAGCTGCGGATACAAAGAAAACAAAATTCAGTGGATAGAACAGTGCGAAACCATGTTTAAGGAAAGACGTTTGTGGAAGAGTCTGACAGAAAGAAGGGACAGGCTGGTGGGTCACGTTTTAAGACATGCGGGGTTGGTTAATTTGTCGGTGGAGGGAACAATCGAAGAAGAGCTGTAGATGAAGACAGAGATTAGAACATATGAAACAGATATTTTTGAATAAAGATGAAAGTCAATAAAAAACAGTTTTTAGAAGACGGATTTTTATTCAAAAATATTTATGCAACAACTGCGGAACATGGCCTACAACAAGATTACTGATATGAAACAGATAATTGAGGACGAAGGTTGTAAGGAGTATGTTGAGATGAAGAGGTTAGCACAAGATCCAGTCACATTTGCTAAATTTAAATATCCTATGTCTGTGAATCTTTAACAAGACTGTTACAAACTTCAGATCTTTACAGATCCAGAAATTCTATTTTGTTTTTCAATTGTTGTACGGATTCATTCCGAAATGAATCACAATTTTGTCACCAGATAATGTCGAACAGCTTGTCACTGCCCTTTCAGTTGTCGCAGAGACACCTGATTGGTCTAATTGAAGCTCCGTCTCTCAAGAAAACACAGACATCTTGTTTAGTTCTGTTTTCGTAGCACTGCAAACAGGACTTCTTTCTCCAGATTGATAACAATAACCATCAAAAGGATCGTCAATAATATACATCTGTCTTATCTTTCTCTCTTCAGCTTTATTTCTTTCTCACTAAGGTTGAGTGGTTCTTACTATTTATGTTCCTTAGATATATCTTAGTCGTTTCTCATTTGTTTATCGGCCAGATATACTGCTGTCATTGGTAAAATTTCACGCCTCTGGAATAACGTTTCTTCAAAACGCACTCGCCCAGATATCGACAGTAACAATATTGTTACCGCCGATCCTCTAATGCTATGAAAGACGCTTCGTATACTACCACTAATATGGTGAGATTGGTATCATATATCAGGCTTGTGTTTAGCCGAATATAGATTCTAATTTCTTAGTTATATACGAAAGTGAATATATCTTAATTAAAATGTCATAAATAACACTAAGAGCGGAAACGTATTGCAAAACATGAGGCTAAATTGCCACCGTGGCACTAAATCTACTTTTTTTTTTTTTTTTTAGAAAAAATACAAAAAAAAAATACAAACGTAATTAAAGTCAGTCATTAGTCGCGGCATTCAGTACAAGAGTCCTACATATATCTTTCTCTCTTCGTTACGAAATATCCTAATTTAATTAACCAGTATTAAATAACGAAAACACTAAACCTTCAGGAATAAGAAAATACTAGACAGTACGAATTTTGGAGGTTTGTAATAAGATAAAAGTAGAAACAGCTCATTTGTAGCAATTGATTTTTACTCCAGAAAACACACACACACAAAGATATCTAGCGGTATTGCGACACCCGCGAAGCCTAGCAGGTTGACTCTGAACTATCGCAGACTCGTGACCTTGAATGTTCATAATTTTGCCATTCACGGGTTAAATTTCGAAAAATTCCTGTCTTAATTGATGATGTTAACAAAGCGGAAAACTTAAGCTTTAAAATGATACCTCATTAATTGATTTTGGTTATGATGGGAGAAAGATGGTTCACCACAAAAAAACAGCTTTTAGACATAATATATATGATGTAAATCTGCCCCGTGTAAACAAAACTTGTTTCGAAAATGAGTAAAACTAAAAAATTCTGTTTTTCTATGTCCAGACTTTTACAAGCTTATTTTGGCTAAATTTCAATGTAAATTACCACGTTCCAGGTTTACACTAACACAAATACGTAAATATTATGATGAACTTGTTTGTTTCATTTTAATGCTCATTTTCTTTCTTTATTAGTGGGAAGCATGTTATGACTGGAAGCGTTCGCCGGTATTTATTGAAGGTAAAAATCATACAGGAGCAGTTTTGGTATGACTCCTGCAACGAGATGAAGAGTCGATCACAATGACGATCCAGTAATAGATTTTTATTCAAAGACTGTAAATTTTCTCCTTATCTATAGTGGGAATAAGATCAGTGAGACTATAAATGCTGCAGTCCAAAAATTCCTTCCTTCAGCATTTAGATAATCTAAGAGAATGTGGCAGGTGCATTCCAAAAGTCACACAAGCATCATTGAGTCTAACCGCTTCAGTAAATAAACTGTGTACATTCTATACAAAATAAAATTGGGGCATATTTCTATTCGAACTTTTTAATTATTTTGTCATTTCCTATCCGCCACCGAAACAAACCTAGCGTGGTGGTTGAGCGGTAACGCCTTGGCCTCGTGTTCGGAAGGAGGCGGTTTCGAATCCCCGTGAGGCCATCAAAATTTGGGTTATCCATGGTTTCCCCAAATCACTCCAGACGAATGCCGGGATGGTCCCATTAAAAGGCCATGGCCGAATTCCTTCCCGCATCTAATGACCTGCCCGTCGACGAGGCGTAAAGCCGGAAGAATAATTCTAGTACATGACAGAACAGAGGCGACATATCTGGACAACTGTTAGTATATTACTACACAAAAGAAGAATAGTGGTTAAATACGTGTGTGAAGTACCGAATTGGTCCACAAGTATTTTTAATTGCTTTCGAACAAAAAATTGAAATGGTTAATTTCTTAGTTTTCCAATATACCCGCGATTCCGAGGGCTGTACATTAAACGAAACCCCATAGAATTCAGACCAGAAGTTTTTGCATGAATCACATTCAGCGAAGAATTTTCTTAAAATTATCACTTTACAATCTCACATCAAATTGAAATATACCCTGTTTTACCAGAAGGACAATGGGCTATGCATTAACCACAACACCATCACAATATAATCAGTAGTTTTTTCGGAACTTTATCCTACATTTACTGTTTCTGCAACAAGACGTCAAAATAAAACATGCCCCCTCTAATACGCGAGACAATAAACTGTGCATGAAACGAAACCCCGTCAAAATATGACCAGTAGTTTTTGGGTGAATCGCGTTCGGAAAAAACCAACATTATTTCTTTTAATTTCTCATTTTTCGACGTCTCATCAAACATAAACATTTTCTATTTTAACCGCGAGACAATGAACTTTACATTAAAAAAAAAATTTTTTTTGCGTTATTACCGTTTATCCTATCTTTCAGACAGACAAACAAACACATTAAAAAAAAGTTGATTCCTTCTCTATAATTTATTAATAGTATTCCAACTCATTTTTTAAAAAAAAGGATATCAGATGAATAGACTTTTTTCCGGTTACACTTTTATTGTAAGCATAGATTCTCTAAAATTCGCTAAAATTATGTATATATCGATTTTCTTGGCATTAGGATGAACGAGTTATGTCACTTGATTCGTAGTAACTGCAGATTAACGATTGTTAGAATATTATATGAATGGCAGCGTGACAACACTAATAGAATGTAGTGTGAAAATTTTCCGTTAGCCAGCCACTTATTGCCTCAAACACTGTAAACATCAGGTAGCAAACAAAATACGAATAAAATAAATTTTTTCAAGTAAATACGTTTGTTTTGTATCCTTATTTTATTGTACAGTCTTGGTTCATATTAAGAGCATCATATTGAATTCCCTCCCACATCAGTCATGTTGGTTTGTAAGGTAATGCTGAAATTACCTCCCAAATCAAAATATTAAATGGTTATTTGATAGGATTCACAAACTTAGTGATAGAAAAAGAAAGGTGAGAAATCAATTCATTGTATTTTAAATATTTTGTTCGGTAAATGATGAATCTATTGCACAGCATCAGAAATAACTTTATTCAAAATATTCTGGTGACTTCAGCTGAAAGATAAATTTACTGTAGCTTTCTTTATCTGTTTCGAAAATAATTTCACTTGTATGCGGTCGGTCAAAGATTGAGTTGATACAACAGCACCTCAATATTCACTTGTAATTGTAATTCTAATATTAAATTAAATTGACAATATTCCTTAAAATTACTAAAAGTTATTTTTTAGTATTGTTCCGCAGAAAAAGGCAATACGACCCAACACAGTGGATGATACTTGATCCGGCCAACAACCTTCCAAAGTGGTAATGACAAGAGTCAGGTAGCGACAGGCCCCAACGACCGTAATGAAAACACTTGCTATCTGATCAGCGCTCAAAGAAGCGAGAGAGGTTGTGCACTACGACCAGCAATTTTACAAAAGCATTTTCTCTCAAGCACCTCAACTTTTCAATTGTACTAATGTCCATGCGTACCACTAGCCGTCCTGACGGCGCTTTTATTTTATTGCTTACGTCATTACAGGCGGGAAAGCAGTTTTAAATTGTTCGCTAATGATGCGGTCATTTGTAGCGAAGTCGCGATCTGGATGCTACTTCGGCAAGGTGCGACGAATGCCAACTTCCACTAAATTGTAAAAAGTGCAAGGTAATGTGCATAACTAACAAAATAATCCAATTGTTTAGAAATACAAAGTAAACAGCTAAGTTATTGATATGGTCGATTCTGTGAAACATACAAAGGAACATGAAATGGAACTTACACATTAATTCGTTAGTAGGTAGAGCTACTTCTAGGCTACGATTCCTAGGTCAAGTCTTGAAAAATTGTAATGAACAAACAAAGGAGATAGCGTACAATTCTCTTGTGCGTCCACATTTGGACTACTGTTGTGCCGTTTGGGATCCGTTTCGTAAGGGGTTGATTGACAGTATAGAGAAAGTACAGAGAAGAGCCGCTCGATTCGTGACCGCTTGCTACAGTCCTTATGAAAGCGTCACAGAACTGATTAGTAGACTGGGCTGGGAGTCTCTGGTAGATAGACGCCGCACGTTTCGTTTAAACTCATTGGTAAACATGTGTATTCCCACTTTCACTTACGAGTGAGGTGAAATACTTCGTGTACCAACCTATTTGAGTCGCAAGGACAGGAAAGATAAGATTAAAAAGATAAGGTGCCGCACTGATGCTTATATGAATTTATTTTTCCCTCGTACCATTAGGGATTGTAGTGCACAGCGAAGAGATTGGTTTTGGTGCTGAGCACCCTCTGCCACCCACAATTTTGTGAATTGCAGAGTATATATGTAGATGTAGATGAAGGGACTGGGGACAAGGATTAGGAAGGAATTCTGCCATAGCCTTTTGAATAAGGCATCCCACCATTCGCTTGAAATTATTTGGGGAAAGCATGGAAAACCCAAATCTGGATGTCCGGACGGGGATTTGAACCGCCGTCCTCCTCCGCCAACATCTGAATGCTGGGACGGCCCCTAATTTGTGCCTCATAAACTACACATTTCAAAAATTCATTTATCACACACAGAACATTCGTGGTTATTATAAATGATTGAATCTATGTCACAAATGTACTGAAGCTATATTATTTTACATGTTGTACGAAACATTACAGGCCTATAAAGTTTTGCGGCTGCGTTTCAAGAGCACCTACGTGAGTAGTGAGGTTGAGATCGCTGATCAGCAATTCTTATCGTGACCTTCACGCTCTCCCGACCAAACCCCATGCGATTTTTTGGGTGGGATTATGTGAAAGATTCAGTTTTTAAGCCTCCTCTAGCAACAAACCTACCAGAACTGTGAGCTGGCATCAACAGCGCTTTTGAACAGGTAGATAGGGACATGTTGCATGGAGTGTGGCAAGTACTTGATATCTGCAGAATCCATAAGCGGCACATATAGATCACTTGTAATATGCCAAAAAAAACTGTTTGAAATTGTGTATATTACTTTATAGCTTTGTGACAGTATGTCAAATAATATAGCTACAGTATATTTGCGAAATCACTTTTAGTCATTTATAACAACCCTGTAGTTACACGTTTCGTTGACAGATGGCGAGGCATCATCCTTCCATTTTTCAGTGATCAGCCAAAACATTATGACCACCTACTTACTACCATATTGGTTCACCTTTCGAACAGCGATTCGGCGTAGCATGGATTCTACAAATCCTTGGTAGGCTTACAGAGGTATCTGACACCAGATTTCTACGCACAGATCATGAAATTCCCTTAAATTATGGGCCAGAGGATTAATGGACGTGTCACCTGGGAACTAGCATCTCGGAAACGGAGAGACTGGTCGGCTGTTCGCGTGCCACTGTAGTGAGCATCTGGTGAAAGTGTTTGAAGGACGGTGAAACCACGAGTAGGCTACAATGTCGTGGACACCCACGTCAATCACAGAACGAGGAGGTCGGAGGTTTGCCCGCTCTGTGAACCAGGATATGGGATGATCTGTGGCAGAATCGTGATTCTTGTGCTCTGAAACACTTCTGGAAGTACCAGAGTTGCGCTCTTCCGTCAGATCTTCCCTTTTCTGCTTTACAGAGCGGGCAAGCCACTACATTGTCGCCTACTCGTGGTTTCACCGTCCTTCAAACACTTTCCTTAAATGCTCACTACAGAAGCACATGAACAGCCGACCAGTCTCTCCATTTCAGAGATGATCGTTCCCAGATGCAGGGCCGACAAACCACTGGAGCATAATTTAAGTGAATTTCTGCCTGTGCGTAGAAATCTGGTGTCAGATACCTCTGGTAGCCTACCGAAGACTCGTAGAATCCATGCTACGCTGAATCGCAGCTGTATTGCGTTCAAAAGGTGCTCAATAAGCTGGTAATTATGTGGTCATATTGTTTTGGCTGATCGGTGTATGTGAAAAGTAACGGGATACTACCACTTTAAATTTTACCTAGTAGTCCAGACGAGAGCATGGAGGGCAGCCATGTGAAAACATACCTGGTGATGGATGGTGAAGATGAAAGTGAAGTGGTACTCAGAAAAAGTCAAAACTACGAATTGCAAAATAGTTACTCAGTTGCTGGTAGTGAAGAAGTGACGCCGACAATCCGGCCAATCAGAAGTGTAATGCTCACTGGCTGCCGTGGCTCAGCAAGCAGGCAGGACGGGTGGGAATATTCAACCTGCGGATTTCGACCGTTAGTCTGGCAGATTTGGATTCAGTCTCGGGACATGGCAAGTCGCTTTGCTGGGAACGTGATGTCGTAGTATGTTACGCCCTGAGTAACTTGGGAGATCACATTTATCAGGTATTAGTGGCTCCTGGGTTCGACGCCTCTTCGCAAACGAGAGCTACGTGGTCATCAGACGACTTCCTCCTATCAATGCAGAGATCGAGGTGTTTCCTGATCTACAACTACCTGCAGTGGATGCGCTCCATTGCATGCCGGCACACGAAATATGACCCAGTAACCTTCCTGTTCACTTATGCCAAAAAGATTTGTCTCGAGCTCTATAAATTCATGACGAATATGAGCAGCAAAGAGAATTTTGTTTGCTACTTCTTTTCAATTTTACTGTGAATTTTTTTAACTTATGGCTTTACGCCTCGTCGACATCGAGATCATTATAGGCGGGATGGGACTGGGGACAAGCAACGGGAAGGAATTCGACCATGTTGTCTTGAAGGAAGAATCCCAGCAGTCGCCTTGAGTGATTTGGGGAAACCGCGGAAAACCCAAATCTGGATGCCCGGACGGGGATTCGAACCTGTGTCCTCCGCAATGCGAGACCAGAGCGTTAACCACACGCGGTTTTACTGTGAAATAAACAATCTAATTTGCCTTAACTTTATCCATAACAAAATGGATTAGTGAAAGTCTGCAACTGTTTCAAATTGAGGGTAAACAAATTAAAATCTGCGACACAGTTACTTTTGTTGCTTTAATTTATTTTGTGCATGACGCGTTTCGGGAATTTATTCCCATTTTCAAACGCACTATAAGTAGGCTTACATGTTTTTAGTTATAGAAATATGAGGAGTCGTTGTGTTTGTTTCTGCTGGACGTTTGTACAGTTTTCATGTGATTTCTGGAAAAGAATTTTGGGATGCAGTACTATGGTATGAATACTATGTAATAAAACATGAATGGAAACATTTTTCTTATCACTTACGTTTTTGAAGGTTTCTGACGAAAATGGCAACACAGAGACACACACAAATACATCCTTAAATTACACAAACGTTATGGATGATGAACACAGATTGATAGTTTGTGTATTGTACACAAGGCAAAGATGATTTAAAGAATTAACATTTATACAATTCAAAGATGATATGCTTGAAGCCTAGACATAATAAAGGATATTATTATTACATAAAAGAGTTTTGTATATGATTTAGAAATGTGCTTAATATTATTAATTACATAAGAGTTAGGATTTAGCGGATGATACATAATTTATAATAAGGCATCAAAACATTTAAAAAAGGTTACAGATTCACTATCTAACTTTTCATTTAATACTGTATCCTTAGATGATTTATGATTTAAATAAATTTCGAATTCTTCCATTAAGTCTATATGGTGGCTTTTATTTATGTGGTGGAGTACCTTCAAATCTTTGTTAATGTCATTGAAGGGGTGGCTGGTGTTGTGTATATGTGTGGCTATTGCTGATTTTGTGTGTTGTCCCTTTTTGAAGGCATTGATGTGCTCTAAGTATCTTGTATGGAAATTTCTGCCAGTTTGACCTATATAGAATTTTGAGCATTGGTTACATGTTATTTTGTAAATGCCTGATTCTAGCATTGGGTCTGCGTTAGTGTTAATATTGTGTCTTAATTTTTGTTGTAATTTGTTTTTGGTTCTGAAACCTATTTTAATTTTGTGTGATTTAAGCATATTAGCAATTGTTTGGGATATTTTGCCTACATAAGGGATGCTGGAAACAAATTTTTCTGGTTGTTTTGCATCTTTAATGAAATTGGTATTCTCATTTTAGTTTATTTTCATTTCAATTTTGTCTATCATCTGGCTGGGGTATTGATTAGCTACAGCAATTTGTTTTATTATATCAAGCTCGTAATCATGGTTGGCTTTGTTTAAGGGGATATTATTGGCCCTGTGCACCATGGACCTGTAGGCTGCCTGTTTATGTGCATTGGGGTGGCAAGATGCTGATGGTATGGTGCAATCAGTCATTGTATTTTTTCTATAGACAGTGAAGTTGTCTATAGAAAAAATACAATGACTGATTGCACCATACCATCAGCATCTTGCCACCCCAATGCACATAAACAGGCAGCCTACAGGTCCATGGTGCACAGGGCCAATAATATCCCCTTAAACAAAGCCAACCATGATTACGAGCTTGATATAATAAAACAAATTGCTGTAGCTAATCAATACCCCAGCCAGATGATAGACAAAATTGAAATGAAAATAAACTAAAATAAGAATACCAATTTCATTAAAGATGCAAAACAACCAGAAAAATTTGTTTCCAGCATCCCTTATGTAGGCAAAATATCCCAAACAATTGCTAATGTGCTTAAATCACACAAAATTAAAATAGGTTTCAGAACCAAAAACAAATTACAACAAAATTAAGACACAATATTAACACTAACGCAGACCCAATGCTAGAATCAGGCATTTACAAAATAACATGTAACCAATGCTCAAAATTCTATATAGGTCAAACTGGCAGAAATTTCCATACAAGATACTTAGAGCACATCAATGCCTTCAAAAAGGGACAACACACAAAATCAGCAATAGCCACACATATACACAACACCAGCCACCCCTTCAATGACATTAACAAAGATTTGAAGGTACTCCACCACATAAATAAAAGCCACCATATGGACTTAATGGAAGAATTCGAAATTTATTTAAATCATAAATCATCTAAGGATACAATATTAAATGAAAAGTTAGATAGTGAATCTGTTAAATGTTTTGACGCCTTATTATAAATTATGTATCATCCGCTAAATCCTAACTCTTATGTAATTATTAATATTAAGCACATTTCTAAATCATATACAAAACTCTTTTATGTAATAATAATATCCTTTATTATGTCTAGGCTTCAAGCATATCATCTTTGAATTGTATAAATGTTAATTCTTTAAATCATCTTTGCCTTGTGTACAATACACAAACTTTCAATCTGTGTTCATCATCCATAACGTTTGTGTAATTTAAGGATGTATTTGTGTGTGTTTCTGTGTTGCCATTTTCGTCAGAAACCTTCAAAAACGTAAGTGATAAGAAAAATGTTTCCATTCATGTTTTATTACATAGTCTTTATACCATAGTACAGCATCACAAAATTCATTTCCAGAAATCACATGAAAACTGTACAAACGTCCAGCAGAAACAAACACAACGACTCCTCATATTTCTATAACTAAAAACATGTAAACCTACTTATAGTGCGTTTGAAAATGGGAATAAATTCCCGAAACGCGTCATGCACAAAATAAATTAAAGCAACAAAAGTAACTGTGTCGCAGATTTTCATTTGTTTACCCTCAATCTAATTTGCATTCAGGTTTGGGAAGGTGTTAATTGTAATAACTTCGTTTACAGATAAGATTCATTGAGGTTTAATTCTTTGTAGTAATACTGTCCCAACCATCTCCTCCAGTTGTTCACTTTCTTCTTATAATTATGGATATTTAATTATTTTTGTTAATCTTTGAAAAATAGACAAGACGTCCAGCCATCAAACTGATTATTATTATTAATTTGGTAGACACATTTTTGCCCGCTCCACCTTGTTATGTGGTTGGATCTAATTTTCAGGCAGCGTAGCAGAGGTAGTGATGCGCGATTCCTAATCAACCGCAGTGTGTATGGATACTACACAGATGACGATGGGGACGTTAAGCTTGACAGATTACTGAGTAGGCCTAAAGGGGTCGGTACCGGGATTAACACGGCGCACTGGGGAAGGCAATGGTAAACCTCCCCACGGAGGGTAATCACTTTCACTCGGACACGGGTATCATATTTTGTGAATGTTTCTAAAATAGATTCATGTCGTCCAACGTTCGTATTCATTATTATTACTGACAGCGGGTGTTCTGCCATGTGCGACTTCTCAACAACAGCCTCTGTTGAAGATGACACTGCGACAGAAAGTCACAGTCGGTCGAGGAACGTCCGAGAAGAATTTTTGTCACCTTTACTCCGGGAAAGAGGAACGATATTTTAATTATTATTAATTTTGTACACATATTTATAACATTTGCATAACAGCCATAATTCTAGATTAGACCCTTTTGTTATTTAAGTATTGTCTGCTCAATTTTTTTTAAAAATAATGGCTTTACGCCTCGTCGACGTTGAGGTCATTAGAGACGGGATGGGATTGGCGACAAGGAATTGGAAGAATTCGGCCATGGCTTTTTGAAGGAAGCATCCCGACATTAACCTGGAGTGATCTGGGGAAACCATGGAAAACCCAAATCTGGATGCCCGAACGGGGATTCGAACCGCCGTCCTCCCGAATGCGAGGCCAGAGCGTTAATCACTCACCCACCATACGCTCGGTAAGGAAAAAAAATACTACACGATAAAGTGTAGCAGGGTCATCCATGTAAACGAAGCAGGACGTTTCGTGGGCATCATCGTCATGCCTTAGTACTTTCACCAATCCTGAAGTGGTGTAAGAGGAATTGTGAGAGGATTGGGACGAGGAATGTGTGCTTCTCCCCTTGCCACAGGTCTCTCGGCTGTAACTGGTTGAGTTTCAATCACGTGGTTTGTATGTGTATTCTTTTACCGGTACGCTCAGGAAAGATTTCGGTTTTCGATGGTTTCCTGAAAGCACTCCAAGCGAATGCTGGGATGGTTCCTTGGAATGGCCAAGGACGAATTCCTTCCCGTTCCTTGCTCCTCAACCCCTCCCACCAATGTCAGCGAGGTGTAAAACCTAATGACAAATGAAAATTTTTACCGGTCGCAAGTCTTTTGATCCCTGTCCCATAGGCTTCATAAGCGATTTAATTCTGCGATTATTTCTTGTAGTGTTAGGATCCACTTTTCCTGTTATATGTATTACAAGAATTTTGTCTTATTACTGACAACTTTTACTTAATTGTTTCTGTTTTTAAAGATATGCTTATTACAATTTCAATTTATTGTTGACTACTCATTCTGCAGTGATGGTAATTTTTCTGCTAATGTATTTTACCTGTTTCGGTATTATTTAATAACTTGAATGTTTGGGGACTGTTCAGTCTGCCAGTAAAGGCCCCTGCCAGGCAGACCTCACACACAACGCGCCTGCACGCCGGGATACATATACGACTCCAAACAGGCGCAGAGACATCAAAACAAACCAGGAAAACAAATAGAATCATCTAGAAGCTAAGTGGGACTATTTCTTACAGAGGTCGCCGTACTACCACACAACGGAATTCCTGCGCCAGGCCGCCTATATAAGCGTAGCCGGCCGCTCCACCGCCAGTTCCGGCCTGACCGCGGAACCAGCTTCAACTACAGAAGACCACCGGAAGTTCGCGAGAAGTAGAAGCCGTCTCTCTCTACCCCGGATCAGGACCAGGCTAAATTTCTCGACGGTCATCCGCTAACTGTACCACATTGTTATTGTTTACCAGTGTTTTGTGTACATAGTAATAAACCTCAAGGAACCATTAAGTGTAGTTCACTTCAGTGGCGACGAAGGTTGGGATAAGAACTCTCGACCATCATGGCTACGCCAGCAGCACCTACGGAATGGCAACAGTTCCTCCAAGGACTTCTACATCAGTTCTTCGAATCTCAGAGACAACTGATTGCGGAAGTCAGGAATCTCCGCCAACCCACGGCCCCGCCTCCGTTCCCAGCATTCAACGACGACGTCGAAGAATGGGAGACCTACGAGAAGCGCATAAAACAACACTTCGCAATTCATCACATATCCAAAGAAGAAGACCAGCGTGCATATTTCCTTTCCTGGAACCAATCAAAGATGTATGTCTTGCTCACCAAACTTCAGCCACAAGACCCCGACACCCTCACCTTCACGACCATCTGTACGACACTGAATGCATACTACAGACGCCGGTACCATGTCGTCGCGGCCCGCGTCGAATTCTATCAATGCCGGAAGAAGCCCGATCAGACGTATCGCCAGTGGGCGGCCGAACTCCAAGGCCTTAGCAGAAAATGTAAGTTTCAAACTCGTTGTTCCCACGAATCCTACGCCGACGACATGGTGCGTGATCACATCATACAGGCTGCACCAGATGCCGCACTCCGGCATGACGCCCTCAAGTTAGAGGACCCATCCCTGGAGCAGGTCATCGAACTTGCCTACAAATTCGAAATATCTACGGCCGCAGATCGCCGCCTGGAGTCCTGGGCGGATGTGGCCGCAATCCGAACCGACGTAGAGGACACACAGGACGTCGCCGCCATCCAGAGCTCCCAGTCGCGCTCCTCCCGACACCACAACCGGGGACCGCTTCCTCAGAAGGACATCGAACCGGCCCGTTCCGGCAGGGGCACCAAGTCTCGGCAGCAGCAGCGGATCCCGCAGCGCCGACGCCGCAGCCCGCTCCGCCTACCCTCCTGCCCCGCCTGTTATTCAGCACATGAGAGGGAAAATTGTCCGGATCGTTGGGCTGAATGCTCACGTTGCGGCAAGGAAGGACACCTGGCGTCCGTCTGCCGCACCAACACCACCAATGCCAATCCCGGCTCTCGCCGCCCAGGGTCTTACCAAGACAGGTTGAGCGGCGCACCTATGGATATCAATCAGGTAGACACTTCCACAGCATCCAAACTTTTTATTGACGTTACGGTCAATGGCAAGCCCCTGCGCCTACAAGTCGACACAGGAGCAGCAGTCTCATTGCTTAATTATACTACTTATGTGCAAATTGGCTCGCCCCCCCTCTCGCCGGCCCCCAAGCGCCTCCTGACATACAACAAACAGGAAATAGCACTCCTGGGACAGTTCACAGCAAACGTCATGTATAAGTCTGTACATCGTTCAGTCCCCTTTTTAGTAGTTAACAGTTCTCTCACAGCAGACTTATTTGGACTGGACGCTTTCCGCTTATTCGGATTTTCAATTGAGGATAACATACACCTCGTATCTCAGCATGTTCCTTTTCCTGAAGTGGACGCCCTTTGCACCGAGTTTCAGGACCTGTTCTCACCAGGCGTCGGCTGTGCAAAGGACTTCGAAGCATCACTCCAACTCCGGCCGGACGTACGGCCTCGATACTTCCGGGCACGCCAGGTACCCGTAGCGCTTCAACAACCACTTCAGGAAGAACTTCAACGTCTCCAAGACGAAGGGATCCTCCAGCCGGTGCGGTTCAGCCCCTGGGCCACGCCGTTGGTCATAGTTCAGAAGCCAGGACGCCGCTTACGTCTCTGTGGTGACTTTAAGACCACCGTCAACCCGCATCTGCTGGTAGACGACTATCCACTTCCGAGACCGGACGACCTCTTCCGTAAACTAGCAGGAGGTACCTACTTTACAAAAATTGACCTGGCAGAAGCATACCTTCAAATCCCTTTGGATATCCAGTCCCGACAATACACAGTCATCAACACTCCCTCTGGCCTCTTCCAACTCAACCGGCTCATGTTCGGCTTGGCCAGTGCTCCAGCGATTTTTCAACGGTATCTCGAACAACTTCTCCAGGATATTCCGGGATGCATCAACTATCTCGACGACATAGTCGTCACGGGACCCTCCGCTGCCGAACACATGACCAACCTCCGCCTACTCTTCCTCCGCCTCCGTGCAGCAGGATTAAAATGCAACCTTTCCAAGTGTCAATTTTTTCAACAATCCATTTCCTACCTGGGTCACATCATCGCTCAGGAAGGCATCTCCCCAGCATTTTCCTATGTGGACGCTATTTCCAACTTACCTCGGCCTCAGGATCTACATCAGTTGAAATCTTTTTTAGGCAAAGATTTCATACTACAGAAAATTTATACCCTCAGCAGCACAAGTGGCAGCACCCCTGTACCACCTCTGTCGCAAGAATGTCCCGTTCCGTTGGACCCCAGCTTGCGAGACCGCATTCCACACCCTTAAACAGCAGCTCAAGTCCGCAGCATGCCTCATGCCATACACTCCAAACCTCCCCTTGATACTTGCCACAGATGCATCCGATTACGGTGTGGGGGCAGTTCTGTCTCATAAATTACCAGATGGCACGGAACGCCCCGTAGCCTACATCTCCAAAGCCCTATCGGCTGCTCAGCTTAAATATTCTCAAATCGAGAAAGAGGCGCTAGCTATTGTTTTTGCCTGCTCCAAATTCTATTCCCTTTTATATGGGATTTCTTTTCATCTCATTACCGACCACAAGCCACTCCTATCACTATTTGATCCGTCCACACGTCTGCCTACCAAAACATCCCACCGCATCCAGCGTTGGGCACTATTCCTGTCCCAGTTCAGATATACCATGCATTTCCGTACCACCTCCAGGCATGCCAATGCAGACGCCTTATCCAGACTACCGCAGGGACCAGACCTTGCCTTCGACAAGTCGGAACTTCTGGTGTTCCAGATCGACGATGACATACAAGAAGCACTGAAGACATTTCCAGTCACGGCCTCAAAAGTCGCGGCAGCCACAGGGGAGGACCCCCTCCTCCGTGTCATCCGACACCACATCCAACACGGGTGGCAAACACGTTCCCCTCCACGCCATCATCAAGACCTCAAGTTCTACTACTCCATCCGCCACCAGCTCTCAGTAGTAGAGGGAGTGCTCCTCCGCACAGAACCAAATTCCACCCCGAGGGTCGTCGTTCCGAGATCCCTACAACCGACAATCCTCCAAACTCTCCACCAAGGACACTGGGGAATTGCCCGCACCAAATCCCTTGCCAGACGCCATGTATTCTGGATCGGCCTTACCACGGATGTCACGAAGATGGTACGGCGCTGTACCATCTGTGCCCAACAACTGCCCCGCCCCCCTCAAAAGTTCCTTTCCTGGCCGGCACCGTCCGGAACCTGGGAACGCATTCACCTCGACTTCGCTGGCCCATTCCTAGGCCACCAGTGGCTCCTAGTGACGGATGCCTTTTCCCACTTCCCATATGTCGTCCGTTGCTCCACAATCACCACAGAGGTCACCATTTCAGCCCTCACGAAGATCTTTTCCATCGAAGGATTACCATACGCTATCGTCACAGATAACGGACCGCAATTTCGAAGTCGGGAATTCCTATCCTTCTGTACCGCCAACAATATCCAACACCTCCTCACCCCGCCCTTCCACCCCCAATCTAACGGGGAGGCGGAACGGCTAGTTAGAACATTCAAAACCCAAATGACCAAATACACCACAAGTCACAAACTCGAAGAGGCATTGACACTCTTCCTCAGTTCCTATCGAACCACTCCAGTGGGGGCCAAAAGCCCGGCGGAATTGCTACATGGCCGCCAACCTCGCACTCTCCTCCATCTCCTCTTACCCCCGCCCAAAGTACAGGTACCTTCGGGCCCATTCCGTTTCACCCCGGGCTCCCTAGTCTGGGCCCGCGGGTTTGGCTCCCGGGCCGGTTGGCTTCCGTGGGTCATCCAGCGGCCCCGGGGCCGCCAACTGTTTCGACGTCAGCCTGGATGGCCGGATAGTGCGGACGCCATCGAAACCAACTACGTCCCCGCTACACCCACGGCACCGTCCTCTTCCACCACGGCACGGCCATCCACTTCTTCCTCTCCTTCCCTGCCACCTCCACCACTCCTGCCGTCTAACCGTTGCTCAGGGACAGTTTACAGCGCCACCAACGACGCCACAACCTGTCGGTCGCTCCGACACCCTTCAGCCCGCAGCCTCTCGACACACCTGCGGGGACCATTTTCAGCGCCCCCCGTACAGCCCCCGGCCATCGACACCGACGAACCGATGCCGTTAGCTCCACAGAGTACCTCCACCACAACCTGCACCACGACGCAGGTCGGCTCGCATCGCCAGGGGAACAGCTCCGTACTCCCCTGGAGGTAGCCTTCATAGTCTGCTCCAGGGCGCCGCGGCAGACGAACCTCGCAGACGTCGCAGACATCGCTTCCACCCCTCCCCCCCCCGGGAGGGAGGTATGTTCAGTCTGCCAGTAAAGGCCCCTGCCAGGCAGACCTCACACACAACGCGCCTGCACGCCGGGATACATATACGACTCCAAACAGGCGCAGAGACATCAAAACAAACCAGGAAAACAAATAGAATCATCTAGAAGCTAAGTGGGACTATTTCTTACAGAGGTCGCCGTACTACCACACAACGGAATTCCTGCGCCAGGCCGCCTATATAAGCGTAGCCGGCCGCTCCACCGCCAGTTCCAGGCCTGACCGCGGAACCAGCTTCAACTACAGAAGACCACCGGAAGTTCGCGAGAAGTAGAAGCCGTCTCTCTACCCCGGATCAGGACCAGGCTAAATTTCTCGACGGTCATCCGCTAACTGTACCACATTTGTTATTGTTTACCAGTGTTTTGTGTACATAGTAATAAACCTCAAGGAACCTTAAGTGTATTCACTTCAGTAATATAGGAGATAGTTACTCATAAATAATTGTTTAGTTTCGTAGTTTACCAGTACAATTAATACGTTTCAGCAGTTAACAGAGTTGAAGGAAAGCATCTCGGATCCCTACCAGTGTCAAAATTGCATTGTTTGGCGACATTGCGTAAGCATTCACGGCTACTATTTTCCATGGACTGTAACAATACATCAACTCCAAGTGGAACTAAATCGAAATATGGTTTATTATAGAATAAGGTTTTCGTTGAATGAAACTTATATGATCAGAATGATTAATCCAGTGTAAATCTAGTTTGTAACATTTATTAACATTCATGTCAAGCCCGCATTCCTTTTTGTACGTTTTCACAGTTATTATATTTCGAGGTCATTGTAAACGGGGCTATAGTGATTACATTTTCACGAATATTCCAAATTTCGATCTGCCTGTCATTTGTAACCGTTCTAACAAATGTTGCTTATGCGGCGTTGTTTTTATCATAAAGAATTATCAAACCATTCAGTAATAATTTACTTTAATTTGATCACATTTAGCTAAAAAATTCTCAGACTACAATATTTAATTACAAATTTAACATTTCTCTTAAAAAGCCATCTGGTTTTTTTTTTTTCAAACATTTCGCAAGGTTTTGAATTATGTATAAACATTTACTCAATTTTACACACAAAATTTATATCGCAATGCTGCAATAACAGGGTTACTCACTCATTTTTCGTTAGTGCTACTAGGGCAATAGAAAACCGAGCTGCCTGATCACTCAGACAGCTTAATATGAGTGATGGGAATGGGGGAACTGAAAGCCCCACTATGACTAAAACCAGACTTGTTAGGTCTTGTGGTGTACTCGAGTGTAAGGATTGTTGCCAGCTGTTATTTTTTCCCTCAATTTCTTAAAATGCTTCTTATCATTTCCTTTCTCAATACTGCCTGGGCGCCATGGAAAGGGTACCCCAAAATTTACTTAAACAATCCACATTTACAGATACTGTTATTTTCAGGGGATTTATAATCATCCACATAAAAGGGATAAAATTACTTTTTTTAACACAAAGAAAAAATCAAAGGTGATATTGATTGTCAAAAAAATACAAAAATTTGAGAATCTACATAATACTCACATTGAAAACACTGAATAAAGTAACATTGATACTGCAGACCGCATACAGAACTGTGGTGCTGAATTAATAGTCATAGAGCACGAGTTGTTTCTCTGTGATGTGAATCACGGGTTTCGCTTACGGGTTCCTAAATGCACTTAGTTTGTCTGTGTGGATGATAGTTTTTTGTATTTACCGTCTAATGGCACTCTTCGGCTGGAAGTGTTGCACCGTCCGATCTTCTCCTAAAGTTTATGTACTTCACTCACACAAATGAGATACTCGACGCGCTGTATTAACAAATTAAACTAACTTTTGTTGAGCGCACACTCTCAATTGACACATGGTTTCATCCACCAGCATGAGGAATTTTACAAGTGCGAGATTGGAGGTCGTGCTGCGAGATGAGAATCGTTATCGAACCGCTGACCCCCGCCCCAGAACAAACGGTTTAAAGCGTAGTGTAGCTTTTACCGCTTGCTCTTCTCCAACCAGATCCACATATACTGGCCGAAGAGGGCGGATTTTTTTTATGGCTTTAACGCCTCGTCGACAGCTAAGGTCATTAGAGGCGAAATGGGACTGGGGACAAGGAATGGGAAGGAATTCGGCCATGGCTTTTTGAAGGAAGAATCCCGGCATTAGCCTGGAGTGATTTGGGGAAACCATGGAAAATCCAAATCTGGATGCCCGGACGGGGATTCGAACCGGCGTCCTCCCGAATGCGAGGCCAGAACGTTAACCGTTCTCCCCACGCTCGGTAAGAGAGCGGGGATTGTCCAGGTTTTTCACACGAATATATAAACAATAACGTGTGTTAGTTTATAAAAATAAACAATGTGTTTTCGTTCGCTCTTACACACACACTCGCACACGTCACATCGCCGTTTCCTCTCTCTGAACGTCCGTGTCCCACTGTTCGCGCATGTGCTGTCCGTCAGTCCTTTGTTCAATGCACACCTGCACCCCCCACCCAGAAACTGTGGTGCGATCTTGAGCATTCCAAGCAGTATCGCATACCTGAAATAACACCGGTTCACAGCAGCATCTGGTATACTTGGCGAAATAAAACTATGTTTTATTAACCGTCAATTGGAGCGGCGGCGTCTGGAGTACGCAGATCATTTTTACACTCTCTGCTCAAATTACTGGCTGTTTTTCTACTTTTTACAGTTATTTATTAAGAACCATATTCGAAAGAAATTAATAAATGAATTTAAGAAAAAACAAGCTTATTCGGCATATGTTGAATAAACGAACATCTCTGGCGAAGGGCTCTAATTTTTGGCTGATAGTGTTATCGTCCCCGATGTATAAGCCTCTTTGGCAGTTTTCACTGAAAAAGTCAAAAATTCTCTTACAGTAGTTAAGTTATCAGTTTTTCTGCATGTTTCCTTGTGCCTTTGTCATCTAATCTCTGGCAACGCTGAATTTTCTGAATTGGCCAATTGCAAAATTTTCATTTCCGGTGCCATCCATCCACCACGCTTCATTAAGATTCATTTTAGATATCTTTCAGGCACTAGTAAGTATAAAATACCTGAATAGGGCAATACTTTCGATTTATTGGTGTCACATATGCTTCTGCTAGAGATTATTTTTTGGGGTGGGGTGGGGAGGGGTTATTCTGGCATCCTGCTCCGTTGAAGGTAAGTGTCTATGTACTCTACGAGAACATCAATCATATTACTGTTTATAATCTGCTGGAAAGCAGAAACTTCGTCAATTATATCATCACTGTTTTTGGAAATCAGAGAATGCTTTACAATAATTTTTTCGAGACATTCTTGAAAATTTTTCTCATGACGGGACTTTCCTTCCACATAAGAATTTGGATTACTTCTTTCGAACCTTCCCTCTTACCTATTTCTTTTGAAAATTGTTTTTATAGAAACAACGCCTGAATCGCTGACAACTTCCACATCGGTAAAATCGTCGTCTGTTGGCAAACACTAGGTACGAGGACACTGTAGGAGGTTCATGAACAACTCCGTCAATTTCTGAGTAAGTTTCATTATCAGAATGTCAATGATCTCTAATTCATCTCTGGACAGATCCGAGTTCCCCTTCATAGGAAAGTCCTTGTAAAATCTGCTTCAGGAGACACGTAATCTTTTCGTGACACAAATAAGGGTCGGCGAACTGCGTTCGCCAATGTGACGTGCTCACGAGAAAATTACAGAAATCAGAAACCAGACTGAATGGATCTTATATGCGCAGTGTTGAATAACTCATTGTCGTACTCTGTACGCCAGCTCCACTAATTGAGGTTTAATTAATATGAAGGAACAGAGGGCTGCATCATTCTGGAGAATTTAACAACACAGGACGAATGTTTGAGTTGCAATATGTCTTTAAAACTGGTAACCCGTATTTTATGATAGTGTATTTTTGTTTGTGAAATGTGTAATTTATGGAGGCTAAGATTGGGACTGTCCCAACACTCGCCTAGCCTAGATGGTTGTGGGAAGCTGCCTGAAAACCAGCAATCAGACGAGAGGTTAAAGTACGTCATTTTCTACTATCTACAACGATCTCTCTTACTTCTATAAATTTTTAACACTTACGCTAAATTTCCCATATTTGCTGAGTATTTAAAACTGTTTCTAGAATAAAATATTATAGTTTTTAATTATCTCCGAATTTTAATGATTAATAATATCAACATTCGGGATGACGCCAGGTTCGAATCCCCGTTCAGGGATCCATGTTTGGCTTTTCCATGGCGAATGCCGCGATGCTTCCTTCAAAAGACCATGGCCGAATTCCTTCCAGTTCCTTGTCACCACTCCCATCCCGCCTCTAATATCCTCGACGTCGATGAGGGTAAAGCCTTAAGGGAAAAAATATTAACTTCCAGAAGTTTTATGAAGATTAACTCTATTAACGCTTAAATATTTATGACTATCACAGAACAAAAGTAACAAATTCACGAATTGTGCTCCAAAGCCTACAGAAACGCTAATGTCGCCAACAGAACTACGCCTCCAATACAGACAGACACTCAGCAGTCGCTTATGAGTTCTGAGGTAGCGTAATGGACGACACCACCCGCACCTGTTAGCAGGGCTGCCACCCGCCGCCGTCCATCAGTGCCCCTTGTGCTCGACGAAGGCTCTCTTGTGTGCTTCGTGGAGCTCGTCAAGCCCGGCAGACGCATTAACCGTTCACGTCTGCTCATAACGGGCGGGCCTCAGCTGCCAGGAAAGGGAGGCAGGGCCCAGATAGAGCGCCATTGATGCTGCGGCCGTCGTCTTAAATAAACCTCACGGTGGCGCAGGTAGGGAAACCCATGTTCAGTAATGGCTCCCAGGACGACGAGAAAAACCTACTGAGTGGCTTGAGTGGCGACCGCCGGCTCAGCATTGAGTATAAGGCTCTAACCTAGCTACTGTCGTTTTGCCTAACTTTTAAGCCCATCACATTTTTTTGAACATTTTTATTGCATAGCAGTATTCCACAGTCATGTGTGTGCAATATCAGAGTTACCATAGTTGGTAGTTGTAGTTAGTATCAAGATATTGATTGTTGCATAAGAATGTAAGAAGAGTAGTCCGCCGCATGTCAAAAAGAAAGCACGTACTAGGCAGAATCAGTATTATTGTAATTTGTGAATTTTATCAGGTAAGGTAAGTTTTATGATGTAGTTTTACGAATTAAGTGAGTACTTACAAACATGCTTATAATTAATTAGTGAAAATAGTTCGTTTCGTTGGGTCTGATGTACATTGATAAGGTATATTTTCATCTTCAGAATTAAATGAATGGCAACTAAAATGTTTCGCGAAAATTCTGGCCATTCTTCCATAACACGCCGCTAATTCGTTTGGTGAGAAATATTGAATTATAATAGCGGTGATTCATCGTGAGCTTTTCATTGCTAATTAAGCCAACTGATTAACCACTCTAAAACTAAGCAAACTACAAGTGCTGATAGTAGTTTCAAGATGCCACTTATACGCACTGTGCCACAGTTTATCAAACATAATAAGAACTGGAAAAATATATGCAAATAATATATTAAATGAAATAACAGTTTTCATGCCATGCTTCACATAGGCTAGTAAAATGATATCTGAGACAAAGAATCACTACTAAAATCCAGTCCCTACCAGAGGTCCGCGGCATTGGAGATATATTTCTGTCGACACACAAAACTTGTTGCTTTTGGAAAGTAATGTGGCATTATATTTGTATGATTTTTAGTTAGTTGCATATTTAATGTTGAAACAACAATTTTACCGTAAAAGACATGTATTTATGTAATCTCGTGACCATTTTTAATCTGCGGAAACAATTTCAAACACTTGGTCACTACCGCCTACATTAAATTCACTAAGGCAAATAATTTGCATATATGGGAGGTAAAATATTGGGAATTTCCTCGGAGTGTTTGATTGAAATTTTTTAACTATCGATGATACATCAGATTAGAAGCAGTCATTCACATCTGCCAGTGGTGCATGTGAAAAGCGTCGTCATTTTGGAGGAGAGGCGGATGATTTACTGTTCGCTGATGTCTAGGTTTAAAAGCCTGAAGTTGATGGTGCCAAGAAATAGGACCAAAGCCGCCAGAAGGAACCATTCCCCTGCAGTAATTTGGGAAACTGTAGATAAGCAGCATCCAGAGGAATTCTTAACTCGAACGCTGCTTACTCTCTACAAATATCCATTTTTATGGAACTCTTTTGCTCTAAACCATCTGTTTTTATACACACGGAATAACATACTCTGCGGAGTAGTAAGACTCTGTTTGGTAATTATATCTGCTTTAACTATTCTCAAAAATGCGAACTACTTCCTCTATTATGGCAACATAAAACTGTGAAGAAATAATTACTGTGAGGAGTTCCTCCTCGTCAATTATGAATTGCATTCTAGAGCATCTTTTCCCATTCTGAAGTGGCTGTTTTACAGATATTTCGGTGCGTAATTTCTCGTTCTTGCCTTTCGAATGAAGTAATGATACTGGTGCAATATTTTAAAGCTAGGATCAACACTTCATTCCATAATTTAAAAGTACACAAAAAACTAGCGAGAAAAATAAACGATGAACTCCTCTTCCAAAAGCTGTTTAAAAACTTTATTAACGTTGATTAAATTCCTTAGTTACTTCCAGTGTTTCCTGACTTACATTGATGCTGATATAAATTTGTGCGTCATATAAGGTCATTCATATAAAAAGTAATCCTGGAACCAAATGCGGGAATCTACCTTCTTCTCAAATGGACGTACCGTTCTTTTCCAGTAGTCCTTAAAGTAAGTCCATCAATTAGATATGCTGAAATTGTGACATCATATGATAAAATCTATAACATTTTATATATTTTTCACAACTTCCTCAAATAAATTTGGCAATGTAGATGTTTACAAAACCTTGGCTTCAGTGCGAAGAAGAATATTTTATTTATAAATGAATATCAAAAAGGAAACGCTCAGTCTTGTCTTATTAAAATGACTGAGTTAATAAATCCTGTAGGAGGTTTTTGTGTCTAAATAACCAATGTGAAAATAAATCCCAATATTTCCAGGAAATGCTGAAATACCATCTGGATATTATTTAACATCAGCCTCAGAAATGCCAAATATCTTCCTTCATGAACACATAAGCGCAATTGTGATCAGGTTGTTCGAATTTGAATTTTGTAAACAACAGTGCACGTTTACGGGATTATTAAAGCTGTTTGGCGGTGGAAGGTATGTAACCAAACACAGTTACCCATGGCTCGTCCACTTGAAGTGTTTTATAACATAATAGTTTCCTTAAAAATAATATTAGTAAAGTAATAAATATTTAGAGCAATAATAATTTAACACTGTTACACATGCTGGGAAACGTATATATAGTCATTATTTTCAGCTCCGCAATCAGCCATCAGAATTATTTTCTTTGTGAATTTACCAGAAAGTAAGAACATTCGGTTTCAAAAACATTTAAAGAACTGATTTATATCTTCTGCTCCGAACTGTTAGTTTATTAAGTGCACCCGTTTTCTTCGCACTTTATAAATTGAACACACAATTGAATAATCGTTCTTGCTTTGATCTCCGGTATTTTTTTTTTTTTTTTTTTTTTTTTTTTTTTTTTTTTTTTTTTTTTTTTTTTTTTTTTTTTTTTTTTACGGGCTGCTGGCGAGTTACGAATACTCTTTTCAGCCTACTAATCTACGGGGAGGGAAGGGAATGGGGATGGAAGGTCGCCGTGGCCTTGCAGGTTACCATCCCTTCTTTTTTTTTTTTTTAAACTGCTTTACGTCTCT
>CM061921.1:379230247-379267854 GCA_031002005.1 Vandiemenella viatica
CTAGCCCACCACCATACTAATGCCAGCACAGGCGGCTCCCTTAGCAAATGCACGAGCCGTGGCATGCAGCACGCGCCGCAGGCTAGCCCACCACCTTACTAGTGCCAGCACAGGCGGCTCACTTAGCAATGCACGGGCCGTGGCATGCAGCACGCGCCGCAGGCTAGCCCACCACCTTACTAGTGCCAGCACAGGCGGCTCCCTTAGCAAATGCACGGGCCGTGGCATTGCAGCACGCGCCGCAGGCTAGCCCACCACCTTACTAGTGCCAGCACAGGCGGCTCCCTTAGCAAATGCACGGGCCGTGGCATGCAGCACGCGCCGCAGGCTAGCCCACCACCTTACTAGTGCCAGCACAGGCGGCTCCCTTAGCAAATGCACGGGCCATGGCATGCAGCACGCGCCGCAGGCTAGCCCACCACCTTACTAGTGCCAGCACAGGCAGCTCCCTTAGCAAATGCACGGGCCGTGGCATGCAGCACGCGCCGCAGGCTAGCCCACCACCTTACTAGTGCCAGCACAGGCGGCTCCCTTAGCAAATGCACGGGCCGTGGCATGCAGCACGCGCCGCAGGCTAGCCCACCACCTTACTAGTGCCAGCACAGGCGGCTCCCTTAGAAAAGCACGGGCCGTGGCATGCAGCACGCGCCGCAGGCTAGCCCACCACCTTACTAGTGCCAGCACAGGCGGCTCCCTTAGCAAATGCACGGGCCGTGTTATGCAGCACGCGCCGCAGGCTAGCCCACCACCATACTAGTGCCAGCACAGGCGGCTCCCTTAGCAAATGCACGGCCCGTGGCATGCAGCACGCGCCGCAGGCTAGCCCACCACCTTACTAGTGCCAGCACAGGCGGCTCCCTTAGCAAATTCACGGGCCGTGGCATGCAGCACGCGCCGCAGGCTAGCCCACCACCTTACTAGTGCCAGCACAGGCGGCTCCCTTAGCAAATGCACGGGCCGTGGCATGCAGCCCACCACCTTACTAGTGCCAGCACAGGCGGCTCCCTTAGCAAATGCACGGGCCATGGCATGCAGCACGCGCCGCAGGCTAGCCCACCACCTTACTAGTGCCAGCACAGGCGGCTCCCTTAGCAAATCCACGGGCCGTGTCATGCAGCACGCGCCGCAGGCTAGCCCACCACCATACTAGTGCCAGCACAAGCGGCTCCCTTAGCAAATGCACGGGCCGTGGCATGCAGCACGCGCCGCAGGCTAGCCCACCACCTTACTAGTGCCAGCACAGGCGGCTCCCTTAGCAAATGCACGGGCCGTGGCAGGCAGCACGCGCCGCAGGCTAGCCCACCACCTTACTAGTGCCAGCACAGGCGGCTCCCTTAGCAAATACACGGGCCGTGGCACGCAGCACGCGCCGCAGGCTAGCCCACCACCTTACTAGTGCCAGCACAGGCGGCTCCCTTAGCAAATGACGGGCCATGGCATGCAGCACGCGCCGCAGGCTAGCCCACCACCTTACTAGTGCCAGCACAGGCGGCTCCCTTAGCAAATGCACGGGCCGTGGCATGCAGCACGCGCCGCAGGCTAGCCCACCACCATACTAGTGCCAGCACAGGCTGCTCCCTTAGCAAATGCACGGGCCGTGGCATGCAGCACGCGCCGCAGGCTAGCCCACCACCTTACTAGTGCCAGCACAGGCAGCTCCCTTAGCAAATGCACGGGCCGTGGCATGCGGCACGCGCCGCAGGCTAGCCCACCACCTTACTAGTGCCAGCACAGGCGGCTCCCTTAGCAAATGCACGGGCCGTGGCATGCAGCACGCGCCGCAGGCTAGCCCACCACCTTACTAGTGCCAGCACAGGCGGCTCCCTTAGCAAATGCACGGGCCGTGGCACGCAGCACGCGCCGCAGGCTAGCCCACCACCTTACTAGTGCCAGCACAGGCGGCTCCCTTAGCAAATACACGGGCCGTGGCATGCAGCACGCGCCGCAGGCTAGCCCACCACCTTACTAGTGCCAGCACAGGCGGCTCCCTTAGCAAATGCACGGGCCATGGCATGCAGCACGCGCCGCAGGCTAGCCCAACACCTTACTAGTGTCACCACAGGCGGCGCCCTTAGCAAATGCACGGGCCGTGTCATGCAGCACGCGCCGCAGGCTAGCCCACCATCATACTAGTGCCAGCACAGGCGGCTCCCTTAGCAAATGCACGGGCCGTGGCATGCAGCACGCGCCGCAGGCTAGCCCACCACCATACTAGTGCCAGCACAGGCGGCTCCCTTAGCAAATGCACGGGCCGTGTCATGCAGCACGCGCCGCAGGCTAGCCCACCACCATACTAGTGCCAGCACAGGCGGCTCCCTTAGCAAATGCACGGGCCGTGGCATGCAGCACGCGCCGCAGGCTAGCCCACCACCTTACTGCTCCCTTAGCAAATGCACGGGCCGTGGCATGCAGCACGCGCCGCAGGCTAGCCCACCACCTTACTAGTGCCAGCACAGGCGGCTCCCTTAGCAAATGCACGGGCCGTGGCATGCAGCACGCGCCGCAGGCTAGCCCACCACCTTACTAGTGCCAGCACAGGCGGCTCCCTTAGCAAATGCACGGGCCATGGCATGCAGCACGCGCCGCAGGCTAGCCCACCACCTTACTAGTGCCAGCACAGGCGGCTCCCTTAGCAAATGCACGGGCCGTGGCATGCAGCACGCGCCGCAGGCTAGCCCACCACCTTACTAGTGCCAGCACAGGCGGCTCCCTTAGCAAATGCACGGGCCGTGGCATGCAGCACGCGCCGCAGGCTAGCCCACCACCTTACTAGTGCCAGCACAGGCGGCTCCCTTAGCAAATGCACGGGCCATGGCATGCAGCACGCGCCGCAGGCTAGCCCACCACCTTACTAGTGCCAGCACAGGCGGCTCCCTTAGCAAATGCACGGGCCGTGGCATGCAGCACGCGCCGCAGGCTAGCCCACCACCTTACTAGTGCCAGCACAGGCGGCTCCCTTAGCAAATGCACGGGCCGTGGCCTGCAGCACGCGCCGCAGGCTAGCCCACCACCTTACTAGTGCCAGCACAGGCGGCTCCCTTAGCAAATGCACGGGCCGTGGCATGCAGCACGCGCCGCAGGCTAGCCCACCACCTTACTAGTGCCAGCACAGGCGGCTCCCTTAGCAAATGCACGGGCCGTGGCATGCAGCACGCGCCGCAGGCTAGCCCACCACCTTACTAGTGCCAGCACAGGCGGCTCCCTTAGCAAATGCACGGGCCGTGGCATGCAGCACGCGCCGCAGGCTAGCCCACCACCTTACTAGTGCCAGCACAGGCGGCTCCCTTAGCAAATGCACGGGCCGTGGCATGCAGCATGCGCCGCAGGCTAGCCCACCACCTTACTAGTGCCAGCACAGGCGGCTCCCTTAGCAAATGCACGGGCCATGGAAAGCCATCTATAACATTATGCTACTCCGCAGCAGAATGCACCTCTCCGTTGTGGCAAAAATCAAGTCACGACGCTCCACAGAACATGGAAAATCATTACAGGATCCCTGAGACAGTCACCTGTGGCAAAATTATTGGATAACACCGTTCCCGGAAAAATACATCTAGAAGGAGAGCAATCAGATACCACATGTTTTTCTGGCGAGATCCAAACTTTGGTCCATTTTTTGTCATGTCCACAACTCGGAATCTCAATCAGACCCTTAGTCAGCTAGTGACAGCCTTTGCTTTAACGAAGTCATTATATACACTAGAGGACTGAGGGCAAGGACGTGGGCTTTTAAAAGAACCATCCTGGCATTCGCCTGGAGTGATTTCATAAAACAGTGGAAACCGAAATCTGGATGACCGGACTGTGGGTCCTCGAGAATGTTGCCGCTCACCAACCAGACTACGTTAAAAGGAAGGGCTCAACGGATTTGTGGAATAACTATCAGAAAATATATCAAGTGAAACCTCATTAACATGGCTAATTGGTATTCTGAGATGGAAATGAATGGAATATATTGTGGTATTTTGGTATACGAGAAAGAAGTGAGGCATGAAGTAGTCTATTAAAACTTTGTGAAAAAATAATTGGTTCTATCGGTCGTATTGTTTAAGAATCGTGAAAGAGGGGTATAGACATGGAAACTTCAAGGTGGTACTGGTAAACATAAACCAAAGAGCATCATTATCAAACAAAGATAAAATTATGGATTATAAAACATATTTGTCAGGAAATATCTGGATGACCATGACGGGATATTAACAAAGAGAATAAGGAAGTAACGAAAACAGCATATGACAAAGTAAAGAATCTGAAGGGAACCAAAAATTTGTGGAAGCTATGAATGTAAGTATGTCTAAGGAGAATCCTAAGAAAATTCAGTTAAAGAAGACTGGAATTAGAAACGGAAGAGAAATAAATCAGATAAAAAAGAAGACGATATACTTAAAATTGGTGGAGAGAAGTGAAGGAACAAAAATACACAAGATCAATCAGAAAGGCAACAGTAGCGATATTTTAGAACTGAGATAAGTAGGAAATTCGAGAAGTCAACTAATAAGGAATTGCAAGAGAATAAAAATGTAATGAAGACAAACGTTGTAAGTACACACTTTATCATTATTCTTGGCCGCCGCTGAAAAATTCTATCACTCTTATCTTGCACAATCCTACATCAATGTCATCCCAGGAAACAGGAACGCAATACTGACTAGCCAGTATTGCGTTACTGTTTCTTAGGATGACATTGATGTAGGGCCGTGCAAGATAAGAGTAATATAATTTTTCATCGTCAGCCAATAATAATGATAAAGTGTGTACAGTGGACCATGTAACGCATAAGTACCGTAGGTCGAACAAAGTAACTGAGAAACGAAAGGAAAATGTATTAGTATTGAATAATAGTTCCTGACAAGAAACCAGGAAATACGGGATAAACAGCTAACAGATGAAGAGAATGAATATTAAATTGTGTATGGGATGCAAGGGAAGGTTTTTTGGGGATTAATTAATGTCACGGAAAAAATACATGTTTATGGTACTTGCCGACATGGAAAAAGCTTTAGACACTGTTAAATTGGAAAGTAAGCTAAGTTTTTTTTAAAAAAACTGTGCTCTGAAATTCCTAGAAAATAAAACAAAATTTTACAGCCAGTATAAGAATAACGTGGGTAAAATGAAATTACACATTAATCAGACATTAGTTACAGTTAAAAACATGGTGGGACTAGTTGTATATAACTTCTCATATTCATCCCGTACGCAAGTGAATTGAAATGTGGTATAAATATTTAAGGAAAATAAATCAATATGCTGCGACTTGCCGATGACTGACATACTCCTACCCAAAGATAGGAGTGATTACAAGTGACGCTGTGACTAACTGTAGGTTAAATATGGACACAAGTAAATTAATGTTCGGTCTTGATATTCGTTTATTCTATGGTTTCCTGAATCACTTCTACCTAATGAGCGCATGGTTCCTTTTTAAGTCCATTGCCAAAAACATACCCGCTCGTTGTTCTCCATCCTCTGTCATCTTTAATGACTATAATGAGCCGTAAAACCCTAAAAAATAAAATGAGTTAGAAGAATATATTTATAAGTTAAATTTAGAAGCAAACATGATATCAAAGGCATATCAGCAATAACAAAAAGAGTGTTGTCAAGATTGAAAAACCTATTCTATTAATGAATGGTCTAACTTCGAAGGAAAATTGTGGATTTGATGGATCTGCCTGTAGAAAAAATAGAAAAACAAGACTTGTTTTCTCGGACGAAGAACGAGACTGTGAGAGACAGAGAAGAAAGGGATTCTGGCGTAAAAGGAAAGGAAGTCAACAATCAAGAAAACTGTGTAGTCGCAACCCACGCGTGGCTAATGATAGTGAAGAATGGACTAGGACTCGAAATGAAGTTCGTGTGAAGTACAATGCTTAGTGAAAGGAATTATTAGATTTAGGAAAACTGAAGTACCTGAAATTTCGACGACAAAGGTAAGAAATGAACGTATTTTGTAGATGCTGACTGAAGGATGCAATTTGTTGTTTATTGTGCAAATAAAAGAGTTCTGATATGCACTGACGAGGAGCTGGTTTACCATTCGCCATCAGATGGCGTTAGAAAAGGACAGCAAAATATTTTATGTCCTTTATATATATCCTTCGACCATACGAATTAGTAATTCCTACTGGGATGTGATAGAAAGGAAATTGACAAGGGCGCGAGAATACTTACCATATTAAATAAATGCTTCATTGCGCCAGTATAACCACAATCAAAAGGTGAATAATTACTGATACGTGCTCATTACATAAATTCTAGTCAGCATACAAGCTCAGGATAGCAAACAGATAATTCAAATATTTTTTTGCATCTTTTAATTGGCATAAAGGAATTTCTGCTTTGATTCTTTATAAACGAACCAAAGGATGTAAATCAAGTAGATATTATTAAAGCGATTTCCGCCATTGTGTATAAAGTGTAAAATGCTGCTGAGTAGTTGATCATAAAAATCGAATGAATAAAATTAATGTTTCTTTGGTGAATTTGATTAAGCGCTAGTGTTATTGGGTTCGTTCGTGGCATCCATCAGGAAGCGGGTTCGAATCCCCTTCCGGCCATCGAGATTTCGGTTTTCCACTACAGGCGAAGGACAGGACATGGCCGAATTTCTATCCGTTCCATTCCCCCACTATTTTTTTACCTCTAATGTCCCTGACGTCAATGAGACTCAAAGCTGTAAGAAACAGTTATTTAGAAGACTTCATGCTTGAGCTGGAATTAATGTATGAAACTAGAAACAAATGGCTTGGCATCTTACAGGGACGGAACAGTGACAATAAGCAAATAACTACTATAATCTGTATTCAATGTAAAGAGACCTCTGTGGAAGGTTTTCAATCTCTGGCGAGATTGATGCCTACCCAGCAACCCCTCAACGAGCCTGTAAATAGAGGGTTGCCTCCCCTCCCCCTATACAAATGCAGTGCTCTGTTCTATACAGCAACGTTGTAACTTGGCAAATATGCGGATTTATGACACACTGAGCGTCACAAATGGAATCTGCTGGATGAGCTCTTTTTATGTAGGGTTCCATAATGCATAAACGTTATGGAGAAAATGTAATGAAGTGACAAAAATTCATGATTGAAGTAATATCTCATTACATTAACAGAAATAAAAATTTGTATGCTATTCATCAATTTATAATTACTGTCCACAGTGATTTCTAAACAAACTACGGAAATACGTTCTCACAACGCATGTTTAATAAAGGCTTTATCATGTTTCAAAGAAAGCTATCGTGTTTTGGTAAGATCATGCTGTTAGTTCCTGTTACATTAAAACGAGCGTTGTCTATTTTACTACATACAAACGAAATCTTTGCATTCGTATATTGCCAACATCATTTCAGCCTTTCTACATTTACCGGAATGTTTAGAATATTAACTCCTCCCTTCCTTTTCCGTACTTGCCTCCTTTTCTATGGTTCCTAGGCAGTAATGAAATAGACGTCATCCAAGCATCACTGGTGGCGATTGGAACAGCTGCATAACCTCCACATCTGAACCTGTTTTGTTAAGGAATTTCCAGTTGTGTAGGAATAATCAGTATCATATTTTTCCCTTTGTCCAGGCAATACGTGAAAACTATAGAACCAATTTGGATGGTGTTTCCACAGTTTCAAAGCTTATAGTCTAGCTTAGAATCTACGGAATATCATATTACTCTACGCGAACGGAAATGTAGTAAGAAATGATAACTCACCAAATATCATATTGCATCTCAGATGAACACTGATTTATGAGATACCCACCAAAGATCACGCTACAAAACAGATAAACATCCACTGTTTGGATTCTGTTAATATTGTTTTTTACTGCGTAACTTTGGTTCTTTGTGAAATATAATACCACAGAACACACGTAAAACGCTAATGAAGCCACTACATCAAAGATTAACACTCCAATAAGCGTAGCGAACTGTGAAATTTAATTTACGGTACAAGTTAGAAAGATAGATACTACATCACAAGTGTACAAGCGGTGCTACTACAAGAAAAACAAAAGGCAAACGCATTACTACGCAAACTCAGGCCCGCGCGTTGAAGCAGCAGTAAAACACAACAGTCTACACTAAAATAAAATGGTATTCAAGCATTAAGTGAATTTTGGACTTCTCAAATCAAAGCGTCAGTGTCAAAAAAGCTTATCTGCACTAACATAACTTCCACACGAATTTTGTGTATGGCAAGGAGAAAGGATAGTCGTTTGTCTAAATTTGGACCAGGACATGTGAAAAACGATTTGCAGTCCTCAGTTCTATTAAATCAAGAATGATAAGCTTAGAGGTCCAGTAACAGGGACTCACAAGATGGTTACAGTGGTTTAGAAATTTCGAAATTAAGTGATAGTTATATTTGGAAACAATAATTCATTTTCACGACCACCATACAAATATATCGACTGTTAAGCTCCATATTTCATACATACAAGGCGCCCGGAAAAGTGGTGTCATAGTAAAAAACAAAATGCCATGAGGTAACAGAAATGTTATCTTTAAGAAATCGTGATCATTGTAAGCATTTTCTTCCTCAGTTTCTTATTAATCAGTAATTATTATTTAATAAATACACCAATACAACTGTTGTTGGTTATTATTTATTTTACGAATGCGTTTCGCCTCTCGTTGAGGTATCTTCAGCGTACACTGTTTTTCTGTAATATGTGATTCGTTTTGACTTTTGAACTTTTTTTTTTTAACATATAATGAAACTTTTCTTATATATAAGAAAAATAATGTGACTTATATTTACATATCAGTTTTTGAATTACTATGCAGAAAGTTTTGTTTACATATGTATAATAACATAGGATTCATATTGAAACTTACATTTGCATTTCCGTGAAATAAATAATCCCACAAAAACAATTCTTGTAAAAATAGGCCAAGTCTCGTGTTCATGTAGTGACAAAAAGTTATGAGATCTTCTTCTGAGCCAAGTCTACACTTTACAGTGTGTATTCAGTTCACTTAGTAAAACAGATTGGTTTCTCTCGGTGTCATAGATCATTTATTTAGGATAAAAAAATCTGATTACTTGATCATTATGCAGGCCATGTTTAGGTAACCTATATAAATACCTTAAATATATTGCTTTATGAAACTTATAAATACTTAAAAGCCAAGATTTCTCTCGCTCTTTTTCGAATTTGACAAGTATATATTATTCTCTCAATTTCAGTAAAAAATATGACGTGCATAATGGCCAAGTCATCAGATTTTTTAATCCTAAATAAACGATCTATGACACCGAGAGAAACCGTTCTGTTTCACAAAGTGAAGTGAATACACACTGTAAAGTGTAGGCTTGGCTCAGAAGAAGATCTCGTAACTTTTTGTCACTACATGAACACGAGACTTGGCCTACTTTTACAAGAATTGTTTTTGTGGGATCTCATTTCTTTTTGTAAGTTTATAGCTTAATCTGAATCGCCTCTCAAATGTAATTATTTCATTCGAAAATCACTGGATAAGAACATTTCAGAATTTAAGACATCAATATACCTTACCAACAATGCCCCACTCCCTGAAAACAGTGAATGTGCGTTGTAGCCGAGCAATTGCCGTTGGTTTCAACACCACCATAAACAAAATTACTAGTAAATTCCAAACTAAGCTCAGGAACAAATTAAAATTTAAAATATTAGTTAATCTTGCTGATCTAGGCTATGACGCAACGCCAGGGACCCAAAAAGGAAATATGCTATATGGCGAATTGATTGTTACGAGGCCATGTTTCTGCTCACCAACTACATTAGGTGTTCACGTGAAAATACATCCTAGACCAAGCTGTAAAACTATATATCCATGGCAATGGCGCACATGTATTTTCGATTAGTGCCAAAAGAAAGCGAGTGAATGTTTATGTGGAAATGAGGCCTGAACCAAGCTGTAAAATTATGCATTCATGGCAATGGTGAATATGCAGTTTTGATTCGCACGAAAAGAAAGCCAGTTTTCTAAGTTGTTTTGTTAGGTTACATTGGCAATCGTATTTCTCAGATGAACAATGTGTTACAGTCGCTGCAACGTTCAAAAACACAAACACACACACACATCCCCGCACCTTCGTTTGTTTTTCTGTTTTTAAATATGTTGGAAATTGAATTTCTTCATGAGACGGGTTCGATGGTTTGAGCATATAGCTTCATCCAAAACAAATCAATTAACATACAAATATGCACCGGAAAATTTTGGTTACCATTGAATAAATAGAGGTAAAATCAGCAATATCATTACCAACAATGCCCCAATATCTGCAATCAATTAATGTGCGTCGTAGCAGAACAATGAACGTTGCCGCTGGTTTAGCTACCACCTCGATAAATAACAGGTAGCTTCCAAACTAACCATAGGAACAAAGTAAAATTTAAGGCTTTTGTTAAACTTGCTTGCCTCTATATAAAATAGAAATCTCAGGTTTATAGCTTCATCCAGAGCAAAGTAATTAAGCCGCAAATATGTGCCAGAATGTTTCATGTTTGGGATTGTAATTAAATAAATGCGGGGAAAAACTCCAATATCAGATTTTTCTTATGATTTAGGGATGAAACCATATATGTGTACCAAATTACTTGTTTCTAGGATTGCTGGAAGTATAGTAGAATTTTGATGCCGGGGTGTTGTGCTGAAATAAAATTTTGAATTCCAATAACTTCCAAAGTAAGAAAAGGAGATAAGTAAAAATAATCACATTAGTTAAACATAGTAAGCTAACTCTACAGTGAAAATCTGAGGTTTATAAAGTAATTAGGGTAGAACGAGATATCATATTAGGGGGAGGTAAGGGTGTAAGTATATGGAAATTTACGAGTTTCAGACTTTTCTTATAATATGTAGGTAAAATTTTATCTTTGTACCAAATATTAGCTTTCTACGTCTACGGGAAGTGCCTTAGAATTTTGATGAGCATCAGTCAGTCAGTCAGTGAATGAGTGGCAAAATCGCTGTTGTTTGCATCATAATAACAACCAAACTAACGAAATAAAATTTAGTACTTTTGCTAAGGTTGCTAGTATCTATGCATAACAGAAATTTGAGACTGGTAGCATAAATACTACCGAAAAAAGTAAGGTTAAAAAATGGCCCGAATCGCTTCGAGAAAAGGGTAGGCAGTGCCGCCGTTGACTCGACTTGGTGGGTGCACTGCCGTGCACCCAAATATCAAATGGTTATACTGTCGTATTTTTTAAATAATAATTATTAGTTTAAGGAATCGTGTTAGGTAACCAAACGCCTACTTTTCTTCATTAAATAACAAAATGCAAGGTAAAGACAAACAATACAATTGTCCGCGGTTTTTCATTTGATTCTGTAAAACAAAATGTAATGCAGTCTGAAGTGGATTGCCGTGGGATTGTGTTATTAATCACAACGTTTCGCCGGAGCTTTTTTCCAATATGATCAGGTGATGAATGTATATGCTGGCAGAATTTTATGGACAGGTTCAGCGTACTATCGAAACGTGTTTTCACATCGACCTGCGGCAAACCTGTGCAGACTACATCGCATCCACATCACTCAAAATGTAGTCTCACCCCTTTATTTCATCACATTCTTTACTGTTCTCAGATTCATTCTCTCTGGCGTAAGCTGACGATGTTCCCAAAACACTACCTGCATACGACTGTTCCAAACTGCTACTTTGAAAAGATGAGCTAACGAAATATTGCCATAAAGAAAGTCACGCTACATCTTACAGATTCACTTGGTATTCCTAGTGAATCATTTAATCACTCTGACTGCTGTATTATTACGCAGAACGAGGGTGGTTTGATACTGATTGTACGTGCCAACTCTTGAATACCACAGAACTGGGATTTGTGGTGTGATTCAGTTCTTTTTTTCTAGAAGGGAAAACAGTAAAGGAAATTCATGTGAGGACTTTGCCTGGATTGAGTGACACATTTCCTTCCTATAAATCGTTCGACTTTGGTAAATTGATTCAAAAGTGGCAGAAAAAGACACGCATCACGTCTTGAAGCTCCTAAACGTCTGTGAGGCCAGAAATCATAGATAAAGTCCACGATATTATTTTGACTGGTAGACGAATGAAAATGAAGGCGCTAGCATTGGTCACATACATCTCAATTGAGTGTTTATTTCGAATAATGAATTACACATAAAAAACATTGTGTAAGATGGATGCACCGAGCGTGTCGGGTGAACGGTTAACGTTCTGGCCTCGCATTCGGGAGGACGCGGGTTCGAATCCCCATCCGGGCATCCAAATTTGGGTTTTCCATGGTTTCCCCAAATCACTCCCGGCGAATGCCGGGATGCTTCCTTCAAAAATGCCACGGGCGAATTCCTTCCCGTTCCTTGTCCCCAGTCCCATCCCGCCTCTAATGACCTTAGCCGTCGACGAGGCGTAAAGCAGAACGTAAAAAAATGGGAAAAAAAGATGGATGCAGTGACTGTTCATTGCGAAAATAAAAAAAATAAAAAAACGAAACCGAATGCGAACGTTGACGCACTGTTTGGGTGTTTAAGAGGAATCTGCGGCGTTTTGTTAGCACGAACGAGACGTGGATTCATCACTACGTACCGAAAACGAAACAGCAGTCAAAACAGTGGACACTACTAGTGGAATCGGCTCCGAAGAAATGGAAATTTGTTCCATCCGTTGGAAAGGAGATGGCTTTAGTTTTTTTGATTGACTACTTGCAGAAATAAAAAAATCGTTACTGAAGAATATTACTCATCACGTTTGGAGAGACCGAAAACAGCGATGGAAGAAAAAGTACTGGGAATGGCCATTCATAATGTGCCGATGCATTCGAGCCTCGTCGCTCAGGAAAAATTAATTCAACAACGGTTTCAGATCCTTCGGCATCCACTCTATTCACCGTATTCTCTGTTCCCGAAATTAAAAACTTTCCTAACTGAAAACAAATTTTGGTCAATTGAAGAGGTCATAGAGACTGTAAATGAGTATTTCAATCGGTCTTGAGGAAACACATTTCGATGAGCGTAACACAAAACTGGAGAAACATTGGATAAAGTGTGTTGAACTTGGAGGGGACTATCTCGAAAAATAAAATACGTTTCAAGTCTTAATATCAAACCATTACCTATAGCACCCTCGTATGTAGAATCTCATTCTGTCTCTCTTGAAATGCTGAAATATAATACTGGAGGACGTGAGTTAATTTCTTGTGCGGTAATCCGGATTTCGGTTTTCCACTATTTCCTGAAATCACTCCAGGCGAATGACGGGATGGTTCCTTCAAAAGGTTGTGGCAGAATTCCTCCCTTTTCCCTGTCTCAAATCCTTTGTCGCATCTGATGATCTCGAAGTCAACGAGACCTAAAGCCATGTACAAAAATAAATAAATAGCTGTATTGAATTCCAAATTAAAAGAAAATCGGTTTGTAAATGAAGAGTACTAGTTCTGTTAAAAGCAATCTCTGGATCTTTTACTGCATATTTTCAACACCATCTTACATTATTGGGAACCTAATATGCTAGCAGTGTAGCTTTATGTAATTTAATACATTATTTTCTGTTTATCTCTACGTGCTTGACAGCCAATAGTTATGAGCATATCCTGTTTTTAATAAAAAAAGGAAAAATCGGTTGGCCCTTTATATAAAAAGGGTTCTGTACTCTACTGATGAAATACATATCTCGCATGAACCAGGTTAGAAGACAGTCGACAGGCACACCACATGTTTTCAGGTTAGGTAGTAGAATTCGCTCATGTCTATCTAACGCCTCGCGGGGTGTACGTTGCCAATGCTAGCGTTCAGTTACAGTCAAACTTATTATACCTAACTTCATTAAGCAATTAACTTTGAATTTAGAGCATTTTAAATAAAACTGTGTTAGTATCCGGAAAAGAAAGTTCAAAATAAAAAGTTTTGATTATTTTGTGTAGTATAGGATCCACATTTTTGGTCTCAGATACAGGAGTTGGATGGGGTTCAAAAAAGGGCTGCTAGATTTCTCTATGGAAATTACCACAGAACACAATCAGTGACTGATATGATAAAGGAGCAGAAATGGGATTCATTGGAAGACAGTAGGGAGAAGAGAGTTATTGGAGTGTGATGAGGCATAGAAAGAGAATTGAGAGAGGAGTGAGGAGGGGTAATGATGACCATGGCACTTAATTTAAGGAATAAGAGTGTGGGAAGATTCTCTTTCTTAGGGAAGGGAGTCGGGGATTGGAATAAACTACCAAGAAAAATGATGAATAATTTATCAAAAATACTGAAAGAATTTAAAGTTTAAATTAGCAGAGGGCAAAAGTAGCTGGGAAAAGGAAAGGTGTAGTGAAGTAGTGTGATCCATCACAATTAAATTAAAATACATTAGATATTCGAGATTGGATACAAATTTCAAGTTCTTAGTTAAGATCATTTTTTAAATAGCCTCGGTAACAAACATTTTTTGTTTTGTTTTACTTAAGGCTTTACGCCTCGTCGACGTTAGAGGCGAAAAGTACTGGGGGGCAAGGAAAGAAAAAGAATTCGGCTATAACCTTTTGAAGGAACCATCCTGGCATTTGCTTGGAGTAATTTGGTGAATATGAAAACACGAAATCTGGATGACCGGACGAGATGCGGAGCCAGAAGTTTACCGCTCACCCACCACGCTACGTCAACCTGACGAGCTCTAAACATCGATACTCCACACGTTATGGCGAAATTTTACTAAGAATTTTTGGCCTCCTCAGTTTCTATGTAACCTCCCAACAATATAATTTTACAAAATTTAAATACAATATTCGTTTTTGGGTCAAAAAAATAGATAATTTGTGTAAATTTAAAGTCTCCAACATATTCTGATTAAATGTTGGAGGTGTGTGACAGAGTGATAGACATCGGAACTTCAGCAATAGCTATATAAAAAGGTCCTTGGGATTGTTATTCACGAAAACAGCAGCGTAGCAGTAACTATAAATCTGCATCCGATATAAAGCGCGCTATGATGCCACCACATACCACACGTGACTCAGAGAACAGCAGCGTAGCAGTAACTATAAATCTGCATCCGATATAAAGCGCGCTATGATGCCACCACATACCACACGTGACTCAGAGAACAGCAGCGTAGCAGTAACTATAAATCTGCATCCGATATAAAGCGCGCTATGATGCCACCACATACCACACGTGACTCAGAGAACAGCAGCGTAGCAGTAACTATAAATCTGCATCCGATATAAAGCGCGCTATGATGCCACCACATACCACACGTGACTCAGAGAACAGCAGCGTAGCAGTAACTATAAATCTGCATCCGATATAAAGCGCGCTATGATGCCACCACATACCACACGTGACTCAGAGAACAGCAGCGTAGCAGTAACTATAAATCTGCATCCGATATAAAGCGCGCTATGATGCCACCACATACCACACGTGACTCAGAGAACAGCAGCGTAGCAGTAACTATAAATCTGCATCCGATATAAAGCGCGCTATGATGCCACCACATACCACACGTGACTCAGAGAACAGCAGCGTAGCAGTAACTATAAATCTGCATCCGATATAAAGCGCGCTATGATGCCACCACATACCACACGTGACTCAGAGAACAGCAGCGTAGCAGTAACTATAAATCTGCATCCGATATAAAGCGCGCTATGATGCCACCACATACCACACGTGACTCAGAGAACAGCAGCGTAGCAGTAACTATAAATCTGCATCCGATATAAAGCGCGCTATGATGCCACCACATACCACACGTGACTCAGAGAACAGCAGCGTAGCAGTAACTATAAATCTGCATCCGATATAAAGCGCGCTATGATGCCACCACATACCACACGTGACTCAGAGAACAGCAGCGTAGCAGTAACTATAAATCTGTATCCGATATAAAGCGCGCTATGATGCCACCACATACCACACGTGACTCAGAGAACAGCAGCGTAGCAGTAACTATAAATCTGCATCCGATATAAAGCGCGCTATGATGCCACCACATACCACACGTGACTCAGAGAACAGCAGCGTAGCAGTAACTATAAATCTGCATCCGATATAAAGCGCGCTATGATGCCACCACATACCACACGTGACTCAGAGAACAGCAGCGTAGCAGTAACTATAAATCTGCATCCGATATAAAGCGCGCTATGATGCCACCACATACCACACGTGACTCAGAGAACAGCAGCGTAGCAGTAACTATAAATCTGTATCCGATATAAAGCGCGCTATGATGCCACCACATACCACACGTGACTCAGAGAACAGCAGCGTAGCAGTAACTATAAATCTGCATCCGATATAAAGCGCGCTATGATGCCACCACATACCACACGTGACTCAGAGAACAGCAGCGTAGCAGTAACTATAAATCTGCATCCGATATAAAGCGCGCTATGATGCCACCACATACCACACGTGACTCAGAGAACAGCAGCGTAGCAGTAACTATAAATCTGCATCCGATATAAAGCGCGCTATGATGCCACCACATACCACACGTGACTCAGAGAACAGCAGCGTAGCAGTAACTATAAATCTGCATCCGATATAAAGCGCGCTATGATGCCACCACATACCACACGTGACTAAGAGAACAGCAGCGTAGCAGTAACTATAAATCTGCATCCGATATAAAGTGCGCTATGATGCCACCACATACCACACGTGACTCAGATTTATCTATTAATATGTTTCAGATGGTTAACTTATGCGGCAAAGATATGACACGAGAAGTGACGGTAGAATGAACTGTGATTTAGCATTGTTGTTCGTATTGATTATACTTACTACGAAGTTGCAGAGTATTATACTGCTTGCGGCAGTGCAATGTCTTTGGGACACGTCAGAGTAAATTATTAGCTTTATTATAAACTTCTATGATCATTTTTCCACGGGCATTGGTGCCTTACTACTATGTTCCACTTGTTTTTTTATTTTTTTTTTAACTGCTTAACGTCTCTTAACAGCGAGGTCTTTAAAGACGGGAAAGGATGGGGGGCAAGGAATGGGAAGGAATTTGGCCATGACCTTTGGAAGGAAGCATCCTGGCATTTGCCTGGAGTGACTTGGGAAACCATGGAAAACCCAAATCTGGATGCCCGAACGGGAATTCGAACCGGCGTCCTCCCGAATGCGACGCCAGAACGCTAGCCGTTACACCACCACGCTCGGTTTCCGCTTGTTTTATTTCCCGCAACGTAAGTGGCTGACTGTGCGAAAGATCACCCCCCCCCCTCGCCCCCTCTCCACTTATCTATATATGATGATTTTTTTTATATGAATGCCAATCAATCGAATGTTTTGATGCAAACATCTCACTTTTGATCTGTTTGTAACGAATAAAAGCTACTTCATTAAATTCTCATATTCACCGTCTTCCTCTACAGATCATTCTTTGAAATGTGCAAAGCAGAAAATTTGTAAAAGAAAACCTGCCCGGAAGGCCTATGGGATGACTACTGAAAAACTCTGTAGTTACGGTAAGGCTTTAAAGAAGACAACAGCACTCAGAAAACAACATAGAGCAATTTACTCTAACTTATCAGGGGACGAAGTACTTAAACATTTGTAACGATTAATCAACTGAGAACTAAACCAGTACAGAGTCTGTAGAAACAGTGTTTATTGAGACAATGCATCCTGAGATGAAACAGGACGAAAACCAAGACAATTATGTAGCTGATGAAAGGAGAAATGCTGGCGTCTTCTCAAATCCGTGTAGTCTTCCAGTAATTGCTTCTGGAGGTGATTACTGGCTTCTCAGAGGTGAATGCTGCATACCTGCAACGAAAGTGAGGGTTCAACCTCGACGAAGAGGAAGGCATGGACACTTCAATCTGTCTGCTGAGGATCCTAGCAAACTGATGAAGAAAGTTTTTAGAAAACGTCTGCAACACTTGTTTATAATTATTGCTACGAACCAAATCAGGATGGTATATCAAATGAAAAATTATCAAAACCAAAAAAGGATGTAAGAGGTGTGACAGTCAAGTTCACGAACTTGGTAACTTGGTAACTTGGTAACTTGGTAACTTGGTAACTTGGTAACTTGGTAACTTGGTAACTTGGTAACTTGGTAACTTGGTAACTTGGTAACTTGGTTTTTAAGGCTGAATCCGGAATAGCTTCCCAAGGGCAGTACTTTAAAAGTGACCGCGATGAAACTAAAAAACGATACCTATATTATAGTTTCTGTGCTGCATTTGCTTGCTAAATGATCAGACGTCGTTTGATGTCCATTTTTGTGATTATAATGATGCTTATTGAAGCGTCTTCAGTCTTAGATTTTCAGTCACAGTAATATGCCAGCACTGAGATACTGGATTGGTAAGACTACGTGAAGCTTGCCTAATTACTGTTTTCCTGTATGTTTTCTAATTTCCAACTAAAAAGGGACACCTCTGATCTCAAACACTCGGAACCGCACGAAAACATGCTTACAATAACAAGCGATCATAAATAAAACAGTGGTGTGTGTCATTTCCAATCAAAACATTGCATTCTACCTCAACAAACATTTTAATAGAGAGAAACAAAGTAACAAGATTTCAATGCCATATGAAGGAAATTATAACCTTAAGCCAAATTATGTAAACGTGACAGTCAGGAACAGCACAAAAGCAGCACCAAATGCGAAAACATCAGCAGAAAAATAATGGATCCATAATGAAATAAGAGCATTGTATAGTAAAAAAGCCCATCAAAATAAAATACTATATAACACACATCTAGAACTAGCCACACATTTAAATAATCCTGATATTCTGAAGGGTATTATAGACAGAGTAGAAAATCATACTGCAAGGATTTTAGATGCAATCAGGTTAAAACATAGTCATAAAATTGATAGATTGAAAAACAATCAGAACACACAGCCAATAACAACAGCAAATAATGAAATGACAGTTAATCACAACTTCCATCCAAAAGTCATAAACCAGTCCAACACACAGTTAAATGAACAGGAAACACAGTTATTACAGAAAGGATTAAAACACAATACAAACACCACAAGAAAAGAAAACTTTATAGTATACATCATTACAGAATCTAAATATATCATAACACAGGAAGAAAAATCACAGAGCACATCATTAAATATTGGCCTAACTAGAGAACTAATAGCAAAAGAAATAAGACCAATTAACACAAAATACACACACACACACTGCAAAAAGACAGACAAGAAATTATACGTAATTCAATGACGTCAGGGTATCATTACATTTTCAATCAACAGTGCCAAACCGAGCGGGGCGGTGTAACGGTTAGCGTTCTCGCCTCGCATTCGGGAGGAGGGCGGTTCGAATCCCCGTCCGGGCATCCAGATTTGGGTTTTCCATGGTTTCCCCAAATCACTCCAGGCAAATGCCGGGATGCTTCCTTCAAAAGGCCATGGCCGAATTCCTTCCCATTCCTTGCCCCCATCCTTGCCCCCCATCCTTTCCCGTCTCTAAAGACCTCTATGTTAAAAAGAGACGTAAAGCGTTTTTTTTTAAAAAAAAAAAAAAGTGCCAAAAGTCTCTGTATAAAGCACGATAATATAGCGCAAAACACGCATATACAGCAGTACCACACACCTGATAGTGCTTATACAGTGCTTATGTATTAGTCCTCAAAGTGCAGATGCGGAATTTCGATGAAGTGTTTAAAACAAAGTGGAATAGAACAATGTGCACACCTCACTAAAGCCACGTTATCACATTCCAAATCACTTTCTCATTCATGCATTCCAATATCAAAAGCCACACAAATTACATTTTCAAATGATGTCAAACGTCATAACCTGGCTTTCGCCAAGCATATTGCAACATAGACTTATACATAGGTTCAGCAAATTTATTGTAAATCACAGAGTGAAGTCTCATGATGAAATAACCATAATGTATCTTCTCTTGTGGTTTGGCACATTGTAGTCTTACAAAATCAATAATCATTCTGATACAGAGCTTATATTGCCAAACGAAGTAGACATCAAGGGATTGGCAATATTTTATTGTTTTCGGTGGCAATATCTTCAGCATAACATCTTTCTTTGGAAAAGTTGCATCTAAAAGGGTACGATCTGTATGACCTGATCAGCAAACACTCAACAATAGGCTCTTTTGATTTGTTTCATATTCTCCAAGGACTGAAGTTAGAAACCGTTTCATGTGTTCTTTATTCATTTTTCAACTTTCGTTTGTCTCCACATTGTGGACAGCTTGTTTCAAGTTTCTTTGAAATATTTGGACTGAAAGTGCCTTGCGTCTCTTGAAAACAGATGTACAGCTAATGACGCTAGCAGACAATCGAGGAGTTCTGCATGGAAATGACACACACCACTGTTTTGTTTATGATCGCTTGTTATTCTAAACATGTGTTCGTTTGATGTATAGTAAAAAAGTTAATTTTATTGTTAATTACTTGGAAATAATTTGTTTCGGTTTACATACTTCCATTACATGTCTGCCAAATCTGTCACCTTTATTTACCATTGTTACATTTCCAAATTTGCCTTCCAGTTAAGTTGTTTTTATCTTTGGTAATCTTTGCTCCGCATGTCTTAAAACGGAGAACGCCACAATTTACGGTTTTCTGGCAATATATATTGTCCTTAATGAATGCTGCAGTTGATAGGCATGAAACTCCAGAACAAGGTTAAGGAAACTAGATCTGTTCCAGTTTCAGAAGCAATCTCTAAATGAATTTCGTTATAAGATGTTTAAAATTACAGTTAGTTTGAGATCTGTCAACTGTTAAGTCATCTTTGTATATTACTTATTTCTAGTGGACGTTAATTCTTGTGGTAGTGCCGATGTTGGCAACCCTGAAGATGTGGGTTTCGACACTGAACTAAATCATGGAGCGTAATAAAAGACATGAGGCGTTGCGAGATAAGTTATTCTTTACTTTTTAGGGTAATGAATTAACTGCAGATTTTTTTCAGCAAAAAATATATTTGCCTGAATCAGGATTGCGCGGAATTTAGAACACCACTGATAGGAGAGGTGGAATGTTTACTCAACAACAATTTCGAAAACATCATATTAATTTAATTTACTTGAAATGGAGCGCTTACTCCGATGGGAATTTCCCTGCACACGTATTTTCACCTTTCCTTTTCCCACCTCTGTTAATTTCAACTTTAAATTCTCTTACCATTTCTCTTGGTAATTTATGCCTGAAATCGAATGCCAATTTGTGGTCATGGTCATCTTTTCCCTTCCATGCACCTTTCCTAATTCTTCCACCAATATCTTTCCACGCCTCATCACCAATATACTCCTTGTACACCCCCATGAATCTCTTCACCCTTCTCCTGTCTTACAATGAATCCTATTCCTGCTTCTTGATTGTGTTCTGCAGTAATTTCCAATAAGACAAATCTAGCAGGCCTTCTTTGCACACCAAATGTGGGTCCCATACTACACCACCATATTCAAGAAAAGGTCTGACCAACGTTTTGTAACCCAATTCCCTTCCTTCTCCAGTACATTCCCTCATCACTCTCTCCAACACGTGAAGGATTTTGAAAACTGTATCTTCTTCTTTTCTTATTCTACTAAACGTTGTTTGGATTTGTGGATAACTTGCGCGTCTTCCAAGCCTTGCTTTTCTTTGGCTAACAGCTTCAAGTTACAATATGTGTTATCTACAAATTTTACTCTTTATGTTACTTTGCTCCTTCTCCCTTCCAGCTTCCTTTCAAACAAGATACACACTAGACAGAATGAAGAAGCAAGTGGCAAACGATGCTTTCTCGTTTCCTAGTTATGCGTGTTTTATTTGCCCTATTGAGAACGTTCCCTTTAGTATCTTTATCAATCCAAGGATTTCTTTTGAGTAGAACCCAGCACCACCTGCTTGAGTTTCAGTACTTCCGCTTTTCACGGAGCCCATGATACGATAGCAACTATCTACAGAACATTTAGATTGAAAATATAGCAACTGAACAAATGAGGAAAGAGTTTTAGGAAGTATATGATCTGCTTTTTCTTTCATTGGTGGTGCGTAATGTATCGATCGCTTTCTCGTTTGCGTGTCAGTTATCTTGCTATTATCGTATAAACGACAGTGTTTTACAGAAGGTTGCTGTTTCTGGGAATAGGTGTTTCTTTTATCCGAATTCCAAATGCTCACTGATTTAAATCACATTAAGCACATTCTGGTGATGTATGTATTGTACGTTGCTTCACCAATTTGCGGTTTTGCAGCGATATATTGGTAAATTTTGCGTGTTAGTGCTGTTGAATTTGTAAGGTTATGATCGTCACAGGAATTCACCACCGTCGTAACTGGAACGAAAAAAACAAAAACAATTGTCCGTGATTGTTCTGAAGAAATATTATATGCTGAAGTTCGGCCCTTGAATACTAATCTCTTAAAATTCTAATTTATCCCTTGGTATGTAGAGTAGAGGAAATGCGAAAGAAAATTTGCAAGCTGTACGTTAAATTTATGCAAATCACCTCGCTAAAATTTCTGCAGTTAACCTGTTCTGTGTTTTTCTACTGTTCCCTATTTTTGCACTTGAACTGTACTGTTTTTATACTATTCTCTTTGTTACGACATTGAATATTCCTCACATTTAACAAAACACATTTTAATAGCAAGTCCGAGAAACATTAGCTCCAGCAAAACGATGCTGCGGATTCAGGCAAAGTTAATTATCAAGCTCATTATCGGAGAGTTAAGATTAAAACTAAATTAATACCCTGTTGAGGTAAAATTCTAAACTTCGAATTTAGCTTCATTGAAAATTAGGTTAACAGTGCGAATAATATTTTCATACTAGAATCATATATAGCTGATCCAGTTCTCCTCGGGAAGTTTTTTTTTGTTTTTTTGTGTGACAGAAAACACATTTCCTAAACCTGATATTTCGTGCTTTATATGTCTTATGATAACAATTGCATATTCTTACCTGGTTCTGTTGAATAAATTTACGCATATCTGGATTGATAAATTGAGATAAGAAAACAAGGAACTGTGATAATGTCGATCAATTAACTAAAACAGGATTGCCTCTTACAGAAAAATGAATAATTACAGAATTTTAGCGTAACTGATTTCTGGGCTTTAGACAAATTTCCGTATCAACGTTCTTGCAGATTTTTCACTTTTTGTATTCTGAAATGATTCAGTTTTTGACGTCATATCTACGTGTTTGTGACTGTAGTTTTTGGATCATTATCCAGACCAGAAATTCCTTACATTTTTCCTAAATGAAAAGTTATTTCCATTTGATTACTTTGGTTTTTATATTTACGCTTTAGAACGTTTCATCTCTTTTAACTTCAATAAAATGGCATGTTTGCTATTGTTCCTGAATGGAGACTAATGTCAACTTCACATAACAATCACCGAGTATATGTAGTAGCCAAATTTAATTGAACTATTCGTCTTTGTTTGACATTGTTATTTTTAAATATCCTGACTTTAAAAATCTAATATTTTATTTGCTGTATCTAATTTTTAAATTATTAAATTCATTGTAATGGTACAACTCCCTCTCGGTTTTATTGTTATGAATAGTACATTACGTAAATTAATCAGTAATGCCGCGTCTAAAGGGCAACAGTAGTTTTTTTTAATCTATTTTTCAATTACTCTGACAGTAAGTCATCACACTGCATTTGAAAGCTGTATGAAATATATTTAGAGCATGAAAAGCTACATTTAACAAATCTTGTTAATATTTGTTATTATTGGATCCATATTAGGCATATTGGTGACTCAATATTGTTGTGTACTCATCTGCAGTATTTTTAAAGTTCTGATAGGTTCTATGAAATACTGCAATATGACGCCGTCTTACCCGCTTTCCTTCGAGCATATTCCATCTTGAATACTTATTCCGTGCCTTGGGATGAAAGCTCTTGCCTGAGTCTTGCGGACTGATTTAGATAAGTTAGAGGAGATAAGGGGACATGTTAAGAATGCAATGCGTGAGGCCTTTAATGACTTTCGTGCCAATTCTCTCTCTAAGAGCCTCACTGACAATCCTAAGAAATTTTGATCGTATGTAAAAAAAAGTTAGTTGTAGTGGGAACAATAAGCCAGTTCTAATAAAAGACGGACGGGAAGTTGAAGACAGCCGTGACAAGGCTACCGTATTTAACACCGAATTAAAAAATTCATTCACGCGCGAAAACATGGAAAACATCCCCACTTTACTACATCGTGTGGAATTAGAGATGGATCCGTTAGAAATTGATAGCGTAGGTATTGTAAAGCAATTAAAACTCCTGAAGTGGGGTAAAGCGCCGGGTCCCGATGGTATACCGGAAAGCGTATTTTCTGAATACGCGGAGGATATTGAACCATTTCTGTCAGATATATTCCGTAAATCTTTAGAAGAGAAAAAAAGGACCTTCTAGCTGGAAAATAGCCCAGGTGATTCCCGTTTTCAAGAAAGGAGATCGGAGTGATCCTAGGAATTATTGACTCATATCTCTAACATCTGTCTGCAGCAGAATTCTGGAACATGTCATATGCTCGGACATTATGAAGTTTCTAGATGAGAACGAGTTACTTACACCGTTTCAACACGGATTTCAGAAGAAGAGATCGTGTGAAACACTATTGGCCCTATTTTCCCATGACGTAATGAAAGTTATCGATGCAGGTTCGCAAGTTGATGTAGTTTTCTTGGATTTTCAGAAAGCTTTTGATTCTGTGCCACACAACAGACTTTTAGAGAAGATTCGAGCTTACGGTATTTCGGCTCAGATTTGCGAGTGGATACGTAATTTTCTAACTGGTCGATCATAGTATGTCATTGTTGACAGGCAAGCCTCTCCTAAGATAAATGTTACTTCGGGCGTTACTAAAGGAAGTGTAAAAGGACCACTTCTTTGCTTAATATATTATAAATGATCTAGGTGACAACGTCAAATGCTGGTTGCGATTGTTTGCCGACGATGCAGTTATCTTTAGGGAAATAAGGTGCTCCGACGATTGCTTAGAAATTCAGCGTGATTTGGATGCTATTTTCGATTGGTGCCGTAAATGGTAGCTTACACTTATTTGCAAAAAGTGCAAGGCAATGCGGATAAGTAACAGAAATAATCAGTTTGTTCACGAGTACAAAATAAACAATTCAACTGTTGACACGGTTTTTTTGTTTTTGTTAATGGCTTTTTGCTTCGAGGCCATACAGCCAACTCAAGTGTATTTCGAATCATCCAGTGTACTTCAGTTGCTTCAAAGCTTAGCAGTGTATTAACTTCCAAGTGGCTCTAGAAACAACACAATGGACATGACATACAGACAACACATACATTAAACCCCCATGCCCTCGGCCGGACTCGAACCGGCGACTTTCGGCACGTGGAGCTAACACTCTAACGTTGACACGGTTGATTCCGTGAAGTATCTGGGGGTGATAGTACAAAGCAACATGAAATGGGACATGCACAAAACTTCCGTCATAGGCAAGGCGAATTCTAAATTGCGATTCATAGGTCGTATTTTGAGGAATTGTAATGCTCATACAAAGGAGATAGCGTATAAAACACTAGTGCGTCCGCATCTAGATTACTGTTGTTGAGTTTGGGATCCGTATGGCAAGGTTCTGATTGACTCAGTGGAGAGAGTGCAGAGGAGAGCCGCTCGATTCGTGACTGTTTGTTACAGCCCTTATGAAAGCGTTACAAAATTGATACATAGATTGGGCTTGGATAGTTTGGAAGGCAGATGACGTAGCTTGCGCTCGAATTTATAGGAGAATATGCGAAAAAATTTAAATTTCGAGTGCAATGAAATACTTCTTCCGCCAACCTATTTAGGTCGAAATGACCGGAGGGATAAGATTATAGAAATAAGATGCCGTACTGATGCTTTTATGTATTCCTTCATTCGTCGCACTATTCGGGATTGGAATGCGTGGGTTTAGGATTGGTGCTTAGCACCATCTGCCACCCACAATGTTTGTGATTTGCAGAGAATGGATTTAGATGTAGAATGTTTGAATAATAAAACAGTCTTCCAACAGTTTTATCGAAGTTTTGTAGTCTATGAAAACCGGCCTTGAAATAAAGCTAGTTATTCTGGAAGTTTATATCATACTGAAACGTGCTAAATTTTTAATTCTAAAAATCTTAGGCGGTTATTAACTGCAAAAAATACTATTAGAAAAGAAATGACCTAATACTTTGAATTTGGTTAAAATAAAAAAATCTCACGTTTGTATATGTAACAATATTGTTTCTGGAATGAATATTTGGCCTGCATGTGTAAAAGGAGAAAATACAGGCAACAAGAAAAATCATAAATATCTTTTTTACGTATTCTCTCGGCTACAGTTTTAATAGAAGTGAAATAATTATTTTAATATTCAGTAAATATGATTATATAATCAAACAGTAACAGCATTTTAATTTTTCTTTAGTAGGTAGATCAAGTGTTTCGGCGTCACATTTAAAGTAAAATGAAAATACTAGAGGGAATGGATACTTTTAGTGTTATCTGTATCGTGTTAAAGAAGTAAAATAAACGTGTGTATAAGCATTCTAAGTTTGATAATAACAATTCAATTAGGAAAATATTCACACATACTGCAGTGACCCAATGTCCCAAGAAAGATTTAAAAAATGTATTTAACTTGTCATTCCAAAGATTTTGATCCAATGAAATACAAATCTAAACAAAACAGAGTAATGTATCCTTTAAGTATCTTAAAATAACTTCTTTTATTAAATTCATAACACGGAAAAAGAAACAACTAAATTAATTGAAAGCAAGTTCAATTTTAATTTTTTTTAACAAACTCTTTTTCTGTTATTACCTTAAGAAAATATTCCCCGCAATTGAGAATTCGGAATGAAGTATATAGAGACAAAAACTATATAGCAAAAACCCTTACAACAATTTCAACATTATTTTGCATATGCTGTTGTTATAAGGCATCGCTAGTTGTAAGTGAACATACATTTTTCTTTAAAAATGTAGGTAGTGTGCAGGAAAGAATGGGAGGCAATTGTTAGGCGCTACATAATGGAACAGTGTAGGAGGGGCGGGAGTACAAGAATCCTCCAGAGAAGAAACAAGGTCGGGTCAAGTGCGCGCCCACAATACAATGCTACTCGCGCCTCGCTCACAACCATATAGCTTAGCACATTACTTTCTAAAAAGAATTTCTTTCAAATATTATGAAATTTGTTTCGATTAAATCGCCTACAAACAATTAACTAACGACATAAGTGAAATAAGAATTAATGCTGAAAACACTTCAATATAACTTCCAACCACATGAGCTGTTATCCATGACTTAGTACGCGTGGACTCAGAATTTCATAGGGTAACATGACGGGGAAACATTTACCATACCGTTCTAACACTGAATCTCTCATGAAAAAAAACAATTTGCAACATGTTTAAAAATAGCAACAAACATAAGGAAGACTACCTACCACGGTTCCTGTGGCAGATTTTTATTTGTGGTTTAAAATTATGTCACTTTCTGGGGACATATTATATTAATAGCGTTTGGTACACAACATTTTTGATTTTGCCTATATATAGCCTTTCGGAGTTGGAAACATATAAACCCAAAATAACAGACTGGTGCAGCGCAAATCCAAGTTGTGTCTGTACTTGTAATTTATGAACAGATCACTGCGACCCATGTACACACGCTATCCATCTGTCTTTCCAAATTTCATGACAAAATGTGTTATTTACCCTGAAAACAGCATGCTATGTCCTTCTTAATGATGCATAGTGAAATTTCATCAAGATCGATCTAGTGACAGACAGATTTACTTCCGCATTTATTTATTTTATCGCTTAGCCCACTTAGGAGCACGTGGATCCATTAATTTCCATTGTGCTCCTTATTCTTCTTGTTCTTCTTATCTTTCCAAAACCTCCTCATACTTTCTCTCTGAGCTTGACATGCATATCTGAGTGTCAGATTTTTTGCTGCTGGGATCTTAGGTGCGAATGTATGTGAAGCAATTATTTGCTTAAATATATTCCATGTAGATGTCAGTAGGTCTATGTTGACTTCTGCAAGATTCTTCTGGGCTTCTACAACCCAGCGTGCTTTGGTTTGTTGGGGTTCGGCGAAGATGTGGAAGATTTTCATGGTCAGTCGTGCTATATATCCGTAGAATTTCATGTGTCTTTTCCGCCCAGTGAGATGAATCGTTAGGTGAATGAACACAGTTATTCTGAGCTTTTGCCGCCTTAGGTCTTGGGACCTAATATTTATCTGAGTGTCTTTTATTATTATTATTTTGATTCCTTTGACATTAACAGTTAATGACGATGTCTCTATGGAAGAACGACAGTGTGGTAGTTATGTAGCTTGACTTTGGTTGAAAATGATTTCTTATTGTAAGTATTCCATTTTTTCTGCGCGGATTTTGTGGTCCTCTTTCCTATTTCCAGTATTTAGCTTGTTTGATAGTGTCATATTTGGTCGCTTTTGGAGTCAATATATTGTGTTTATTCACAAGAGATTTGGAGGCCGGTTATAATATTTCGCATTTGTATTATTAGTGTAGATTTCTACAAGCTGATCTTTTGTGACATATCCTCTTCCTCCCTTCATACGTAGCCAAAATCTATAAATGAGGTACCATTTTAAATATTAGGTTCTCATCTTCTGATGAATGGTTAATTTAGAACTGCAAATTGTATTCTTTGTTTGTAATTCAATGTTTTGGTCCTATATTTTTTTTCACTGGATGCGTCAATAAGGCACCACTAAAGTAAATTCGTGTGGTCTTGCGGTCTTGAGACAGAATCTGTCGTGGCTCGACCTACAGTTTAAAATTGAGTCCAAACCTCTTATGATCAAACACAACCAGCAAATTATGTGATCCAAATAGTCCCACACTTTTTTGAAATTTAATTCTAAATTATATTTTTCCAATAAATGCATATGCTATTAAGTTTTCTCGTGGCTTTATTAGTTGCACAACAATCAGAGATAAATTTCTATATTATATTAAATCTGATAACATGCACTGGTTAGACAGTATCAGGCTTCAATCTTGAAATGATCCAAATATCCTCACCTTACCCTGTATAATGACCTGCTAACCTACAATATTCAAGTGGAAAGCGTTCTTCACCTTACACTACAAGCTGTGTGCCTTTAAAAAACCCAATCTAGACCGGGATTCGAACTGGGTACCTTTCAAACACTAATCAGATGCCTTAATCATCGAGCCACCAGAAAAATGAAACTAATTTATGTCCATGTGCTTTTTTATTTACATAACTATTGTAACGTACCAGATGTAGCTTTACAACTGTTCACCAGATGCTTGCAAGCCGAGTAATGTGTGTTACTAAGAAGCAATAAACTGTTGTTTAATGATGTACTGATAGGGCGATTAGAATAGTTAACTAAATGTTTCGCTTCTTGTGTCACAACCTCAACATTGTTAAACTAAACATCAAATCGATAGCTTGTTCCCAGGCGTGGAATATTGTTCCACGGTGTGGTATCCTTAACACAAGGAGTTCCCAGAAGCATTGAAGTGGGGGATGCATCCAGTGTTTGGACAGTTCAGTTAAAAACTAAATATAGATTATATTGGAAGTGTTCGCCGCAATAACATGTGTGCAGCCAGGAACAGCACATTAATTCATTCTTAAAACTAAATTATCTAATTATTTATTGCAGCTTGATTGCTTACATAATTTGCAGTGTTCGTTAATACAGGCTGAACATAATTTCTGATGATACGTATTAATTTCTTTATTTCTGAATAATGTCAGAAATTATACAGTGAGTAATATTACGTCGTCTTACTTTTTTTATCCCAAAGTATAAATTACTACCTCGGCCCAAATTCCAGTTTAATTTGTGTTCTGAAGCACAAATTTTTCCAGTTTAGATTCAAAGTTGTTGCGATTTTATAAATTCATATTATTTTTCGCAACAAGACAATGAATCAAGAAGCTGCAAAGCACTTTACCGAGCAGTCAGAATGTATACTGTTTCAAGTGTTGAGTTACTTAGATCATCCATGCAGAAGGCGTCGTACTGGATAGAAACTTCGAAAGCTTTTGGAAAATATTTTTCACGTAAGTTGTACAAACGATTTATTGACACACCAGTAGAGATGTTTCGTTTTTTTTATTCCTTTTTTTTTTTTTTGCTTGGATCTTTACGCTTTGTCAACATCGAGTTCATTAGTGGCGGTAAAGGAGTGGGGACAAGGAAGGGGAAGGAATTCGGCCATGGCTTTTTGAAGGAATTATCCTGAAATTCACCTGGGAAATCATCATATATCCTGTCATTCGCCTAGAGTGATTTGGAAAAACCATGGAAAACCCATATTTGGATGCCCGGACGGGCATTCGAACCGGCGTCCTCCCGAATGCAAGGTCAGAGCGTTAACCGCTCACCCACCACGCTCGGTGATAATTTCGACTGCTTCGAAATTCGTCTAGCATTTTTTCAATAAGTATCGAGTATTTATTCTTTAAAATGGACAGATGACCTAATAAAGCATAGCCACTGAGTCAGCTAATGTTAACGACACATGGGTATGCTACTTGAATTAATGATATACAAGACGAAAAACTGCTAAGACCTTTTCTGTGGACAAAGTAATGGGCAGCAGCTATTGTCTTATAAAACACTTTTTACCTAATCTGGAATACTCTTAGGGTGTATGTGATCCGTACCGCAAGTACAGAGAAGAGCCGCTCGATTTGTGACTGCTTGCTAGGGATCTTAGAAAGTGTCATAAAATTAATGCAAAGGTTAGATTGGGATTGTCTGACAGATATACAACGCAGTTTCCGCTTGAAACACGCCTGGAATGCGCAAACGAAATGGCACTTTTGTGCAACAAACTCTTTGTCACATGCAATTTTGTGAACTGCATACTGAAGATACACTGATGAGCCAAAACTTCATGATCACTGTCCACCGCGTGAAGTCATGCAGTAAGGAAACTGTATAAGCGGAGTAAAGATGCATGGGAAGTCTACTGCTCGCGTGCTAGTATAGCAAAGTGAAACAACAAGGTGCACGCCTCATCACGGAACGTATCACTAGTAAGCAGCTGTTCATAATGGTTTGATTTACGTGTGTAGGATCAAGAAGGTAAGAACATATATGCCAAAACGTAAAAGCTATTTCAGCATGTGAACGATTTGCCAAATCTAATGAAAACGAGCGGTTTGGGTGCTGTAGAAGGAGAAGGGAAAGATATGACAATCGTCTATAAGGCGCAAAAAAAAAAAAAAAAAAAAAAAACGCTTACCTCTAGTTTTAAGAATTGATTTTCACAGCACTTTAAAATGTTTATCCTCAAAAGTTTTAATTTAGGAGGTTCCCTCAGATTCGCTAAAAAATTTTATCTTTTATCAGAAGAATGATCTAAAAAATTTTCCGCGATTGATATAAGAATGTTATGAATCAATAGAAATTCTGGTAGAATTCCAGGAGGTATTAACACAATGTGGCAGATATGAAAACCATAGAACAATAATTTCCAACTAACACTTCAATATTACTTACTAAAATACTACGTAGACGAAGAGGAAGGATTGTGGAGTAGAAGATCAATTTAGGTTTAGGAAACTCCGGGATAGAGTAGAAGAGACTACGGATGTTTGTTTATTATTAGAAGTACTAACCAAGATTATAAAAAGCATACTTACAGGATATACAGATTCAAAAAACGTTTGATAATGTTGAATGCGACAAGAAATTGAAAATTTTATAGAAAACGGATCCAAGAATCAGGCAGCTACAATATACCTGTAAGCAGAGATTCACTAAATTTCAATTTACAAAAATCAGGCAATCTCTACTAATATGAAATACGGTATAAAGGTCAACGGGGAAACAAAGAGTGTGATTGTACTTTAAGCAAAGAGAACAGTTGTAGGAAAGAACTGGAGAGGAAGGCAAATATTTGTAGCAGACAATTGAGTTCGCATTAGTGGAGACTATGTTGAGACTAAGATACTAGCTCATCATAGGAAAAGGTGGCAGATGTCAACTATCCAGTCCAAAAAGCAATTGAAATTTTTTTTCGGAAGCCTTGCAATCAGAGTATGGAAATAATTTTGGGTAGGTTAGTGAAAACTGCTTCGGACATGATTGATTACCGAGTGTGTGAGTGGCTTATATTCTGGAGGACGTGGGTTCGAATCCCCGTACGGCTACCCAGATTTCAGTTTTCCATGGTTTCCAGAAATCAATCCAGGCGAATGACGGTATGGTTTCTTTACAATTTCATCACCGAATTCCTTCCCGTTCCATGCCCCTGTCCTTTCCCGCCTCTAAATGATCTCGAAGTGGACGAGGCTTAAAGCCATAAAAAAATCTCATCATATATCATTTAATTTAATTTAATTTAATTGCAATGGAGCACAGGCTCCGGTGGCAATTTCCCTACACACCCATCTTCCCCCTATCCTGCACCTACCTACATTTGCCCTCTACAAATTTTATCTTTAAATTCCTTCAAAGTTTTCGGTAAATTATTCATCATTTCTCTTGGTAACTCATTCCAATCCCTGACACCCTTACCTAAAAAAGAGAATCTTCCCACACCCCTGTGCCTGAAATCGAGTGCCAGCTTGTGGTCATGGTCATCTTTTCCCTTCCATGCACTACTTTTCATACCTATTGCAATATCTTTCCATGCCTCATCGCCAGTATATGCCCTGTACACTCCCATGACCCTCCTCATCCTCCTCCTGTCTTGCAATGAATCCCATTCCAGCTCCTTTATCATATCCGTCACTGATTGCATTCTGAAATAATTTCCAGGAACAAATCTAGCAGCCCTTCTTTGCACCCTCTCCAACTCCTGTATTTGATATGTAAAATGAGGGTCCCATACTACACTACCATATTCGAGCAATGGTCTGACCAAAGTTTTGTAACCCAATTTCCTTGACTTCTCTCGTACATCCCCTCATCACTCTCTCCAACAAGTGCAGAACTTTGAAACCTTTTCCTACCACCTGTCCTATGTGTCCTGTCCAGTTAAGTTTGTTATCAAAAGTAATTCCAAGATATTTACATTTCAAGTCTTCAGCAAGTAATTCTTTCCCCACCTTATATTCATAAATAACATTTTGTTTTTTATTTGTGTATCTAATAAGCTGACTCTTCTTTGCATTTATCTTCATTCCATGTTTACCAACCCAATTAGATATCCTGTCCAGATCACTCTGCAACTGTTTACAATCCTCTATCGTTTTGATTCTTTTATACAGCATTATGTCATCTGCAAACAATCTAATTTCAGATAGTAAACAATCAACACAATTATTCATTAGAATAATGAATAGCAATGGTCCCAATACGCTACCCTGTGGCACACCCATTTTTACTTCCACTTCTTTTGATACTACATTTCCAACCCTAACTTTCTGTTTTCTACCTTTTAAAAATTCTTCTACCCAGCAAATGACTTTCTTATCCACTCCAATGGTTTTTACCTTATTTACTACCATTTTATGGCTTACTCTGTCAAACGCCTTAGACAGATCTAGTGCTACACTATCAATTTGGCCTCCCTTGTCCATTTCATCTGAAATATCTTGCATATATCCCACCAACTGAGATTCGCATGAATATCCTTGCCTGAAACGATGTTGCCTGCTTGAAAACCCTTACGTTCCTCACATATATTTCTGATGTGGTTGCATATCAATCTTTTCCATTAATTTACCTACCACTGAAGTCAAACTGATTGGCCTGTAATTCTCAACTCTATTTCTCACCCCTCCCTTATGTACCGGTACTACTATTGCACTTTTCCAGTCCTGTGGTAAGCAGCAAGTATCTAGACTCAATTTAAACAATATTTCAAGATAAGGTACAATGTCACATCCGGCTATCTTTAAGATATCTGTAGTAATATTATCTTCACCACCCCTTTTATTTTTTTTCAGCTTTCTTATTTCCTTCATGATTTCCTCAGGATGGATATCAAATTTTTTACTATCGTCATTTCTAATTGTGTTGCTAAGCTCGTTCTCCAAATTAGACCCTCCTGTTTCTGATTCATTGTCCCTAATGCTTTCGCTGAACCAGTTACTTAAAATCTCTGCCTTTTTCAAATCGTCAGTAACTTCTTCTCCATCCTTATCTATAAGTGTCTCTACACCCTCCCTTGCCCTCAGTTTCCTGATATAGCCATAGAAATTTCTAGATGCATCAGTCAATGGTCCTCCTGCACTGACAATACTCTTCATAAACCCATCTTTAGCCATTTTCTTTGCTGTTATTAAGTCCTTGTTTAGTTGTTTTAAATATTCCCTACTACCCTGCTGTCTCTTAACTCTGTTATGTTCTTTTCTTACCAACCTCTTTAACCTCCTCACTTCCCTATTATAGTGCATAGGTTCTCTACTTCTCTTTATTTTCTGCTTTGGAATAAATTTTTCTTCCCCCTTTCTTATTATCTTCCTTGAACTCTTACCCACCTTGACTCTACTGTACATGAGCCCTCCTTCCATTTGCTGAATTGTTCTCTGAAATATCTCTTCAAATTTGAAACCTGTGCCTTTTTATAATTGTACCTATTTCCCCCTTCAATTTTGGCTGCTGGTTTACTGAATCCTCTAATATCCATCAGAACTGCTTCATAATCACTTATTCCTTCAGTTACTTGATACCTCAAAAGGTTTTCATCGGGCTTAATTAGAAATATATCCAAAATATTTTGTCCCCTAGTGTTTTGCTCAACCACTTGTGTAAATCCTCCTTCCCTTATTAAGATATTTGCAAATCTTTGTTCCCCTTGTGTTATTTATCTTATTCCCTTCCCAGTTTACACCTGGTAAATTTAAATCCCCGCCGATGATGATCATTCTATTCTCACCTCTGAAATCTGAGTATGAATTTAATTTCTCCCCAAGAGCCTCATCCTCTTCTGTCATTCTTCCACTGCGGTAAACAGCCAACACTCTGATTTTTTCTTTCTTGTTACCCCAGAAATCTACCCCAAGTAACTCATGGTCTTGATCTATGAACGCCAGTGAACTGTGGTAGTTTTAGCTCACTAGTATGAAGACTCCTCCACCAATTGCTCCTCTATCTCTGCGGTACACTCTGTAACCATCAGGAAAAACCTCACTGTCTAGTACTTCTTCTTTAACCAACTCTCTACCCCAATTATTACTTGTGGTTCGTGCATCTCTATTAAGCTTGCAAATTCGATTACTTTGTTCATTATACTTCTACAGTTTACCATTAACACCCTTACTACTGGTTTTACATTTTCAGAATTTATTTCCTCTTTCCCACTTTACCGCAGTCAGTTATTGTTTCAGCCATTTCATCTATTTCTTTAATATCTGTGACTTTCCCCATCGCGAATCTGCAATCAGTATCACTTTGATAATCTATTTCTGTCCCTTCACCAGCAGCCCCTAACCTAAAAAAGGCACAGTCCTGACCCCATCATCACTGGAAACGGGCTCCCTCACTGCTTTAGCTAACAACTCAGAAAGTACTCCCTTCCCCCTTCTATTTAGGTGTAGGCCGTGCCTAGTGAAACCCCACCTACCAATGGTGTTCACAGGCACAACCCCCAACACAGAACTAATGCCTTTCCCAAGTAGCACTTCCGTTTCCACATTAACCCGCCTCACAGCATAGTTCAATTGTGGACGGTCATGGCGACTCAGGACCTGCATGAGCTCCACCCTGGTATGCTGTGCCTCCTTCACCACCTTCCTCAGGTCACTCTCTATACTATAACTCGCGTTTCTATCAATACTATTTCCCGCACCTCCCACTATCACTACTCTATCATCCTTGGTGAAACTCCTACAAAGGGAACCTATATCCTCTATTACCTGGCCTAATGTTGCACTAGGTTTGAAAAAGCTTGTGACCTGATATCCTGTACCTAACTGATCCTGCAGAAGAGGGCCTACACCTCTCCCATGGCTACTACCTAGCAGCAGAACCCTTTTTTTCCTATTCTTGCCCTGCACGCCCTTATTCCTAAAGGTCTGCTGCATCTTACCTACTCCTACTCCTACATCTACATGAGGCTCTTCTCCTCCTGACTCTGGCAACAGGTCAAACCTATTTTTTCCCACAATTACTGAAGTGTCTGGCTTGTTCATCCTGTTAACCATGATTCTCCTACGACCTGTTACCAGCTCCCACCCATCCTTATCAACTTCCTCCAACCCACTATCTCACTTTCTGCCTCTACAGCTTGAGCCTCGACAAGCTCAGCCCCCACAGGCTGTGCCTGTGCAGTCTGAGCCTCCACAGGCTGAACCTCCACAGGCGAGGCCACCACAGACCACGTCTGCAGAGGCTGAGCCTCCACAGGACGAGCCTCAAGAACCCTGATCCTTTCACGCAACTCCCTAATCGGTTTCCCATCTCCCACATCCTATCATCCCTAACACACAGTGAACAAAACCATGGGAGAGCCTCATTTATTTCCCCCGTTTCCTCTTCCCCACATGCCCAGTGAAACCACTTCTTACACCAACTACAACCCATCCCCTTCGCAACGTACCTACGACAGGCGCCACAGTTTCCAGTCATGATTTTCCCAAATTCTTCAACCTTCTTCTAAACAAACCTTAAATTTATTTGATAAAGTAGTCTTATAAAGTTTATACTATATTTTTTAACGTTTTTTACTAAATATGATAGGCGCTATACTCGACTAACTGTTGAATTGTTATATATACTTAATTTGATTGAAGTTTTATGAAAAACGACTAGGTAATTAAACTACTTAAGAACCAATGAATAAAACTTAAGCTAATGGATTTCGAAACAAACTTAAGATGGTAGGTCGATACTATTTAGTGCTAATGTGGATAACAACTATTTTGTTACTTATGAAAGTTAAAAAAAAAGAAAGGTGGAATTTTTTTATAAATATATATATATATTAGATGGCAATTAAACTCTATTAAATTTCAGACAGAACACGTTAATTATTAGAACGTACGTTTTTGTTATCGTAAACTTGATTTCGATATCGATAGTCGCTCTTAACGATGATGTAATCTATGGTAACCTATGTGAGTAACTAAATGATATATATGAATACTTATGTTTATTATTTATTATTTCCAGTTGATTTTATTACTATTTCGGAACTAATTAATTAAGACACTGTGTTATTTTAAACCTAATAATGCCTTAATATAGGACAATACAGAAAGCTTTAACAATCGAAATTCAAACTAGTGATTTGAACTATTTTTGACGGTATATAAGAAATTTAACACTACAAAATAACTTAAACTACTATTTTTACCTATGCTATATATTATAGTAATCTAACTATCAAGCTTATGCTAAGTTTAATCCAATGAAACGTGCAATAACTAGCAATAACGTTAACAACAATGACGCGAAATTTAAAAACTGATATTTATGGTGTAATCTTAAATAATTCTTCTTGCTAGCAATAATTCTAAGAGTTTAGATGATAATTAAAGATTTTAAAATAATTTAGTCTACAAAAACTTAGCTGATGAATGCAAAATCGCAGTTTGATGAGCAGCTCTCGATAGACACAGCCACTCGTACTACCAATTCTCTATCTTTCTATGATTCGTTGGACTTCAGAGCAAATCCATGGTTGATCATTACGTTAGGATTAATGTTTATACCCCCAAAATACATTAAATATAATCAGAAATGCCGTATGTGAACATGGAAACAGTAATAAGGGTACAAACTTGCTTCA
>CM061921.1:379268854-379377235 GCA_031002005.1 Vandiemenella viatica
CCTGACACTTCTAGTCCAAGAGCATATCCAAAATTTCGAACAGCTTGTTGTCCTCCCCAGGAGCATCGCCACCACAAACTCCTAGAGTCCAAGCACAGTACTTATTCTTTCTCAGGAACGGTACAATCTGACCTATTACTTTATTATAGACAGAGATCTACGTGTCAAAGTATTTAAAGCGTTCCATGTACCTTAAACGGAATGTCAATTCCGAATTTTCGCATTTAGATTTTTAATGTTTCCCAGAAATCACTCCAGGGGAATGTAGGGATGGTTTCTTCAAAAGAGAATCGCCAAATTCCTTCCCGTTTCCTGTTCCCATATCATTTTCCGGCTATAATGATGTCAACGTTGACGAGGCGTAAAGTAAAAACCGAATTTCGACAACAGCCTTTGTTCTTCATGAAGAGTATCACTACTCCTTCAATTATTCCATTACAGACTCCCATTTATCGACCACTATATTTAATCTTTTCTGAAGACCATCAAGTTTTTGTGAAGTATTGGCAAAACTGTCAGTACCACAACAGTCTCTTTTACGTCTCCCCAACGTCGAAGTTGAGTTCGAGCGGCGAGAATGGACTGGGAGCAGCAAGGGACTGGATTCGGTAAGGGACTTAACAAAGAACTATCCCTACATTCGACTGGACTCGTGCAAAACGGAAATCTGGGTAGCCGGATGGAGATTCAAACCCGTGTCCTCCCGAATGCGAGGCTCACCCACCACGCTCGGTTAATTCCTCCTGGGGAGCGTCTTCTCTTTCGGTAATTTTCTTTTAACTAAACAGTTTTTCTTTTTCTTTCTATCCTTTCGACCGAGTTTCGCAGTTCACTTTTTTACTTCTGATTTCGACCAAATGGCTTCTGGAAGGAGTCTGTTGTTGGAATTAGGGTTTTATAATGGAAAAAGTCGGTAAGAGAAGGGGGCCGGGAGATGCGAAATGTCACACGTTGTTCTGTGTACTATCTATTAATTACGTACTGAAAATTGGAGCTTATGAGAGTAAAATTTTGACCTAGCAGCATCCACCTAGATGATCACGGAACATCAATTAAATGCCTTGATCAGGTCGGCCGTTGCGCCATGCCCGAGGTTCCAACGCGAGCCTAGTTTCTGACTAAATAGTATTTATGTTGAAAATTGTTTATCACACGTACATATGTGAAATGGATTTGGACCACTTCGTTTATAGAATCAGCATTAAGATTTTTGTGAAATATATTTAGGTTTTTTTTTTTTTTTTTTTTTTTTTTTGGTAACAGTTTAACGTCCCTTTTTAACAACGTGGTCTTTAGAGACGGGAAAGGATGGGGGCAAGGAATGGGAAGGAATTCGGCCATGGCCTTTTGAAGGAAGCATCCCGGCATTCACCTGGAGTGATTTGGGGAAACCATGGAAAACCCAAATCTGGATGCCCGGACGGGGATTCGAACCGCCGTCCTCCCGAATGCGAGGCCAGAACGCTATCCGTTACACCACCACGCTCGGTATATATTTAGGGATTGTTAAAAAAAAATGTAAGCTCGGAAAGCAGCTGTCATAGTTGTGGGAAGACTGCACACTTTCGAATTGTCATAAAGACGAGTTAATGTGGAAAACGAAGAGGAATTATAGGTAACTGCACTTTAGAATTAGAGTGATTATAACGAAGTTAGAGCACCATGGCCGATAGACATTCGACAGTCAAATTTTTTTATAGCGATACCAGATCAGTGAGAAATAGCTGTGTGCCACTTTCTTTGTTTATTTTTATAAACATCTTCGCGACGGTAAAGCAGTAAACTTTCATCACTCGTGACTGACAATGGAATACGGAGACACTGAAAAGATGAAGGTGATTATAAACACGTATTTGTTTGAAAATCCTTGTTCAAAAGTAATGTGATAATATATTGCTGAGAAAAACGCATTGAAACGGTACCGAGTTATTTCCAGAGTACATCAAACTCACTAGCGAACAGTTTTGACGCTGGCCTCTCTTCTGACAAGTGCAGATGTGGATGTGGAACACGTTTCATAGCTGTGTTATCAGAACTGAAACCTTACTGTCAAGTAGTACAGATAAAGGCATGACATTACATCCCTCGTTATGATCTACGTCCTATAATTGATAAACAGTTTAAGCTTCAAATGTGGTGATACATCACGATCAATTACAGGGTTGATTGATTTGCAAAGAACCAATCCCTTACCTTAGAGAAGAACTGCATATAATGTCGGAGGTCTCGATTAACATAAGAGAATAAAGGTAAAAATCTCAATATACTAACAGCATTCAACAACGCAATGCCTCACGTCTTGCGTCTTTTCTCAAAGTTCATTCGAAATCACAATATTCTGCCATTCTTCCTACCAGATACAAGATTTAAAATTTAATGTACTGGTATTGTCAAATATAGCCATAAGTGTGGGAACTTCAATGTACATAAACATTTTCTCTTTGTGAAATTTCTATTTGAAAACGAATTGCTTATACCGAACCAGCACGGATTTCGTAAGAACAGGTCGTGTGAAACCCAGTTGGCCCTATTTTCGCATGACGTAATGAAAATTATTGATGCAGGTTCACTAGTTGATGCAACATTCTTGGATTTTCATACAGTTTTCGACTCTGTACCACAAAACCGACTTTTAGCAAATATTCGAGCGTATGGTATATCCTATCAGGATTTTTTTTTTTTTTTAATGGCATTTGGCTACGAGGCCATACAGCCAGCACTATGTAATTTTGTACTTTGCAAGTATGTATTGCATCAATCAATGTATTATAGATTATCCTTGGTATAGACAACACAAGACAAACACAACACTTAATTAAAACCACCCATGCCCGAGGCCGGACTCGAACCGGAGACCCCTGCAACGCTAGGTTAGCACGCTACCCGCTACGCTGCCGGGGTCGGCATCTTATCAGGATTGTGAATAGATGCGACATGTTCTAATTGGTCAGTCGTAGTTCCTCGTTGTTGAACGGAAAGTTATTTCTACCCTACACGTTAATTCAGGCGTTCCTCAAGGAAAAGGACTTGGACCACTTCTTTTCTTAATTTTTATAAATGAACTCGGAGACAACGTTAATAGAAATTTGTTGTTTTTAGCTGATGATGCAGTTGTAAGGTGCTCTGACGACTGCTGAGAAATTCAGGGCAATCTTGATGTTATTATTTCGGTATGGTGCTATGAATGGCAATTTACGCTAAACTGCAAAAAAACAAGGCGATGTGCATAACTAACCAAAAGAATCAGTTTGTTGACCAGTACAATGTTATTGACATGGTTGATTCCCTGAAGTATTTTGGCATAATAGAACAAAGCAACTTAAAATGGGACCTGCACATAACTTCTCACAAATGTAAAGCTGAATTTAAATTGCGATTTCATAGGTCATATTTTGAAGAATTCTAACGCTCATACCAAGGAGGTAGTAAACAAAACTCTCGTGCATCCACATTTGTAATATTGTTGTGGAGTTTGGGATCCGCAAGGGATAGATGGACAGTATAGAGAAAGTACAGAGATTCGTGAGTGCTTGCTACACCCCTTAAGAAAGAGTCACTGAATTGATACCTAGATTGGACTGGGGTTGTCTGGCTAACAGCCTACGTAGGTTTCGTTTGATTTTACTGACGAATATGCGGATATTTCTTTCATTTACTAGTAAGATGTAATACTTCGTCCACAACCCTATATAAGTCGCTATGACAGGAGAGATAAGATTATAGAAATAAGATGTCGCACTCATGCTGATATGTATACTGTTTTCCCTCATGCTATTCTGGATTGCTATCCACAGAGTAAAGATTAGTTTTGGTGCAAAGCACACTTTTCCACCCAAGATATAATACGTGAACTGTACAGCTTGGATGTATAAATTTGCACCATCTGTTGAAGAAAACCATGTCATATTGTTAATAATGCTCCTGAGAAAGCAAACTCACCGAATAGTCATTTTGAAAAACGTAGATATCGTTTGTAGTATCCTGTATGTGAGAGGCCAAAAGTTTTTTTCTAATGTAATATGTCTTCTTTCAAACCTTTTATCATCATACCTCATGGTACAAGACTGAACCACACGAAATATAAAGTATTTTCCAGATCGAAGCCCTTCCAACAATGCGGCCTTTCTGGGACTGAATTTATTTATAACCACTTTATTAGGTGATAGCTTTCATGTCTTCCGGGAGAGATGCATAATCTGTAAAAACAAAAATATTTAAGTATCTAATGAATTATTTATTTTGTTTAAACGTAGGTGGAGATGATCAGAAACGTGTACGCGTTACTAGTTTTCACAACTTCAAACAGCACAGTGAGAACTTGGGATGGCAGGTTGGGTGTGCTTACGTAAACTAACCAACAAAGACAAAATTCTTACACGATTCTCAAACGTATGGTAACAGTCACTTTCTATTCGTAACACTGAGTCGAAACGAAAATACAATCAGTAAATTGTTTGTGGTTTAGAATCACTCGACTACTCAAGAAGAAATTATTTTTTTCCTTTACACCTCGTCGACGTCGTGGTCATTAGAGGCGGGAGAGGATATGGGAACATGGAACTGGAAGGAATTCACCAATGGCCTTTTGAAAAACTCGTCCAGGCATTTACCTGGGTAACAATGGATAATCGAAATCTGGATGATCGGAATGCAATCTGTTCTATATAGTAAGGCACACTATATTGAAATATGAAATGGCTGCATCACAGAGCAATATATGAAATGCGGGCTCGGCTGGATGCTGCGTTTCATACCCGAACAAAAACGAGATATCCCACAAACGTACAGGCTGAAATCTTCCACGTATGACTCTGAAAGTCGAGAGCCACATGGATTGAAATTTGGGATGGTCTGTTAGTGTAGATGAACGTGGTACTCGTATAATGAGAAGCATTAGTGTGGCTGGTGCGAGGCAGTATCGATTAACCCAGCGTGTTGGCTGTAACCCACTTCTTGTGCAACGTCGCCAATACGGCTCAAATCACTGGTGCAAACTCTTTTTATGTCAACACCAAGAGCAACTTGATTATTATAGTGGAATAATTCAAGCGAATATGGGATGGTAGTACGGTGAAAATTAAATTTATTTGTAATAAGAATCCAATTAATGACGTACCCGAGATAGAAATTAGCAAGCTCTATCGCAAACTATTTTGTAATTACTCCTCGAAAAACATTGTGAATCATGCTCGATTAAATATACAAACATTTTCCGAAGATATTTTAATTTTCCTGCACATATGTTTTACGATAGTATTCAATGCTTCGTATTAAATATAAATGCGTTCGTTTAGTTGTAGTATTCCATAGTTGTGTGCAACAAGCACTTCAACTTACTGGCAAGATTTGGTTTCAGATTTGGACTCACTCATTCATTGTTTTTATCAACAATGCATCTATTTTGGAATATTAATTTCATCTCTGATATTTTGGACACTGAAACTATATATATTAGAGGTCTTTTTCATAATTTTTCAGAAAAATTGTGCACATTAATTTTCATTGTGAACAGTCCGAAATATTTATCACTACAGTAGGTTTTTACGGCTTTGCTATCAGATAAAATACCATTACGTGAAATGCCCCACCACAATCACAGCTGAAGACAGAACGGACATTCGCACTGAATTCAGTTCGAAACGTTGTACGTTTATCCAGAAAAACGATTTAATTGTAATTTTGAGTCGTATATTGTCATTATTTGGCTAGTCGATTCGAGCGTTATGCATAGTTTCTGTTAAAGAATTTACGTCATAATATTTATGCTTGTGTTAGTCAGTAAATATATTTATTTTGTTAATTTAATGTTTGTTATTGGAAATAATGGGTGAGAAAAGAAGCTTGTGGAAGCGTCTTACAGAAGAAGGGTCATATTTTAAGACATGAGGGATTGGTTCATTTGCCAGTGGAGGGAACAGCCGAAGCAAAGATCTATAGTGAAAGACAAAGATTAGAATAGATGAAGAAGATAATTGAAGATGTATGTTGTAAGGGGTATGTTGACATGAAGAGGTTACCGCAAGATAGTAAGGGATGGCGGATTGGATCAAACCAGTCGAGAAACTGATGTCATCAAAAAAAAAAAAAAAAAAAAATTAGACGGAATATAAAAAAATAGACCAATGAGCTGACACAGGCTACGGTGCAGGTTTCTGGCGTTTCATAATTAGTCACTTACCATTGTATTAGTTTCAATTTTATTGGCAAACAAGCTGTGATCTTACAAGTTTCTTGTGCCCTGACTATATACCCCGAACTGAAAATTCCATTACAACAAACTAAAATATCATACACGATAAGATATTAAGATCGCTTAGTACAACGAACAGAATTTAACATCATTCTATGTCAAGATTTAAATCGATGAATGAATATATGGATTACTTCGAAGAAAGTTGTTGATAGCTGGGTTTTACCAATAATGTTCGTGGAAATTAACAATATAAACTAAAACACGTTGCTTACGGATTCATGTTTCGGTATTTGAGGTACGCTTTCTTTCTCCTTTTGTTTATTGATTGCTCACTATCACAATCTGATAGAACAGCTTTGAAGTATTGCAATTCGGTAATTATTTCGCAAATAGTATCGAATATTGCAGCATTACGCTCAAAAAAATTGCCGAATCTGCTGATAAACCACAATTTTTTTGGAGAATGCGTTTCAAAATTCAACATTGTTTCGAAATGAGTTATGTTTCCTGTGGATTACGAAAGTCACAAAAGAGTGTGTAAACCTAAGGTACTAGAAAAAATTAAATCTCGACTAAGAAACTTCTAACTATAAATAATGTAAAATAAACAAGAGGTCATTAAATGATGACACTTAACCACGAATCCAGTAAATAGGAGGATATTTGGGAAAGACAATGATTGCAGATTACGAAGAAAGTTTCGTGTTGGTTCTGAAATTAAATTCACACTGATGGGAGGTTTGTGATTTAACTCCCCTGCACAATGGACAGGTGCTGAATACTACTACAACTTAAGCGGTAACTGCGGACTGAGTCCTAATAGAAGAAGGGGAGCATGTGCACAGCCATAGATATTCACACAATGCAGTCCCGAATAAACTGGAAATATTCGGCTAATTCTTCGAGCTTCATTCTATAGCGCCTACATGTTCAAATGATTAATTATAATAAACTTATTACATCCGTTATACCCTACCTCACCTTCGCATGAGATACGTCGATGTCTATAGAATTTAATCAATGTGTAGCAAGAGGTGCCTACACGACTTTACTCCTGAGCCAAGTATATAATAATTGATGTAGAATGGAAGAAAAAGATTGTGTTTGATTTCCTGCCGAAGTCGTCTTCAGTTTGTTTGTCGCAGCAGGCAACATCTCAGTTCCACAGAATGATTTTACTGAGATTGTTATTTCAAAAATCTTGGCTCAGCTTATACAATACAAATAATTAACTGTATATAGAATAGCGATGTCTAAGATTCCATTCCACTCTAAAATCCGATCTGCACCTAAATGAATCAGAGCCGATATTTTTCAAATTACACAAGTGAATTTAATAATCGAACTGCAGGCCTCGCAAATCTATATGAATTATAAAATGTGGAGTCCCAATATTCTATATTTTCTAAAATTACTCTTGGCTGTTATATATTTCATTAATGTGTCTTTATACTAGAATGCATCTCTTGTAGGTATTCATGTGCGCACCTATTGGGGTATGCAAATGGCATTGCGCCAACAATGATAAATGAATTTTTTATCAAAAAAAATAATGTTTACTTTGCATCCTGGAAGCAAGTATAGCTGATGTGCGATCTACAAAACTGATTTGTTTGTTTTAAGCTATTTTTAAGTAATGTATGCGTAAGTGGTTCTGACAGAACAATATTAGTGTGTGGATGGTTCTGATATAACAATGAGGCGTCCATTGTTGCGCAACAATTACGAGTTATGTTTTGCAATGTCTCATAATACATGAAAAAATATTTTGAACGTAAATAATGGCGTGAATGTGTTTTAGGTGTATGAAAAACATTTTTCAGGTTGATGTAAGCGGTTTTGACTAGTTTAAAACCGGAGGAAAGCTTCTGTGAAGAAGGTTTCTGGTTATCTAGTTGTAATCATATCACAGAAAGTACTTTTCTGAAACAAAAATCCAATTCTTATTAAATCATTTGCAAGATATCTATTTCTCTTCGAATAAGTACGTACAATTCCATCTTGCATTATCTCCAACTGTTACTGCTAACGTTTGCTAATTTTATTTTGTACGTATTTTCACCGCGTGATTCATTGTGATATCTGTGTAAAACAAAACAAAACAAAACAAAAAATATGATAAAGAGCTTATAATAATGACACTTACACACTTCAAGGGGGCAGAGGTGTTACGAGCTGTTTCGATTTGGTTAATAAGACGGGGTGAGAGTTATAAGGGCTTTGGACTGTATTCCCAGTGGCAGCGTTCCAGGACGATCCATTCACCAACTCCGACGTCACGATTTAGATCATGTTGTGTGTTTTATGTTCACCGAAGTATTCAGTTTGAAGAACGTTTATTTGATAGCACCGAAGCTTTATTGATGAGTAAACCAATAAGAACAATTGCCGATTTCAGATTTGTGACGTCAGCCGACATCGTATACTATGGTCTTTGGTTACTGCAAGTATTAAGTTCTCTGATATTGTCCCCACTAATCAATTTTCCACAATGTGTTAAGTGAAGTAGGTAGTGTCTTTGTTTAACCCATCACTGTGACCTTAGTTACTGATACAACACAAGACAAATTATCTGCAACACTAGGTTCTTTTGTAATGTTACAAAGCAGTATACGACTTCCTGTACGATTTTCAATGCCAAATAATACAGCATTCCTTGCAGTTTGGAGCTAACATCGAGTGATACCGTTTTTAATATCATGCAGTTTAACAAAAGTATAAATAATGAAGGTTGGACTATTTCTTCTGAAAAAATGTTGTATTTTTAGTGAACCACCATCTGTAAAAAAGAAAAAAAAACCTAATGTCACGTTGATGATAGTGAAATTAATTCAACATCATGTTTTTAATAAGACAGCGAATTCTAAATTTATTATCTATTTATACGTGGAACAGGACTCTAGTGACAAATCTTTGGCTATTACACTTTATTAATTACATTTGCTATGATACAATAAAAAGGGCTAGGGTAAATACCAATAGATCATAGCTTTGCTTTGGCGTTCTACATCTCAGGATACTCAGTGTTGCTTAAACTGACTTTATCGCATGGTATATTTACACTCTGTTTACGGGTGTATTTCATGGACATGTTTACTGTAAATTCCTCTGGTACGAATAGTATTATAGGCTCTAGAGAATGTCTCAACTGCTCTTCTGCACCGCACAATTTTGTAGTACGAAAATTCTGCAATTAAGTATCGTTCCACTGTTCGACAGCCTCACACCTAAGCTACAATATTTCAATACTGTTGAATGTAACTTTCTTGGGAGTTATTTGTGTATCAGTATTAATTTTAAACATTGCCTTGCTTTGAGTAAGATGTTACCTTTTCTAAAACAGTCATAACAACATCAATCTGTAAGATGAACGAAGTAGGTGATGGCAGCTGGGACGTGATTCGTACGAGGTGAACGTGACGTCGGGTACACCCAGCGCTCCACAACACCAATATTAAACATTCTAAATCGACAGAGCTGCATACAAAACACTAAAGGTTTTTTTTTTTTAATTCTTCTAAATCTTTGCAACAAAGGCAGTTTGGAAGAATTAATTAAAATAAAATATCGTTACGGGCCCAGAATCTTATTTTCAAAGACTTTTTGAGTACCAAATGTAGTTTCCGGAGGAGTTAGCATTAAATATTCGTGGTTATTGCTGAAAGTCGTAGATGAAAATATTTGTTTTGGCAGTTTGTACCTTATTTCTGTATATCCTCTTCAGTCCCGAGGTATCATATATGATACCTCCAGGAATTATTTTTTTCTCGGGCCACTGCACAGCTGACCCTTTTCTGGAATATCGTATCATCTACAATATACATCGTGCTTCTCACAGCTCATATGTTCGATCTTCTGCTTTTGGCAGCCCTGATTAGAACCTTGGGATCCTGCAACTGTACAACGTGTCTCGTAGAAATAATGGTAAAGACATACATTTTTTCTATGAAATAAAGTAACATGAAGCAATAAAGTTGTGTGTATAATTTTCCTGCTTGACTCCCAAAGTATCATATATATACCATCTATAAAAAATTAATTATTGTTTCAAAAAAATTTTTAATGGTCATTCATTGTTAACTAGCATTAACACAAAGTAAATAACACAATAGTACTTCTCTTGCGCTTTTAGTATGAGCTCGGGACTGAAGAGGATATAAAGAGTAATATTAAACAGACAGAGGTGTCATTGTTGTAATGATTACAATAAATTCGCTTACTTTAGAATATCATATTGACACAGCTTTCAGGGGCTATAGTCCACCACACTTCAGCTTATTTTCTAAACCCATGGTTTTTGTAAGCATATACTATGGACTCAAATAGAAGCTGAAGTACTATACCAGTCCTGAAGCAACAGTGAATAAAAAGAAGTTATCAGACTTCAGCATCCATTCCAGAATGTTTTTCAGGTGTAGATGGCGTTGCGACTTACCTGGCGGAGGCTCTGGTTCCCTAATGGGTACGAAGGGCTCGGGGCGGGTCATGGGTGGTCCCATTGGCCCCATGCGGCCATGGGTTGGCCCCTGACCCATCATGGGCCCCGGCCCTACCCCAGGCACGGGACCCATGGGACGACGCAGACCCGGCGGCTGTTGGTGGTGTGGCTGCTGATGGTGTTGTTGTTGTTGCTGTTGTTGCTGCTGCTGCTGTTGCTGCTGCTGCTGTTGCTGTTGCTGCTCATCTTCGCTGCCGATGAGCGTGTTGAGCATCTTACTGGCGAAGCTGAACATGATGCGGGCGGTTTGGGCCGCGCCGCCCGATCAACTAACCCGAGCGCTCGTGTCGTCCGCGCCGAGCCCTACGCCGCCAGCGCTACTGGCGGCGTGGTCCGCAACCCTCGACGGCGGGCGCGGATCGATATGGCCCCGCTCGCGGCATCGCGCGCTTTGGGTCGATGCTGCGGGCACAGCGAGATAAAAGGCCGCCTTTTGCTCTGCCCGATAGCGCTCCGCCGAAACGAACGGGGAAGTGCGCTATTTTTAGATGCACTTCCCTCTCTACGCGAGCGTCAACAACAATTTCAGATCTATCACCTATCTTCATATGCCGCATACTGGGTTTCCGCAACACCGCGCCGTGCTGAAATTCATCATCCGTATATGCAGAATTCATTGGTTTTCTTATAACTGGCAAATCGAAATTTTTATTCATCATTAAATTATACTTGTGATGAAAGTAGTTACTGAATTTAGATATCTTATATCGAAAAACTATTAAATTACCGCCAAAACGATGTTATAGCGCTTTCTGCAAAATTATCTTTTTTCCATATTCAACACATCTCCGCTTTTCAGTTTGTGACCTTTATCCTACCCTCTTTTGGGTCTCCAGTATTAACTTTTGGCTTCTTTATCAACAAGAGATGTTAGCTGAAGACATAGGCTATCAGTATGTGCAATTTTGTTGAAAACCGTTTCTTTTAACTTGATGCGCACAAACAACAAAAATTCGGAAATTTAAGATTTCAACTTCTAAATTATCGGGACTATATTTTATCATGTATTATTTCTGTAAGGTTAATTCATTTTCTTCGTCAATAGTGAATAGTTCTCAATAATGACCATCCGTTTAGAAATTCGATGACATGTTTGTCCACATTACAGAAAATTACTTCCAATAAGTTACTGTAGATTCCATTTGAACTTTAAATAATGTTTTTACACAGACACTCTGATTTAGCGATTGTAGAATGAATTCATTTTTGTTCGTTTCTATTCCGTCTGTCATTATTGATCAAATACAGGTCTTCGAGAAGGTGCTAAAAAGGGCTGCTAGATTTGTTTCTGGAAATTACTGTAGAACGCAATCAGTAACAGATATGATGAAAGAGCTGTAATAGGATTCATTGGAAGACAGGAGGAGAGTGAAGAGAGTCATGGGAGGGTGATGAGGCATGGAAAGGTACTGGTGTAAGAATTAAAAGTAATACATGGAAGGGAAAAGATGACCATGACCACAAGCTGACACTCGATTTCAGGCACAAGGGTATAGGAAAATTCTCTTTTTTAGGCAATGTTGTCAGTGATTGGAATAAGTTACCAAGAGAAATGATGAATAATTTACCATAAACGTTGAAAGAAGTTAAAGTTTAAATTTGTAGAGGGTAAATGTTTCAGCAAAGGGGGAAGATGGGTGTGTAGGGAAATTGCCACCGGAGCGTGCGCTCCATTGGAATTAAAATTAAATTTAATTCATGTACATTGATAAGCCAAAACATTATGACCGCCAGCTTAGTACCCTCTTTGTCCAGTTTGGAACGCTATACAGTAGCGATTCCGAGTGACGGATTTGGCAAGTCCTTGGTAGGTTTCTGGAGGAATTTGACACTTTATATCTACGCACAGGTCACGCAATTCCCTCAAATTACGGGCCTATGGTTTGTGAGCCCAGATGTTTTTTAACGGACTGAGATCAGATGAATAGTTCATTGTCATGCCCTCAAACCTGCTGGAAGATGCCGTTGACGTCGTGGAAGACATGTAGCATTAAGGTTTGCCACAGGTCCCATGGAAGTCCAGGTGAATGTCCTTCGTAGTATAATAGTGCTATCACAGGCCTCAATCCGTGGCGGGGTGCATTTTTCGATTTGAATATTGTTGTCTGGATACGACCATCGAACTGATGTAACAAGTCTGACCAGGCCACGGTTCAGTCTCGATCATTCCGTGCCCATTGCAATCTTAAATGGGTCGTATTGGGAACACGAAGGGGCCGTCTGCTGCGCTCAACTGTATGCTCCGAAACACACACTTGCCTGCACCAGCATTGTACTCTGCCACATAACATTCTCTATCCCACTTTAGAGACTGGGCAGGCCTCCAGTCTCTGATGAGGCGTGGACGTGCACCTTGTCGCTTACTCTTGGTTTCAACTTCATTCAGCCACTTTCCATTGATGCTCACTACAGTAGCACGTGAACAGCCGACCAGCCTCGCCGTTTCCGAGTTGTTCGTTCCCAGGCGCCTTGTCGTAACAGTCAGCCATTTGTTAAAGTCAGTTATTTCGGTGCATTTCTTCATTTGCCGAAATGAATCACAATGTGTCTCTGCTCCTCTTAGGTACCCGCATTCTGACCAGACGACATTCAATCTCGCAGTAGGAAGTGGTTACAATGTTTTGGCTGATCAGTTGATATAATGAGAGGTCTTGTTGTTGAGTGGTTAAGGAGTCTGACTAGGGACCGGAAGGTCCCCGGTTCGAATCCCTGTTTCGGCGGAGTTTTTGAATTGTTCCTAACGTGACCTTAACCTCTGTTACAGCTTGCTGTGAAATGTGAAGTATGCTAGAACGCTTCCATGGTCAGGATTCCACGTTAAACTTTACTCTTTACCCATAAGGACCACTGGGTTAGATTAGGGTAGTCACAACAGAGGTACAGGCTCGGAAAATCGAAATATTTCAATCGGTGGCCGAATCCGGAAATTGTTGAAAAAGTAACTACTTTTCAAACCGTGCTAGTTAAAAGCTCTTAACCAAAGTGATGTGAAATTCTATTGTACTACGGCGTTGATAATTGTTGTGATGCTTTCTTTATGGCAATTTTAAGTTGTTGTCGAATTATTTGTGTGGATTTCGAGCCATATGTCCAGGGTAACGATATCTTCCATATTTAAACCATTTTTCCGCGAAGGTATTTGATGAGTAAATTCTTCTTCTAATTTTTCCATTGAAATTATAGAATGTGCTGTGGAATGTTCTTTGGGTTTGATTTTATTGTGCAATCGCGGATTTTATTGAGGCATTTTATTTGCAGATTAGTATAAAGTCTTTCTGATGGTGTGTTTTGCAATCCTTATTTCTTTTCTTTGTTATTGTGTATTGGAATATTCTTTGTGTGTCAACGAAATAGTTGAAATTAGCGTGAAGTTTATAGTAATGCGCTTGAGATCCAGTACCATTATTAACATGTCGAAAGAAATCATGGAAGGGTCAAATTTATCACATGAGCCTGCACCCACTAATTCAAATAGGGATCATATCGGGGAAGACAATAATCCTGCAGAAATAGTTTATTCCACTCAATCACCCGTTGAATTAGGGCAGGAGAATTTGGATAATTTTCATACTACCTCCAACATGAGTGCGAAAAACGTCTCGGTGATTCCTGCATTGCAGACTCAGCAACACCAGATGAACGATATAGCGGCTTTATTAATGGAGAAATTTTCACAATTATCTGCTCAATTTACAACACAATTTCAAGAATCCAATGAAAAATTGTCTGAACTCTCAGTGCAAATGTCTAGTAAAATAGAGAGTCTTGAAAGAAAACAAGAAATGGCTCACAAAAGAATTGAAGAGCAGTTTGCTACTTTTCGCGGAGAAATTGGCCGAGAAATAAATGATTTTAAAAAGGAAATTAGCTCTGAGATCACTCTTTTAAGCAAAGTCCAGACGGATTAAAGTCTTCCTGCAATGCCCTTGAGACAACCAACGATGAAATTTGCCGTAAAGTAGAAGCGAATAAAAGTTCAATTGAACAAATGCGCACAGAAAACAGTGAAAATTTAGGTCAGATTTCTGAGTTTGCTCATTCAATAAAAGATGGTGTTGATGAAAATTTCGGTAAAATAAGATCCGAAGTTGAAGACCTTAAGAATTACGTGGGAAAAATGGAGGAAAGTCAAAAGAATCTAGAAACATCACAGCGTAACCTTGCTGCCGAAACGGAAGTAAAATTACGTAATTTGGAAAGTAAACTAATCGAAATGAATAACACTGCTAACAACAATGGACAATGTCAAGCTAATTGTGCTCAACTGTTTTCGGGAGACATCGAGTTAAAGCTGCCTAGATTTGGTTCCAAGGGGGGAATACACCCGAAAGCTTACCTCGAAGAGCTTGAAAGATACTTTCAAATTAAAGCTATTCCGGAGTCGGCAAAACTTTTAATCATTAGCCAGTCATTTTTTGAACAAGATCGTTCATGGTTACAAGTAGCATGTACTCCAGACATGTCGTATGCACAGTTTAAGGAGTTGTTTTTGAATACTTTCTGGTCAGCAAAAATACAAAACCAAGCTAGGATACGATTTTATCAAGGAAAGTACGTGCCTAAGCCTGGTGATTCCATGGAAAGGTATGTGGAACGGTTAGTCGTAAAAAGTCGTTATTTTGACACAGTGATGCCGGACGCGGAGTTCATTGATGTAATAAGCTCACATTTCAGCCCGAGGGTTCAAGAACACATCTCGCCTGTATATGTAAAGTCCATCACGGATTTGTTAGAAACAGTGCGGAATCTGGATGCTATAGGACAACGAGCGAGCTGTGAACAGAACACGGAAAATGTGCAATATAATCGCTCTGATTCTCAGAGACACTTTGGGCCAAATAATGAGAATAACGGACAAAGATTCAATAACAATAACAAATCCAAGGGAGGTAAAAATTGGAAACAAGCCCAATCTGGCGATAAGAAGCCGTGGAAAACTTGAAGGTCAGCGGGATGGTCACGGGCAAACACGCCACAGGTCGCCGGAAGTGAATGCGATTCTAACGTCGAGCCTAGCAAAGACATTCAAAACGAATTGAGAGTTGGTTCCGTACGTGAAACATCGCGGGGTGACCAATTAAAACAATGACATTGCGCCGGGGATGCTGAGGGCTCTCCACAATTTTGCCTTAGTAATTTAACATACTGGCGAAGTGGCGGTGTGGAGGATGTGGAAAATGATGCGGATATAGCATCTCCCTGCGCACCCACCCAAAGAGCGCGGTGTCCCCAAATCACTGCAAAAATACACGGAGTCGAGACAGATATACTTCTCGATTCTGGCTCAGAAATTTCGGCAATCTCACAGGATTTCCTTCTTAAACTGAAGCACCATTACCCTCAGGTGGATGTTATTCCTGCTCAAGGACCCACAGTGGTACCGGCGTTCGGAAAACGTGAAAAAACAGTTAACTTGGAGGCATTCTTACCCATTAAGATCGCAAACCATACCTTAACACTAACAGTGTTGATTATCCCTGGATTGTTTCGCGATGTCATTCTAGGTTGCGACCTATTGGAAAGACAGCGAGTAATCATTGATTGGGGGGAAAAAACCGTCAAACACTTAGTCCCTGTTACCCTGCGGTGGGAGCTAGAAAAGCATCCAGCGGCAGACAGTATTTGTCTGATTGCACGAACAAGGGAACAAACAGTGGATGTTGATGAACCTCGCGAGGACGAAGTAATGAGTATTAATGCCTTGGCTGATGAGAGGGAGATAATCTTGGACAGTCTATTTTCAAAAGCCAGGGAGAATGACAGCCTCGACGATTACCAGAAGGCGGAACTATGTGAAGTTCTGCGCAACAACTTGGAAGCTTTTTCTTATCGCCCCGGATTGATTAAAGGATTTGTTCATAAATTTCGCGTGACTGATACAGCGCCACTAAAAGGGCATAGCTATGGCGTCCCGCAAAAGTTAAGGTTGGCAGCGAGGGAGGCAATTGCACAATTGGAGCAGCACGGGATTATCGTTCCGCGTGCATCTAAACACCTCAACTCCGTAACTTTCGTCGAGAAGCGGGATAAGTCAATTCGGGTATGTCTCGACGCGAGAATGCTGAATTTAAGAATTGAAGCTGATGGCGAAAGAACAGAACGGATACCTGAGCTAATGAGCCGATTTCATGGGAAACGATATTTATCCACCCTCGACGTCACATCCGGCTTCAATCAGGTAATGCTGGACAAGGACTGCCAACAATACACAGCATTTGTATTTGAAGGAAGGCAGTGGTGTTTCAGGCGCCTTCCATTCGGATTAAAAGACGCGTCCAGTGGCTTCATCAGGGCGATGAATCATGTGTTACCGCCTGATGTCAGAGAATTTTGCAGTGTCTACATAGACGATCTCTTGATTGCGTCCGAAACGTTCTCGCAACATTTGAGTCAGTTGAATAGGCTGCTCCAAGTAATCGTTGAGTGCGGGCTGACGCTCAGACCTGATAAAGCGACCTTGTGTACGCATAGAGTGGAATATCTCGGTTTCTTAATCACGCCGGAAGGTATCTCACCTTCCCCGGAGAAAATTGGTGAAATCACAAAGATGCCTGCCCCCTCGAAACTGAGAGAACTGAGGAGTTTCCTAGGGATATGCGCATACTATAAAGACAGTGTTCCCAATTTCGCGAAAATCTTGCATCCCCTTTACGCACTGCTAAAGCGTGGGAGCAAGTGGAATTGGCAGGCGGAGCACCAGGCTGCATTTGATCATGTAAAAAAGGTTTTTGAAACGAATGTATGCTTGGCTCATCCAAACTTTGATCGCCCTTTCTATCTTTACACAGACGCGTCGATTTTTGGCCTAGGCGCATGTTTGAATCAGGAGGATGATGAAGGCAATCTTAGAATAGTGGCAACTGCAAGCCGTACTCTAAAGTCCGCTGAAACCAAGTATTATGCAAGTGAACTTGAAATGCTTGGGATTTATTATGCTGTCCAAAAATTTAAAGCGTACCTGTGGGGAAACGTCACTTACTTACGTACGGACCACCAGGCGCTCACTTTTCTTAGAAACGCCAAATTTACGAGTAATAGAATAGCGCGCTGGGCTATGCATATTCAGCAGTATACAATCCACATTGAATATTGTAAAGGTTCTGAGAATGTATTGGCTGACTGGTTGAGCAGAAACGCAGGAAACGTCGAATCAGGAAGCAAGGAGAGAAATAAGCCTGACGAAGTGCTCATCGCAGCGCTGACATTAGCCGATGGCACCACATCGCGGCAATTCAAGGAAACGTTAATAGCGGCGCAGGAAAACCAAGAAGACATACATAAAGTACGTGAATTCCTAATCCGTGGCTCGTACGCAGAAGAACCTCATATAAGGAACACCGCAATGTTATGCACTCTTGAGGGAGAAGTATGTTTTCGCCGAGAAAATGCGAGTTCGCGTTGGAAAATCTGGTTGCCAACGGAACTGTACAAACAGGTGATAAATTTATATCATTTGGAATGTGGACACCCGGGTACAAATAGGTTGTATCGGACACTGCAACTTGACTATTATGCCAAGGCATTACGAAAAGTGGTCGCCCAGCATACCAGAGCGTGTGACATGTGCCAAAGGGTCAAACATTCTAATAAGAGGACAGCAGGTCCATACATGCCTATCATTCCGTCGGGGCCGAATGAATTAATCTGCCTTGACCACTATGGCCCACTCCCGGCAGGACAGTATGGTTATAAACACATTCTTCTGATTGTAGACGCCTTCACTAAATATGTAAAGGTATACCCAGTAGCAAGGCTGAATACTATCGGGTCATTGAGGATATTACTAAATAAATATATACCGTTGTGTGGATTGCCGAAGGCTCTGTTGACAGACCATGGAACTGTGTTCTCCACTCCGAAGTGGAAGAGAACTCTTGAGGAAAAGGGAATAAAAGTCACTTACTCATCGATAAGATCTCCAGAGACAAATAATGCCGAAAGATTTATGAGGCAGTTAAGCGTATATATTCGTACCTTAATTGGAAAGAAGCACTCCTCATGGGTGAAACTTCTCCCTCAAATCGAGGAATACTTTAATACAACTGTCAATTGTTCTACTGCATACCGGCCGGTGGATTTGCAATTCGCCGCACGAACGAAGCCACTCGCGGAAAAGATTATCAATTATCCTGAGTCGGGTATAATACATGACAGAGTAAATGATATAAAGAAGGCACACGAATTTCTGTTGGAAAGGGCATCAAAGAGAAAGAGAATGCAAGACAAAAGGCATAACCAAACTTTTACAGTAGGGCAACGGGTACTATTACGCACCAATCCACAATCAGACGCCAATAAGAAGCTTATTGCAAAATTCTTTGTAATATACAATGGTCCATACACGGTGAAAAGAATAGTCTCAGTTAACAGTTATTTGCTCACTGATGGAACTAATGACTTCGGCCCTCATAATTCACGGAACTTGAAAGAGTATCATGATCCGAAAGATCAATAGTGATCACAAAATTTTACACAATCACGCGAGGTCTGTAACAAGCGGAGATAAAAGGGGATGTAATTGTCATTTTGTATATTCAAAGGATGGTGGCGGAAATCCATTACAAATACTTTGCTTCGCGGTGACATAGTAACAAAATGTTTGGAACAATCTTGTATTGCTTTGGACAACCCTGCACTTCATAGATGATGACTTCACTGCTTAAAAGTTTTTTATTATTATTATTCAGATAAGGATATGTTCTCTACCAGTTTTATTCATTCATTATATGTTAAGATTGTGTTATCCTATGTGTTGAATATCTATGATGATCACAACTTATGATGTATTGCGCTATATTTATTAAGAATGGTGTGTAAGTTAAATTTTCAATTTGATATAAAATGTTATTGTGTTAGAACATCTATATCACTACAATAATTTGTTACTTATAAGGTTACATTTGAAATGGTTATATTATGTATTTAAGGCTTGCACAAATCTACCCACAATAAGGGATGGGAGTAAGAAAAGTCTATGTACAAAGTAGCCAAGGGACATATGTTCGGTTGAATGTTCATGTCGGTGGAACTTGTGATGGAATAGGTTAGAATAGGTTACCAGATTTATAATTACTGTTAAATTAATGGACGAGGAAGGAAAATTTGTATATTTCTTATTGTGAAAATTTAAATAAAACTAGTTTATTTAAATTTGCCGAACCAGGGGGAATATGTAACGAACGCGTCTTGTGACCGCTAGTTACATTAATAAACTATATGTTTATTATTTAAAATGTGGAATATTTTAGTGGGCAGTTTGGGCGCAGTGTACATTGTACAAGTGTGGAGCGGCAGATCTGAGGAATGCCAGCAGGCCGGTTCCTAGAATTAGCGAGGGGAGAATAGTGAGTGCCTAATGGAGGGGAGATTTGTGCTTGCCAGGTAGACAAACAGGGTGATCGGCGAGAGTTTTCTGTTTTGCATGTGGCACGACGAACGAGGGAAGAGATATTCGATGCCGGCCGGCCAGCACGTTCGGACGATGTGATTTCTGGACTGTCTATTCGTGAGTGGGACTGTTGCTGCTGCCTGGATCCGGACACCCGCTATTTTGTTTGAGCAGATGAGCTCAGGCAAAGGACGACATCTGAGGAACTGTGCTACACTGGTCCATAGCAGAGAAGACCGTCATCCAATGTGTGGCGGCAGACATGTACATTCGGTAATTATACATCGCCAATGAAGGACACTGTGCTAGCTAGACTTTCAAGTTCATAGCATTGCCCAGCTACGACCCTGCAGATAAGAACTCTCATAGCCCGGAGCAAACATCTCTTTCAGAAGTGAAGTCAAAATGTTGACTTCGTTTACTGTTTAATTTTTGTGTATTTTATATAAAATACCCTGGCGCCCACAAAAGGACAACTGATTATTTTTAACTAATTTTGTTATATATGTCATGTGATTAATTGAAATAAAACCATTTGTGATTTCTCGTATAAAGTATTCACGCAAGTTCTACCTTTCATGATAATAAAATAAAATAATAAAATTAATTATAATTTTAAATCAGGTAATGAGGTCAGAACGTTACAAACTACAGTGCGTATTTTTGGAACACGTGACATTGTATACGGATGTTACCAAGGTTGTGGGTTCAATGACCGGTACAACAATTCGGGCATTCCATGTTTCCTGAAATCACTTCAGATGACTGTCCAGATGGATCTTTCAGGAAGGCAACAACCGAATTCCTTCCTGATTATTGATGCGGATTCTCTTCTGGTTTTAAAGACCCCTAAATAGACGTACTGCAAATCGTTTAAGGCAAAAAAGAGCCAAAAAAAGAATAAAAACGGACGGTACCGGCTGAAGATAAGTGTCTGCAGGCTCCCAAAGTTCTGTCTCGTGACCGGATGCTTATTCATTTGTCTCAGATAGCGAACCTGAATGTCATAATGCTCAATGCCTCTCCGCTTTTGTAATTGGTTTGATGCCTACTTCTAGTGCGAAAAATAACGGTGAAGAACTACTAACAGAAGAATGTACTAGAACCAATAACTATATAGATATCCATCTTTAATAAGAAAAGGAAAACTTTCATTATAAATGGATTTCTACTCCATGTGAACCTCGATTTATTTTTGCCGTACACAATTATCGAGGAGGTGATGAAATTATTTTTAATTTATCGACAGTTCCCGCTTGATGAAGGAAGTGCCTGTCTCCTAATTCCGTTCGTTCCCATGTACTGCTAATTGTATGGACTCGCCGCTATGAATAGCGTTATAGAATCGAGAGCCTTCAGAAGTATCTTCCATTCTGCGCTACAAAGCGAACACACGGGAATCTTAAGCTCAACATTTCTCAAAAACGACTTTGGCCACGCTTCTGATGTATGTGATAGACCTACAACCACCAAGCACATCTTATATCAGTAAATTCGTGTGTATCGCAAGAAACAACACACGAGCGGTCTAAAGGAAACGCACCAAAGACGTTGCTTTATTGTACCCACATAGCACAAGCAGGCATTTGTAAGCATAATTTTCTTAATACTTACGAATGTTGTTTTATCGCAGTCCCTGAATACGTACATAGTCTCACTAAGTTCTACCCTCATTCACAATGTGGAATGCAGACCTGGCCATGAAATAGGATCACCACAACACTTAGAAGCATTTCTTGTGATAAAGCCCTTTCTAATACCCAGAAAATAAACGGCTTGCGTGGTGATACTAAAGATTCTGATACACAGGAATGAATAGCAAGTTTCTATAAAGGCTACGGGAGTAAAACCGTCATGAAAAAAATTAAAAATTCCCTGTCCTCCGAGGGAGGGACTGGCTGACGGGCTTCCTCGTAAAAAACAGTAGATCCGAAATCCAAAAGAAAAGAACTGTAATATGGATTCGACACACCGAGAGTGGTGGATGAGCCCAGACATTCGGGAGAACGCGCATGGTTTCCCCAAATCACTCCAAGTGAATGACGGAATGGTTCCTATAGAAACCTCGACGTCGACGAGGCGGAAAGAGGTGGACAAAGCTGCGAGTTAAGCCGATGAGCCTCTGTACGTATACCAGCATCATCGTCTCCACAGACGTAACGCTCCTAGCACTAATATCTTCTGAAAATATGAAATTCCAAAACGCTGTGTTCTCTCGACACATGGTATTTACCACGCGGCGAATAATAATGCATTAATAACCCGTATTCGCTAAGAAATAAAGCCGAATTGGATTCTGTGCACAACGATGGAAGCATTTTATTTATTATCAATGAAAAAAGGTTCGTTTGACTGTTATGTAAGACTGTCAAAGCATGCGCAGACTATTTAATCTACACTTTGCCTAATATTATGCGCTCGTCGCTACTATAGAAGTGAATTTTATCTTCTAAGTAATACGCTACCTATGTCATATGCTCAAATCTCGTCTAGGTGTTATGGGAAAGCATTTTTAGTTGTAAATTACCATGTTGTAGGAGAGTTGGATTTGCATCCATACGACCACTATCGCGATTACGTTCAGTTTCTACTTGGAAAATGTCATTTTTTTCGTTCAAATACTTCCTGTTTTTCCTTTATAAAATTTTGCTTTGTACAGAATTTCTATATAAACATTTATCTTTCTAGTAAGAAAACATGTGAGTTTACCGGTGGTTCAGTGGTTAAGGCGTCTGACAAGAGCTCAAAAAATCCCCGGTTTGAATCCCTGTCTCGGTGGGGATTTTGATAGGTTCTTAACCCAACCTTCACCTGTGGCACAGCTTGTTGTGTAATGTGAAGTACTACAGAGCGCTTACGTGGTTCGGATTCCCCGCTAAAATGTAGGCCTTCTTTACCAGGTGGTATTGCTATTTTAGGTTAGGACGGGAGAAAAGGAACTGGCCGTCCTACCTCGGAATTCCTTCGGGAGGGTCCAACCAACCTTCGGTTTGAGAACCACAATTAGCATTCGCTTTTAAGAAACACAATTGAAAATAGTTTAACTTCGGTTTTCCTCTATGAAGCTTAAATGCGTAGACGGAAAGAAACTGCTTGAGATAACAATTCACAAAAGACATGGATTTAACCTCGATTAGTTTTATTCGTTACTACCTTACGCCTCCTTAATTGTGGGATGGGACTTTTGGTGAGGCTAAGGAAAGAAGCGGAGCCGAATCTATAATATGGAAACATCACGGAATTTATAATATTAGTTTATAGAAAACTGAAATCAGAATTCGATCCCTCTTCTTCCTGAATTCAGCCTTCACGCCTTCTCGTAGAAGAATGTTCAGAACGTTCACGCCCTATTAACTGTGGCAGTTCGATTACATTTAAGATTATGAAATTACTATTATTGTAAATTTTTGGAGATAATGCTTCGGAGGCATTTTGATATACATGTATTTATGATTTATGCACATTTAACCACAAATTCTTTTACTTTTTAGGGCTAATGTTGATCACGTCCATCGATAACCTGTTCCAGTTGTAAAATTATTTGTCCGTATTCTTCTTCTTTACTTACTTACGATATGGCATCTCGTCTGTCACGGAACGCCACGTATAATCTTTGTACTTTTTACTAACCTTCTTGTTAGTAAAAGGTGCCAATACTTCTCTTTTATTCCACCAAAAGAATAAAAATAACCATCAAAACATCCACTTGGCTTTTTTATTATAATTTACATTAATAATTGCATCCTTCTGTGTACAGATACAACTCGCAGTTATTTTCTAAGCGTACCTCTCTGCATACTACTACTCTTCTCCTTGCCCAAAGATCTTCCTCCTCCTGTACTGTCCAGAGATTTTCATGTACTTTTCATCTGGTAATAACGATGCTTGGAATTCTTTGATACAATACTTAAGACATAATAATAACCCGATATAAAACACTTTTAACAACATACACATATAATCAGTTTACATTAATCAGAAACAAAATAGTGATTCGAATATCAATACACACTTCCCATTGAAATAATATAAAACAAACATTAATTATTAATTATTTAAAACTAAGAGGCTGTGTATTCTTACACAGTCTCTAACTTCCTCAGCAACAAATGAAAACTTTCCCGTTCACGTATGCTTCAAATGTTTTCTTCCACACACAACTCTTTTTTTTTTTGCTCATTTTGTACCCACACCCCATCACCAAGGTGTATATGAAACTTTCTGACTGCTCTCTTTACTTGACACGCAGATATTTATCATATGGAATTGCCAAGTTCTAAGTTAACTTCCTCAGACAAATCTAGCTGCCCATTCCATCTCCTGTATTTGATACTAATAACGTGCCTACCAAATAATCCCACCATAGTCAACCACTGGCCTGTACCATTGTTCTTGGTAGATGCCACACCCCCACATTCCCATAGCGTCCTTCCCAACTGAGCTTTGTCTCATATGGTATTCTGAGATTTTACGGTTGATGCCTTCCAGCAACAATTTCGCGACCTTTATTTAGTCGTACAAAACCCTTTTGCCTAAATGTGCAAGTAAGAAGTCAGATAGTGCTGCAGCTGTTCACAATATAATTCTACTAGCCTCGTACCCGCGACTTCGTACGCGTGGATTAAGAATTTTTTTGCCGGAATTAAATATAAAAAGTTGTTAGTAACGAAGGATTGGTCCCAAACAATATCGAGTCGGCATAATATGACAGGAAAGCTATCACTATATCATTCTACCGTCGAACCCGCCTCTTGAAGAGAATCAATTTCCAACATATTTCTGTCACTATTAGATAAGATTTCAAAATTTCGTGACTACAACTGTTAATCATACTGGAAAAAATATCCTGTGCCCTTCATACAGCTTCCCTTATAAAATTCCATCACAACGATATAGCCATTTAGTCGTCAAAACGTAACAAAAAGACGGAGACTTGCTTCCGTATTTATAATAATATTACTGTGGTTCACACTCACACACTGACTGCGAACAGCACCTGAGGGATCATTATAACGTAAAAAAGTGTACACCTACAAAATTGCTAGACTACCTACGATTTGCCTCGCATTGCACTCGTAAGTTTCTAATATCTGCAGTTTAACATTCAATCCAAATAACCTACTGCCCAGGCCTGACTCTTACGGTGAAAAACAATTTTTTAAAATCTCAGCCTCCACGGAGATTTGAACCGGAGACCACGACGATCGTATGTAAGCGCTTTAGCCACTGAGCTGCCAGCCCACTTCATGGAAAAACGGTACGGAGACCGTCCACATCCAACGTGTCTGTCTATCGCCGTGTTTCGAAGTTATGAGACAACATGTGTTATTTATACAGATAATTTTTCAACCAAATGTAGACAGTATTTTTCTCCTAGTTTCAAAGGATAAGTGTGCAAAGTTTCATCGAGATAGGATGAAAACTGTTGATTTGTATGAAGAACAAACAAAGTCCAGTGCCCTCCCTACAGATTTTCTCGTCAAATTCTGTCAATATCGGTATAGGCATTTAATTGTCAAAACGTAACATAAGACAGAGACTTACTTCCGCATTTATAGTATTCCTACTGCAGATTACACACACACTGACTACGAATCACCCCTGATGGATCAATATAACGTAAAAAAAGTGTACATCTACTGTATTGCAAGACTACCTACGAATTGCCTCAGTTTGCACCCCTACCATTGTGATATCTACAGTTTATAATTCAATCCGAATAACCGACGGCCCAACCGTGACTCTTACGATCAAAAACAATTTTTAAAAATCTTAGCCTCCACGGAGATTTGAACCAGAGACCACGACGTTCGTAATCAAGCGCTTTAGCCATTTTTTTTTTTTTTTTTTTTTTTTTTCGGCCTCCTCCTCCCCTTATAGCCGTCCATTTCTCTCACCTTCTTTGCCTTCTTCGGCTTTAATTTCTTCTCAAATCGACAAGCATTTAGGTTAAGAAATTAGGTGTATTATTCTTTGTTGTAAAATAAATAAGATGTTCTTCTTCTTCTTTTTTTTATCATAGTGCTGTGGGCACCAATGTACTAAGGACTGGATTAAAATAAATATTTCTTCTATTCATCTTCTTCGAATAGTGATATAGGCGAAAATAATAATAATAATAAAATAATAATTTTTTTCTGATCTTCATGATGTGGAAGTGTCGATCTTGCTCTTCTGTCAGTCGTTGTCTTGAAGTACAGCTGTTACTTAGTAGGGCATTATGACAAGCAGGAAGCGTGCAAAGTTTTCCTTATATTTTCTTGATTTGATTATTTTGCTATGTTCATTTGTTAAATAGCTCCAGTAGTCTACGATGGCCATCTCTTCTCTTTTATGTACAACATAATGGGTGTAGTTGGCCAGCAACCAGAAGTGGGCATTTCTCTTAGTAGTAGGATATATTGTCGTGTCAGGGATTAGTATATCCTCTGGAGTGAAATTTTGTGGGGTGGTTCTATTTATTATTGCCAGTTTGCTTTTTGTCCATCTCCATATATCAGGAGCTTCACATCCTAACAGTCGGTGTTGTATCGTGTCTTGCAAGTTGCAGCGTAAACACATTGGAGTAGGACAGAGGTGTAGTGCGAAAAGTTTTTCGTTGGTATGTATCTTTCTATGTACTACTCTGTGCCACGTGGAACGGGCATTACTGCTGATATATTGACTGTGAATATTCTCCCATATTTGTTTCCAATCATTTCTTTTATAGGTGAGTTCTAGTTTACTTTTAATCTCTCTTTTCATCAAGCCGTATAGTTTCCTTGTTGATGGCACCGGGTCTGTGTTGTTTATTCTTATGTAGCTGTTTTCAATGTAGAAGGAGCGGAAGTGGCTTAAGGTAGCGTTTATGTGACTTACGTCAACTGGCGCTTTGTTGCTGTGCGGTTCCATTGCATTTATTATGTGTCTTGTAAGGTTTGTTTGTGTTGTTCTACATTGACTGTACATATTCCTCATGAAGATTGCAGTGCATTTCGTACGTATATCAACCAGATTTAATCCTCCTTTCCCATACGGCATCTGCAAAACTTTATGTTGAATCTTCAGTATCTGTCCCTTCTGCACATACCAGCTGATTGCCGTTTCCATTTTTTTAGCTATTTCCACAGGTATCTGAAATATGTGAGCTTTGTACCATATTTTGGAGAGCGCTGTGGTATTTATCAACCATATTTTCTGTATTGGGTTTAGTTCTCTATGGGTGAAATCATGCAGTTTGCTTCGAATAACTGCCAATAGACGTCTCCAGTTTACTGCGGAAGCTTTTTGCAGAACTTTATTAAATTCTACACCAAGAATCTTTATTTTGTCACATGGCTTTATCCATGTTGTGTTGTTTAGTTCTATACCAGCGCCTATGTTTAGTATTGCAGATTTATCTAAATTCAATTTTGCGTTTGAAGCTTTTGAATACGAATTTACCAACTGTCGTGTGTTTTCTAGGTCTTCCAAGTTGGTTATGATGATATTGATATCATCTGCGTACGCACACACCACTGTTTTTGCTCCTTGGTACTTTAAGCCAGGAAGTATATTATGCACTGCCGCTAAATATGGTTCAGCTGCAAACGCATAAAGGAACATGGATAAAGGGCATCCTTGTCTAATGGATCTGGTTATTTTATTGAATTGGTTATAGATCCGTTTATAGATATTCGCGATGTGGCTTGATGTAATAGCATGTAAATCAAATTGCATATTTGCTGGCTGATACCCATTCTTTCTATAGTAAGTTTTAAATAAGTATGATTAATACGATCAAATGCTTTATGGAAATCTTGTGATAAAATAGCCATTTTCGCGTTTGCTGCCTTCGAGACTGCAGTTACATCACGAATATTTGTTAGGGTTTGCATTATATTTCTGCCTCCACCAATGCAGGTCTGGTATTCTCCAATCATCTTTTTAGCTACAGCCCCAAGTCTAGTCGCGATAATTCTACCGAATATTTTATAATCTGAATTGAGAAGAGTTAGAGGTCTGAAATTTTCAACATTTTTCTTATCTGTTTTTTTCGGGATTAATACAACTAATCCTTCTAGCATTTCGGTTGGAGCTGACTGCATAGCTAGAATCTCATTATACATTTTTATAAATTCGTATTTTAGAATATCCCAATATGATATGTAAAATTCTATTGGGAGGCCATCAAGACCAGGTGATTTCATTCTCGGACTCCGTTGAATTGCGTTTTTCATTTCTTCTTCCGAGATTTCTTCATACAGCATTCCGTTCTCTTGTTCCGTTATTACTGGGTTTATGTGACGTAACAGACTGCTGACTTCTTCATTGTCAATTGCCTCTTCAGTGTATAATTCAGAGAGATACTTTTTTATTTCTATCTCTATTCCTTTTTGGTTGGTAATGATACATCCCTCTTCTGATTTTAACTCCGTCACGAGTTTCCTGTTTGCTTGATGTCTTTCTTTTATGAGATGAAATGTTGAAGTTATTTCTTCTTGTTGAAAGGATCCAGTTTTAGCTCGTATCTGGTAACCTATTAGTTTTTTTCTAGTTATATTTGTTATTCTGGCCTTGGTATGTTTTATTTTTCTCATATTTTGGATGCTATCTACGTCGTTGGTGCATAGTTCTCTTAGGACCATGAAAAGGAATTCTTTTGTTTTGTTTTTCCATTTCTTCAAGCATCTGCTGAAGTTTATCAATGTATTTCTGAGGCGTGGCTTTGCACACTGTAACCACCATTGGACAGTTGTATTGTACTTGTTTTTTTGTTTCTTGCATTGATTCCAAGTATTATTGACTATCTTTTCCAATTCTTTCTCATTTAGGATGGAGGTGTTTAATTTCCAGTATCCTCTGTTTCTAAAGATTTCTTGGCGCCGCAATTTTATTTTGCAATGATATGCACTGTGGTCAGAAAAGGCTACTGGCCAGATCTCGACTGATGTTACTTCACTCGATATGTCCGGTGAAATATAAATTCTATCTAATCTACTTGCTGTGCTCTCAGTTATAAATGTAAACCCGGGAATTTGCCCGTTTTTTATTTCCCAACTGTCTAACAAACTTAGTTTATTTATTAGGTACTCGAGTTCCTGGCATTTGTTAAAATTAGGGTACTGATCTTTTTTAGATAAAACGCAATTAAAATCTCCTGCAAGTATGAGACTTTCACAGGTGTTTGTCAGAAGCTGGGTTATCTCTGTTTTATAAAACTGTTTCCTACTCTCTCTATTCTGATTTCCGGAGGGAGCATAGATGTTTATCACACGTGTTCCTGCTATTGTGCAGGCTAATCCTCTTCCATTTTCTAAAATCTCAACATCTTTGACTTGAATACCCTCTTTCGTTAGAATTGCAGTCCCTAGACCATGGTCGTAACCAGGATTCTTCAGTTCATTGTACCCGGTGACATTCAGTGCACCTTCCCAGGCAACTTCCTGTAAGAGCGCTATATCAACAGATGCCGCCCATAGATATTCTTTGAGGCATTGTATTTTAGTTTGGTTCTTTATTCCGTTTAGATTTAGGGTAGACACACAGTATGTCTGAGCGGGCGTTGTTCCACTACGGTCTGCCATTTAGATCAAATGTTGTCACACAAGGTTGAAAACGAGACTTCTTCTTTTTTTTTTTCTTCCCTTTCGCGTTTATTTAATAACATTTATAATCTTGCTTTTGCCTCTTATTTGCTTGACTTATCTTCTTCCTCAATGTCATTTAAGTCGTCCGACCAAAGACTTTTATTGTTCCCGCGGTCATTTCCCATTTCAACTATCTCGCTGTTCTTGTTTTCATAGTTGTTGTCTTCCTTATTGGAGTTGGCGCTTTGGGGCATTTCTTCATCAATTGTCTCCATTTGTGAGATGGTTACTTTCCTGGATTTTTCAGCTAATTCTTTCGCTATCAAATCTACTCCCCTCTTATCAAGTCTCAGTCTTTTGGTATTGGGTGCATTTTCATGCTTGCGTTCTTCGATGGACATAATTTCTTTTTTCTCAGATGATGGCACTGTCACAGGATGTTGTTTTGCATTTTTTATAATTTCTTTTTTCTCAGTTGGTGATATTTCCAGTAAATGTAGATTAGAAGTTTGGTTATTATCTTGTCCAGTTGGATAGTTTGCTTCTTTTTCCTTCGGGGGTTCATCAGGTACTACGTCATTATAAGGATTCTCTATTTCCATCATGATGTTGGTGGGGTCATCTGTTTCCATGCTGAGAGTAGGTTCATCATTTCTATGTACACTGGTTGATTGATTACTGTTTGCCACGCTAGCATATGATGCTTTTAAAAGTTCGCCTCTGAAAGCTGTATCAGGGGCCAAGCGCTCAGATGGTAGCTGCAGGGGTTTCTTCCTGGTGCATTCAGCCTTGAGGTGTTCGTTTGAGTTGCATATGACACACGTACGTGGTTGTCCGTCGTAAATAACGAGTGCTTTAAATCCGGCAATATCTACATACGATGGTACTGTGGCACTTCAGATCTATTTTCACAGTTCTAATACCACTATCTACGACAAATCTTTTGCTACCGTATCTTTTATCGGAGGTTACACTCAAAATTGTACCAAATTTATCCAAAGCTTTTCGTATTATGTCTGTATTAATTTAAAAGGGAACATTATGGATTTTAACATGTCTTATTCCCAGGCCTGCATGTGATATTGAAACGGTGCTTACCTCGCCATTGGTGTGTACAAATTTTCTTTCTCCGTTGGTTTCCTTCAGTATTCGCAGACACTCTTCTTCATTTCGTAGCTTGACGTATATCACATTGGTCAGGAAATCCACCTGGATACCGTGTACACTTTCTTCTCGTAATCCTATTTCACTATATAACCACTCATCGATTTCAACTGCTTTCGGACGCATATATCCATACGCAAAGGAAAATTTTAGCGTTGATTTTCGTATGAATTGATTCACTTCCATATTTGTTGGTTTTCACTATACTTTGCTTTTATTTACTCTGCAGGCACTTGTCACACGGCACAGCAGGAAAAGTGTGATGCGACCGCTCGCTACGGCAGGTCGCGAGCGACTGGGCCATTGAGCTGGCAGTCCACTACACGGAAACACGGTACGGATACGTCCATATTCAACGTGTCTGTCTATCGCCGTATTTCGAAGTTATGAGACAAAATGTGTTATTTATACAGATAATTTTCCAACCAAATGTGGACAGTATTTTTCTCCTTGTTTCAAAGGATAAGTGTGCAAAGTTACATGGAGATCGGATGAAAACTGTGGATTTGTGTGAAGAACAAACAAACAAACAAACAAACATACATTCATCTTTATATATAAAGATTAAGTCATTGGCAGAAATCTGAATTCTTAGTTTGTGTAAGTCTGCAGACCATAATACTGGGAAGCGAACAGACAATTTTCCTTGATTGATAAATTTTAAAAATGAAAGTTGTCGAACCATCGAGGTTGTATTGAGACCATTACGTCTTTCATACTTTCGGATAATCGGCATCAGCATCATATTTGGAAACCTGCTAGGAACTTTCGGTCTATCGAATGCCGGAATATTAACGATTTTATTTGTTATCGTTAGAATATGGGATGTCACAAGTCGTGTTCCCTAGCTCCATCACATTTTTATAGACTGACAATCTCTGACGACAGAAAAACCTTCGTTTAACAGTCCAAGCAGAGCTAAAGTACTCATTTTGAGACCCAATATAATTGGTTGATCACTATGTATAACTTGCCATTTCTACGTGTGCGGTTTTATTTCGCTAAGCCATCAGTCAATAGTAGAAATTGACCGCAAGAAAGTTTTTGGGTATTTTGAAGGATCACTAAGCGTACCCAACTCATTTGGTATACACCGTATAGGCTAACCTACAGCTGTACCATGAATAGTTTCGGTGTAGATATTTTGATGACACAATTCTTCGCTTCCCATAAGAATCAATTATTTGAATGTTGAATCTGACTCAGATTCGAGAGGGTGAAATCAACATTAAAAGATTCCTTTTCCCACGTTTTACAGATTACCGGGCCACTTGTTTCCATATTTCGAGATACTTTTATCTAAGTCTTTCCCCACAAGGTCTGTTGCCACTGAATATAACAAGTTAATGGCTGTGTTGTTAAAGATGTAACTTTTACCATTTGGTATCGTATCTTTGTTGTTCGGTTAATGACGGTTACAATAGTCCGGTAATTTTGGCATGACAGACATGCAACCAAGAACGAAAGATATCCTAGACACAACTTCGTTATGCATTTAATCCAGTTATGACTGAAAACATTCCTTTCAGTTGTCGGCTGAATGCTGCTATCGTGCCACTTTGATAGTCTGATCTCCAGCATTATGGCAGAGTTTACAGCGAAACTCCGTCGAGACGCAATTGGAAAATGAAGTTAATTCTACTGCTGATCTTGGGCAACCAACAGGTTAACTTAAATAAGTTCTGCTACGAACTCTAATGTGGTCTCACCGAACACATTATTTGTATCACATCTTCAGGATGTATGGTCAACGTCCGTATTATTTGATATTTGGCATACATAATATTAGCATTCGTATCATTGCAGAACAAATTTAGATTATACGCCTATTGAAATCAGATAAATAGATACTATGTTGGAAATGGGGTGTTAGGGTTTGGGAGAGACTATACTAACATATTCCAACCAAATGTCAACCTCTCCTTCACGTGGTGCACCCTGTTTGCACGGACGAGGCTCTGGCGACTGAATGATTCCCGGTATAAGGAATCACCCACTGCTTGCCAACTGCCTCCGAAAGGAGGGCAGAGGAGAGGGGAGTGGTCCAGGGCACCCTCTTGCCCTTGGGGCTGGAAACGGCCCCTAATGGCGGATGAATCAGAAATGATCAACGGCATGGAGATACAGAAGGCAACGGGAAACCACTTCATTAAAGACCTAAAGGGTATCCCGAGGACATGTAATCCTCTCAAATTACATATATCATGATGGCTTCTTCCTGGGTAAAATATTTCGGAGGTAAAATAGTCCCCCAATCGGATCTCCGGGTGGGGACTGATCAGGGAGGAGTCATCAGAATGGATAGAAACATTCTACGAAGTCGGAGCATGGAATGCTAGTAGTCTGAATAGGGCAGGTAGATTAGAAAACCTAAAAATGAAGATGGAACGACGTAAGTTAGATGTTGTTGGGATTAGGGAGATTAAATGGAAGGACGCACAGGATTTCTGGTCTAGGGAACACAGGATAATTAGCACACATGCTGTCAATGGAGTCACTGGTGTAGGATTTGTAATGAATAAGAGAGTAGGGAAACGGGTGAGTTATTATGAACAGTTTAGTGACAGGATTATTTTGATGAGGTTAGAAACTAAGCCCGTCCCATCCACGTTAGTACAAGTGTACATGCCACCGTCACATGAAGATGATGAAGAAATAGAGAAAATGGACACCATAATTGAAGAATTAATCGAATATGTGAAGGGGGAGGAAAATCTAATAATCATGGGTTATTGGAATGCGATAGTGGGTGAAGGAAAAGAGGGGAATACTGGAGGAAGCTTTGGTTTAGGAGAAAGAAATGAGCGAGGAAGCAGGTTGTTAGAATTTTGTGAAAGATATAAGCTAGTAGTGGCGAACACACTGTTTAAGAACCATGCAAGAAGAATATACACCTGGAAACTTCCTGGGGATACAGGCAGATATCAGCTATATTACATCATGGTCAAACAGAGATTCAGAAATCAAGTTCTAGACTGTAAAGCGTACCCAGGAGCAGACATAGACTCGGACTATAATTTGATAGTAATGAAGTGAAGGCTGAAATTCAAGCGAATAAGGAAGCAGCATAAGCAGAACAGACTGGAAGTGAATAAACTGAAACAATCTAGCACAAGAGAAAAATTTGCAGAAATGGTAGATTTGGGTCTAAGAAGTAACTTTGAAAGGAGCTCAACCGAGGGTGAATGGAATGCATTAAATACTGAAATAATAGCTGGTAAAGAATCATTAGGCTTTAGGGAATAAGCTGCCCGATAACTTTGGATCACAGAAGAAATTTTGGAACTGATGGATCAGAGGAGAAGGTACAAAAATGCTCAGGATGAAGCAGGAAGGGAGCAATACAGGCAATTTAGAAATGAAATAAACAGGAAATGCAAAAAAGCAAAATAAAAATGGCTAGAAGAAAAGTGTGAAGAAGTAGAAAGGGAAATGGTCGTAGGTAAAGTAGATTTTGCATATAGGACGATCAAACAGAATTTTGGAGAAATGAAGAAAACTGGTGTGAACATTAAGGCTGCCGACGGGAATCCTCTTTTAATCTCAGACGATAGATCTAACCGATGGAAGGAATACATTTAGAAACTATATGATGGGGACGACTTGAACAATAGCATAATGGAAAAGGAAGGCGATGTCAACATTGATGACTTAGGATATCCTGTTTTGAGGACAGAATTTAATAAAGCTCTGAATGACTTCAAAGTGAATAAGGCAGTTGGAATAGATGAGATCCCTGCAGAACTTCTTGAATCCCTAGGAGAGGAAGGAATCGAAAGATTATTCAAGCTGATATCAATAAGTTATGAAACAGGAGAAATTCCAACTGATTGTAATAAAAATATCATCTTCACACTTCCAAAGAAAGCACAAGCCGACAAATGAGAGAATTATCGCACCTTTAGTCTAACATCACATGCTTCAAAATTACTGACCAGAATAATATACAGAAGGATGGAAGGGTAGTAGAAGAGATAGTAGGTGAAGATCAATTTGGGTTTAGGAAACATCGTGGTACAAGGGAAGCAATTCTGTCTCTAAGATTAATACTTGAAGTGCGGATCAAGAAAAACAAAGATACTTTTATGGTATTAGTTGATTTAGAAAAATCTTTTGATAATGTTAGATGGGACAAGATGTTCAAAACTTTAAAGACGTCAGGTCTATAGAAGAATTCTATAGAAGATAGAAGAATTCTTTATAAACTGTACAAGAATCAAGTGGCTGTAATAAAAGTAGAGAATCATGAGAGAAAAGCATCAGTTAAAAGGGCGTGAGACAAGGTTGTAGTCTATCTCCGCTAATATTCAACTTGTATGTACAGGAAGCAATAAATAAAGTAATAGAAAAATTGCCATGTGGTATAAGTGTTCAGGGAGAAAGAATTAGTATGCTACGATTTGCTGATGACATTGTCATGTTAGCAGAAAGGGCTGAGGACATTGAGAAATTACTGAATGGCATGAACAAAATACTGAAGAAAGATTTTGGACTGAATATAAATGAAAGCAAGACAAAAGTAATGAAATGTACCAGAAATAATACCAATACTAGTAGATTAAATATACAAATAGGATCGGATGCAATTGGAGAAGTAAGTGAATTCTATTACTTAGGAAGCAAAATTACAACCGATGGCCGAAGCAAGAATGATGTTAAAAGCAGAATAGCACTAGCAAAAAGAGCCTTCATGAGAAACAGAACTCTTTTAGTTTCAAATATTGATCTAGGAATTAGAAAAAACTTTTTAAAACTCTATGTGTGGAGCACAGCACTTTACTTTAGCGAAACATGGACTTTAGGAATACCGGAAAGAAGGAAGATTGAAGCATTTGAAACGTGGTGTTACAGAAGAATGCTGAAAATTAAGTGGACAGGCAAATGAAGAAATGGACGAGTTTTAGAAATGATGGGCGAGGAAAGATGTTTGTGGAAGAAGCTTACAGAAAGAAGAGACATGCTGGTAGGTCATATTTTGAGGCATACTGGATTAGTTAATTTGCTGGTGGAGGGAATAGTCGAAGGTAAGAACTATTGAGGAAGACAGAGATTAGAATATATGAAGCAGATAATTGAGGACGTGGGTTGTAGGTGATATGTAGAGATGAAGAGGTTAGCACAAGATAGGAAGGGATGGAGGAATGCATCAAACCAGTCGAAAGACTGATGACAGCAAAAAAAAAAAAAAAAAAAAAAAAAAGTTGGAAATTTAATGATAGTTGCACATTATAGCAATATTCTGTGTGCTTACATATCTTAAATTGGTATATATTCATATTTAAGGATGGCAAACCATTCTACTTCTACCCGGTCATGGCGTAACAGATGATGTCGATTGAATAACATATTAGGTTTTACTTTAATTCAACATTTTTGATAAAGTAGATGTAAGTATGCTGTTAACAAACAATTTACATCTTAAAGTTTCCATTACCTATTCGACTATAACATCACTTCACACCATTCTGCTGGAAGATACTAGAAAACAGTTGTAATATCGTTTAATGGTTTGCAGGTTTTAATTTCTAAAGTTATTTTATTAGAAAAGTGACGAATGATATGGTAAACATTTTTTATGGAAAATGTTCATTTCGTTGGAATAATCTGATAAGCTAGTGGCACTACTGGAACCTATAGAACGTGGACCCGCCGTGGCTGCTATGCAATGGTTAATATCATGCGTCCTGCACACTTCCTTAATTTTTGTTGAGTGTGGGACTGATTCGTTAGGTGATTTAATCTCAGACATTGACAGTACTCAGTAAGTGACTCTCAGTGATTTAAAAAACTGTCTCACAGTTTCTTGCACGTAGGCCTCACACGGAAAGAAGAAATGAGCAAACTTACCACTCAAAATGTTTATCGACCAACAAACAGAGAATGAAAAGATACAGATGCCGGATGTAATTGATCGGTTCTTATCAACCCAGCAGAGAGTAAATTCAATAACACGGGAACTATGTGCGTCAAAGACTTTCTGTACCGAGATGTTATCAGCAATCCAAATGTTACAAAGACCACAGAAAATTATAGCCAACGTTTATTTTCAAACAAAAGAGAGTACTGAATCGAATTCTCAATATTTTCGACATGAATAATATATGTATAATACTAGTGTAAAATGATCAACTTTATGCGATAATTCTACTTGTTGTGCTATATTTTGCAATTTTTAATTGCTTAAATTGTAGGGTTTTTACGATCTCTATCCATTCTGTAGCTTTGTGTGATGATTCGCTGAATTTTTATGGGTAAAATTTCTATCGAGTTTAGAAATCAAAATTTCTGAGATTTTGTTTTACTGGTATAAACACAGGATTTGATCCTAAGAAATGTTTTCTTACGGAATTTAAGTTGATATATGTTATTTACATTGATTGACAAACTTTATAACGTTGCCTTAAATTTTATTGCATTGTCGTAAACTTGGATTTCGCAGCAGATCACTTGCTATTTTCACTGATATGTTATTTTATTAATTACCTCATCTTAATATCACTTGGGGTGTGATGAAGGATTTTTCCGGTTTGCGATTTCTTATGAAGCAAAAGGTGAAAGCGTTAGGTACTTGGATGAGTGGTGATGGCAAAATTTCAATTGGTCTGTGAAAGCTGCAGACCTGGAACTTCTCCTTTCTCTGAGAAGGCATTTCACTCAGTGTAATTGACCTACGAAATACTTGGAAACATGTCACATTTAAAAGCCGGCGCCAATTGTTATCGAAATACTCCATTACTTGAGATTTCAACTGTGATTTACAGCGTACGTCGGGAACCTTAGAGAAAAGTAGGGTCCTCCTCACTTAATCAGGTTAGAGTGAACACTACAACATCGCAGGTAATTTCGATACCAAAGTGACAATGTTGGAGTATAAAATCATTCATTCCTCACTGATTGAATTCACTGAATTGTGCCGTTATATGGAAAGTAAACTCGAAAGAAATCGTAACGTTGTCTTTATTTAAGGGCATAAGAGTTAAACAGAAATTTATTTGAAACGAGCACATATCGTTAAGTCATCCATGGTTTCCCAAAATCACTTCAGGTAATTGCCGGGATAATCCTTCAAAAGGACATAGCTGAATTCCTTACCGTTCCTTGATCCCAGTCCTTTTACATGTCTAATGGCCATAAAGTTTTGTTGCTTAAAAAAAATAGAAACAAAAATTAAAATCAGCTCGCAATTATGAAATTAAAAAATCTACAGATCAGATGTCTGTATTGATGGTAGTTTCTTGGGTATTCTGAATTAATACTGAAAACTGACAAATGAATCACCAATAGCTAAGAATTTTAAATTGACAGGAAACTTTGATTCATCCGGACTTGATCTTCTGATATTGGTTTCCCTTTTTTGAATCGTTGCTTTCAGTTTATGGAAAAAAATTAAAGATTTGGATTCATCCAACAAAAAAGTTCCTGTAGCCACTTTCATATTTCAGTTACAATTCCCTACAGGTGACAGAAATCCTGCGTCTTCACCCATTCGCGTATCTTCTTTCTAATATTCAAATTTTTCAAATGATTATTTAATTCATTCATTAATAGTTCAAGAGTCCCGCTCTATGATGATTGAACAGTTATGTATCCCTTAGAAGTTAGATGGTCGTAAACCTTGGTGATTAAAAAGCGCGTCTCCTGACAGTCGTCAGACTTGTATCGTTGACCATATTAACGAATTCTGTTTGAGTCCTACCTTTAGCAGTAGTAACACTATGCCTTACATATTGTTTAACCTATAATTGTGAGACACTAATATAGTAGCAAACATAACTGTCAATAGTGAAATTCTGATAATACATGATTCTCACTCTTAAAATTCTCATAGGAACACGCAATGGCTCATATAAATCTCGTCATGATTTCTAATTGTCACTCTAAACATTACAACGAAAAGAAATGATCATTCATGTGTATAAGAATATAGTGGCGATTTTTTAGGATCCGCACCAAACGATTATGAGAAGTAAATAGATACTGTAAAAATCTAGCTGCAATTTTTTTTATTTGTTGATATCCACGTGTAACTGATTTGAAAAAGTGATTAACTGGGTTGGGTGCGTTCATATAGTTTATACATGCGTTTTCCAAAATTTTCTTTCCCGTTCATCGATTATTTTAGGATTCTATTTTGTGACCCACTGCAAAACTATCCCATATTTTGAGATATGTAGGTGAAATAAGATAATATAAGATGTCAACATAATTTTTACGTATTTTAAAAGTTACGTATAACATAAGTCTTGCATGATATTATTACAAAAATAGTTGAAAAAATTAAAGTGAAATGAAATTAAATTATTAATGAGAAGTGTGCTAACTATAAATTTCACGTATGGAGGAAAAGATTTTCAGATCCGGTTTGAGTCTGTTTCTACAATTTTTTTTTGGAAAACTAGCTTTGAAAATGTATTTTTCACCCTTATACGTTTGTGACAAAAGCCTTCAGAAATTATAAAACTTTTTTCTGCTAAAACTGGATACTCCGGACAACATTTAAAAATGTACCAGTGGTGTTTTCTCAAATAAATGTGTCTCAGTGATGTGTAACACGACAAAATATCTGTATCGGATTCTACGTTTAATGAAAATGGATTTAATATAAAATATTTGACTGTGTTTATTGGGAAAAAACCTTCAAACTAATCTACAGGTCTAAAAAATGTATCTTGATATATTATGGTCCAAAGGTACTTGTTCGCTATCCGCATTTGTGAAAAGTGGGTCTAAACGACAGAAACAGCTCGAAAGTATATTACAATTAATGTTAGAGCTGACACTCATCCTTTATTGTAGTAAAATATTTCGGCCAACTACGTAAATAGGTCAGAATGACAGTTTAAACAAAGTGAGCATAATAAGGTGCAGGATAAGGTTAACGGACGACCAGAGAATTGAGTGGACGAAGAGAAAGTTTGGCGATATCTCCGCCTGTGGCTGGAGGAATCAGATTGTAGATTTAGCCTCGAAGTAATGTTGTAGTTATTGTAAGTATCATATCTTGCGGTCGATTAGCATTTGTTGTGGCCACTGCGGCACAGTAGAAAGCGCGTGTCAAGCAATCTTGCACGCAAGGCCGTTAGTTATTTAGGACTACGAGGTAAATTCCTTGCGCAACGTTCAGCATGGCGTGAACTTTTCTTAGAGAGTTGAAAATGCGAGTATGTCAAATAAGATTTTTCTCATCTAATTGTTGTGTATATTATTGAAATGAGTTTACCTCCACCATGCTGCTATCTAACGGTAGTCTTATCGACGCAACTTGACCCCGAACTATCTCATTTTTAACCTACTTCAAAAAGAAAAAAAAAGGAGGAAGTCCTCAATTCGTCTGATTTTTTTTTTTTTTTTAATGTATGTTCAGCGATATCTTCGCTAATTTTGAACCGAATTAAACGATTTTTTTTTAGTGGGTAGGGTATACCTCCAAAATAGTCCCGGATGAATTTCATTGGGAAACCACACTTTCTACCCCTTTACACCCCTTAAAGTTTATACAAACCCACATTTTTTATCCGATTTCGATGGAACTTTGGACATGTATAGTCACCGTTTGACCGATAACCAACAAAGTTGGCATATACATATAATTTTTCATGGAGAATGTTTCTGACCAAAACAATTAAAAAACCACCCCTCTACCTCTTTACAACCCCTTAATTTTATACAAACCTACTTTTCTTATCTGATTTTGATTGAACTTTGCACTTGTATACTTTAAAATAAAGAGAAAAATCCTGTCAACATTTGGTCTGCTTAAGCTCAACCCCTCTCCCTCCTTCCACCCCCTTAATTTTTGTCACTGTTCTTTACAAAAACCTACAGTCGACACCGTTTGACCGATTACTATGAAAGTTGGCACTTATTTGTATTTTTTCAGGAAGAAGGTTTCTGACCAAAAAATCTAAAAACCACCACCTCTCCCTATTAAGCGCTTAATTTTTATACAAACCCACAGTTTTCATCCGATTTAGAAAGAACTTAGCACACTAATACTATAAAACAAAGAGAAAAATAATATCAACTTTTGGTTTGAAAATACTGAACCCCTCTCCCCGTTTCCACCTCCTAGATTCTTGTCAATTTTCCTTTTAAAAAGTTGAAGTCGATGGAATTTGACCGATCTTTATGAAACTTGGCACATATATATATATATATATATATATATATATATATATATTATGGAGAAGATATCTGACCAAAAAATTAAAAAAACTACCCTAGCTCCCGCTTTACACCCCTTAATGTTTGTACAAACCTACATTTTGATTCGATTTCGGTGGAATTTCGCATGCGTATACTTTAAAACAAAGAGAAATAGAAAAATACTATCCACATTACTTTAAAAAAAACGCAAACACTATCCCCCTTTCTATCCCTTTAATTACTGTCAATGTTCTTTATGTAAAGCTACAGTTTTTATATGATTTTGAAGGAAGTATGCACATGTATACTTCAAAACAAACAGAAAAATACTGTCTACATTTGGCTTAGAGTAGCCAAACCCCTCTCCCCCCTTTCCATCCCCTTAATCTATACAGAGCTACAATTTTTATCCGATTCTTAAGGAAATTGCACATGTATACTTTAAAACATACAGAACTATTGTGTTTAAATTTGGTTGCAGTAGCGCAATCCCCCTTCCCTCCCCTTCAACTCCCACCCCTTCTACCCCCAACCCTATAATTTTCTTTATAGATACCCACAGTTTTTATCTGGCTTCGATGGAACTTTGCACATGTATACTTTAAAACAAAGACAAAAATATAGTACACACTAGCTTTACAAAAACCAAACTTCTTTTCGCCTCTACACCCCTTGTTTTAACGTACCTACAGTTTTTATCTGATATCGATAGAAATTTAGACACGTACATTTTAAATCAATCAGAAAATACCGTCTACATTTGGTATACAAAAGCCCAATCACTCTTCCCACCCCTTTTAATTTCCAATGTTCTTTACAAAAATCCACAGTTTTAAATCCCATCAATTAAGCTATTTTTAAGTCATGGCAGAATGTTCATAGAATAATTGTGTCCTAATGTCTCAACATGTACCTCAGATTTCAACTGGGTTACGTTGTGAAAAATAAATTAAAAATCTATATTTCTGTGTGATGCCGGAACAAACAGGTATGTTCGAGAGATAGATTTGTGTATGTGGTATATGATATGTATTAATGCCCAGATGTTACATGTTTCGATTATCGAGCGGCAGCTTAAACTGATGTTAAAATAGGTCGAAAGACAGCATGGACCTAAATATAACTTGAGATTCCTTAACACAGCATCCAATTTACCTCGTACTGGAAGTTGTTGGGGTATACAAAGACAGATTTTTTTTGAGATCAAGAGCTTTAAGCACTGAGCTACCAGGAAGTTTGCAAAAAGAGAACTGCTGCGGCATATTTAAATACAAAACTAACTATAATACCACTAAAAATTAAAAAATAAAATAATTGTTTAAAAGAACATAAAAACCGCCTTAAAAAAGCACACTAAAAATTTTAAAATAATTTTATATCTTGCTCAGAAGAATGTAAATCTAAATTGACAATATTTTACATTACTGTTATTGAAATTTATACATTAATTAATTATTTTTGGAGTCGGTACCAGCTGTCACATCACGAAGATCGAATTACTGAACTTTAATTGGTGTTCAACACGAAACGGGGAGTACGAACAAAAATTCCGAGACTTTTACAGCATGAAGTGAAGCAGATATTGTTATTGCGGTAGACAGTTTATTGAAACAAATTTGACAGTATTTTAATCTGTGGCTCAGCCTCGATGGTCGTCCAGGCATATCTCTGGCGCTACAGTGTCAGTTGGTAGGCTGTATCGTGATTTTCAGTTAGTATAATATCTGCGTATCATCTGTATGCTTCAGTTTTGTTGAAACATGTTTTTTACATTAAATGTAGGCAAGTAGAAACTTGATTTTTATGTATTATTGTTATTCATTATTGATTTTATCTTTTTGTTTCCTTGCTTTGACTGGCACCGACTCCAAAAATAACTAATTAATGTAACAATTTCAATAACAGTAATGTAAAATACTGTCTGTTTAGATTACATTCTTCTAAGCAAGGTAAAAAATTAGTTTAAAACTTTTAGTGTGCTTTTTGGAAGGCTCTTTTTATGTTTTTTAAACAATTATTTTATGTAGCAACAACTGTTTATTTGCCAACTGGTGATGCGACCGTGGACATATGTGATACTGCTATGTACGGTAGTTGCAATGCAATCACTCTTTATTGACGCCAGCTTTGTAACAGGAGGTCATTTAGTTTAACATATTAGTATTTAAATCGTGTTTCACAGCAGCCAGACGTCGTGTTAGCACGTCCTGTTTGTTCGACTTTCTGCCGATCGAGTTCAGGTTGCAAGTTACAGGTGCGCTGCTGTTTGTGAATTCCAGAGTATTGATGTAGGTGTAGAAATAAAAATTTTATTTCAATGTTCTCATGGTGATTAAATAACTTAGAATTACCTGGTTTTTAGGTCTCATGTAAGTTCACTTTAATTTTAACACCTGTAATTGTTGTAATAGTCGTTACCAAATTCATGTTTGTTTCTTGTATATCTTTAATTAATTTCGTTGATAGCTGTTTCTTTTTCTTTTCGCTTTACGCCTCGCCGACGTCGAGTTCATTAGAGGCGGGAAAGGACTGAAGGCAAGGAACAGGAAGGAATTTGGCAATGGCCTTTTGATGGAAGTATCCCTGCATTCGCCTGGAGTGATTTAGGGAAACCATGGAAAACCCAAATCTGGATGCCCGGACGGGTATTCGAACCGGCGTTAACAGCCCACCAACCACTCTCGGTTTATATCTGTTGTCAATTAAGCAATATTTACTATTGTGAAAAAAATCAGTGTTACATCGAAAATTATCCTACTCCAATCACTTGAATAATTCAAAATCCAGGAATAATGGCTGAAACGATAAATAATTTAAAAAATTAAAAATAAGTACACAATAAATATTACAATATCTAACAGAGAAACGAAAAACAAATATTCATGAAACCTGTTGTTAGCAAAACATTGACTTCTATTGTAGGTGTGACATGCATCGCCAGATTATTACTGACGCAGAACCCCTAGAAAAAAAAAAAAAAAAAAAAAAAAAAAAAAAACATTTTACTTAAAGTTAGTAAGATTGTGTATAGTAAACATGAAACAGGAATTCTTGTTGCGATGTTCAGAAGACAAAGCTGAAAGAACAAAACCTTAATCCTGTGATGAAATAAAATGTATCTTGTTTCTGGGAACATATCTTCAGAACAATAACGATAAAACCGTCACATTACAACCGGGAAAGCATTGTGGTCCATACAGATAAGGCCTCTATCGCAGAGAGGGAAGCTCTCATTACTACATTGTGAGAACGGAATGGCACGTAAAACAAATTATACCATTATATTCATGTTAACATCGTGATATAGGATGATTATTATCAACGCGGAAGTTAAGACATTTTATGTACAGTAACCAAACCGAAAGCATTATACGCATAGGAAACTTTGATTACTGTGGGCAGATCATTAATGAAAGATATTGAAAAATCAAGAAAGGAAAATTTAAAGGAAATTTTTCCGCCCAGTATGTACGGGAGGATTCTGGGTTTCATGACTTATATCAAAATTAAAATTTCAAACACGTTTTTTTCGGAAGAGTAGGCCTGAATGTGCCGACACCGGGTTTCACCCTCTCCCTTCTTCATCTCTCATTGCACACAGCACAAATAATATTCCATACTGAACATGCACAGTATCAACACCTACAAGCACACAATGGAAAACCAAGCCAGTTCATAATCTTTAGAAAGTTCCCATGGAGGAGTACATCTTCCGTGGAAATCGTCTACACCTGCAATCGGCCATGGCATCTTAAAAAGAAGAATACGCCTGAAGAAGAAAATAGTAACTAAGTTTATTTAATTAGAAATGCTTCAGATATTAAAATGTCTTCACATTTTATCTTTAGTGGTGTGTGGATTTAGTTAGATTTATCTCTGAGTGTTTACTTTTATAGAAAGTAGAGGTTAGTTGCAGTTGGACGGCCACTGTAAAGTAGCGTGATTTTGCTTGACATTTTATCCTTAGTGGTGTGTGGATTTAGTTAGTTTTATCTCTGAGTGTTTACTTTTGTAGAAAGTAGAGGTTAGTTGCAGTTGGACGGTCACTCAGTAAAGTAGCGTGATTTAGCTTGACATTTTATCTTTAGTGGTGTGTGGATTTGCTTAGTGTTATCTCTTATTGTTTACTTTTTGTAAGAAGTACAGGTTATTAGCAGTTGAACGTCGCTTCGTCAGTAGCTTATTTTTGTTTTATATTTTATCTCTAGTGGGGTGTAGATTTGATTGGTGTTCTCACTGAGTTTTTGCAGTTTATCCCAAGTACAGATTAGTTCGAATTTCTGTTCATTTTTCTTTTTTTCGATTTTAAAAAGCAGTATGTCTAAGGACTGTGATTGCTGTGTGCAGACGCGAGCTGAGGTGGCTGATCTGCGCGCACAACTTGCAGCTGTGTTAGCGAAAGTAGCAGCAGATGCGATATTGGGGAACTCGATGTAGCCATGCCGGCCACAGATTCACCTATGTCGAGCATTGTACCTGCAACCCAGGCTGAAAAGCTGGAGGCTGTGCCTCGGTCACCTGACGGTGATTGGCAAATGGCTACCAGCCTTTGAAGCCGCACACGGGGGCAGTCGAACAGGCTGAAAGGCCAAGACGGTAGACTTGTTCGTCTGTCCAACCGGTATGACGTTTTGTCGGAGGCTGATTCAGTCCCGCAATTGTCATCCTGCAATCTGAAGGCCCCCCGGCCGCTAGGTCTGGGCGATCGCAGAATGGTATTCTGGTAGTTGGGAGCTCTATTGTTAGGCGGTTTACAGAGCCCCTTAGGGAAATGGCGGATTACTCGGGGAAGAAATCCAACGTCCATTCGGTGTGTATTCCGGGTGGTCTGATCCGAGATGTGGAGCAGGCCATCCCTGATGCCATAGAACGGACAGTGTGTGGCCAACTGCAGATTGTGGCTCACTTCGGCACCAAAGATGCTTGTCTCCTTGTGTCGGAGGTTATCCTCTCTTCCTTCCGGCGGCTGGCTGAAAGGGTGAACTCTGTGGCCAGTGGCCGAACGATATCGGCGAATCTAATCATCTGTAGCATCGTAGACAGAGTTGATTGTAGACCCCTGGTTCAGAGCCATATTGAGGGGCTGAGCCAGAGACTACGACGTTTCTGTGATGATATTGGCTGCAGATTTCTGGAACTCCGCCATAGGGTTGAGTAATGTAGGGTTCCCTTGAATAGGTCAGGTGTACACTACACACGTGAATCGGCTACACGGGTGGCAGGGTCCGTGTGGAATGCACTGGGTGGTTTTTTAGGCTGAGGGAGGAAGACCCGAAACACGAAATACAGTTACGGGCAACCCAATCCGATGCAACACCGGAATGTAGGAGGAACGTAAAAGAGTCACAACAGTTAAAAGTACTCGTAATTAACTGTAGAAGCGTTTGTAACAAACAACCAGAACTTGAAAGCGTTATTTGTAGCACAGAAGTGGTTATCACTATCGGTACAGAAAGTTGGCTAAAACCGGAAATAAGTTCAGCATGAACGTTTTTCGTAAAGACAGATTATATTCTCTTGGATGTGGGGTATTTATAGCTGTGAGTAAATTCCTCCCATGTAATGAAATAGACGTCGATACTATCTGTGAAATCATATGGATTAAACTCAATGTTCCTGGGTCAAAACTCGTCATAGGCGCCTTCTACCATCCACCCGATTCTGACATAGCTATCGCCGAGGAATTAAGAAGTAATGTTAACAGTATAGCTTGCCGTTTTCAGCAACATGCTATGATTCTGGGAGGCGACTTCAATCAGCCTTATATCGACTGGCGTAATTATGTTCACATTACTGGTAGCAGGGATAAGGCAGCTTCTGAAGCAATTCTCGATTTGTTCTCGGATAATCATCTCGAGCAGCTAGTTAATGAACCTACGCGGTGTCATAATGGTAGCGAAAACATTTTAGATTTGCTAGTTACTAACAGGCCAGAATTATTCACCGACATTTCAACAACCACTGGAATAAGCGATCACAAAGCGGTAATTCCGACTATCAAATTAATGACCAAGCGAAAACGGGGAAATGGATGGATTGTATACAGATTCAGTAAGGCCTCAAAGGAGTGTTTTAGAACCTACCTGAGTAATAATTACCGATAACTTTAAGTTAACAAAGGACACTGTTGAAGAGATGTGGCATCGATTTATACATATAGTCAGGGAAGGTGCGGAAGTACATATACCGAAGCGGAAAATAAATGGGGAGAATGATTTACCGTGGTACACATGCGAAGTCAAAAGATTACTCAAAAAACAAAGAAGAATCCACGCACGCTACAGAAGGAAGAGGTCTCGCAGCGATTTAGAAACCTTGGCTGAGTTAAGAGGACGTGTGAAGAATGTGTGCGTGAGGCCTTCAACAATTTTCATTCAAACACTCTCTCTAAGGGTCTCGCAGAAAACCCTAAGAACTTTTGGTCGTATGTTCGAAAATTCAGTTGTACCAACAGCAATATTCCAGCACTAGTTCGTGAAGGGTCCAATGTTATTGAAAGCCGCGATAAAGCTACCGTACTAAATACTGTATTCAAAAATTCATTTACTGACGAAAATAAGGATAGCATTCCCGTTTTCCCACGTCGTGTCAAGTTGGAGATGGAATCATTACGAATAGATACTGCAGGTATCTTAAAGCAATTAGAGCTCCTAAAGTGAGGGAAAGCACCTGGCCCGGATGGAATTCCAGTAAGAGTATTTTCAGAGTATGAGACGAAAATCGGGCCATTTCTGTCTGATATATTCAGTGAATCCCTAGAAGAACGAAAAGTACCTTCAGACTGGAAAATAGCGCAAGTAATTCCGATTTTCAAGAAAGGTGATCGAAGCGATCCTGGAAACTACCGTCCCATATCTATAACATCTGTTTGTAGTAGAGTTATAGAGCATATTATATGCTCGAACATTATGAATTTTCTAGATGAAAATAATTTGCTTACAACAAATCAATACGGATTTCGGAAGAAAAGATCATGTGAAACACAGCTGGCCCTATTTACACACGACGTAATGAAAGTTATTGATACAGGTTCACAAGTAGATGCAATTTTTTTAGATTTTCAGACAGCCTTTGACTCTGTGCCACACAACCGCCTTTTAGCGAATGCTACGAGCGTACGGTATATCGGATCAGCTTTGTGAATGGATAAAGGATTTTCTAACTGGTCAATCGCAGTATGGCGTTGTTGAAGGAGAAAGTTCTTCTAATCTAGGTGTTACATCGGGTGTACCTCAAGGAAGTGTAATAGGACCACTTCTTTTCTTAATTTTTATAAACGATCTCGGAGACAAAGTGTAAAGCCTTTTTAGATTGTTTGCTGATGATGCGGTTATTTATAGGGAAGTAAGGAATTTGGCCGATCGTCTAGCAATTCAGCGTGATCTGGATGTTATTTTGGCATGGTTCACTGAGTGGCAACTCACACTAAATTGTAAAAAGTGTAAGACAATGAGCATAACTAACAAAAAGAATCCAATTGTTCAGAAATACGAGGTAAACAATTCAGTTATTGATATGGTCGATTCTATGAAATATTTGGGAGTAACAGTACAAAGGAACATGAAATGGGACTTACATATTAATACTTTGGTAGGTAGAGCTAATTCTGGGCTGCGGTTCCTAGGTCGAATCTTGAAAAATTGTATTGAACAAACAAAGGAGATAGCGTACAAATCTCTTGTGCGTCCACATTTGGACTATTATTGTGCCGTCTGGGAACCGTTTCGTAAGGGGTTGATTGAGAGTACAGAGAAAGTACAGAGAAGAGCCGCTCGATTCGTGACCGCTTACTATAGTCCTTATGAAAGCGTTACAGAACTGATTAGTAGATTAGGTTGGGAGTCTCTGGTAGATAGACGACGCACGTTTCGTATAAACTTATTGGTAAACATGCGTACTCCCACTTTCACTTACGAGTGTAGTTAAATACTTCGTCCACCAACCTATTTGGGTCGGAATACCAGGAAAGATAAAATTAGAGAAATGAGGTGCCGCACTGATTCTTATATGAATTCTTTTTTCCCTCGTACCATTAGGGATTGGAATGCAAAACAAAGAGATTAGGTTTGGTGCTGAGCACCCTCTGCCACCCACAGTTTTGTGAATTGCAGAGTATATATGTAGCTGTAGATGTAGATAGAGCTCATTCCGTGGCCTTTTCATCCAAATGCCATTTCTATTTATTGCCCCATATATCTTCCTCAGAATTTTTAGTTCCTGTTTTTCTATTTCTTTAATTTTGGAATGACCATCAATTACTATTGTTTCGGCTACATAGGTTGCTTCTGGAAGAATCACTGTTTTATAATACCTTAATTTAGCATCTACTGAAATGCAATTCTTGCTGTAGTAGTTCCACGTTAGCCTGTAGGCGCTTTGAAGCTTGGTGACTCTTTGTTCATTGGCGATTCGGTTTAGTCCAGAGGATTGTATAATTTCTCCCAGATATTTAAAATGGGCGACTTGAGCATTTTTGGCGTATTTCGTAATTAAGGGAGATTTATTTTCTGGTCGTCTTTCCAAATACTGGGTTTTTTCATAAGATATTTGCAATCCGGCTTTTTGTGCTATTTCATGTAGTTTTTCCACTTCGTGAATCGCTTCAGTTCAGTTGTCTGTGATTATTGCAATATCATCTGCGAACGCAAGGCACTTAAGTCTAATTCGGTTTTCTTTCTTGATACCAATTTGGATGCCTTTCAAATGAGATTCCCATTCCCTGATAATCTTTTCCAGAACCATATTGAAGAGGATTGGAGATAGCCCATCCCCCTGTCGAACTCCAGCTTTAATTTTGAAGAGCTCTGAGATTTCGCCCATGAATTTCACTTTGGACGTTGTTCCTGTAAGTGTCTGCTCTATTACTCTTCGGGTCTTGCATTCAATCCCGAATTTTTCCATGATTTTAAAGAGGGTTTCACGGTCTATTGAATCATCTGCTTTTTTGAAGTCGATGAATGTAATTACTGTATTTCTGCACTTTCTCATTTGTAATATCGTCTTTAAGCTTCAGATCTGTTCAGCACATGATCGACTTTTCCTGAATCCAGCCTGGTATTCGCCAATTAGTGGATCCGCTTGAGGTTCTAACCTGTTTAAGAGTGCTTTAGAGAGAATTTTATGAGCAACTGGAAGCAGAGAGATTCCTCTGTAGTTGTTGACGTCCATCTTGTTGCCTTTTTTGTGTAACGGGTGGATCAGAGCGCATTTCCAGTCATCTGGTATTTGTTCTGTTGTCCACATGTCTGAAATTAAATGGTGAAGTTTCTGCGTTAATGTAGGATCATTCAGTTTCCAGAGTTCAGCGATGATCCCATCTTCTCATAGTGCTTTGTTGTTTTTGAGCTGTTTGATTAACTCAGTAATTTCTTTAAGATCTGGAGCCGGGAGTTTTTCTTGGGGTGACTCGCAATTAAGAATGGTGTTGAAATATTGAGCTAAAAGTTTGCAGTTATTCTTTGTATTGGTTTCTAGTAAGCCATCAGACCTTTTAAAGCAGAAGGTTGGCGCTTGGTATCCCTGTAGGTTTTCTCTAAAGGTCTTATAGAAATCTTTTGTATTATATTTGGTGAAATCCTACTGAATTTCGTGTAGTTTTTTGATCTCCGTTTTTCTTTCCTATTTATTTTTGAAGTCTGTTTTTGAGTTTCAAGGAAGTTCTCCCAATTCTCTTCATTTTTGTTACTGTAAATTTTTTTCCGGGCAGTTATTCGGTTGTCGACTGCTTGATCGCACATCGCATTCCACCAGCGATGTTTCCTGGTGCGAGGGGGTTGTACTAATTTCATGGCTTCCTGAATTTCCTGAGTTAGTTCCTTCCAGTCTGTTTATTTCCCCTGATTAATTTGCATAATGATCTTGTCCTTGTTGAGTTTTAGGTAGTCCGGATCTGGTCTAATATTCCTTGGTGGACGTTTTAGCCTTCTATTGGGTTGGAATTTCGTTTTTATTTGGAGAAGATGATGGTCAGGTTCAAAAGCCCCTTTGCGAGTTCTGACGTTAAGAATTTCTTTTGCGTTTTTCTTGGAAATTACGACGTGGTCGATTTGATATTCACCCTGTCTAAGATTGGGGGATCTCCACATGGTTAGTTTGTGTGTGGGTTTTTGAAATTGTGTACTCATAACCTTAAGTCCGAAGTTTCTGCAATTAATCTTTCACCATTCCTGTTGGTACATTTGTGTTTGGTATGGAGATCTGTGATATTTCTGAATTTCCTTTCTTTGCCTAATTGTGCATTAAAGTCGCCTAGTAACATTTTCACGGGTTGTCTTGGTATTTTATTGGTTGTTTCTTCCAGAGTTTCCCAGAAAGTGTCCACAGTTTCAGGGTCAGTTCTGTTGTATTGATTTGTAGGGGCGTGCACGTTGATAAGTGTGTAAGCTTTATTAGCTGATTTTATTGAAAGCAGGGAAACTCTCTCGTTGGGAAAAGTGAAGTCAATGACTGAGTCGAGTACGGAATTGTGTACGGCGAATCCACTTCCCAAAAGTGGTAGTTTGTCATTAGCTTTTATGGCAGGTTTGCCCTTGTAGATTCTGAAGTTCTCTGTGTCAAAGTGTCCTTCATCCGTGAATCTTGTCTCTTGGATTGCTGTGACTTTCAAGTCAAATCTATCGATTACTTGTTATTAAATTAATAAACCTTTTAATACAAAATATTGAATAATGTAATTATAGTAAAAATATACTAGGATACCTTACTAAAGAATCGAAATTTCGTAATGTGCTATCTGCATCGTTTCGAAACTGAAGTGAACGGTTTTATCAAGTGATGCCCGCACGTTCAATTTGTTAAATGATCATCGATAGATAAAGTGCTGTTTATTTTAGAGCTGTTGCAACCAAACACCCTCAGCAAAAGCCCGCAAAATTACAAACAGAAAAATTCTAGTAACAATATGAAACAGTGGGCCTAAGATAAAACAAACAATAAAAGATGATTAGCATCACAAATACACGCAATAGAGAAAGAATAAAAACACAAAATTGATTTTTCACAATGCTTGTTAACAGTATGACAGCGACTAATATATATTTATTTTTACATGATGTGCGGGCCACTTTGTGGTGCGAGCCCCTAGGCTATAGCCTAGGTAGCCTATGCCTAGATCTGGCCCGGCCGCTGTGCCTCTAAAAATACTGGAAGTATGGGAGCTCTCTCGGAGTCACCGCCATACTCGCCTACGGTAGTCATCTGGGTTAGTGCAGACCTGTGACTCATCAGCAGTTCTTGTTTCCTTGTCACGGCACTACTGCACTCGCAGCTGTTTGTGCTGTGATCATAACGGCAGCCTGCATATAGGACGGTAATTCCCTAGTCCAACCAACCATGCAAACTATTGCAAGAAGTCCATTCCTTGTTCTCGGATAGCAGGCGCCGATGTGAAGGGGTTACGATGTGTCTGATTCACTATACAGCGATCCACCGCTGTGGTAGTCAGGTGTGGTCGACCGGAACCTAGACGACGAGTTCAACATCGGGCCAAGGTCACATCCGAAATTTCACAAATCTGGATATTACACGATTTGACCAGCCGTCTTAATGGAGACACACAATGAGTCCACTTTCAAACGCTGTCAAGTGCTGATATCGCAGTCTCACACGAGTACGTGGCATCTGACGCTATACGCCCTAACAGGCATGGCAACAACACTAATGCATCTGGTGGCCGCTCTGTCACTGAGAATTGAGACTAATGATTTACTTATCTACTGATGGTGTGCATGTGTGCGAAGTAACTAGAAAAAAATGAAGCACTCAAACGTGATTAAAGGATCGCATGAAATTTAAATTTACAAGGCCAGGATTGCACCTCCGCTCTTACTTAACCATCCAATATTTCTTTGATAGTTTATAGCATAAATCTCAAATCCGACGCGACGAAGTCGTGGCAACAACTAATATATATATATGGTCATCAAAATATCGAGAAAAAAATGCAATAAATGACAAGGAACAATCATTGCTGTCTAATATCCATCGTTCTTCTGTTAACATCCCGTTCCATAATTGCCAATGCCAGACCCCATTAGAGTTAGAGTAAGTCCCCTGAAAGCGAATAAATCGTAAGTTTCTTTAAGTAAATGCTACTAAGCGGAAAAATTGTACCAATCTGTATTGTAGAGGATGAATTAATATTTTCTGTTTGTAGACCTTGAGGCCTATTGAAGATGGCCCTGACACAATTTTAACATTTCAGACCCTTTCTAAATTGTTTAGTCCTATAGTTATAGCTAAACAGAGCCTCTTACGATCTGCCTAGTTAAATTAACGTTATTTATTTAATTATTTATCAATCTTGTTCCATGGATCCCTGCTGAGGAAGGACCTCTGGGATGTGAAGCATGTCATGGTTAATACACATACATACAATATGAGTCATAATCATATTTATATGTTCCAAAGACAAATAAAGAGAATAACAATAAACATTAATTTTTACAACTGAATTTTGCAAAAGTCATATTGAATACAATTAATTAATTTGTTCAAATTCTTGAATGGAGTAGAAGGAGTTTCCAATAAGATAATCTCTCAGTTTTTCTTTAAATATATCCTTATTATGGGGTGTAAGGGTTAGGGAGAGGCTATACTAGCCTTTTCCAACCAAATGTCAACCTCTCCTTCACGTGGTGCACCCTGTTTGCACGGACGAGGCTCTGGCGACTGAAAGATTCCCAGTATAAGGAATCACCCACTGCTTGCCAACGGCCTCCGAAAGGAGGGCGGAAGAGCGGGGAGCGGTTCAGGGCACCCTCTTGCCCTTGGGGTTGGAAACGGCCCCTAAAGGCGGATGAATCAAAAATGATCAACGGCATGGGGATGCAGAAGGCAACGGGAAACCACTGCATTAAAGACCCAAAGGAGTATCCCGAGGACATGTAATCCTCTCAAATTACATATATCATGATGGCTTCTTCCTGGGTAAAATATTCCGGAGGTAAAATAGTCCCCCAATCGGATCTCTGGGTGGGGACTGCTCAGGGAGGAGTCATCAGAATGGATAGAAACATTCTACGAGTCGGAGCGTGGAATGTTAGAAGTCTGAATAGGGCAGGTAGGTTAGAAAACTTAAAAAGGGAGATGGAACAACTTAAGTTAGATGTTGTTGGGATTAGTGAGATTAAATGGAAGGACGCACAGGATTTCTGGTCTGGGGAACACAGGATAATTAGCACACATGCTGTCAATGGAGTCACTGGTGTAGGATTTGTAATGAACAAGAAAGTAGGGAAACGGGTGAGTTATTATGAACAGTTTAGTGACAGGATTATTTTGATGAGGTTAGAAACTAAGCCCGTCCCAACCACATTAGTACAAGTGTATATGCCAACATCACAGGAAGATGACGAAGAAATAGAAAAAATATACGCTGAAATTGAAGAATTAATTCAATATGTGAAGGGGGAGGAAAATCTAATAGTCATGGGTGATTGGAATGCAATAGTGGGAGAAGGAAAAGATGGGAATACTGTAGGAAGTTTTGGTCTAGGAGAAAGAAATGAACGAGGAAGCAGGTTGCTAGAATTTTGTGAAAGATATAAGCTAGTAGTGGCAAACACACTGTTTAAGAACCATGCAAGAAGAATTTACACGTGGAAACGTCCTGGGGATACAGGCAGATATCAGCTAGATTATATCATGGTCAAACAGAGATTCAGGAATCAAGTTCTAGACTGTAAAGCGTAACCAGGAGCAGACATAGACTCTGACCATAATTTGATAATAATGGAGTGCAGGCTGAAATTTAAGCGAATAAGGAAGCAGTATAAGCAGAACAGACTGGAAGTGAATAAACTGAAACAATCTAGCACTAGAGAAAAATTTGCATTAATAGTAGACTTGGGTCTAAGAAGTATCTCTGAAAGGAGCTCAACCGAGGACGAATGGAATGCATTAAAGACCGAAATAATGAAAGCTGGTAAAGAAACATTAGGCTTTAGGGAACAATCTGCCCGAAAACCTTGGATCACAGAAGAAATTTTGGAGCTGATGGATCAGAGGAGAAGGTACAAAAATGCTCAGGATGAAGCAGGAAGAGAGCAGTACAGGCAATTTAGAAATCAAATAAATAGGAAATGCAAAATAGCAAAAGAAAAATGGCTACAACAAAAGTGTGAAGAAGTAGAAAAGGAAATGGTCGTAGGTAAAGTAGATGTTGCCTACAGAAAGATCAAACAGAATTTTGGAGAAATGAAGAAAAGAGGTATGAACATTAAAGCTGCCGATGGGAAACCTCTTTTAAGCTCAGAAGATAGAGCTAACCGATGGAAAGAATACATTGAGAAACTTTATGATGAGAACGACTTGAACAATAGCGTAATGGAAAAGGAAAGCGATGTCGACATTGATGACTTAGGGGGATCCTGTTTTGAGGACAGAATTTAATAAAGCTCTGAATGACTTAAAAGCAAATAAGGCAGTTGGAATTGATGAAATCCCTGCAGAACTTCTTAAATCCCTAGGAGAGGAAGGAATGGAAAGATTATTCAAGCTGATATCAAAAAGTTATGAAATAGGAGAAATTCCAACTGATTTTAATAAAAATATCATCTTCACACTTCCAAAGAAAGCACAAGCCGACAAATGTGAGAATTATCGCACCATTAGTCTAACATCACATGCTTCAAAATTACTGACCAGAATAATATACAGAAGGATGGAAAGGGTAGTAGAAGAGATAGTAGGTGAAGATCAGTTTGGGTTTAGGAAAAATCGCGGTACAAGGGAAGCAATTCTGTCTTTAAGATTAATACTGGAAGGGCGGCTCAAGAAAAACAAAGATACTTTTATGGCATTTGTTGATTTAGAAAAAGCTTTTGATAATGTTAGGTGGGACAAGATGTTCAAAATTTTAACGAAGTCAGGTCTAAAGTATCGAGATAGAAGAATACTCTATAAACTATATAAGAATCAAGTGGCGGTAATAAAAGTAGAGAATCACGAGAGACATGCATCAGTTAAAAAGGGTGTGAGACAAGGTCAGTCTATCCCCGTTAATATTCAACTTGTATGTAGAGGCAGCAATGAAGAAAGTCAAAGAAAAATTTCCATGTGGCATAAGTTTTCTGGGAGAAAAAATCAGTATGCTACGATTTGCTGATGACATTGTCTTGTTAGCAGAGAGGGCTGAGGATATTGAGAAGTTACTGAATGGCATGAACGAAATACTGAAGGAAGATTTTGGACTGAATATAAATCAAAGCAAGACAAAAGTGATGAAATGTAGCAGAAATGATACCAATACTAGATTAAATATAAAAATAGGATCGGATGCAATAGGAGAAGTAAGCGAATTCTGTTACTTGGGAAGTAAAATTACAACCGATGGCCGAAGCAAGAATGATGTCAAAAGCAGAATAGCACTAGCAAAAAGAGCTTTCATGAAAAAGAGATACCTTTTAGTTTCAAATATTGATCTAGGAATTAGAAAGAACTTTTTGAAACTCTTTGTGTGGAGCACAGCTCTTTATGGTAGCGAAACGTGGACTTTAGGAATACCGGAAAGAAAGAAAATTGAAGAATTTGAAATGTGGTGTTACAGAAGAATGCTGAAAATTAAGTGGACAGACAAAGTAAGAAATGAACGAGTTTTGGAAATGATGGGTGAGAAAAGAAGTTTATGGAAGAAGCTTACAGAAAGAAGAGACAGGCTGGTAGGTCATATTTTGAGACATGCTGGATTGGTTAACTTGTTAGTGGAGGGAACAGTCGAAGGTAAGAACTGTAGAGGAAGACAGAGATTAGAATATATGAAGCAGATAATTGATGACGTGGGCTGTAAGGGGTATGTAGAAATGAAGAGGTTAGCACAGGATAGGAAAGGATGGAGGATTGCATCAAACCAGTCGAAAGACTGACGGCAAAAAAAAAAAAAATCCTTATTATCTGCAAAACTGTTTTATACTCTTTGGAAGTTTATTAAACAGATGTATACCAGAATAATTAACTCCTCTTTGTACTAATGACAGATACATTTGTGTTTTGTGCAAGTTATTTCTTTGTTGTATTGAAATTGTGTACCTGTGAATTAAAAGTAAACAGGTTAAAATGATCTATGACAAAGCACATGAGAGAATATATATATTGAGAACTCATTGTAAGAATATTGAGTTTTTTAAAAAGTCTGCTAGAAGTTCTTGGTTTTACTCTAGACAACATCCTAATATCTCTTTTAAGTTCTATGAAAACTTTTTTACTTTGTGAAGCGTTTCTCCAAAAAATTATGCCATATGACATCACTGAATGAAAATATGAGGAGTACACCTGTTTCGTTAATTCTATATCTGGTGTTAGAGAAAGTGTTCGTATTGCAAAGGTGGTACTACTTAACTTCTTCAGAAGTGAAGTGATATGTTCATGCCAACAGAGTTTCTCATATATTTTAATACCAATGAATTTTATTTTTCCATTCTTGTTTAACGCGTATTGTTTCTTGATTTCTTCCTGATTTGTGATTTTGTTTGAGAGGTATATAAATGAAGATTTCAGAGACTATAAAATTATTTTTCTTATTTTTTCGTTGTTTAAGAGTTTGTATATTCTCTAGAGACATTTCGGTAGCAGGGCCCGCTCTAGCGGTATTGCCGCCCCGGACAAATAGCCAAATTGCCGCCCCTTAAGATTATGTAGAATTATATATTTAAAAAAAAAATTTAATCGAATAAAATATTTAATTTTAAATTTTAGTAAAATCATATATTCATAAATAAACTTATTGAATTTTGATCTAGCGGCACAAAATAGAGAAATTAATTATGAAATATCTGTACATGGCCACAAATTAACCATATTTTTACGTTTTTAAATGCTATTACATATGGATATTATCACACAAACAATCTAAATGCCATTATTTTGAAAATAAAACGAGATTACATCAAATACGCTAAAATCGCAAAAAAACTTTTTTTTCTTACTTTCAGGTTGCGAATTTTTTATTACATCTTAAAATTTACTTCATCAGCAATTTCATACTCAATTGCCAAAATGGCTAAATCATTAAGTTATCAGTTTCTTGGTTTTCGTAAATGCTTAGCAAGGCACCGTATACATCTCCCAAATGAAATTTCAAAGGTTTTAATGCCTCTATCCTCTCTATCCTACTCTCCCATCTAGTGTCACTCCATGTTTTCAAAGTTGAACCCTAAACATGCTTTAAAAGTATTGCCCGTCGAAAAGTAGATGTCAAAAAGAATAAATATATTTTTGGACCATGTTGAAGAAATTAGCGGCTTCCAAGGATGCTTTTGCCATTAATAACAAGATTGAGAGAATGGCTACTACACGAAACATTGAATGCTCGCGAATTATACTGTTTAATTCTAAATTGCACTCCTGCTTTATTGCCCCTCATATTGGACCCTTTGTCAATCCCTGTCCTCTGATATCCTGCAAATTTAAACACAAGTCATTAAGTTCTCCAACTATAATGTCAGACATTTGTTTCCCTGTGAATCTTTCGACTGGTAAGAAGCCTTAAAAGCTTTCATTAATTTTAATTTCAACATCAGGATTAAATTTATTGGTTGAAACATATCTGATTACAAGAGTCAGGAGTACAGTTTAAAATTATTGAAAAATATTTGAATTTTTTTATTTCATTAATAACATGAGACTTTACCCTTTGATGCAGCAGATCTACTATCCCGGTTTGTATATTTTTCCCAAGATATTGAGCTCTAGTCTCTACTTTTTAGAGCACTCAACGGACGTGCTCTTGCATAATGGGATCGTATTCAGACAGTAACTCAACTATTTTTAAGAAATTAACGGTATTATGCTCAAACAACTTGTCGCTTGAACCTTGAAAAATCAGTCAACTTTTACCAAGAATTTTGGTAATTGCAACGATTCTTAGAAGCACCTCATTCCAATGATTTATTTCGGCATTAATAACTCTTTGAGTGGCAGCATCTGCAGTTTTACAGCAATTCAATATTTTTTGCCTGAATATGATTTTTCGAAATTTCAAGCTCTTTTAAAGTTTCGTCGAGGTGCTTCCAATTTTTAAAACCCTCCTTTGAGAGAGAACTAACTAAACAACTGAAAATTTTGCAACAGAAGCAGTAAACGCAGTAGCTAATCTCGCAATATTTGCTCTGCGTTGCTGAAAATTCGTGCATAATATTTTGCGCTAAAACGTCGATCTGTGTCATTGGAAGGAAATTTGTAACTATGCAATAGTTTAGGTGGACCTTGCCTTACTAAAAAGTTTCTTACGCCGTCTCATAAAATTCTTGGCCACAAAGTTTTTGGTGTCAGTTCCAGTTGGTTTACAAATTTCGTTCATTTGTTCGCTATTATTGTCTGACGATTCTATACTTCCTTTGTATCCTGACCTGATATTAGATTCTAAGATTTGTTTTGGTAAACCCTGAATACAGTATATTTTTTTAACGCGCCAAATTGATTCTGCCTTTACGCTTCCTTTCCCAACCTTCTTTTTTTGTACTGGTAACCAGATAGTTTTCTTTGACCGTCAGACATTTTGGAAGAGGCATGCACGTAACTCAAACAATGTACACTAAAAATAATATAAAAAGTAAATATTTATCCTTGCTCTAAATAAGCTAAAACCATAACTAAGATAAATTATTCTCAGTCGATATAAAAAAATATTTATGCACAACACAAAATATTTTCCATACCCTGTGAACATAAAGAAAGTCTAATGTTACTACACAGTCAAAGCTTATTCGCGGATGATACTATCCGTAAATTTGCTGCAAATACAGAAACCGTGTATACAGAATGGCAATTTCTATAGGCTTAAACGGAATAGGTTCCAAGTTCACAAAATAAAAAATCATGTTGTGGAGTGATTGTAACGCAATGCACTTATTAAATGAACTGACAAAGTTATTCACATTCACTAAAATAGTTAATGAATTTCTATTTGTTGAGACGATTTACAAATGCAGCAATTAGAGTATCTATACACCGCATTCGTATATATAATAAACATCATGGATTATTATATATTAGCAGTTAGCATTCGAAATAAAATATACTAATGGTATGTGAAGTAACTAATCGGTAATCAGCAGCTGGTAATATTATTTATTTATTAATGATTGAAACTACTGTCCCATACCCACTAAACTACAGTACTTTCACAATCGATCAAAGCTAGCGTATGTACTTTAACCCAACCAAAACACTTACAATGCCTGTATCTAATTTGTACAACAAATCTGTGAGGCTCGGATTACGAGAAGAAATTATTATGCACATTATTCCACTTCGATTTCCAGTAACTAAGATCCATATTGATTTGATTCATCAATTCAATAAAATAAATACTCAGCATCTCCCGCCAAGCACTATCGATTCCATGTATTAGAGCCTAGCTGCAATTGTGAAAAACACTCCTATTCACCGCGTCTAGTAACTTGTGGGCAGTATAACGTCGGAATCAGTGCAGGTAGCCGAGGGCAGGTGTAACAGCCCCCACCTACTGGGCTTCTGTTGTGTGCTTTTGTCGTTGTGCGCCTATGTCGTATATCCAACTAAATAACAGTTTAATCATAGATGTAATTACCTTTAGAAATTATGAAATCCTGAAGTAAATTTTATGAACTTCCACTTATCACTAATAATGTAATAGTAAGACTAATGCTGTTGTGTAATGAAACCACTTTTGTAATTAGTAATAATAAGCAAATTGAGACAACAACGCGTTCTACTCGCGTGCTAAGGCCCAATTCACACAGAAGAGACGTGGCGCGGACTTCGGGCAGAGACATGGCGCGGACGCGGCGCATTTTGAAGTTGCTCCTATGGCGGAATTCACACAGAGGCGGCGAGGCAACGACGCGCCCCTTTGATGTCCGCGCCCCGTCTCTAGGGGCGCACCTAACTAGCTAAGGACTATAAGTTTTTAACGAACGAAAAAAATCGGTATGTGGATTTTTTTTAATATTAATTGGGTATTTAACCCATTAATATTATTAATATTTTTCTCACACTTACAGCTGAAATGGCGCCCCTAAATTTTAGCGCCCCGGGCAAATGCCCGGTTCGCCCCCCCCCCCCCCCCTAGAGCGGGCCCTGTCGGTAGTTCTGAAATGATTTGTCAGTTATTTCGCCATTGATGTTATTCTACGGTGTAATATGTGGCGGCTAGTAATCGGTTCTTCACCAATGTAGTTGGGAATTGCTGACGATTATACCTGACAAAAGACGGTCACAAAGGAAGGGATTTGAAAGGGGGGAGAGGTAGAAGGCTATTCAATTCCGAATCGAGAACAATGAGCAGCAACTCCGAACTGTGTGTATCGAATAGGGTTGTAAAGGAGGTCAGTTCTTGATATCTGCGGATGCGGATGTTTTAAGGAAGCGGATGTGGAAAAATAAATTTGTACTTATTTAGATTTTAATATTTTATTAAAAATAAACTTAAAATCAAAACAAGCATTTTTATCACAAATTATACATTTTGCATAAGCAAAGTCTGTTTCCATCTTATACTGTCATATTATTTTCTGCCTCATCTTTCAACTACAAAATTATTTGGATAATTTAAAGGGAGAATTAAATTTTTTACATAACTACGCATGCGTAAACATATGAAGTTTGTGGCTCGAATAATTGAAGTACCAAGCACAAGAATACGCCACCCTGCATTCCCGTGCCCGCCACCCGCTCTAGTGACCCATTCACAGGACCTACGATGTAGGACTCTTATTGGGCCATGGAAAGGGCTGCAGTACTACATGTAGCACGTGTTGGATGTGGTTGGACTCCCAAACAACCAACAGAGCTCCTGCCTTCCAACAATTATGGCGTTGCATCTTGATTGGAGAAAACACCATACAAGTGCGCGATAAGGACACTGGTGCACCGCGAGAAAGTACGAGTGGAAAGGAATGGTTGGACTCCTACTCGTAGCGTGAATGGGTAATTCTACACTGAGGTCCTACAAGTTGGACGGTGAATAGGCCGCTTTACTTTTATATGCAAGTTCAAACTTGTAAACTCGTCTTTAGGTAATAGCACCGTTCAGTTCATTGCAGTATCGTAAGAAATGAAACTATCCCGTTTTTACCACCTAAGCGACGATAGGGCGATTCTCGTACAAAGAGAAAAGAATAAGATATATATATAGCAATGTAAACAAAACATCTGCTATACTTCCGCTTTAAAAGTTATGGATGCTAAAGTGGAAGTAGAATTACATGCAGAAGTTTCGCACTTGCGGATGCGGAGCTCCGTTACATCCTTGGTATCGAAGTCTTTAGTCTTTTCTTTACAATATGCTTTCTTTACCTCATCTTGTGAAGAGCAGCTGGAAATGTTTTTGGAAATTTTCGCAGAACACAATCAGTAACTGATATGATACGGGAGCTGGATTGGGGTACATTGGAAGACAGGAGAACGGCGAATACTGCGCTGGAAATGTATCTGGCGTACTTATATTGGCGATGAGGCTTGATGAAAATTTTTAGAAAAATTAGGAATGGTACATTCTTGGTAAGGGAGTTATGGATTGGAACAAATTACCATGAGAAATGATGTACACTTTACCAGAAACATTCAAAGAATTTAAAACTAAAATTCGTAAAGGCAAAAAGTAGGTAAATGACGATATAACAGTGAAATTGTTTTGAGATTAGAAAAATGAAATAGTGAAGCGTATGTGTTGGGAAATTGTGAACAGAGCGTGTTCTTCATTACAATTAAATTAAATTTAAAAAAAGTTACATGAACGATAGAACACACACAAATAGTGTTAGTATATACCTCATTGATTGCAATTAGACACGAGTCAATGTCTCATATATCTGTGTAATACGTCCTGTTCATTAACATGAGTAAAGCTACATTTTTTTCTAACCCAATTGTTCCAATTTGTATTTCATCGTAATGAGGCTGGTTTTGATTTTGTTGTCATTCTTATCAACTTTCAGCGTTTTCCAGCAGGCAGAAATAAAATATCGAGGGTAGCATCATTCGCTTTTTACTTTGTCAGGCGGATCGAATGCTCAACCACTCGAATGATTGGACTGGACAAGGCTGTACCGCGAGATACACTATGTCATACCCACACTACACAGTTTCATTCAGTGACGACATAAAAACACAGTTAAATTACAACCACTGCTGGTAAGTGGATACTGAAAAATCGGTAGGCTCTTCAAAATCGTTATTTCATTATTCACATTTGTTATACACTGGTAAAAGTTCACGAACTGTGAATTTTTAACATTTTTAAATACTTGCGAATGGTTGCGAAGTGTACAAATGTTGAGAATACAACGTAATCCCTTGTATCGTTGCGAACACCATCGTGCTTGGTACTGTAGCAATTAATTAGGGTCTCCAATATTCATTCCTACTATATTTTATTGAATTTTCCTTGCCATTGTTCGAGTTACACGCAATGTACATGGCTGGTCGTCGGCTGTAGTACTATTTTGTTCTTCACTCGCATGTAAATTTTCCTTGCACTACTTCTATCTTAATGTAACAGTGAACTCACTCGGGACTCATTTACACATAATTTTGCCAAACTTTTCTCTTCTTAGCTTTTGGCATTTCCAGAAACAAGCAAGTCAGCGTTTATAAATTTGGTTCCACAGTATTATATATCAGATTGTAGCTAGTGTTCAATGTTCATAAACCACTTCACCAACCACTACTGAATTGCACAGAGCTGAAAACGACATGCGGTGCGCAATGTCAAAATTATGTTTGAAATTACTTCATCAGAAGTTCCAGATGGCTTTTTAACTTAATGGAAACATATTCTCTATAAAACTGTAACCCAACCTCCACTTTTAGTTGAGCGGTTAGGGAACTATAGCAACTTTTTAGAACGCTATTTCGTTCTACAACTTTACTTGACACTTCACCAAGCTAGTATTAAAACCTTTATTGTATTCACGTCAAAAAGTAAATCAAGCCTCATAAAGAAGTGATTACTATCTGATGTTCAGAACGGTTTTCGTAGATATTTATTGTAACATTAATAGTTTGAAAATAAAATCAATGAATAACCCGAAAAAAATATTTTGTTTTCTTAATGCTTATAATACTAAATATATGCTAGTAAAACTTTATTTTAACGAATCTTCAAATTTCCTGTAATTATCAACTTAACGGATGGATGGAAAGTATTCTCAGTATACCTTTCATGGCTTAAAACTATTATTGGATTGTTCCACCTTCACACAATATGCTGCTTCCACGTTGCAATGTCAGGAAAATTGACCAAAAATTAATTCGCTAGCGATTACGTTATATGATGCTCCTGTCACTTGTAGGAATTATTAGAAACCAGATAAACAGTTGGCATTGTAAGGCAAACTGAGGTAAACAATAGTCCTGCATCAACGAATTCAGTAGGAGATTACTAATTCTTTCAATCCACATCAGTGCGCCACAGAGGAACAGGCTTCCCACGGCTCGTACATTTGGGAAGGGAGCCGCTTCTGATGGCAGGGATGGTGCGCCTAGTAGGTAAACATCAAACGCCCGAGTAGCTGAAACGACACTAGGCAACGTGGTGGGAGGTGGCTGCGAGGTGGCGCGGCCTACAAAACCATGGGCCGTGGGAAGCCACCATTATACGTTTGACAAACAAATTATCACGCCCTAGCAGCCACAGGCATTCTTGGTCCGAGAACTACGGTGGATCATGTGAAGAAATCGCGCGACGCACTTAAAATCATTCCGTGAAGCGGCGGGAAGATTAAACTTCTGTATAGTAGGCGTGCCTTGTAGCGCCCCCCACGAACCAACTTTAATCAAGTAAAGGTTTGTGGTGAACCCCAGAAAAAGTAAAGTAGCCAGAAACATGCAGAGCGCAGCTCTTTCCGTTTTCTGGCTGTGATGCTCGTCTCCAGTTGGACTCTCAACTTGATCCTCGAGGGCTAGTATCCGGGTCACGCAGCGGGTTATGTCCAGCTTTGTAGATTCAAGGTCACCGGTTCAAAATAACTGCCGTGCGCGATGAGCTGTAAACCGGCTATATACCGACTGTCTGCGAGTAATTCCCGGACAACGATAGACCGCTCCAATGTGTCCACCGTCATTGCATCGTTGACCGCTTCCTGCATGAACCGCTGTTATGTATTAGGGCAAACGAGCAGGCCATTACACTAGGAGACGACTTTTACATATGTGCGGTACACTTTAAAAAAAAAAAAAAAACTATTGTACGTGTGGACTTGAAATTGAACATAATAATTCAAATTAATCTCTAGAAGTGTCACTAATCATTATTTTCATAAAAAAATAATTAAATTGTCATAATTTTCTATTATTTTTATTAGTAATACACATGCATATATTATATATTAAGTGCTGCCATCTGTGGAATTTTTTGAAAACAATTTTATCGAAAATAACGTTACCACAAACTGAACTATTGAGAGAACCCTACTAAATAATTAAATTATGTATGCAAAATAAAACATTCCACATGGCGGTTTTGAAAACTGTTTAACGGGAGAAATATGTTTCTATCTAACCGAAACATACCAAAAATACATGCAGCTCGGTAGTTTACTGAAGCCAAACTCAAGAACAAAAAATATAAAATAAAACGAGAGATCTTACCATATAGTGCAAACAGAAATAGCCGCCTCGACAACAGTGTCTGTATTTCAAAGCGTCAAAGATAATGGCTTTGCGGCTAAAGTCACCGAGCAACCTATTAAACTATCGGTTAAAGTGCCTCAACAAAAGCCAATTTTCATAAAAAAATATTCCGTTTTCTTTCTGTATTTCTGGTATCCCGGCCCGACACCGTCACATGCCCGGATGAAGAGATGGATGTGGACAACCTATAGACGGCGCTAGCAACAGGACAACTAGCCCCACCGCATAGCAGGGTTTCCGCTGCGGCCAATCAGAAGCGACTGGCCTAGTATAAATACAGCAGCGTGGTCCCACTTAAGACAGTGCTGTGTTCACTGCTGTCCAGTATCGTTACCATCTCTCAGTACATCTCATCTCGGACTTCGATCATCGCGCGTCTCGGTTCACGTTCGGTTATTCCTTTGGACTCTGTGCATCGCATATCGGACTTTGATCATCGCGCGTCTCGGTTTAGGTCCGGTTACCTCTCTTAGACTCTGTGCATCGCATATTGGACTGATCAGTGTGCGCAAATTGCTGAGGATTTCAATGAAGGCCCACTTGTGTACCCTTGCTGAGTGCACGACATAAAGCTTTACGCTTCACCTGGGCCCGTCAATGCCGACATTGGACTGTTGATGATTGGAAACATGTTGCTTGGTCTGACAAGTCTCGTTTCCAATTGCATCGAGCGGATGGACGTGTACGGGTATTTAGACAACCTCATGAATTCATTGACGCTGCATGTTAGCAGGGGACTGTTAAATCTGGTGGATGCTCTAGAATGGTGTGGTGCGTGTGCAGCTGGAGTGATATGGGACACCTGATACGTCTCTGACAGGTAACACGTACGTACACATCCTAGCTGATCACCTGCATCAACTTGGGCTATTCCAGCAGGACAATGCGACACCCCACAGTTCAAAATTGCTACAGAGTGGCTGCAGGAACAGTTTTCTGAGTTTAAATACCTCCGCTGGCCACTGAACTCCCCAGACATGAACATTATTGAGCATATCTGGGATTCCTTGCAACGTGCCGTTCAGGAGAGATCTCCACCCCTTCGTACTCTTACGGATTTATGGCCAGCCCTGCAGGATGCATGGTGTCAATTCCTTCCATCACTACTTCAGACATTAGTCGAGTCCATGCCACGTCTTGTTGCGGCACTTCTGCGAGCTCGCGGGGGACCTGCACGATATTAGGCAGATGTACCAGTTTCTTTGGCTCTTCAGTGTATATGCGTGCATATACCGGTAGTTACTCTGCTTAAAGACAAGTCCCGTGACTTTTGTAATGCAAGCAAAGTGGCCGTAATATTTATCTGCCACTGCTGGTCATAATTTTTTAAGTTGTTGACGATCAAAATTTGTACCGTTGAAGCAACAAGGCGCATAAACACGGCGTATATTTTCTATCGGTCTAACCACGTTTTAAGAAGTCGCCATCCAGGAACGTTAAAGCAAAAGTTTGTTCACTGCAAACAGAAAAATAATATGTGTCCACAGTTTGTGCAGTTGACTGTTCGGTATCGGTTTTTATTGATTTTTTTTTTCTACAAGAAATCGTATATATCATTGATTAGAGAATTTCGTTTATCTCATAGTGAATACGCATTACAATAAGGTCACACGTTCCGTATCGAGTCAACAAATATTTGAAGGTGAAAGCAAGTGAAAGCTTTGGGAATTTTTATAAGTAATTGAATTAGTATGATCAAGTTTCCGTCATCTGGTACATTCTCCTATCTGTTTGTGGTTCATATTAAGACGTACTGCGACGCGGGTTCAATACGCAGTCGAGAATTCAATTCTTTGGGTTTTTTTCAGTCAAAAATTCTCCTTACTATAATGAATCTTCACGATCCTTTAGTTAAAAAGTGTTTAAAACTGTTAAAAATAACTTTGCTGCTGCTGTAAATATAAATGGTTAAAGTATACATTCAAAGCTATTTATAGGAGTAAATAAAGTACTTAGAGAACCCAGTTTACATTAATTTGCTCAATTTCAAGAAGAAAGTAAAGATGAAATGAGTACAGTCCTTTAAGGAAAATTGATTTAAGCTATTCCTTCAAGAAAAGATTAAATATTTCGTGGATTGTTTTTTTTTGTGATATCATACTGTCTACAGTGATAAAATGTAAGGAAATGAATTCCTCTAAAAACGAAAATTGTTATTCACATTAAGTATTGAGAAATATTCTGTATTATTCTTATCATTCCGACAAAATGAATCTCCATAAATACTTTAAGATATACTCGATCGTATTGGGAATGCTGAGAGTACAAACTTTTCCCATTAAGAGAACGCAATTCTTTCAATGATGCCATTAGACTATTTGCAACAAATAAAGATGTATAAGAAAGAATTTAATCATAAAAAATTGAAGAATTTCTTCAACCTATTGCTTATATACCAGCAGTTCATAATTATTCTGCAGCAAATTCAGCACGTGCTGAATTATTAGGTGGACTGGAACCATTTATAACTTTTTCTATTGGGTCTAAGGTTATTTAACGCTCTAATTTATGGGTCAGAAAAGAATTACTATATGGAGTATTAGGTCATTTTAAAGATATTATTTATTAAGAAAATCCAAGACCGCCTTAGCAAATGCCACAGGATGTAACGTGACGCGCTGTCACCACGTTACAAGGTGGATTTTTATTATATATGTCATAATCTTAGAGTTATTTACATAAATCTTGGGCGACCACCTAAATAGATTTTTGTTGTAATTTTATAAAGTACGCAAGATTCCAAGTGGGGACTGTAATGAAATGGTGAACATGCAGTGTATCTTGGTAAAGCGAATATTAAAGAGTTATTGAGCTGCGTAGGCTTGAAGCTAATCGAGGTCTTCCCGAACAGGAAGTCGCGGATCTGGGGTTTTGCCGGACCACACATTCTGCTCCCTGGGGATGGTTGGTCAACAGGGTCACTCACCTGGCGGGTAATGCCTGCCGCCCGACACCCGAATGTGCTCTCACCCCGGCGAACTTAGCCGAATATGTCCGTCCTCTGTGATATGAGCGGTGCAAATCAGATATCGGGGATATCACGTTACATTAGGTGCCGACCTGAAGATCCAATCCAAATGAGCGTATATCTTAAAATCCTGGGAATTTCTGTTATATGCGAGCTTCGAGACTACTAGGGGCGGAGCGAGTAGTTTTCCTCGTGGACCGAAGAGCGAGGAGCTGGACATTCTTCCTGCGATTCTAGTCGAGTCTAGTCTGAGGTGGACTTGGAAAGTTGGCTTCTCTCACTGCCGGCTTGCCTTGCTGGAGCAGACTTATCACAGCGACACCGCCAGTAATGCGATGATGCGCATTAACAGACAGGACGTGTCTGTAGCCGCCGTGTGAGATAATCTCACATACCGTGGGTCATCTCCGGTCACCGCAGTCATCAGACGCAGAACTACAATGGTAACTTATTACGACCAAGCCATCTGATTGTGCATTCCGCGAAACAGAACCCTTAAACGACTTTGAGAGGATAGATCTATGTTCTCACTTTGTAATTGTAAAAACCCCTGAGCTAGCGGCATAATTTTCCAGAACTAGTTATTTTCGAATGATATATAGTATTGTTCATTCGTGGCGCCCATGATTTTCTTTTTAACTGTAATGTCTCAGTATTATGATACCTTTGTCTGAGGTCGTCATAACTTGTATTTTTCATTGTTTCCAATTGTCATTATTTCATGCATTTTGATTCTGAGATATATTTAAAAGTAAATATACAATTGTTTGCTTGCTCATGACGGCTAATTGTACCTCTGAGCGTTGCTTTTATGATTTTGCCAATTTGTGTTAATGTTAACGGTAAATTCGCTCAGACTTGTAATCGCCAGTAATAAGAAAATAAATGTCATATTGTGACAATTTTTCCTAAATTCCAACTAACGTCGAGATTCTTGCAAAATTAATAACTTTTCACTCCTTCATAAAAAGTAAAATTAAAATCTACAGTTATTAATCATAAAGGTATGAAAGATAATTGTAACGTAGTTTGCCCACCAAGGCACCCACTACAAGGTGAAATGTTTGTTTTGAAAATTACTTTCTTTCAACTTATGAAAATAGAAGTTCTGCTCCGATTCCACGGACAGCTAAATTCTTTAAGAAAACACTTTTTGTTACAATTATCTTTCGCAATCACAATTTATAAATCTCAAGTATTAACATTGGATAAAATTGGTGTAGATGTCGGAGAAAAAGAAACTCCCGTGTGTTAAGTCATCCAGGGTAAAAACTTTTTGAAGGCCTAGTATTAACTGGAAGATATTCTTATAAAAGAATTAGTAATATTAAAAGTTTGAGTATGTTAAATTATAGAAAACAGGAAGAAACTCGATAGATAAGTTTTTTATATGTTCAAAAACAAATTGAATTGTTTTAATTAATATTTAAAGATTGTGTCGTATTATAAATGTGCCTACTTATTTTTTTTATAAACAAAATAAAAACATGATTTTTGATAACGCTAATATGGAGATGTTGTGTATTCATTTGAGCTTAAATAAATATTCCATGTTGTAACTAAAGAAGCCCGTAAATTTATTTTAACTATTATAAAACTTCAACTGTAAATGTTCTTCTTTAATGTTGCATATTTCATTTCTTTGGGGTAAAATAAGTGTAACATTCGGTTGTGTATAATCTTCCTTTTTAAAAATACCTATTTCACATCAGTAGAAATTTAATATTTTCGAGACATAATTAATAAATGTATTACGATGATGCAAAAGGTTATTTTAAACTGTCGCGCAAAGTGTAGGTAATATTAGCGGTTCATTTTTATATCGAGAGGAGACCAACACGATTAACGATATGGCGAAAATTTTTTGTGGGCCATAGCTTAATCTTCACCTCTGGCAATAGTTTAGTGGGGAATATCAAACATTCCAGAACGCACCGTAGGCCTGATTTAACGTCAATCTGAAGTTACTTTTTTTTGTAAGATTATCGTAGTAGATTAAGCCGCAGCGTAAAAGTAATGTAAAGGTGGACTCACACCAACTATGGCTAGAAAGCGCTGCTAGTATATATTGTAGTTCCGGCAGTGTCCAGTATGAAAGTTAGAGAGAACTACGGCAAAAGCCTATCATGATTAATCGAGCTATCCCATTCACGCAGGATCCTCATGAATATTATAGCGAGCTTCAGGTTCAACGTCACTTACAGTGGACTTCAGAAATTACCTTGGCCATTTTCCAGTGAGAAGGTACTTTTTTCTCTTCTAAAGATTTACGGAATATATCTGACAGAAATGGTTCAATTTCCTCCACGTATTCTGAAAATTCTCTTACCGGTATACCATCAGGACTTGGCGCTTTTCCCCACTTCAGGAGCTTTAATTGCTTTAAAATACCTACGCTGTCAACTTCTACCTGGTCCATCTCTAATTCTACATGATGTGGTAAAGTGTAAATGTTTTCTATGTTTTCGCGCGTGATTTAGTTTTTAAATTCAGTGTTAAATACGAAAGCCTTGTCGCGGTTGTCGTCAACTTCCCGACCATCTTTTATTAGAAATGATTATTTGTTGTCATTAATACTAACTTTTTTTTACATACGACCAAAATCTCTTAGGGTTTTCGGTGAGGCTATTAGAGTCAATAAAGGCCTCACGCATCACATTCTTAACATGTTTATTTTACTGTAGCAATTACGCTTTGTGATCACTTATTCCCATGGTAGTAGAAATATCCGTGAATAATTCAGGCCTATTTGTGAAGAGGCATGGCGTTGGTTCAGTTACGACTTGCTCAAGATTGTGATCTGAGTAAATGTCTAGAATGATTTCGCAAGCTGCTTTATCCCTGCCACCAGTAACGTGAAAGTAATTAGTCCAGTCGATATTTGGAAAGTGGAAGTCACCACCTAGCATTATTGTATGGTCTGGAAATTGATGAGCTGTATTATTTACATTATTTCTTAAGGCCTCGGCGACAGTTATGCCTGCAACTGGTGGACGATAGAATGAGCCGATCACAAGTTTTGTCCTAGCTTCGTTGATCTTAATCCATAAGATTTCGCAGACGGTATCGACAACTATTTCGTTAAATGGGAAGTATTTACTAACAGCTGTAAATACACCACCGTCATGGGAATGCAACTTGTCCTTACGGAAAACGTTCATTCTGCTATTAAAGATTTACGCGGAACTTATATCCGGCTTCAACCCACCTGTGTCCATTGCAATATCAGCATATGTATTACGAATAACGCTATCGAGTTCAAGCTGTTTATTACAAACACTTCTGCAGTTAACTACTACAACTTTTAATGTTCGAGATTCTTTTAAGCTACCTCTAATACGCGGAGTTAAATTTATTTTGGCTGTCCGGAAGTGAATTTCGTGTTCAGGGTCATCCTCCCTCAGCCTAGAAAACCCCACAATGCACTACACACGACCCCTGCCACCCGTGTAGCCGATTCGCGTGTGTAGTGCACACCTGATCTATACGATGGATCCTTACAAGACTCAACCCCAGGGTAAAGATCGAGGAATCTGCAGCCACGACTATCACAGAAACGCCATAGTCTCTGCTTCAACCCCTCAACACAGCTCTGAACCAGAGGTCACAGTCAGCTCTATCGACAATGCTGCAGATGGTTAGCTCAGCCGAAATCTTGTGGACTATGGCCACAGAGTTCAACCTTTCTGTAAGTCGCCCAAAGGAAGAGAAGATATCCTCCAACCCTAGGCACCAAGCATGATTTTTGCTGATATGGGCCACAATCCGCAGCTGGCTACACCCCTTCCATTCAATGGCATGCGGGATAGCCTGTTACACATCTCGGATCAGCCCCCTCCCAGAATACACAATGAATGGATACCAGATTTCATCACCGACCTATTCGCCATTTCCCTAAGGGGTTCAATAAACCTCCTAACGTTAGAGCTGCCGACCACTAGAATCCCCTTCTGCAGTTGTCCAGACCCAGCGGGCTGTGGGGCTGCCAACTCACAGGATGGCGATTGCAGGACTGAATCAGTTCCAGACAGTATATCGAACTGGTTGGACAGTGGTACAAGCCCGCCTTCTGGGAATCAGGATTGTACGACTGCCTCCGCATGCGGCGTCGACGTCCAGAAACGACACGCCAGTCACCACCAGGTGACGGCCGCACAGATTCCAACGTCTCTGACTGGACTGCAGGTACGATGACTGGTATGGGAGAACCTGGGAGCCGCTTAGCTTCTGCAGGGTCACCAATACCACATCTACTACACTCACTTCTACATCTACATCAGCATATATACTCTGCAATTCACAAAATTGTGGGTGGCAGAGGGTGCTCAGCACCAAAGCTAATCTCTTTGCTGTGCATTCCATTCCCTAATGGTACGATGGGAACAAAGAATTCATATAAGAATCAGTGCGGCACCTTATTTCTCTAATCTTATCTCTACTGTCATTCCGGCTCAAATAGGTTGGTGGAAGAAGTATTTCACTACACTCGTAAGTGAAAGTGGGAGTACACATGTTTACCAAAAAGTTTAAATGAAACGTGTGTAGTCTATCTACCAGAGACTCCCGGCCTAATCTACTAATCAGTTCTGTGACGCTTTTATAAGGACTGTAGCAAGCGGTCACGAAGCGAGCAGCTCTTCTCTGTACTTTCTCTATACTTTCGATCAACCCCTTACGAAATGGATCCCAAATGGCACAACAATAGTCCAAATGTGGACGCACAAGATATTTGTTTGTTCATTACAATTTTTCAAGATTCGACCTACGAATCGCAGCCTAGAATTAGCTGTACCTACTAACGAATTAATGTGTATGTCCCATTTCGTGTTCCTTTGTACTGTTACTCCCAAATATTTCATAGAATCGACCATATCAATAACTGTATTGTTTAACTCGTATTTCTGAACAATTGGATTATTTTTGTTAGTTATGCTCAATGTCTTGCATTTTTTACAATTTAGTTGCCACTCAGCGCACCATGTCAAAATAACATCCAGATCACGCTGAATTTCTAAGCAGTCGGCAAATTTCTTACTTCCCTATAAATAAGCGCATCATCAGCAAACAATCTAAAAAGGCTTTTCACTTTGTCTCCGAGATCGTTTATAAAAATTAAGAAAAGAAGTGGTCCTATTACACTTCCTTGTGGTACACCCGATGTAACATCTAGATTAGCAGTACTTTCTCCTTCATCGACAACATACTGCTACCGACCAGTTAGAAAATCCTTTATCCATTCACAAATCTGATCTGATATACCGTACGCTCCAAGCTTCGCTAAAAGGCGGTTGTGTGGCACAGATTCAAAGGCTTTCTGGAAATCTAAAAAAATTGCATCTACTTGTGAACCTGTATCAATAACTTTCATTACGTCGTGTGTAAATAGGGCCAGCTGTGTTTCACATGATCTTTTCTTCCGAAATCCGTGTTGATTTGTTGTAAACAAATTATTATCATCTAGAAAATTCACAGTGTTTGAGGACATAATATGCTCCATAACTCTACTACAAACAGATGTTATAGATATGGGACGATAGTTTCCAGGGTCACTTTGATCACCTTTTTTGAAAATCTGAGTCACTTGCGCGATTTTCCAGTCTGAAGGTACTTTTCGCTCTTCTAATGATTTACTGAATATATCAGACTTGCGGCAGCTTCCAGCTGTGTAACTCTAGTTAACAAAGCTGCAAGGTGAGATCAGCCACCTCAGCCAGCGTCTGCACACAACAACCACAGTCCCTATACACGATACCATTCGTCACTGAAAGAAAAACTAAGAAGTATATGGAAAGAAACGGACTCACTAAGCGTTATCAATAGCAGGCTTTATGATGGTAAATAAACATACAAACCTGAAGCCAAAGCTACGTACACACTTTAAATTTACACAGAAGGTAGTGCTTCGCGTAACGGTTACCGGCGAACGACTGACTGCTGCTGCTGGTAGTCAAATTTTTTAGACGAAACAAAAGCTATCTACACACTTTAAATTAAATTAACAGGGAAGGATTAATTCACGTAACGGTTGCCGAAGAACGACTGTCTACTGGTGATGCTAAACAAATAAGCAAAAATGAAACAAGAGCTATCTACACACTTTAAAACAGTTTAGTCTCGCTCACGCAATTCATGTTCTTGTGAGTCGACCACAGTTTAATCAAGCATTTTTGCAAAATTATGGCCATTAAAGGTATTCATACAAAATACACTATCAGCAGAATTAGATGTTTACTGGGCCTTATAGCAAATTAGAGCAGTGGTATTATTGTTCATATCGAACGGGAATGAAATTGTATATGGCTTTTGTAAGAGAGGCATCCATGCTTTCGCCTGAATGGATTTAGGGAAACTCACAGAAAGCTGTACTGTCGTATCGAGAATCGAAACCCGCTCCTCCCAAATCCCAAATACTTCAACCACCATATTCGGCAAAATACGCAGATTTATCCCTAATTTTGGGAGATTCTAATACTTGATATTTGAATATCGATTTGATTATGAATCTTAAATTAGATATTTACTGGCCCTTATGGCTCATTAGAGCAGTGGTAGGATAGTTCATAACAAACTGGAATGAAATTGTATATGGCTTTTGTAAGAGAGGTATCCATGCGTTCGCATGAATGAATTTAGGGAAAATCACAGAAAGCTGTACTGTCGTATCGAGAATCGAAGCCCGCTTCTGCAGAAACCTAGACTCTTCACTCACCAAGTTTGGCAAAATATATAGGTATGTCCCTAATTTTGAGTGATTCTCAGGCTTGGTATTTCAATATAAATTTTGGTATGAATCTTAAATTGAAATATTAATATTTTTGACTAATTGTATGTGAGAAACAAGTACCAAAATTAACAAAATAATGAAAAATTAAAAATGAATTCATTTGTCTTCATCATTAAACATAGATCTGTCGATTAAATCTTGATGAAGGTATGTTTTCTTCAATTTGTAGAAATGTTCGAAACTGTATTATAAAAATCATTGTTTACTAACATCAGCATTACGCGAGTAAATGGGCTTGTCGCTCTATTACCATCAACAAAAGCTTAAGATGTTTTACAGAAATTAATATCTCACCGGCCATTGTATTTCGTCAACCCTGTGTTGTCATTATTATTATCATCATTTCCAGTACTAGGCCTAATTATTTGTTAGGGTCCTCCATCTTCCAAGCATTCACTTTACTTTGGGGACGAAATGTAATACTTGCTGCGGTATCCTTGTATTGCCTATCATTGTCACCTGTTGAAACCCACATTTCCGTATACTGCAGAATATATTCAACCACAGGTGTTACTTTTAATTGATCTACTTTTTTTTATTCCTGACAAGCTCTAGTAGTTTTTCTCAGGAACTTCATTTCCTCCGCTGTGAACGTCGCTCATGCTGTGCTTTTATTTCCAATGCTTCAGAACCATAAGTAAGAACTGGTCTTGCTGCCATTTCATATCCCATAATTCCGGAGCGCATTCCAGAAAGTTTCTCGTTTTCGTCTAAGTTTGTCAGCTGGTATATTTAAATGTGTTAACTTGTCTAAAATTATGAGGCGGAGTTTGAGGACCGTCCCACCATACGCGCTGACGATGCGACCGGGTCCCATTGTTCCTCCAGTGTAACTGAAACAAAGTTAAATGGATGCTATGTGAGTCAGTAAAGTGTTTTGGAAATGTCGATGCCTATTTGTTCCGATGACTCATGAAGAGAGATTAAGACGCTCCGGCCTCGCTTTCGGGAGGACGCCTGTTCGAATCCCTTTCCGGGCATCCAGATTTGGCTTTTCCATGGTTTCCCCAAATGATTCCAGGCGAATGCCGGTATGTTTCCTTCCCGTTCCTTGTCCCCAGTCCCATTCCACCTCTAATGACCTCGATGTCGACGAGGCGTAAACGCATAAGAAAAAAAAAAAGAGACATTAAGCATTAGACCCTACTACAAGTATTCGTTGGCGATATGAACAAGTAACTTATTAGAATTGGATGCCATAATTTTATATCGTTCGGCTGGGTGTGGAGCATTTCTGTCCTTGAAAAACCGCTGGGCAGTGCGTAATTTCAAATTATTAAGATGCGAAAAGAAATTAATCTTTCCATTTTCTACCAACTGAACTCGGTTCTTGTACCATACACAGTTTCAGACCATACGCAGATGTTGGTTGATAGAAGTTTCACTGGATGAAAGTGGAGCCCGCCTAAGATGGTACCATCAGTCTATTAATGAAACTAATTTTTGTGGAGAGCATGTTCGCCACTAACCCTCTCAATACAATGCAACAGTGTAAAGTCAAAAAAACTCCCTGCTTTGGTGCATTTTTACCGAAAAACCTTCCTGTGAGGCTAAGAATATAGCAGAGTGAAATTTCTTTTTCCTCTTTATTTTAAATACTGTAAACGGAATCAGGAACAGCAATATTTCCTCTTTATATCTCTACCTTCATTATAGTTCCTCTCAATGAGTGGTCTTATCCAAACTAAATTTCATTATCGAATAATTAAGTATTATTGGCTACAATTTCATCAACTTGTTTCGTTTAGAGCTCCAAAATTCAACTGAAAATTAAGAGAACGGTATCTGAGAGATGAAGTGGAAGTAATGTTGGGCCTTTATATCTGTACTGTAAACAACGGTTCCTATTTTAAGAAAATCTCCGACCGACATAAAAATACTGAAACACTACTAATTATAAAGGTTTGTTGTTAATCAAATTTCCATTTAGATTAACCAATGCTAATTTTTCATTATTACCAACACTGAGCTGACTTTTTTTCCTTTGCTTCTGGCTTTACGCTTCGTCGACGTCGTGGTCGTTAGAGGCGGAAAAGTACTGCGGGTAAGGAACGGCAAGGAATTTTTCGATGTCCTTTTTGAAGGAAACATCACGGCATTCGCATGAAGTAATTTCGAGAAACCATAGAAAACCGAAACATGGACATCCGGACGAGAATTCGAACCCGAATGTGGGGGTAGAGTGACTGAGTTGACACCGAATATACCGAGTGTGGTGGTGTAACGGATAGCGTTCTGGCCTCGCATTCGGGAGGACGGCGGTTCGAATCCCCGTCCGGGCATCCAGATTTGGGTTTTCCATGGTTTCCCCAAATCACTCCAGGTGAATGCCGGAATGCTTCCTTCAAAAGGCCATGGCCGAATTCCTTCCCATTCCTTGCCCCCATCCTTTCCCGTCTCTAAAGACCACGTTGTTAAAAAGGGACGTTAAACTGTAAAAAAAAAAAAAAAAAAAAAAAAAAAAAAAAAAAAAAAAAACACCGAATATTAGTTTTAAATCGTGTGTTATAATTATATTTCGGCTGACTATAGTTTGTCTACATTTTTTATCTTCGATCCATAATTTTGTGAACTGGAGGGCGTGGCTGTAGTTGTAGAAAAAGTTACAAAATCATAATTATTCAAAAATAAATCATCACATCACTTTAATCTTTTCTGTTAATATGTAGTATATCGCTTCCAGATGACACACTTAAATAATAACACGTAATTAACAACACCTATGCTTGAGACTAGGAAAGGACTGAGGGCAAGGAACGTAAGAGAATTGTGACATGCCCTTTTGAAGCAACCATCCCGGAATTTTCGTAGAATTGAGAAACCAAGCAAAACCCAAATCTGGATAGCTGACCGGGGATTCGAACCCACGTCCTTCAGAATGCGAGGCCAGAGCGTTACCGCTCAACCGCCATGCACGATAGAACGCTACCCCTTCTGTTGCGAAGACTCTGAACCTGCTCGTGTTTGTTGTTCAGTGCTACCAATAAGAGAAAAATCCAGCTGCAGCCTAAAAGTTTCGAGGTTGTGCAGATTGTATAGAGTGACATCTCAATGAGCAGATTCTATAAAATATTCTGCATTAATCGAGATTACTTGAAAATGTATTGAAAAATAAGGACAAGATACACACTTCCAGATGTATCAAAAGTATAAATATTGCTCATTTAAGTAAGATACAAGTGGTTGCTGACAGTTGCGAATGCTGTTCTGGAAACTGACACTTTGGCTTCATATAAAATGAAAACTTGTGTATCTTAACCGTCCTTAATGAGATGATTCCGGAAATTAATTTGGAGTAAATGGTGTAGATGTTAGCAAAATTAATTATAAATTTAAAAAATATTTAAATTGTACGCTAACTGAGTGTTGGGATGACGAGCATGTATAGTGCACTCAGACTACAGCCCATGCACCCGCGTTCCGGCCGTCCTATGTGCAGGCATCAAGCCAAATGCCTCCTCATAAACTAAAAATACACTCATCACACGTAAAACATTATTAAATGTTTGACAGACAGATGGAAGTACTGGCAATAGGTTTAAAATGGTTGGTGTTAGCAAAGGCACTCATCCGTAAAAACAAAGATCCAAATTTGACCATACCAACGATGAGTAAATCTCATCTAAGGCAGCCGAGCGTTGGTGAAGAAGAAAAAAATATAAATGTTTCGAGAAATAAATAAAACAGAATGGCTGCACAGTTAGAATTAAATTAGTAGCAACAATATTATTGAGTTGTGTTCAAATAACCCATTGGGTCACGAACTCCATCAATTTCAACATAGTTGTTAGGAGCCACCAGAAACAGTGATCTGTAAAGGGATTTAGATCAACAACCTTAGTTTTTGAAAACTCGTGTTCAAAGATCATTACGTCGTATCATTTTCGGAGTATGCAAAAAATGAGAAATTTTCACATACACACACATATGACGACTGCGAGCTAAATGTCTAGGCTTATATTGAAATTCCTTACATCCTGACCATAGTTCAGTTGGTATTGTCTATCTAGAATTTAATCATGTGTGCATTTTGTAATATATTGGAAATAAAGGCCCAGAATTGATAGTAGGTGCTGGGCTATTGTGTAGCAGGATATAAAGAAAATAGAATAAAAATAAAATAATAAAAAAATATTCCAACAACGTTCAGCCCTTCCAGCGTGATTTTTAGTCTGGTTGTAGCATGTGGCATCATGCGGTACAAAGGTCCCGTGTCAGTATTGCAATTTTTCCCCCAATCAATATAGTTCTTCACGAGCACACATTTGAGTTTATGTATTACATGCGAATGGATTCTAGCGGATCATGCAAAGCCTTCATTTTCATCATGACCTGTAATTAAAAACTGGTCAAAAATTTCGACTGGGTAGTTAGAACTAGGGATAAACAGTTTCTGGAGCAGTTGGGAGGGAGGAGGGGAGGTTTTCTTTCCTGTTTTAAAAAATTGCATTTGGCTTCTCTTATGCCGTACAGCCAGCTCAAGTGTGATTTCAGATCATCCAATGTTTTAATTTTCTCCAACTCTAGACACCACAGGACAGACACGACACGTATGCACACACAACGCTTACACTGAACACCCATGCCCTCGGCCTGACTCGAATCGGCGACCATCTGCACTCTAGCGCCTAACCTACCAACGCCGGCGAGGGGATCTTAAGTGTTGCCATCTGTCTGCGATTCATGTAACTTTTGTACTCGTTGAAAAGTGTATTTTTGTTTGTGAAACGTGTGAGTCCTGGACTACTTCCCTATCCTGTCTGGTTGTGCCTCAAAGCGCGCAGCCACTCTGCGTTTAAGTACCGGTATGTATATTATTGTGAGGAACCATGTGAATACGGTAGGTATGTTTACTTGATAGGTAGGGCCTATACGACTTTTCTTCCTTCCATTGTTTTCCTCTAAGTTATATTATGCACGGTATACAGCCAAATGAATTCCGGTGAGAAATTTGTTTTTCTATGTGAATGAGGTATGTTTTCCGGAAACTATCGGTTGCGAAAAATGTTCCTGCTCCTAGGATTGTTTCATTCCAAGCGCATGGTGCTTGAAATTTTTCTTTTTTACGTGTTTTAACTACAAATTTCATCCTGCCCAATATGAAGGTGAAGATAGAGAGTGAATGAAAGGGATTGAGACAGAGGAGGAGAGAGAAATGTTATTTCATTCCTTATAATTTTAACACGTGTAGGAAAATGTTGGTCGTATGGAATATAGTTACAATGCCCTATATTTGTGCTCGTGAAGAAATTCATTTTACTGGAGCATATTCAACAGACTCGAACTGAAGACGTTCGGACCGCCAGACTCAACTCATTATCTCCTTAATACGGACAACGTAGCAACAGGCCTAACCTTATGGAAATACGGGCGTAGGCCAAAAATCATGTTTTGTACTATATCTCCAAAACAATTAAGTACTCATATATTTCCTTTCCTACTAGTTTGAAAGTGATACGGCGCCGTATCATTTGACCTCGATTTTTCCGAAAACTGTGGAGTTTTGACCAAACCTCTTTTTTACAGGATTCGATTTTGTGTGGTTCTCAACCAGTGTGTTGAAGCTAATTGAAATCGAAAGGACGGAATTCATAACTTCTCCTTGTAAGTTTGGTGCACGTTTTTACGTATTTAAATAAATGCTGATCTAAGACATTAACACCAGTAAGATATAATTCTCGCTGAGAGTGTTGACATAATGATGGGTGAAACAATGATTATAGAAAATGCCGAATATATGTGCTGACGTTCATGAAACAAGGCTTACCAGTCTGCGTATACATACACGACACGCTTTACATTGTGTATAGTGTGTTAACTGTAACATAGGGGGCTCAAGGTCACTCTTCTATATCCCCACTCCGCTGCTTTTCCCCCTAAATCCGGAGGGGAAAGTGTGTCCGCTGTCAAATTTGCCATTTGTATTCCTGGAGGGGTAAGAACGGAAGGGGTGATGAGATGAAGAACATGATATTGAACCGCCAGTTCAGGGTGAACAGAGTATATTCTAATTTTTAAGCAATTATGGTGATTTAAACAAGCGAATATGTACTATCTTTCAAAAATTAAATGGACACATGATCACATTGTTTGCTAGGTGGCTGTCACCAGTTAGAATCTCTTTTTTTTTCTTATGGCTTTACGCCTCGTCGACGTCGAGATCATTAGAGGCGGGATGGGATTGGGGACAAGGAACGGGAAGGAATTCGGCCAACGCCTTTTTGAAGGAAGCATCCCGGCATCCGTGGAGTGATTTGGGGAAACCATGGAAAACCCAAATCGGGATTCCCGGGCGAAGATTCGAACCACCGTCCTCCCGAATGCGAGGCCAGAGCGTTAGCCACTCACGCACCACGCTCGGTGTTAGAATCTCGCAGGATCACATCATGCGGCTATAGCAGCAGGCAACCTGTCTGGCGTTCTCTCCACTAGTGTTTTCAGGACATCCGCAGGGATTCGTCGCCATTCCTCTTGCAACCATTTCATGAGGGGAGCAATGGATTTTGGCCACTCCCGACGAATCCAATTCGTCTCGAAGATGTTCTGTAGGTGTTCTGAACGGGACAGTCCAATAGGCGAACATACGTAACACTGCATAGTAACTCTTGAAATATGGCCCCAGGCATTGTCATCCTGAAAGTAACACGGGTCCATTCCGTAAAAGCGCCACAATGTTGTGAGTATTTCATTATCCAGAATGTTATAATAGGCCTCTGTGTCCATGGTATCGCAGACTAACATCAGCGGTCTTACTCCAAAAGCCATGAATCAGTACAAAACCATCACTCCACCCCAAACGAGTTCCTAGTTGGCACAATACATCCAACAGAAGCCGTTCCGCTGGTGGTCACCACACCCATACTCGTCCTTCAGACCGAAATATTGTATACCTCGACTCATCACTCCATAGAACCGATTTTCACTGCTCCAGAGTGCAGTTGCGGCGGTCCATATCACCTGAGCCAACGAGCTTTATTGTTGGTCGTGATGTGGGGCTTATATGCAGATAATCTTCCGAAATACTCAAGTCGGTGGACATCTGTACATAATTATACAATGGAAACCGACACTCCTGTTGCTGTATGCACCTCCTGTCGGATAGTAGACACGGGTTGTTTCCTATTTTTGACACGTTCAAATTTCAGGGTACTGAGGTCAGAATTGAAGGTCGCCCAGAATGCGCAGCAATGACACACCTTCACCATACCCTGGACGAATGCGGCCATTGATTTCGGCATGTTAACATACACTATAATCGCTACTGAGATGGCAGCCAACAATTACGCGCTTTGTATCTACACCGGCCTGCAAAATTTTGTAACCACACAATTACTTTTTGGTAGATAGTGTATCTTCAATGATTCAACTATGGTTGACTACGCACAGCAAGTATGGACTACTTATACCTCTCCCACGTCCTATGTTTGGATCCCGTAGCATCTCAATCGTATTAGGTAACAACTGTCAGCTAGTAAAACTCATTAAAATGAGGATTTAATACTGGTTAGACCACTTCATACCGATTGATCAATACTCCATGGCCCTTTATAATTAATGTTTCAATTTGGTTTGATGTTTATAAGAAGAGATCAAGAATACTACGGAATCCACTATGGTACTGGAATACAGTGTGGTTAAGGAAATACGAATAACACGAAGCCACACTTGAGTAAGAAAAATACACGTTAACTGGTGGTTGTGGCATGCAGGCGAGCTGTGCGTAAGGAAGATTCCGCGTTGTTCCTTAAAGATTAAACTCGGGCTGCTGTCATGATCTGGACAGTAACAGATGACGCAGGCTTTGAGAATCGATAATGCCTCTGGCTTCTACTTTGATCACCACAAACATATGAGGCTTTTCAGCACTTTGTAAGGACAGAAATTTACTTAAATCCAAAATGAAGTTATACCGTCTTAACAGATAGAAACCACTCAAGATTTCAAAAACTATCTCCTATATTGTGAAAGTGCCATGAGTAGTAAACAGGATATTGCATAATATGGTAACTGACTAAAAAGACAACGCAAGCAGGTTAGCAAATTTTGTTTAATCTACTATAAAAATCCATTTAAAACCATATTCATTCAGTCAAAGTAATGATAATTACATTTAAAAGATTTAGACGAATTTTTATTTCTACTTCAAACCTACCCAAACCCACACGAAATTTAGTTTTTGTAAGCATGAAATGGTATTATTTCAAAATTGGTGTAGTGTATAAATCCTTGTAATTATGCTTATATCTTAATCGAAACACATTTTACTTTATGGAAAGGTGTATTCACATTCTGGAGGCAATTAAATAAGTTTCTTGTGTGTGACGGACATATAATACTCTTACTGATAGCTTAGAGGAACAGATGCTTGGCTTCAAAATTCCGGGTTCGCATTCCGATGCAGACAGGATGCACCACTTTAATCTGTATGTAATGGCCGTCCTAGTCCTACCACTCAGGTAGTGGGTTAGTAGTCCTTACTGTGAGGATCTAGGGTTGTGGACTAAGTTAATTTTACTAATAAAATTGTTGATACTTGTGTGTGTCAAATTATATTTATAAACTAACTGAAACAACGTTTTGAGTTTTTTAGATAATATGCCAATTTACTGAAGGGTAGAGTTTGATGATACCCCACAAAATTATTTTTCGCCCTGTATTGTCTAATGTTAAAGTGTTATCACAAAATTCAATCTGAATTTAAATTAATGCAAAATATTATTATTATTACGACCGAACCATTATTACGAATGGATTTAAAATTTCTGGTGATTCGGCTGGTGAATACACTATTCCAAGTGTGTTCCCTCCGTTCACTAAGATAATTTCTGAGTATTACAGGACATTGCTTGATAGAACAGCACAGATAAGATTTAAAGATAAAAGGATAAACTTCCAAGAAAAATCTAAAACAAAGTCGAAACTCATCACCTAGGAAGAGGAGGGAGGAAGAAAGTCCAAGAGAATGAAGAAATACTGGGAGCAAAGGAAGGAACAGCATGCAAAGAAGTGAGTGATTCATCGTACCCCAAAGAGGGCGAAACGAAAGAAAAAAAATTACGACGTATATATTATCACGGAATAGGAAACGATGCATGGTACTCAACGAAAATTTCAAGTATGCATCTCTCTCATATGGAACGCAAAAACCTTCTCTGGTGCTCAACATAGGCATCCAGATTAATTTGCACAATTCTGAGCAACTCAAATTCTTGGATATTATTCCCAAATTGAATTCTTGTTTCTGGTATCAATTAGAAATTTATTTCGAAGTCAGTCCATTAGACTTGTGCATTTTGCATGCAAATGCAACGTTAATCGGAAATTGCATCCTAGTGCATGACAGTGATTCAGGCATAACTCTAGCTTCAACCCGAATTGGAACCAAACCGTTTTTCACCGGTTCTATATTACTGCTAAACTAAACATGTGTATATATATATATATGTATAGGACAAGGAACGGGAAGTAGATCGTCTATGGACTTTTTTAAAGGAACCATTCAACCATTCGCATGGAGTGATTTGGGGAAAGCATGGAAAACCCAACTGTGGATTGCTGGAAGGGAATTCGAACCCAATTCCTCCCGAATGCGAGGCCAGAGCGTTACCGCTTACCCATCACACTCGGTACAGATTCATAGAAGCCACATAGGAGAGACCGCGACCACGGCGTTTCATCACTGTGCTGCTGACCTCCACTTGTTAGGACCACCTTGCCTTCCACTTTGCTTATGATCATTATTTTCTTCAATAAATTGATCACCCTCTACTCGATTCTCGTTTTTGAAATCAAATTAACAAAATTAAGAAACTATAATTATTTTTCAAGGTTTCAAGCTAGAAAAGCATAGTTTAATTTTAATTTTGTTCCAAAAGTTATCTCTGCTTATACATTGATTGCTGGAGATAATCAAGTGAGACTGAGATTGGTAATCAATTGATGAAAACGGAAAATGAAAGTCATTGCCAACCATTGAAAACAATTTGTATTCCGTTAAACTCAGAATTATCAATTTTGTAAGACATGAGAATTTTTTTTCGCAACTTGGGATCTGCTGAAAACCTTTTCTACCATATATCGAGATGTTCCTCCACACCATTTTCCAAGTATTTTATCAGTACCCCTTTTATTGGAAGGAATTAGGCAATGTTATTTTATACGAACTCTCCCGGAATTATTCTGGAGTGATTTGGGGAAATTGGAGAAAACCCAAATCTGGGTGGCCGGACGGGGAGTCGAACCTGCGTCCTTCCGAATGCGAGGCCAGATCGTTGCTATGATTTCAGTACTTGCTCTTCTGTCAATATCAGAATTAATTCAGGGTGAAAACGTAAGTTGAGGAATAAGTGCTTAATTATTGCGAAAACGTTTAACTCAATCAATTTGACGTTTTCTTTTCAATATACTAAAAAAAAACGGTTTTGACCTTTCACTCAGGGATGATACAAGATCAAATTTCTAATTTTCGTCGCAACTTCAAGTCATACCACACCTACGTGCAAAAAGTCAAAGTAAATAATCTGTGCAGCATGTTCTCGTACAAAATAAAAACAGATATGAACCCTTCATCGCAACGTGCGATGATGTTTTTGTCAGATTTTAATTAATAATTATAAAGTAATACTTACAGGCCCGTGTTGTTGCGCTACCGCACTGGACCCCGCATACCAGTCGTTCTGAATGCTAAAACTGTTCCCTATCTCCGTCTCATTACCTGCTCATTCAAAAATAAAAATACACTTATCATTCACAATACAAGTTTCTCGTTTTACAGGAAGATGACAACACAAACGTTCTATCCTAAATATAAACGTTCCAGATCTAACAACTCTGATTCTAACTATGGCGAGGCATCCACTCTTCATTCACACTTGCAATCTATGATAACATGCAGCTGGTGTATATTTTCTTTTTTCTGTCATCAGTCTTTTGGCTGGTTTGATGCAATCCTCCATCATTTCCTATCTTGTACTAACCTCTTCATATCTACATACACCTTACTACCTACGTCCTCAATTATCTGCTTCATATATTCTAATCTCTGTCTTCCTCTACAGTTCTTACCTTCGACTGTTTCCTACAAATTAACCAACCCAGCATATCTCAAAATATGACATACCAGCCTGTCTCTTCTATCCGTAAGCTTCATCCACAAATTTCTTTCCCATCCATCATTTCCAAAACTCGTTCATTTCGTACTTTGTCTGTTCACTTAATTTTCAGCATTCTTCTGTAGCATCACATTTCAAATGCTTCAATTTTATTTATTTCTGGTATTCCTTAAGTCCATGCATCGCTACCATATAGTGCTGTGTTCCACACATAGATTTTTTAAAAGTTTTTTCTAAATCCTAGATCAATGTTTGAAACTAAGAGATTTCTCTTTTTCATGAAGGCTCTTTTTTCTAGTGCTGCTTTTAACATCATTCCTGCTTCGGCCATCAGTTGTAATTTTGCTTCCCAGTAGTAGAATTCACTTACTTCTCCTACTGCATCCCATCCTATTTTTGTATTTAATATATTGTTATTGTTATCATTTCTGCTACATTTGATCACTTTTCTCTTGCTTTGATTTATATTCAATCCAAAATCTTCTTCCAGTGTTTTGTTCATGCCATTCAGTAACTTCTCAATATCCTCAACCTGTTGTGCTAACAAGACAATGTCAATGAACACTTATGCCAAATTAAATTTTTTTCTTTACTTCCTTTGGGTGTATACGTAATACCTAACCCAATAATCCTACCGGATATAGGGGACCTACAGTTTTACGCAGAGCGTCCTAGCGTAATTCACATGAACAAAGCAAAGCTTCGTCAGTTTTTACGGCCTTAAAAACTGACCTTCCCCACTGGCAAAGCTTTCCTTTGTTGATATGAAGTACGATAGAACGCTCCGTGGATCGGGTTACACTAGTCCCCTATACCTGGTAGCCACGACAGAGGCGCATGCGCGGCGAATTGAAACTCTGTTAACCGGCGGCCGAACTACCCTTCGAGGTCTCCCGGCCAACAATACCATACACCCTTTTTTCTATGATGGCTGTAACGAGAGGGAAAAAAGTTCCAGCACAAGTGTAAAATCTAAATTCCTGACTATTCGTCAATGTTCTAGCTTTAAATCTATTCCTTCATCATCAAGAAATATCTGACAAATCCATATTTCGAGCTTTTGGCTTTAGATAATCCCAGAAAATGAAATTTAATAATGGTCAACTAAGCTTGATATTTTTTAAATTAGCTTTCGATCCATTTTGTGATTGAAGCTTTTTTAATTCGGCAGTAACCAACGTTACCACAAATATTTCTCGTGGTTTCCGCAAAATTACTCTAGACAATGCAAAGGCCATGGCCGAATTCCTTCCCGTTCCTTGCCCCTGTCCTTCTCTGCCTCTAATGGCCTCGATTTCGACGAGGCGTAAGGCCAGAAGGGAGAAAAACAACACATTTTTTCCTTCAGATTTTCTTTGATTAAAGTTTTGTTTTTAGATCTGAAATCTCTTTCGTTTTGTGTATAAGGTGTAGGAGGCGTAAATGGACATACGTACATTTTGAAATTGAAGTAATCGTCAATTTCAATTAATTAAAAATTAGAAATGTAGCAACCTGTGATACGAATGATCACTAAAGGAGTGAGAGAGTGTGGGCGATTGTCGATGGATGTCGTTCCCATGAGCCCTTTTCAGTCTGCTTGTCGGGTTCGTAAATTCGTTCGTTCAGCGGAAAACTCAATAAAGATTCAGTCTAAGTGCATTTATTGCACGTAGGCAGCCTGTGCGAAAATTTCGCGAATGATGTACCATGAATAACGAGGTTGGTTATTTGTAGTAGGACGAAAAAAGAACTGACTCATTTGTAGCCATTGGTTATTTTTCAATTCAAATAGGTACGTAGCAATACATGTAAATCTTACGGAAATATTAGAAATGATCCAAAGCTTCCCTAACAGAAATAAAAATATCTGAAAAGCTCCACACTTTAGAAAACTAACATTGCTTATCAACATCTCTGTGCTATATGGTACTGCTATCTAGCGATACCAGCGACGCCTAGCAGCTTGATTCTGAACTATCGCATACCCGTGACCTTGATTATTAATTTGCCATTTACAGGTTGAATTTCGAAAGATTCATTTCTTAATTAGTTATGTTACCAAAGCGGATAACTTAATCTTTAAAATGATACCTCAATTATCAATTTTGTTAAGTATGAAGGGAGAAAGATGGCTTAAAAAAAAGTAATAGAAATAATTACACTAGCCGATGGATTGTGCACACCTTGTGGTACACTTTTTGCAAAAAACTGCCGCCCCTAAAGACATGAAACTGAACATACTAATTCAAAGTCAATTCCAGATGTGCCATAAATCATTATTTATCCTAAAAACAAGTAAATTATAATTACTTTTATTCATGCATGCTGGTAAGGAGAGGTCTTCATTTTGGAAATCGCTAGCGTAGAACGAACAACTCTGGTAAATACTACGCCAAATGTGGTTTCTCGCCCTAAAGCAGTGCTGTCTGTTCGGCCCCCGTTTAAGAGGAATCGAGGATTAAAAATGTAAAAATTGTGCCTAAATAAGTTATAACGCTACGGAAGACCACTTGATAATAACATCGGGTTAGCCATGCGTGTTGAGGCGGTGGATTGATGAGCAAGGAGTCCTCGGTCCGATTCTATCACCAGCGATTTTTTTTCTGTTTTTTTTTTTTTTTTGTTTATTGCTATTTGGTTTTGTAGCATTTTTAAAAAAAATTTAAGCAAAATCTCCAAATTATTTATTTTCCTTTGAAAAATACACAAACGATGGATGATGTAAATCATAGAAACGTTTGAAACAGTAATTACCTGCACACCAAGAACATTTTATGATATATATCCTTCCACAGTCACTTATTCTCCCAGAAGTGAAATATTAGTATAATTTTTTGTATTAAATATTATCTATGGTTGTTGAATGTTCTTTGTAAATAAATCTGTGACTTGTGTAAATATAGATGCATCAGTTTAGTAATTACACAAAAAAATTCCACTCCTTCTCTTAATCAGTTATTTAAATAACTGTTTAATTTTACTGACACACTGTATAAAGTTTAATCAAAATTAAAGAAAAAAAGGAAGGTACAGTCTTTGACTTTATTTCTGGCCGCCGCTGAAAAATTCTATCACTCTTATTTTGCACAATCTGGCATCAATGTCATCCCAGGCAACAGTAACGCAATACTGGCTCCGCCTCCTCTCAATTTCATTGGTGGATATTTTATTCAGAGCCATCTATACTGCAGATTTTTCATTTCCTTAAGTCAATGCAGGAAACAATTGGCTATCAGGTAGGAATTAAGCTCCTCCCACTGACGATTCTTATTGGCAGAACAGTTCATCAACCTTCCATTACATTTCTATAATACTTTACCAAAATTCAGATCTTAAAACTTATCCCAAAAGTTGTAATTAACGGGATTGCATTAAAGTGAGGCAGGAAACAGGCACAATGCTGTATATTACTACAGTTGATTAGCATAAAATTATAACGATAAGATTGTTATAGTCATTTTGATAATTCCTTCGAATAATATTTCACTCATATATCTGGTCAGTCCACAAACCAAAGGATAATCATGTTCCATGAGGTAGAATTTTTAGTACTACGAAACTACAGAAACAAGAAATTATTTCGGAAGTGTCTCTCTCCAAGATGGATTGAATGAAACAGTCTTCCTTCACTGCGTTGTATACACCTATACGAAGAAAGTAGCACTAAGCGTGCAGTGGTCCTGTGGTTAGCGTTCTTGGTTGTTGAGCGAGCGGTTCCGAGTTCAAATCCAAGTAGTTCTTATATTTTTTTTTAATTTAGAAATTTATCTTTACTTGTATTTTCTTTTTAAGCGTACCGAGACTGCACATTGCTTATGAGTATAAGGTATCCATGATTCTTTCCTAACTGCGTCAGGAAATAAGATAAATATCTGCGAAAGTACCCAACGTTTCGTAACTAATAGCCGACGTAAGCATGAAAGATTTGCGGCGTCAGAGCTGACGGAAATCTACACGGGTTTCAAGCCGCGCCGAAATCATATCATCTGTCCCTTTTCAAACGACACACATGTTTCCAAAATAATTATTTCACAGTAGAACGATCATCGCGTATCAGAAAGAAATAATTTACACGAGGAATTATTGCTCTCTTTGTAGGTGGACGATAATGATTAAGCACTATATAAATAAATGAGATTTAATCGCGTAGAACTAAATATTAGCACCGCAACAAATCAAACGACCATTGTCACTAAAATATTTACAACCAGATTATTATCGTAGGACAAAAATAAATTCTTTTATAACTGGTATAAGTAATTAAAGTTAATTGAGAATCGGGCTTAAAGGCAGGGAGTTCTTAAATTACCGTTTTTCCCGTTTTCTACAATGCTGTTAGTAGTTTCTGACACTATTACTTCATGATCTTTACAGCACTGGGATTTATTAAACACTGGGGCTAAATGATCATTACTTAACAAGGCGTGAAATTACCTGCGTTATTCTTTGTTTGGAATAACATAAATAAATACAAGCATTTGGCGAATGAGGATGTCGCCGTTCGCGTGATTGTTTTTTAGTCTCCGGTATAAAGTGGAACGCTCAAGTTTTGTCACCCGTCATAATCGACTCCATAATCGCCTAGGTCTCAAGGATTCAAACAAACACAGTTTACCGGTAAAGTAAGGTTGATAATGTCTAAAGACCGGAAGACCGAGCGTGGCGTGTGAGCGGTAACGCTCTGGCTCCAGGCAAACGCTGGGATGATTCTTATAGAAGGCCATGGCCGTTCCCTTCTTTAATAACTTCAACATCGATGAAACGTAAAGCAATAAACAAAAAAAAATAAGGATAGGGAGGAGGTATCGTTAATCGATTTCAAGCCAGCTGCGACCTCCTGAATAAATTTAGCCAGATCTGTTTTTTTATGATTTTACGCCTCGTCGACATAGACCTCTAAAACGGTAAATAAATTAAATAAAATAATTTGATTTTTTATCTATGAATGCCTAGGAGACGTTACTTTTTGTATTGCCCTCATGCAATTAACATGGATTCCCACCGTATTTTCAATTACCAGCTGTAAGTTGGATAATTGTGAAACCAACAAAAACTTTTGCAAAATGTGCTGCTGTTGTTAAATTATTACGTGTATTATTTACGCGTTATAAAGGTATTCTTCCTTGCCGAAGGAAGTAGGAAAGTTAAGACTACTTCCTGGTAAGCGTTGCCATATTTACTTTCTGCGATGTTGCCACGATGTTCTGCCTAGTAGTAGCGCTATTGCAATTTCCCTATACAAGAAATAGTGTCTCATAGCTGGACACACACAGTGGCGAAATGAAAAATTATTTATGTTCCAGTCTCATCTGGAATTTTTTCATTTAACTGATTACTTCTCTTATAACAGTTCGATTCTTTATACAGATTACTATTCAATCACGGAATGTTGTATCTATATGTATATTTTTTCTTTGGTCATATAATTGATGAGGCACAATATCTGTAAGTCCAGGTGACTGAGTGGTAAAGCGCTGGGCTGTAAACGTGCTGGTTCTCGGTTCAAGCCCACACGCTGTCAATCTTTTTTTTTCATTCTTTATCTCCTTTTCACTTGTTGCAAAATACATATCATATAAGTAAAATTATATATGTTTCGTGGTCAATTGGAACAGTGGAAAAGAATCATAAAATTAATGTTTTGGCTGAAATGAGAAGGCGTCAACGCATCATGGTGAGTAGGAACTGAAAGCCAGTTTTCCGATATATTTAATTTAACCATTACGATTTGTGCCACTCAACATTAACAATTTTTTTCTAGTGCTGATGGCAAAGGCGGGAGATTAATGATTGGGGTAATTATGGCTATTTAAAAATAACCAAGGACCTAAATCAAACTAATGTGCAGTTTTTGTAGCTAATGTTCCTGTTGGACACAGTGGTATTCGCAAGCAAATCAGAATTGAAAATGTGAGTAGTTATTCTTACGAAAACAAAAAATCATCATTGACGAATAACATGCTAATAGGAGATTCCGTATTTAACAAAATGCTGCTCCTACTAGTGATCAGTAATGATATAGTTGATGTATATGCTCAATATAATGACAGGATAACCTTATTTTGCGAAATCTGAAATTGAAAGAAAGAAACAGGAAATTTGAGGAAGGAGGAAAAATAATGCCAGGTTGGTTATAAGTTGTTGTTACCTTAGCTTCTGTCTCTGGTAATCCAGAGAGGATGGTACTGTAAGTGGCTCAGATTCGCGGATGCCATGCTGATCCCTGAAGCTAGTGCGTTGTCTCGCGGTTCCACGGTTCGAGTCATGCTGCGCGCAAAAGTGGTTTTACGAGCGTTTTTCTTGTGTTGCCTGTACACTGGGTCAGTGAAAACATATTATACACTTAATGAGAATCAAAAGCTACACATGTCTGCATGTATCTATTAAGCAATCCAAATTCAATTTCGTTGTTATTCTTTAGTAAAGTCATTATTATTGCAATGGCTCGGAAATGATTGGTTTTTAAGCAACGTTAAAAAAAAAAAAAAAAAAAAAAAAAAAAAAAAAAAAAAAAAAAAACGACCACGGTCCATCAGAAGGGGCAATTTCAATTCCTTTGAGCAACTTCGGATTTTTTTTAATTTAAACCGACATTTTGATGGCTGGATCGTGAATATGAATTGAGTACTGTCTAATGTCACTGATGAACTTTACCCTTCATCCAATTCGTTCAGCAATGAATTAACGTATATATATATGATTTGTAATTGCATCTAAACATTACTGATAAACATTTTTAAAAGTGAAGCTCAAATTTTTTTGATATTAATAGATCAATCAAACATCCGTATAATTCCATCAATGAAACAATACCGTTTCTAATCCATCATTCAACCAAAATATTATTGGATTAATTTCCTATTCGTTTGCTGAATAGTAACGCAATCAAGATTTAATTTATAACTACTGGTTTCTGTATGTATTGAGATATTAACCTGTTGTACGCTGAAGTGATGCTAAAGTCAAACACAATCCGTTTCAGAATACTGAAATCAGTAACAATCCAGTCTTACAGTACAAATCAGGATACTGGATGTAAATTCATTTAGCCAAAGTTTCAAGCAAGTAGTTTGTTTCCTCATAGTTGTAGAAGAACAATAGTCAGGATATGGACGTCGTAACATCCACGAGGAAGAGGAATGGTTTTATAAATATCCTAAGTTTCATTTATTCTAAGCTAAAATCTATCAGTTTCTAAATTTCTGAAAGATTTTGTCCCAAGATAAAAATCATAAAATAGCAGATAGAAATAGTGACACTTATTTTGCGTAACGTTTTGGTAACAGATAAACTACTACGTTGTTAAGTAAAAATTACGTGTCAGTTGATAGATGAGGTTAGCACTATCTAGAGCCACACTGTTATTAATTATAAGGATTTATACTTTATCTTTGTTACCCTCTGCAAGTGATGTGTAGTAGGATAATCATGAGGTAAAGAAGTAGGGCTGTTTACACACAGCGTTAAACGTGCAACATTCCCTTGACCGGATTGTACGGAATATCCATTCACAAGATATTCCGACTGCTTTAAGAATTCATAATGATTAAACTTCTATCAATACTCGTACGTTTTGTTATTATATTACTTTTGACTGTAACTTAAAAATTACAACACCCAGAGCTCGAATAAAATCCGCAGTAGCTTACTTCGTAGAAGTGAAAAGTTAAGTAACGGAAAAGAAGCGATTGCTTTAGTTATTAAAGCGTCAGAATAAATATAACAAGAAACTAAGTCAGTATGCTGTTATAATCTTTTACAGACTTATATATGTATATTTGTATTTGTGAAATATTCTAATTTTTTAAATTGTATTTCGCTAAAATAAGGCCATAAAGTGATGTTGCACCATACCACTTCAGAAGACTCGTTATTGGGTAGATCCTCCGATTGGTTTGAAATTCATTGGCTGGAGATCGCGGCCCACCTATATCACTGTAAACTAATAATTACAAGGATCTTTAACGCTTCGAATAATTAAATTCTGACGGTTCGGCTTAATTGCTATAGCTTTTATGAGTCCATCGTTCGCTCGGATTCACAGCAGAATTGACATTTGTGTCTAGATTAAAAGAAATTTGGATTAATTTTTATTTTCTCAAACACAATGAATGTTCGTATAGAATAAATGGAGGAATTTTATAAATAATCTAGACGATAGTCTTAAAAAAATCTACGAGTGAGAGCATTACAGCACTTGTTTCTCATTTAAGAATATAGTTGAATATTGGAGTGAAATAAATTGTGTCTTAATGCTTGATAGCAGAGAATCAGGAAAGTGAAACACAGGTTATTTTTAGAAGAAGGACGTTCATAATTTCCTGTTTCCGCATAGGTAGGCGGAAAATTTGGTAAGCACTGGCCTTGCTTTAGATCTTTCCTTCCAGTTTACTAAATGAATGGACTCTTGTTCATTATTGTATATGCATACTTTTGTATGTCGCCATCAGTGTCGGTTTCAGTACTACCTTCTAGAGGTGTGTCTTCTTTATTTATCAAATGTAATGAGATATAATAATTCCTTTGTTCTAACAGTTATGGTTAGCAGTCTGGGTGCTTAATGGTTAAGGCACATACTACGATCCTATAATAATACATTCAGGTAAAATGAAATATGAAATATAAATTACTTCGGCAGCCTAGTGAAAGTCTCTTTGCTGTGTATTAGGCTTGAGTCGTGGCTATACCGTGGGATCCGAATAACTGATCATCCTTGACTACTGACATGAACAAAGTAAATTCAGTAAAAATTCATTTAGACCAAGTAATTTGAACCCATGATACTGCCATTTCTTTCCATCTGCCTTAACCATTAAGCATTAAGAGACACTTTATTTCACTCCAATATTCAACTATATTCTTAAATGAGAAACAAGTGCTGTAATGCTCTCACTCGTAGATTTTTTAAGACTATCGTCTAGATTATTTATAAAATTCCTCCATTCATTCTATACGAACATTCATTGTGTTTGAGAAAATAAAAATTTACCCAAATTTCTTTTAATCTAGACACGTCAATTCTGCTGTGAATCCGAGCGAACGATGGACTCATAAAAGCTATAGCAATTAAGCCGAACCGTCAGAATTTAATTATTCGAAGCGTTAAAGATCCTTGTAATTATTAGTTTACAGTGATATGGGTGGGCCGCGATCTCCAGCCAATGAATTTCAAACAAATCGGAGGATCTACCCAATAACGAGTCTTCTGAAGTGGTATGGTGCAACATCACTTTACGCCCATATTTTAGCGAAATACAATTAAAAAATTAGAATATTTCACAAATACAAATATACATATATAAGTCTGTAAAAGATTATAACAGCATACTGACTTAGTTTCTTGTTATATTTATTCTGACGCTTTAATAACTAAAGCAATCGCTTCTTTTCCGTTACTTAACTTTTCACTTCTCCGAAGTAAGCTACTGCGGATTTTATTCGAGCTCTGGGTGTTGTAATTTTGATGTTACTGTCAACAGTAATATAATAACAAAACGTACGAGTATTGATAGAAGTTTAATCATTATGAATTCTTAAAGCAGTCGGAATATCTTGCGAATGGATATTCCGTACAATCCGGTCAAGGGAATGTTGCGCGTTTAACGCTGTGTGTAAACAGCCCGACTTCTTCACCTCATGATTATCCTACTACACATCACTTGCAGAGTGTAACAGAGATAAAGTATAAATCCTTATAATTAATAACAGTGTGGCTCTAGATAGTGCTAACTTCATCTATCAGCTGACACGTAATTTTTACTTAACAACATAGTAGTTTATCTGTTACCAAAACGTTACGCAAAATAAGTGTCACTATTTCTATCTGCTATTTTATGATTTTTATCTTGGGACAAAATCTTTCAGAAATTTAGAAACTGATAGCTTTTAGCTTAGAATAAATGAAACTTAGGATATTTATAAAACCATTCCTCTTCCTCGTGGATGTTACGACGTCCATATCCTGACTATCGTTCTTCTACAACTATGAGGAAACAAACTACTTGCTTGAAACTTTGGCTAAATGAATTTACATCCAGTATCCTGATTTGTACTGTAAGACTGGATTGTTACTCATTTCAGTATTCTGAAACGGATTGTGTTTGACTTTAGCATCACTTCAGCGTACAACAGGTTAATATCTCAATACATACAGAAACCAGTAGTTATAAATTAAATCTTGATTGCGTTACTATTCAGCAAACGAATAGGAAATTAATCCAATAATATTTTGGTTGAATGATGGATTAGAAACTGTATTGTTTCATTGATGGAATTATACGGATGTTTGACTGATCTATTAATATCAAAAAATTTTGAGCTTCACTTTTAAAAATGTTTATCAGTAATGTTTAGATGCAATTACAAATCATATATATACATTAATTCATTGCCGAACGAATTGGATGAAGGGTAAAGTTCATCAGTGACATTAGACAGTACTCAATTCATATTCACGATCCAGCCATCAAAATGTCGGTTTAAATAAATAAAAAAAAATCCGAAAGTTGCTCAAAGGAATTGGAATTGCCCCTTCTGATGGACCGTGGTCGGTTTTTTTTTTTTTTTTTTTTTTTTTTTTTTTTTTTTTTTTTTACGTTGCTTAAAAACCAATCATTTCCGAGCCATTGCAATAATAATGACTTTACTAAAGAATAACAACGAAATTGAATTTGGATTGCTTAATAGATACATGCAGACATGTGTAGCTTTTGCTTCTCATTAAGTGTATAATATGTTTTCACTGTCCCAGTGTACAGGCAACACAAGAAAAACGCTCGTAAAACCACTTTTGCCCGCGGCATGACTCGAACCGTGGAACCGCGAGACAACGCACTAGCTTCCGGGATCAGCATGGCATCCGCGAATCTGAGCCACTTACAGTACCATCCTCTCTGGATTACCAGAGACAGAAGCTAAGGTAACAACAACTTATAACCAACCTGGCATTATTTTTCCTCCTTCCTCAAATTTCCTGTTTCTTTCTTGCAATTTCAGATTTCGCAAAATAAGGTTATCCTGTCATTATATTGAGCATATACATCAATTATATCATTACTGATCACTAGTAGGAGCAGCATTTTGTTAAATACGGAATCTCCTATTAGCATGTTATTCGTCAATGATGATTTTTTGTTTTCGTAAGAATAACTACTCACATTTTCAATTCTGATTTGCTTGCTAATACCACTGTGTCCAACAGGAACATTAGCTACAAAAACTGCACATTAGTTTGATTTAGGTCCTTGGTTATTTTTAAACAGCCATCATTACCCCAATCATCAATCTCCCGCCTTTGCCATCAGCACTAGAAAAAAATTGGTAATGTTGAGTGGCACAAATCGTAATGGTTAAATTAAATATATCGGAAAACTGGCTTTCAGTTCCTACTCACGCATGATGCGTTGACGCCTTTCTCATTTCAGCCAAAACATTAATTTTATGATTCTTTTCCACTGTTCCAATTGACCACGAAACATATATAATTTTACTTATATGATATGTATTTTGCAACAAGTGAAAAGGAGATAAAGAATGAAAAAAAAAAGATTGACAGCATGTGGGCTTGAACCGAGAACCAGCACGTTTACAGCCCAGCGCTTTACCACTCAGTCACCTGGACTTACAGAATCTTGTGCCTCATCAATTATATGACCAAAGAAAAAATATACATATAGATACAACATTCCGTGATTGAATAGTAATCTGTATAAAGAATCGAACTGTTATAAGAGAAGTAATCAGTTAAATGAAAAATATTCCAGATGAGACTGGAACATAAATAATTTTTCATTTCGCCACTGTGTGTGTCCAGCTATGAGACACTATTTCTTGTATAGGGAAATTGCTAATAGCGCTACTACTAGGCAGAACATCGTGGCAACATCGCAGAAAGTAAATATGGCAACGCTTACCAGGAAGTAGTCTTAACTTTCCTACTTCCTTCGGCAAGGAAGAATACCTTTATAACGCGTAAATAATACACGTAATAATTTAACAACAGCAGCACATTTTGCAAAAGTTTTTGTTGGTTTCACAATTATCCAACTTACAGCTGGTAATTGAAAATACGGTGGGAATCCATGTTAATTGCATGAGGGCAATACAAAAAGTAACGTCTCCTAGGCATTCATAGATAAAGAATCAAATTATTTTATTTAATTTATTTACCGTTTTAGAGGTCTATGTCGACGAGGCGTAAAATCATAAAAAAACAGATCTGGCTAAATTTATTCAGGAGGTCGCAGCTGGCTTGAAATCGATTAACGATACCTCCTCCCTATCCTTATTTTTTTTTTGTTTATTGCTTTACGTTTCATCGATGTTGAAGTTATTAAAGAAGGGAACGGCCATGGCCTTCTATAAGAATCATCCCAGCGTTTGCCTGGAGCCAGAGCGTTACCGCTCACACGCCACGCTCGGTCTTCCGGTCTTTAGACATTATCAACCTTACTTTACCGGTAAACTGTGTTTGTTTGAATCCTTGAGACCTAGGCGATTATGGAGTCGATTATGACGGGTGACAAAACTTGAGCGTTCCACTTTATACCGGAGACTAAAAAACAATCACGCGAACGGCGACATCCTCATTCGCCAAATGCTTGTATTTATTTATGTTATTCCAAACAAAGAATAACGCAGGTAATTTCACGCCTTGTTAAGTAATGATCATTTAGCCCCAGTGTTTAATAAATCCCAGTGCTGTAAAGATCATGAAGTAATAGTGTCAGAAACTACTAACAGCATTGTAGAAAACGGGAAAAACGGTAATTTAAGAACTCCCTGCCTTTAAGCCCGATTCTCAATTAACTTTAATTACTTATACCAGTTATAAAAGAATTTATTTTTGTCCTACGATAATAATCTGGTTGTAAATATTTTAGTGACAATGGTCGTTTGATTTGTTGCGGTGCTAATATTTAGTTCTACGCGATTAAATCTCATTTATTTATATAGTGCTTAATCATTATCGTCCACCTACAAAGAGAGCAATAATTCCTCGTGTAAATTATTTCTTTCTGATACGCGATGATCGTTCTACTGTGAAATAATTATTTTGGAAACATGTGTGTCGTTTGAAAAGGGACAGATGATATGATTTCGGCGCGGCTTGAAACCCGTGTAGATTTCCGTCAGCTCTGACGCCGCAAATCTTTCATGCTTACGTCGGCTATTAGTTACGAAACGTTGGGTACTTTCGCAGATATTTATCTTATTTCCTGACGCAGTTAGGAAAGAATCATGGATACCTTATACTCATAAGCAATGTGCAGTCTCGGTACGCTTAAAAAGAAAATACAAGTAAAGATAAATTTCTAAATTAAAAAAAATATAAGAACTACTTGGATTTGAACTCGGAACCGCTCGCTCAACAACCAAGAACGCTAACCACAGGACCACTGCACGCTTAGTGCTACTTTCTTCGTATAGGTGTATACAACGCAGTGAAGGAAGACTGTTTCATTCAATCCATCTTGGAGAGAGACACTTCCGAAATAATTTCTTGTTTCTGTAGTTTCGTAGTACTAAAAATTCTACCTCATGGAACATGATTATCCTTTGGTTTGTGGACTGACCAGATATATGAGTGAAATATTATTCGAAGGAATTATCAAAATGACTATAACAATCTTATCGTTATAATTTTATGCTAATCAACTGTAGTAATATACAGCATTGTGCCTGTTTCCTGCCTCACTTTAATGCAATCCCGTTAATTACAACTTTTGGGATAAGTTTTAAGATCTGAATTTTGGTAAAGTATTATAGAAATGTAATGGAAGGTTGATGAACTGTTCTGCCAATAAGAATCGTCAGTGGGAGGAGCTTAATTCCTACCTGATAGCCAATTGTTTCCTGCATTGACTTAAGGAAATGAAAAATCTGCAGTATAGATGGCTCTGAATAAAATATCCACCAATGAAATTGAGAGGAGGCGGAGCCAGTATTGCGTTACTGTTGCCTGGGATGACATTGATGCCAGATTGTGCAAAATAAGAGTGATAGAATTTTTCAGCGGCGGCCAGAAATAAAGTCAAAGGCTGTACATACAATCGGTACGCTTCAAACTTTAATCGAAAAATAACGTTGCCTACAAACAGAACTACTTGAAAGAAAATGAACTTATGCTCCAGAAAGAGAGATTTTATTTTATTTTTTTGTATTAATGATGATCTATGGTTGCTGAATGTTCTTTATAAATAAAAAATTTCTGTGATTTATGTAAATTTAGTTGCAGAGGATTTGTAATTATGCAAATAAATCCCACTGCCTCCCTAAGCGGTTATTTAAATAACCGTATAATTATAATCATAAACTATGCAAAGCTTAATGACAATCAAAATTAAAGCACACTTTACAAGGAGTTCTTGAGAACTGTTTAACTGGAGAAATATGTTTCCACGTAACTGAAAATCCATGCAGATTGGTAGTTTAATGAAGCTAAACACAAGAACCGTAAAAGGTTTAGAATAAAATGATTGTTAAAAAAAGCATAAAAATTGCATTCAAATAAAAGCAAATTAAAAATTTTAAAATAATTTTATACCTTTCTCAGAAGAATGTAAATCTAAATGGACAATATTTTACATTACTGTTATTGAAATTTTTACATGAATTAGTTATTTTTGGAATCGGTGCCAGTCAAAGCAAAAAAAAGTTAAAATCAATAATGAATAACAATAAAACATAAAAATCAAGTTTCTACTTACCTACATTTAATGTTAGAAACTAAACTGAAACATACAGATGATACGCCGATATTATATTAACTGTAAAGCACGATGCAGCCTCCAACTGACACTCCAGAGATTTGCCTGGACGACCAGCGATCCCAAGCCACAGATTAAAATACTGTCTAAGTTGTTTCCCTAAACTATCTACCGCAATAAAAATATCTGCTTCTCTTCATGCTGTAAAAATTTGGTAATTTTTGATCGTACTCCCCGTTTCGCCTTGAACAAAAAATAAAGTTCAGTAATTCGATCTTCGCGATGTGACAGTTGGCACCGATTCCAAAAATAACTAAGTATTGTTAAAATATCAATAACAGTAATATAAAATATTGTCCATTTAGATTTACTTTCTTCAAAGCAAGATATAAAGTTATTTTAAAAACTTTTATTATTGTTTTTATTTTTTATTTTTCTTGCTTTGGTTGGCACCGACTCCAAAAAAAACTTATTAACGTTAAAAATTCAATAACAGTAATGTAAAATATTGTCCATTTAGATTTACATTCTTCTGAGGTAGATATAAAATTATTGTAAATTTTAGTGTTTTTTTTTAAGTAGTTTTTATGTTTTTTAAACAGTTTTTTTTTTTTTTTTGGTATTATAGTTATTTTTGTAGCTTAAAGCTCTTGCTCTCAAAAAAAATATATATATATATATATATATATACATCTGTCTTTATATACCCCAACAACTTCTAGTACGAGGTGAAATGGATGCTGTGTTAAGGAATCTCAAGTTACATTTAGGTCCATGCAGTCTTTCGACCTATTTTAACATCAGTTTAAGCTGCCGCTCGATAATCGAAACATGTAACATCTGGGCATTAATACATACCATATACCACATACACAAATCTGTCTCTCGAATATACCTGTTTGTTCCGGCATCACACAGAAATATAGATTTTTAATTTATTTTTCACAACGTGAGAGCATGGGGTCCCTGTTGAAATCTGATGTACATGTTGAGACATTAGGACACAATTATTCTATGAACATTCTGCCATGACTTAAAAATAGCTTAATTGATTTTGACGGAATTTAAAACTGTGGATTTTTGTAAAGAATATTGGAAATTAAAAGCGGTTCTACATCTACATCTACATATATACTCTGCAATTCACAAAATTGTGGGTGGCAGAGGGTGCTCAGCACCAAAGCTAATCTCTTTGCTGTGCATTCCAATCCCTAATGGTACGAGGGAAAAAAGAATTCATATAAGAATCAGTCCGGCACCTTATTTCTCTAATTTTATCTTTCCTGTCCTTCCGACTCAAATAGGTTGGTGGAAGAAGTATTTCACTACACTCATGAGTGAAAGTGGGAGTACGCATGTTTTCCAATAAGTTTAAACGAAACGTGCTGTCGTCTATCTACCAGAGACTCCCAACCTAATCTACTAATCAGTTCTGTGACGCTTTCATAAGGACTGTAGCAAGCGGTCACGAATCGAGCGGCTCTTCTCTGTACTTTCTCTATACTTTCGATCAATCCCTTACGAAACGGGTCCCAAATGGCACAACAATAATCCAAATGTGGACGCACAAGAGATTTGTACGCTATCTCCTTTGTTTGTTCATTACAATTTTTCAAGATTCTACCTATGAATCGCAGCCTAGAATTTGCTCTACCTACTAAAGAATTAATGTGTATGTCCCATTTCATGTTCCTTTGTACTGTTACTCCCAAATATTTAATAGAATCGACCATATCAATAACTGTATTGTTTAACTCGTATTTCTGAACAATCGGATTCTTTTTGTTAGTTATTCACATTGTCTTGCACTTTTTACAGTTTAGAGTAAGTTGCCACTCAGCGCACCAAGCCAAAATAACATCCAGATCGCGCTGAATTTCTAAGCAATCGGCCAAAGTTCTTACTTCCCTATAAATAACCGCATCATCAGCAAACAATTTAAAAAGGCTTTTCACTTTGTCTCCGAGATCGTTTATAAAAATTAAGAAAAGAAGTGGTCCTATTACACTTCCTTGAGGTACACCCGATGTAACATCTAGATTAGAAGAACTTTCTCCTTCAACGACAACATACTGCGACCGACCAGTTAGAAAATCCTTTATCCATTCACAAAGCTGATCCGATATACCGTACGCTCGAAGCTTCGCTAAAAGGCGGTTGTGTGCCACAGAGTCAAAGCTTTCTGGAAATCTAAAAAAATTGCATCTACTTGTGAACCTGTATCGATAACTTTCATTACGTCATTTGTAAATAGGGCCAGCTGTGTTTCACATGATCTTTTCTTCCTAAATCCATGTTGATTTGTTGTAAGCAAGTTATTATAATCTAGAAAATTCATAATGTTCGAGCATATAATATGCTCCATAACTCTACTACAAACAGATGTTATAGATATGGGACGATAGTTCCCAGGATCACTTCGATCACCTTTTTTGAAAATCGGAGTTACTTGCGCGATTTTCCAGTCTGAAGGTACTTTTCGCTCTTCTAATGATTTACTGAATATATCAGACAGAAATGGCCCGATTTCTGCAGCATACTCTGAAAATACTCTTACTGGAATTCCATCCGGGCCCTGGTGCTTTTCCCCCACTTCAGGAACTCTAATTGCTTAACGATACCTGCAGTATCTATTCGTAATGATTCCATCACCGACTCGCCACGGCGTGGGAAACGGGAATACTATCCTTATGTTCATTTGTAAATGAATTTTTGAATACAGTATTTAGTACGTTAGCTTTATCGCGGCTTTCAGTTAACCTCGGAACCTTCACGAATTAGTGCAGGAATATTGCTGTTGGTACAATTAACTTTTCGTACATACGGACCAAAATTTCTTTGGGTTTTCTGTCAGACTCTTAGAGAGAGAGTTGGAGTGAAAATCGTTAAAGGCCTCGCGCATTACATTCTTAATACGTCCTCTTAAATCAGCTAATGGTTTCTAAATCGCTGCGACACCCCTTCCTTCTTGAGCGTGCGTGTATCCTCCTTGTTTTTTTGAGTAATCTTTGACTTCGCATGTGTACCACGGTGGATCATACTCTCCCTTTATTGTCCGCTTTGGTATATGTATTCCATGCCGTCCCTTACTATATGTATAAACGATGCCACATCCTCTTCAACGGTGTCCTTTGTTGACTTGAAGTTATGGTATTTATCCTCAGGTAGGTTTCTAAAACACTCCTTTGAGGCCTTACTGAATCTGTATACAATCCGCCCTTTTTTTCCTTTTTCGCTCGGTCATTAATTTGATAGTCGCAATTACGCTTTGTGATCGCTTATTCCTGTGGTCGTTGAAATGTCGGTGAATAATTCTGGCCTGTTGGAAACCAGAAGTCTAAAATGTTTTTCGCTACCGTTATGACACCGCGTAGGTTCATTAACTAGCTGCTCGAGATGATTATCTGACAACAAATCGAGAATTACTTCAGAAGCTGCCTTATCCCTGCTACCTGTGATGTGAACGTAATTACGCCAGTCAATATAAGGCAGATTGAAGTCGCCTCCTAGAATCATAGCATGATCTTTAAAACGGCTAGCTATACTATTTACATTATTTCTTAACTCCTCGACGATAGCTATATCCGAATCAGGTGGACGGTAGAAGGCACCTATGATGAGTTTTGACCCAGCAACGTTGAGTTTAATCCATATGATTTCACAGTTCGTATCGACGTCTATTTCATTACATGGGAGAAATTTACTCACAGCTATAAATACCCCACCTCCATGAGAATGTAATCTGTCTTTACGAAAAACGTTCATGCTATCTTTAAAAGTTTCGGCGGAACTTATTTCCGGTTTCAACCAACTTTCTGTACCGATAACGATATCCGCTTCTGTACTACAAATAACGCTTTCAAGTTCCGGTTGTTTGTTACAAACGCTTCTACAGTTAATTACGAGAACTTTTAACTGACGAGATTCTTTTACGTTGCTCCTACATTCCGGTGTTGTATCTGATTGGGTTGCCCGTAACTGAATTTCGTGTTTCGGGTCTTCCTCCCTCAGCCTAAAAAACCACCCAGTGCATTCCACACGGCCCCTGCCACCCGTGTAGCCGATTCACGTGTGTAGTGCACACCTGACCTATTAAGGGGAACCCTACAAGACTCGACCCTATGGCGAAGATCGAGAAATCTGCAGCCAATGTCATCACAGAAACGTCGTAGTCTCTGGTTCAGCCCCTCAATACGGCTCTGAACCAGAGGTCCACAATCAACTCTGTCTACGATGCTACAGATGGTTAGCGGTTGGATAAAGGGGAAGTGAGATTGGGCTTTTGTATACCAAATGTAGACGATATTTTCTGATTGATTTCAAATGTACGTGTCTAAATTTCTATCGATATCAGATAAAACTGTAGGTATGTATAAAAAAAAACAATTAAGGGTGTAAAGGCGAAGAGTTGTCAGGTTTTTGTAAAGCTAGTGTGTACTGTATTTTTGTCTTTGTTTTAAAGTACACATGTGCAAAGTACCATCGAAACCAGATAAAAACTGTAGCTTTGTGTAAAGAACATTTGCAGAAATTAAATGGGGTAAGGGAGTGAGTGGTTGGGTTTTGTAAACAGAATGTAGATACTAAGTTTCTCTTTATTTTTAAGTATACATGTTCAGTGTTCCATTGAAATCTGATAAAACTGTGGGTATCTATAAAGAAATTGAAAATTATAGGGATGGGAGTAGAAGGGGTGGGCGTGCAAAGGAAGAGGGTTGGGCATCTGCAACCAAATTTAAACACAATAGTTCTGTATGTTTTAAAGTATACATGTGCATATTTCCTTCAGAATCGGATAGAAACTGTAGCTTTGTATATTAAGGGGATGGAAATGGGGGAGAGGGTTCAGTATTTTCAAACCAAAAGTTGTCATTATTTTTCTCATTGTTTTATAGTAAAAGTGTGCTAAGTTTCTTTCTAAAACGGATAACAACTGTGGGTTTGTATAAAAATTAAGCGGTTGAATGAGAAGAGGAGGTGTTTTTTGGATTTTTTGTCAGAAACCTTCTTCCTGAAAAATACAGTACATAAAAATTAAGAGTGTAAATGGTATAAGAAGTAGTTTCTCAATGAAATTCATTAGGGACCACTTGGAGTTATACCATATCCACTAAAAAATTTCGTTTAAATCGATTCAGAATTGGCGAAGAAATCGCTGAACATACATCCAAAAAAGAAAGAAAAAAAATCAGACGAATTGAAACCTCCTCCTTTTTTTTGAAGTCGGTTACAAACGAGAGATCGTACTGTGCAATGTAATCACCCAGAATCCGCTTCAACAACACTGTATGCATTTCAAAGAAAATGGTTACGTCTCCGAGAACACCGAGCCTCTGATATCGACAAGCTTCTCTCGGTGAAGTGACTCAACGAAATCTGTTTTCATCACCATATCTTCATAAAAATATTCCGTAATTTTCCCGTATCACCACGAATTCCCAGTCGGTTATCGCTCTGGCCTCGCATTTTTGAATGACGTGGGTTCGAATCCCCGTTCAGGTATCCAGATTTGGGTTTTCCATGGTTTCGCCAAATCACTCCAGGCAAATGCGGGATGCTTCCTTCAAAAGGGCCTTGCCCGAATTCCTTCCCGTTACTTGCCTCCATTCCTTGCTGGAGTCCCACTATTTAAAAATGTTATACAATGAACAAACTGTGTGCTTCAATGTGGAAGAAGGGGCGTTACTCGTGTTATTGCTGTAGAATTGTGTATCATAGCTTTTTTGATGTAGCGGAATGAGAGTTGTGATCAAGGTATTCGATTTTTACGAAACGATTAGGATCGATGTAAGTGACAACAGATGATTGTTTTTATTTGGCGATTTTTCTTTAACAGGTGCAGTTCTGTGTTATATGCGTGCAATATATTGGTAACCATTCAGTTTTCAGACAAGACTACTGCTTTTTGTAATACAAGCTGGCTTCCATCCTTATCTGCCACTGCTGCTCATAACTTTTTGAGGAATTGACGAACACAATTTAACCGTAGGAGCAGCAAGGCACATGTATATTTTCTGTCCTTACCACACTTAAACCGTCGCCATCCTGAACCTTTAAAGCAAAACTTTAATTTACCTACTGAAAATAGAAAAATAATAGTTAGCTCAGTTGTCTTCACAGTATCTGTATTTTTCCTACAAGAATCGTATAGATCATTCGTAGGGAATTTCGTTTAGCTAACAGTAAATATGCATAGCAATAAGGTTACATGTTACGTATCTAGTGTACAATGTTTGAAGGTGAAAACAACTGAAAACTATGGGAAATTTCTGAACAGAATTGAAGTTAAATTTTTGTAAGTGGTTGAATTGGTATGATGAAATTCGGTCACCTGGTGTATTTTCCCTTGGGTTCGTGGTTCATATTACACACGTTCTATGATTCTTCACTCACATAGGACGCGGGTTGGATACGCAGTCCAGAATTCAATTCTTTGATTTTTTTTTTTCTTTTTTTTTTCAGCAACGTTTCTCCATACTGTAATGGACATACGTAATCCTTCAGTTTAAAAGGTGATTAAAACGTCCTAACAATAATGTTCAGTCATGTTTGCATCGCTTTAAGTAAATAAAGATTTTTTTTTAGAAAGAAAAATTAATTCTTTTGATCAATCGAGTTTTCCTTTAAGATGGAAGTAAGGCACCAAAATGTGCTATGAAAATAAATACAGATTTTATATAATCCCCTTAAATATTAATTCAAACTTTCCTTTTCAAACCGTAAAAACGAAGAAATATTTCTCACAATGAATTCTTACCTAATGAAAGCGCATTATTACTATTCCTGTGCTGAAAACCGATATAATATTATTCATCCAATTAATATCCCATTAAATTTTTGCGATCTGATATATGTTTCCACAAACTTTGTAGTCAGAAATCATATTAGGCGAACGATACTAGGCGATAATTTTTAGATTTTTGTGGTAAACGTTTTGAAATAACTAACTCTACTTCTAGACGTGAAATTGAACATAAATTAGCTCGCCCTAATAATCAGAGTTAGTCTAGAAGAGTCATTAATCATTATTTCTGCAAAAAATGTAATATTTTTATTATTTTTTTATTAGCATATATATGTTTTGAAATTATTTTCATTCAAAATAGTGGTTCCACCGACAACTAAATTTTATAAATACGGAATCACTTGTACAAGAAAAAATTTCCATTACAACTAGCTTCCGCAATCAATAATTCATAAAACTAAGATTTAACATTAATAAGTTGCTAGATATTTTGAGAAAAAGAAACTTTCGTTGGTTTAACATATTTTGGTTATAGAG
>CM061921.1:379378235-379486680 GCA_031002005.1 Vandiemenella viatica
CCACTAGCTTCAGGGATCAGCATGGCATCCGCGAATCTGAGCACTTACAGTACCATCCTCTCTGGATTACCAAGACAGAAGCTAAGGTAACAACAACTTATAACCAACCTGGCATTATTTTCCTCCTTCCTCAAATTTCCTGTTTCTTTCTTTCAATTTCAGATTTCGCAAAATAAGGTTATCCTGTCATTATATTGAGCATATACATCAATATATCATTACTGATCACTAGTAGGAGCAGCATTTGTTAAATACGGAATCTCCTATTAGCATGTTATTCGTCAATGATGATTTTTTGTTTTCGTAAGAATAACTACTCACATTTTCAATTCTGATTTGCTTGCTAATACCACTGTGTCCAACAGGAACATTAGCTACAAAACTGCACATTAGTTTGATTTAGGTCCTTGGTTATTTTTAAACAGCCATAATTACCCCAATCATTAACTCCCGCCTTTGCCGTCAGCACTAGAAAAAATTGTTAATGTTGAGTGGCACAAATCGTAATGGTTAAATTAAATATATCGGATAACTGGCTTTCAGTTCCTACTCACCGCATGATGCGTTGACGCCTTCTCATTTCAGCCAAAACATTAATTTTATGATTCTTTTCCACTGTTCCAATTGACCCGAAACATATATAATTTTACTTATATGATATGTATTTTGCAACAAGTGAAAAGGAGATAAAGAATGAAAAAAAAAGATTGACAGCGTGTGGGCTTGAACCGAGAACCAGCACGTTTACAGCCCAGCGCTATACCACTCAGTCACCTGGACTTACAGATATTGTGCCTCATCAATTATATGACCAAAGAAAAAATATACATATAGATACAACATTCCGTGATTGAATAGTAATCTGTATACAGAATCGAACTGTTATAAGAGAAGTAATCAGTTAAATGAAAATTTCAGATGAGACTGGAACATAAATAATTTTTCATTTCGCCACTGTGTGTGTCCAGCTATGAGACACTATTTCTTGTATAGGGAAATTGCAATAGCGCTACTACTAGGCAGAACATCGTGGCAACATCGCAGAAAGTAAATATGGCAACGCTTACCAGGAAGTAGTCTTAACTTTCCTACTTCCTTCGGCAAGGAAGAATACCTTTATAACGCGTAAATAATACACGTAATAATTTAACAACAGCAGCACATTTTGCAAAAGTTTTTGTTGGTTTCACAATTATCCAACTTACAGCTGGTAATTGAAAATACGGTGGGAATCCATGTTAATTGCATGAGGGCAATACAAAAAGTAACGTCTCCTAGGCATTCATAGATAAAGAATCAAATTATTTTATTTTATTTATTACCGTTTTAGAGGTCTATGTCGACGAGGCGTAAAATCATAAAAAAAAACAGCTGGCTAAATTTATTCAGGAGGTCGCAGCTGGCTTGAAATCGATTAACGATTCCTCCCTATCCTTATTTTTTTTTTTTGTTATTGCTTTACGTTTCATCGATGTTGAAGTTATTAAAGAAGGGAACGGCCATGGCCTTCTATAAGAATCATCCAGCGTTTGCTGGAGCCAGAGCGTTACCGCTCACACGCCACGCTCGGTCTTCCGGTCTTTAGACATTATCAACCTTACTTTACCGGTAAACTGTGTTTGTTTGAATCCTTGAGACCTAGGCGATTATGGAGTCGATTATGACGGGTGACAAAACTTGAGCGTTCCACTTTATACCGGAGACTAAAAAACAATCACGCGAACGGCGACATCCTCATTCGCCAAATGCTTGTATTTATTTATGTTATTCCAAACAAAGAATAACGCAGGTAATTTCACGCCTTGTTAAGTAATGATCATTTAGCCCCAGTGTTTAATAAATCCAGTGCTGTAAAGATCATGAAGTAATAGTGTCAGAAACTACTAACAGCATTGTAGAAAACGGGAAAAACGGTAATTTAAGAACTCCCTGCCTTTAAGCCCGATTCTCAATTAACTTTAATTACTTATACCAGTTATAAAAGAATTTATTTTTGTCCTACGATAATAATCTGGTTGTAAATATTTTAGTGACAATGGTCGTTTGATTTGTTGCGGTGCTAATATTTAGTTCTACGCGATTAAATCTCATTTATTTATAGTGCTTAATCATTATCGTCCACCTACAAAGAGAGCAATAATTCCTCGTGTAAATTATTTCTTTCTGATACGCGATGATCGTTCTACTGTGAAATAATTATTTGGAAACATGTGTGTCGTTTGAAAAGGGACAGATGATATGATTTCGGCGCGGCTTGAAACCCGTATAGATTTCCGTCAGCTCTGACGCCGCAAATCTTTCATGCTTACGTCGGCTATTAGTTACGAAACGTTGGGTACTTTCGCAGATATTTATCTTATTTCCTGACGCAGTTAGGAAAGAATCATGGATACCTTATACTCATAAGCAATGTGCAGTCTCGGTACGCTTAAAAAGAAAATACAAGTAAAGATAAATTTCTAAATTAAAAAAAAATATAAGAACTACTTGGATTTGAACTCGGAACCGCTCGCTCAACAACCAAGAACGCTAACCACAGGACCACTGCACGCTTAGTGCTACTTTCTTCGTATAGGTGTATACAACGCAGTGAAGGAAGACTGTTTCATTCAATCCATCTTGGAGAGAGACACTTCCGAAATAATTTCTTGTTTCTGTAGTTTCGTAGTACTAAAATTCTACCTCATGGAACATGATTATCCTTTGGTTTGTGGACTGACCAGATATATGAGTGAAAATATTATTCGAAGGAATTATCAAAATGACTATAACAATCTTATCGTTATAATTTTATGCTAATCAACTGTAGTAATATACAGCATTGTGCCTGTTCCTGCCTCACTTTAATGCAATCCCGTTAATTACAACTTTTGGGATAAGTTTTAAGATCTGAATTTTGGTAAAGTATTATAGAAATGTAATGGAAGGTTGATGAACTGTTTCTGCCAATAAGAATCGTCAGTGGGAGGAGCTTAATTCCTACCTGATAGCCAATTGTTTCCTGCATTGACTTAAGGAAATGAAAAATCTGCAGTATAGATGGCTCTGAATAAAATATCCACCAATGAAATTGAGAGGAGGCGGAGCCAGTATTGCGTTACTGTTGCCTGGGATGACATTGATGCCAGATTGTGCAAAATAAGAGTGATAGAATTTTTCAGCGGCGGCCAGAAATAAAATCAAAGGCTGTACATACAATCGGTACGCTTCAACTTTAATCGAAAAAAACGTTGCTACAAACAGAACTATTGAAAGAAAATGAACTTATGCTCCAGAAAGAGAGATTTTATTTTATTTTTTTGTATTAATGATGATCTATGGTTGCTGAATGTTCTTTATAAATAAAAAAAATTCTGTGATTTATGTAAATTTAGTTGCAGAGGATTTGTAATTATGCAAATAAATCCCACTGCCTCCCTAAGCGGTTATTTAAATAACCGTATAATTATAATCATAAACTATGCAAAGCTTAATGACAATCAAAATTAAAGCACACTTTACAAGGAGTTCTTGAGAACTGTTTAACTGGAGAAATATGTTTCCACGTAACTGAAAATCCATGCAGATTGGTAGTTTAATGAAGCTAAACACAAGAACCGTAAAAGGTTTAGAATAAAATGATTGTTAAAAAAGCATAAAAATTGCATTCAAATAAAAGCAAATTAAAAATTTTAAAATAATTTTATACCTTTCTCAGAAGAATGTAAATCTAAATGGACAATATTTTACATTACTGTTATTGAAATTTTTACATGAATTAGTTATTTTTGGAATCGGTGCCAGTCAAAGCAAAAAAAAGTTAAAATCAATAATGAATAACAATAATACATAAAAATCAAGTTTCTACTTACCTACATTTAATGTTAGAAACTAAACTGAAACATACAGATGATACGCCGATATTATATTAACTGTAAAGCACGATGCAGCCTCCAACTGACACTCCAGAGATTTGCCTGGACGACCAGCGATCCCAAGCCACAGATTAAAATACTGTCTAAGTTGTTTCCCTAAACTATCTACCGCAATAAAAATATCTGCTTCACTTCATGCTGTAAAAATTTGGTAATTTTTGTTCGTACTCCCCGTTTCGCCTTGAACAAAAAATAAAGTTCACTAATTCGATCTTCGCGATGTGACAGTTGGCATCGATTCCAAAAATAACTAAGTATTGTTAAAATATCAATAACAGTAATATAAAATATTGTCCATTTAGATTTACTTTCTTCAAAGCAAGATATAAAGTTATTTTAAAAACTTTAGTGTGCTTTTTTTGAAGGTCGTTTTTACGTTCTTTTAAACAATTATTTTATTATTGTTTTTATCTTTTTATTTTTCTTGCTTTGGTTGGCACCGACTCAAAAAAAAACTTATTAACGTTAAAAATTCAATAACAGTAATGTAAAATATTGTCCATTTAGATTTACATTCTTCTGAGGTAGATATAAAATTATTGTAAAATTTTAGTGTTTTTTTTTAAGTAGTTTTTATGTTTTTTAAACAGTTATTTTATTTTTTAATTTTTTTGGGTATTATAGTTATTTTTGTAGCTTAAAGCTCTTGCTCTCAAAAAATATATATATATATATATATATAAATATATATATATCTACATCTGTCTTTATATACCCCAACAACTTCTAGTACGAGGTGAAATGGATGCTGTGTTAAGGAATCTCAAGTTACATTTAGGTCCATGCAGTCTTTCGACCTATTTTAACATCAGTTTAAGCTGCCGCTCGATAATCGAAACATGTAACATCTGGGCATTAATACATACCATATACCACATACACAAATCTGTCTCTCGAATATACCTGTTTGTTCCGGCATCACACAGAAATATAGATTTTTAATTTATTTTTCACAACGTGAGAGCATGGGGTCCCTGTTGAAATCTGATGTACATGTTGAGACATTAGGACACAATTATTCTATGAACATTCTGCCATGACTTAAAAATAGCTTAATTGATTTTGACGGAATTTAAAACTGTGGATTTTTGTAAAGAATATTGGAAATTAAAAGCGGTTCTACATCTACATCTACATATATACTCTGCAATTCACAAAATTGTGGGTGGCAGAGGGTGCTCAGCACCAAAGCTAATCTCTTTGCTGTGCATTCCAATCCCTAATGGTACGAGGGAAAAAAGAATTCATATAAGAATCAGTCCGGCACCTTATTTCTCTAATTTTATCTTTCCTGTCCTTCCGACTCAAATAGGTTGGTGGAAGAAGTATTTCACTACACTCATGAGTGAAAGTTGGAGTACGCATGTTTTCCAATAAGTTTAAACGAAACGTGTGTCGTCTATCTACCAGAGACTCCCAACCTAATCTACTAATCAGTTCTGTGACGCTTTCATAAGGACTGTAGCAAGCGGTCACGAATCGAGCGGCTCTTCTCTGTACTTTCTCTATACTTTCGATCAATCCCTTACGAAACGGGTCCCAAATGGCACAACAATAATCCAAATGTGGACGCACAAGAGATTTGTACGCTATCTCCTTTGTTTGTTCATTACAATTTTTCAAGATTCTACCTATGAATCGCAGCCTAGAATTTGCTCTACCTACTAAAGAATTAATGTGTATGTCCCATTTCATGTTCCTTTGTACTGTTACTCCCAAATATTTAATAGAATCGACCATATCAATAACTGTATTGTTTAACTCGTATTTCTGAACAATCGGATTCTTTTTGTTAGTTATTCACATTGTCTTGCACTTTTTACAGTTTAGAGTAAGTTGCCACTCAGCGCACCAAGCCAAAATAACATCCAGATCGCGCTGAATTTCTAAGCAATCGGCCAAAGTTCTTACTTCCCTATAAATAACCGCATCATCAGCAAACAATTTAAAAAGGCTTTTCACTTTGTCTCCGAGATCGTTTATAAAAATTAAGAAAAGAAGTAATCCTATTACACTTCCTTGAGGTACACCCGATGTAACATCTAGATTAGAAGAACTTTCTCCTTCAACGACAACATACTGCGACCGACCAGTTAGAATATCCTTTATCCATTCACAAAGCTGATCCGATATACCGTACGCTCGAAGCTTCGCTAAAAGGCGGTTGTGTGCCACAGAGTCAAAAGCTTTCTGGAAATCTAAAAAAATTGCATCTACTTGTGAACCTGTATCGATAACTTTCATTACGTCATTTGTAAATAGGGCCAGCTGTGTTTCACATGATCTTTTCTTCCGAAATCCATGTTGATTTGTTGTAAGCAAATTATTATAATCTAGAAAATTCATAATGTTCGAGCATATAATATGCTCCATAACTCTACTACAAACAGATGTTATAGATATGGGACGATAGTTCCCAGGATCACTTCGATCACCTTTTTTGAAAATCGGAGTTACTTGCGCGATTTTCCAGTCTGAAGGTACTTTTTGCTCTTCTAATGATTTACTGAATATATCAGACAGAAATGGCCCGATTTCTGCAGCATACTCTGAAAATACTCTTACTGGAATTCCATCCGGGCCCGGTGCTTTCCCCCACTTCAGGAACTCTAATTGCTTAACGATACCTGCAGTATCTATTCGTAATGATTCCATCACCGACTCGCCACGGCGTGGGAAAACGGGAATACTATCCTTATGTTCATTTGTAAATGAATTTTTGAATACAGTATTTAGTACGTTAGCTTTATCGCGGCTTTCATTAACCTCGGAACCTTCACGAATTAGTGCAGGAATATTGCTGTTGGTACAATTAACTTTTCGTACATACGACCAAAATTTCTTTGGGTTTTCTGTCAGACTCTTAGAGAGAGAGTTGGAGTGAAAATCGTTAAAGGCCTCGCGCATTACATTCTTAATACGTCCTCTTAAATCAGCTAAGGTTTCTAAATGGCTGCGACACCCCTTCCTTCTTGAGCGTGCGTGTATCCTCCTTTGTTTTTTGAGTAATCTTTTGACTTCGCATGTGTACCACGGTGGATCATACTCTCCCTTTATTGTCCGCTTTGGTATATGTATTTCCAGGCCTTCCCTGACTATATGTATAAAACGATGCCACATCTCTTCAACGGTGTCCTTTGTTGACTTGAAGTTATGGTATTTATTCCTCAGGTAGGTTCTAAAACACTCCTTTGAGGCCTTACTGAATCTGTATACAATCCGCCCTTTTTTTCCTTTTTCGCTCGGTCATTAATTTGATAGTCGCAATTACCGCTTTGTGATCGCTTATTCCTGTGGTCGTTGAAATGTCGGTGAATAATTCTGGCCTGTTGGAAACCAGCAAGTCTAAAATGTTTTTGCTACCGTTATGACACCGCGTAGGTTCATTAACTAGCTGCTCGAGATGTTTATCTGACAACAAATCGAGAATTACTTCAGAAGCTGCCTTATCCCTGCTACCTGTGACGTGAACGTAATTACGCCAGTCAATATAAGGCAGATTGAAGTCACCTCCTAGAATCATAGCATGATCTTTAAAACGGCTAGCTATACTATTTACATTATTTCTTAACTCCTCGACGATGGCTATATCCGAATCAGGTGGACGGTAGAAGGCACCTATGATGAGTTTTGACCCAGCAACGTTGAGTTTAATCCATATGACTTCACAGTTCGTATCGACGTCTATTTCATTACATGGGAGAAATTTACTCACAGCTATAAATACCCCACCTCCATGAGAATGTAATCTGTCTTTACGAAAAACGTTCATGCTATCTTTAAAAGTTTCGGCGGAACTTATTTCCGGTTTCAACCAACTTTCTGTACCGATAACGATATCCGCTTCTGTACTACAAATAACGCTTTCAAGTTCCGGTTGTTTGTTACAAACGCTTCTACAGTTAATTACGAGAACTTTTAACTCACGAGATTCTTTTACGTTGCTCCTACATTCCGGTGTTGTATCTGATTGGGTTGCCCGTAACTGAATTTCGTGTTTCGGGTCTTCCTCCCTCAGCCTAAAAAACTACCCAGTGCATTCCACACGGCCCCTGCCACCCGTGTAGCCGATTCACGTGTGTAGTGCACACCTGACCTATTGAGGGGAACCCTACAAGACTCGACCCTATGGCGAAGATCGAGAAATCTGCAGCCAATGTCATCACAGAAACGTCGTAGTCTCTGGTTCAGCCCCTCAATACGGCTCTGAACCAGAGGTCCACAATCAACTCTGTCTACGATGCTACAGATGGTTAGCGGTTGGATAAAGGGGAAGTGAGATTGGGCTTTTGTATACCAAATGTAGACGATATTTTCTGATTGATTTCAAATGTACGTGTCTAAATTTCTATCGATATCAGATAAAACTGTAGGTATGTATAAAAAAAACAATTAAGGGGTGTAAAGGCGAAGAGTTGTCAGGTTTTTGTAAAGCTAGTGTGTACTGTATTTTTGTCTTTGTTTTAAAGTACACATGTGCAAAGTACCATCGAAACCAGATAAAAACTGTAGCTTTGTGTAAAGAACATTTGCAGAAATTAAATGGGGTAAGGGAGTGAGTGGTTGGGTTTTGTAAACAGAATGTAGATACTAAGTTTCTCTTTATTTTTAAGTATACATGTTCAGTGTTCCATTGAAATCTGATAAAAACTGTGGGTATCTATAAAGAAAATTGAAAATTATAGGGATGGGAGTAGAAGGGGTGGGCGTGCAAAGGAAGAGGGGTTGGGCATCTGCAACCAAATTTAAACACAATAGTTCTGTATGTTTTAAAGTATACATGTGCATATTTCCTTCAGAATCGGATAGAAACTGTAGCTTTGTATAGATTAAGGGGATGGAAATGGGGGAGAGGGGTTCAGTATTTTCAAACCAAAAGTTGTCATTATTTTTCTCATTGTTTTATAGTAAAAGTGTGCTAAGTTCTTTCTAAAACGGATAACAACTGTGGGTTTGTATAAAAATTAAGCGGTTGAATGAGAAGAGGAGGTGGTTTTTGGATTTTTTGTCAGAAACCTTCTTCCTGAAAAAATACAGTACATAAAAAATTAAGAAGTGTAAATGGGTAGAAGGAGTAGTTTCTCAATGAAATTCATTAGGGACCACATTGGAGTTATACCATATCCACTAAAAAATTTCGTTTAAATCGATTCAGAATTGGCGAAGAAATCGCTGAACATACATCCAAAAAAGAAAGAAAAAAAATCAGACGAATTGAAACCTCCTCCTTTTTTTGAAGTCGGTTACAAACGAGAGATGGTACTGTGCAATGTAATCACCCAGAATCCGCTTCAACAACACTGTATGCATTTCAAAGAAAATGGTTACGTCTCCGAGAACACCGAGCCTCTGATATCGACAAGCTTCTCTCGGTGAAGTGACTCAACGAAATCTGTTTTCATCACCATATCTTCATAAAAATATTCCGTAATTTTCCCGTATCACCACGAATTCCCAGTCGGTTATCGCTCTGGCCTCGCATTTTGAATGACGTGGGTTCGAATCCCCGTTCAGGTATCCAGATTTGGGTTTTCCATGGTTTCGCCAAATCACTCCAGGCAAATGCCGGGATGCTTCCTTCAAAAGGGCCTTGCCCGAATTCCTTCCCGTTACTTGCCTCCAGTCCTTGCTGGAGTCCCACTATTTAAAAATGTTATACAATGAACAAACTGTGTGCTTCAATGTGGAAGAAGGGGCGTTACTCGGTGTTATTGCTGTAGAATTGTGTATCATAGCTTTTTGATGTAGTGGAATGAAGAGTTGTGATCAAGGTATTCGATTTTTACGAAACGATTAGGATCGATGTAAGTGACAACAGATGATTGTTTTTATTTGGCGATTTTCTTTAACAGGTGCAGTTTCTGTGTTATATGCGTGCAATATATTGGTAACCATTCAGTTTTCAGACAAGACTACTGACTTTTTGTAATACAAGCTGGCTTCCATCCTTATCTGCCACTGCTGCTCATAACTTTTTGAGGAATTGACGAACACAATTTAACCGTAGGAGCAGCAAGGCACATGTATATTTTCTGTCCTTACCACACTTAAACAGTCGCCATCCTGAACCTTTAAAGCAAAACTTTAATTTACCTACTGAAAATAGAAAAATAATAGTTAGCTCAGTTGTCTTCACAGTATCTGTATTTTTCCTACAAGAAATCGTATAGATCATTCGGTAGGGAATTTCGTTTAGCTAACAGTAAATATGCATAGCAATAAGGTTACATGTTACGTATCTAGTGTACAAATGTTTGAAGGTGAAAACAACTGAAAACTATGGGAAATTTCTGAACAGAATTGAAGTTAAATTTTTGTAAGTGGTTGAATTGGTATGATGAAATTCGGTCACCTGGTGTATTTTCCCTTGGGTTCGTGGTTCATATTACACACGTTCTATGATTCTTCACTCACATAGGACGCGGGTTGGATACGCAGTCCAGAATTCAATTCTTTGATTTTTTTTTCTTTTTTTTTCAGGCGAACGTTCTCCATACTGTAATGGACATCCGTAATCCTTCAGTTAAAAGGTGATTAAAACGTCTAACAATAATTTCAGTCATGTTTGCATCGCTTTAAGTAAATAAAGATTTTTTTAAGAAAGAAAAATTAATTCTTTTGATCAATCGAGTTTTCCTTTAAGATGGAAGTAAGGCACAAAAATGTTGCTATGAAAATAAATACAGATTTTATATAATCACCTTAAATATTAATTCAAACTTTCCTTTTCAAACCGTAAAAACGAAGAAATATTTCTCACAATGAATTCTTACCTAATGAAAGCGCATTATTACTATTCCTGTGCTGGAAAACCGATATAATATTATTCATCAATTATATCCCATTAAAATTTTTGCGATCTGGATATATGTTTCCACAAACTTTGTAAGTCAGAATCATATTAGGGCGAACGATACTAGGCGATAATTTTTAGATTTTTGTGGTAAACGTTTTGAAATAACTACTCTACTTCTAGACGTGAAATTGAACATAAATTAGCTCGCCCTAGTAATTCAGAGTTATGTCTAGAAGAGTCATTAATCATTATTTCTGCAAAAAAATGTAATAATTTTTATTATTTTTATTAGCATATATATGTTTTGAAAATTATTTTCATTCAAAATAGTGGTTCCACCGACAACTAAATTTTATAAAATACGGAATATCACTTGTACAAGAAAAAATTTCCATTACAACTAGCTTCCGCAATCATAATTCATAAAACTTAAGATTTAACATTAAATAAAGTTGCTGTAGATATTTGAGAAAAAGAAACTTTCGTTGGTTTAACATATTTTGGGTTATAGAGAGTAAAACTTCAGAAAGACTAGCATTAAATAGAAGATTTTCTTATGACAGATTTAGTAATTTCAAAAATTCGAGTATGTTAAAATGTGAAAAACAGGAAGAAACTTGAAAAATAAATATTGTATCTGATTAAAATAAATTGATATTGTAAATATTTAAAGATTGCGTCTTATTATAAACGTGCCTAATTTTTTTCAACAAACTAAAATCACGTATTTTGATGATACTAATTTCTTTAATTGCATATAATACTTTTTATAACAAAACTTCGCGAGTCACCACAAAGCCGTGCCTTTAGCTAGTATATATGATTATTGACCTAATCCCACTTGGCATTCCAAAAAGCAACCTCTACATACCATACCACGCCTTTGCGGATGATTTGGCGATTCTTGCTGAAGATAAAGAGACTGCCATCAAACAGCTTGAGACAATCAAAGAATGTGCAGAAAAAGTAGAAATACAAATCTCATTCTCGAAACTTAATTCATATGTTCAAAGACAGAAATAACAAGTTTGAAAACAAAATATGGTAAAATCAACAGGGTCGTATTTTACCATATTTTGTTTCAAGAATTCTCGAAGAATTTATCGAACCGACAGGCCTTGAGAAAGTCTCGCAGCATAATCGCCTCCAAAAAGTAAAAAAGCGTTAGGGTTAGTCCACAATCTCTACAACAAAAAATCCATGTCAAGAAAGACAAAAATTTGGCACAAAACAGTCATAAAACCAACAGTCCTCTATGCAAGTGAAACGTTAACACTTAACAGAAAACATGACCTTAAAGAAATAAAAAAAGTAGAGAAAAAATTCATTAGAAAAATTCTAGAAGAAAGACTCACTAAAGATGGTTACCGACTACAATCAATCAAAACAACAGAAAAGTTTTCAAACACCGTAATTGAAAAGGCGAATGAAATTCTTCGGTCACCCTAAGAGGTTACCAGAAAATCGATTGACAGAAAAGATAATAGATTATTTAACTTCACTTAAAAATCCAACACCTTGGCTGAATGAAATTCAGAAGGATCTTAAAAGTGCAAACATAGGAGCAACAGACTTCTTAGAAAATGACCTTCAGACACAAAGTAGACAAATGGGAAGTTACAACTGAGCTACCAAAAACAAAACAATACAGACCAAAGTAGTAAGAAGAACGCAAACAAGCTTTCTCGGGAAGAATGAAATCCTACTGTAACAACAAGAAGAACTCAAATAAAACTTGATTGGGTCATTTGCTTAACGTCTTCCATTTATTGGGAGAATTCGCTAGTAATAATAATAATAATATATGATTATTACAGACCGGATTATATTAATTTGCATGTTTACATACGCATTTGCATGTTAAGCCCATTTTCACCGGTTATTGCATATTTTCACTATATCTACAATATTTTTTGGTAGTGTACCTAGTTAATAAATAAAATCTTACGTTGTAGCCGGCACAACTAGTAGTCGACGACAACTCGCTGAAGAACTACGATCCATGTTTGGGAATGTAAATAAACTGATGCCATCAACAAATAAAGCATTTATTAATGCAGGTTCTCATAATAAATGCCTATAAAAAAAAAACTGCCAAATGTGCTTTTACCTCCGGAACCAGTGATAACTCGATGGACGACTTGTGTTGAAGCTATACTGTTTTACAATGAACATTTGGATGCCATTAAAGGTGTAGTAAACGACTTTAATAGTGGAGAGGCTATGACAGTTTAGCAGTACAAGGAAGCATTTAAAAATTCTATTATTAAAAACCATATCTGTGATTATCATTCGTTTTGTAAAAAACTTGAAGGTTTACTTTGACCGAATCTATTCAGTTAATGAATAAAATCCATATTGCCAGAGGTATTCCTGTGTAAACTTAAAGTGAAGCTTAAAAATACTTTGAACACTAACCAAGGTTGTGAACGTTTGTGTCAAATTAATAGTTTTATTAATGGGAAGGGGTGAACTTTTTCCAGAAACAATGACTGGTAACAGAGCACAAAATTTCAAATACAGCCCAGTTACATCAGTTAATGTGGAACGGTGCATATCCACTTATAAAAATATTTTGAGAGACCGAAGAACCAGTCTTACTATTAACTATTTGGAACAGTAGCCGACTGTTTACATTTACAAAAGCAGAAAAAAAATTGTTAAATATCGAAGTTATAAATATAATTCAACTACTATTCTACTATTGATTTTGAAATAAAAATTCTTAAAATTACTATTTTTATTTATTTAATGTTGCATATTTTGACACGTTTTGACACTTTTCATGGATATTTTAAGCATTTTTCATGCATGTTTGCGTGCATATATCTAGCTTTTTGTGTTGCATATAATCCGGTCTGTAATGATTATATACGGGTATCAGATAGGGAGCTGCAATTCACCACTCCTCCATCAATAGACAATGGACTGCACTCCAGTGTTCTTCAGAGCAGTTCTATCATCAAGACCTCCAGCAATGACCAGCCTGATAATCAATCTTTGGGCCGCAGCTGCAGTTAATGGTGTTCTCCGTGTGGCTGTGGTCCAGGGAGTATTCTCTGCCCACCTCAACTTCACGAAGGAGTGGATTTTCGACCAGCTTTCACCCGCAGTGACAACTCTCTGGCTGGAGTGTTCCTCCCCACCCTACGCCACCCCTCCAATCGCAATCCCCCGTGGTGCCGTCAAACAGAATTATTATAAATTATTGTAGCGATTTCACAAATTTTCTGTAGTTATGCTATTTGACATATTGACACAAAAATGTACAGTCATACAGAAACACTAAAACAGTTTTGCAGCCCGGTTTCATATTTCTGCCACGATAGCGTAGATATGACCAGTCAGTCAAGATGGCATTGTGTGTGTGTGTGGCTATGTGAAAGATTCGCTCTCCCAACGAACCTACCACAAAACTCTGGCGACTTGGCCATTATGCAAGTCATATTTTCGCAGGCCTATACAAATACCTCAAACGTGTTGCTTTATCTAACTTACAAATAATATCATTTCAGTAAAAGTTATGATATCTATAAAGACTAACTCACCAGGGATTTTTCAAACTCTAAACAAACGATGTATAACGCCGAGAGAAACCATTCGGTTTGTAAGGAAACATAGTCCCTTACATTTTTGTTTGGATTATTTCAGTTTTATTGATTTATGTTTGTGTATTTAAAGGTAAGAATTTTTTTGTGTGTTTAATTTATTTTCTTTTTGTAAAAGTAAAAGATACGTTAGTAGTTACTATGCATGAGCAAAGAGCAGTGTGTTACAAGAACATCTTTGGCGGAGATAGAAGAAGAGAGAATATTCTGTTAAGTTGTAGTGACAAGAAAAAAAAATGTTTAACTGAATATTTATTAATTGAATGGTAAATAAAGAAAGTATATAAATATGAAAAGTAAAAATATGAAGGAAAGAGAATTCTTATATGTGTCGAACGTGACGAGAACGCAGAACTAGGTAATTAGTTCGGTATACAACAAGGTAGGATCATGAACAATTCAATTTAAAATACACAGACAAGAGACGTAGTGAAAAAAGAAGAGTTAAATAAGTTATATAAACAGATTTAATCATATAAAGTTAAAAACAAAAGTTATTGAAGTAATTGGTGATAAGACAGCAAAACGTTTACTGTAAGTTTAAATTAACTGGTGCATTTAAAGTTCAAGTAATAATATCATTTGGTTACGTAAATTGTTACCACAACTCATATAAAGTAAAGAAAGTTTAAAAAATAAGGAAGCTAATTGTAAATTTACGTATTGCATTCTTGTCCAAGACAGATATTTTTTAAAATTTATTCTCTTGTGAAATAATTTGTACAGGTGTCTGTTGATCGTGATCTTTGTTTGTTTGGTTTTTTTATTTATATTTTTTTATTTTTTTTTTTTTTTTTTTTTTTTTTGTTACGGCGTTGACATTTAACTGTGTTGTATGATACATCTCGTTTGGTGAAATTTGCATTATAAATCTGTTTTCCATTTCATGTTCTTATCTGTTGAAATTTGTCAGGGGAGTTAATTATTAGCGTGTGAAGAACTTGGTTGTAAATTAAAACAATAATGGATGAGCAAGTTTTGGCATTAACAGCGGAGCGAGTAGTTGAAGAAACGAAAAGTGAAATGAGTGAAAATACAAGGGATTCTGGGGAAATAAATAGCAGTACGGATTCGGGATGCTAATTTCAAGAACCTATGGGTGAGATTAGTATTAAGGTTTTTCATGAGTCCCCAACAGTTGGCGGAACCGAAAAGAAATTATGCAGAGAAGTTATAAATTCCATCGAAACAATGCTGGTGATGATTTTAAAAAGCCAACAAGAAGTGGAACAAAAATTAATGAAATTGGAACAGAGTCAGCATCAAGCATTACAAGAATGGAGGAAGGAAAAGGATAATATTTATATACAAATAAACACAGAAGTAGACATAGTATATCAGCGGATTTCCAAAAGTGAAGATCAAGTGGTGGATGAGGTACAACGATTGGTAAAGAAAGAGAAGCAAGACCGTGAAGAGTCGTTGACAATAGTATTGCACCAGCAGAGTAGAATAAGTAATGAATTTACTAATGAAATTCAAGGAATCAAACAAGAAATTTCGCAACTTCAAGGAAACGTAAAAGAAATGGAATGCAGAGAAATAAATTTACAGGGAGAAGTAGTAGGCTGTAAGAAGATAGTTGAGCAACAATGGATAGAGTTAAATCAGCGAGTCGATATGGTTCAAAGCAGAGCGGGACATGGCACCACAAATAATGTGGTACAGTCAGTGCAAGTAAAACTACACGAGGTGAATTTCGTGCCAGGAGGAGAAGTTTTTGTGGAGATATATAGTGACGCGCTACCAAAGCAATGGCCGGATGAAGAGAAGGTTAAATCCGTAAAAATGATGATGAAAAACGAAGCGTTGGAATGGGCATGCGGAATAATCGGATGCAGTATTAGTTATGAAGACTTCTTGCAGAAATTTTTAAAGAAGTATTGGTCCGAAGAAAGGCAGTGACGGGTAAAGCAAGAATTTCGGAATAGCAGTCCCTATAAAAGACAGTACGGCAATCTTAGGAAATATTGTGAAAGTTTGTTGAAAAAATTGAATTATTTGTCAGTGCCGATGGAAGAAGATGAGGTCATAGAAATATTGGAACGAATAATGCCCCACCAAGTACAAGAAAGGATACTACGTATGCAATGGGACGGCATACAAGAGTTTTTGGAAGGAGTGGATAAGATCGATAAGTGGGATGCCAGGAACGATAGAGACCAGAACTTATTTGGGCGTACTGAGAGGGGAAATTGGTATACAGAAAAGGCATATTTAGAACAGGCTAACAATAACCTCTTAAATAACAGAGGATACAGGAACACAGGTGGTAAACGGAGTGAAGGGGAAGCAAAACCGGCAGTGGAGTGGAAAATGAGAAGTACACATCCTCAACAAGGGAATGATCGAGGTGATGGAGAGTTCAGAAAGTCCAACAGTAGGAATGGTGGACAGTATCGTGAAGAAGGGGAGAAAGGAAAAGGAGGAGAATATAATAGGAAAATTAAGAACGGCTTGTGAAGAGGTCCGTTCTCAGGCCGGTGTATTAAGAAGAGGACCAAGAACCATAATAAAACCTAAATGCATGTTTATGAAATTAAATGGGGAGGAAATAATCAAGCAGAAAAAAGCAGCTCTAGAAGAAGTGGCGGCACATTTCCACAAGGTAGAGGTGGAGGAGAAACGTCAAAGAGCATTGAGTGAAAGTAAGAATGAACAAATTGAAAAAAAACTACTGAAGATGAAATGAAGGTGATGAACGAGCAGTCAGAAGAAGCGGTAAGAAGTTGGATAAAACAAGTGAGAAGAGCATGTAAGAAAATTTAGGAATTGAAGCAGAAGAAGACGGAACAGAGAAGAACAATGAAAATAGGCAGGAAAGTGGTGAAGGACAAAAAGTAACGAAAGCCAACAGTGGACCATTGAAGTGGTGGGAATGCTTACAGCGGGTAGAAGAGAAAAATGAAATTAGCCATGTTGGGAAGAATATAGTGGAAGAAGTCGAGGAAGAGTGTAGCATGGGAGGAGGAGAAAACTATTGCGGACTTACAAAAAAGAGAACAGTGAGTGAAGACGAGAATGAGATTGGGAAAGAGGTGGAGTGTTTCCTGATAAGGAAGAAAGAACCTGGAAGAGGCAAGGATGAGGAAGTGACGAAAGAGACAGTGAAGATGAAAAAAAGACGAATGCCGTACCGAGAAATGGAAGAGGATTTGTTAGAAGAAGAGGAAAGAAAAAAATATACGACCGACGTGCAAGAAAGACAGAGTTTGAAGTAGGGGAGTTGGTGTTGGTGAGGACTCATGAAAGATCGAGCAGCATTAATGCCGAAATAAAGAAGTTTTTTGATGTATAAGAAGGGCCTTACATGGTGGTAGGGAGACCGCATCAACATGCATATTATCTAAAATATTCCAAGTCAGGAAGACTGTAGGGATTAAGAAACATAAAGGATATGAAATTGTACAGAGAATGAGTGGAGGGATGACCATTGTACAGAATGAATGGAAACATTATAAGGAATATTGTGATGTAAGAAGTAATCGCCAAAAATTTGATTGACTCAAATTTTTGTGAAAATTTGGCCGAGCGGATATGTAAGGAAACATAGTCCCTTATATTTTTGTTTGGATTATTTCAGTTTTATTGTTTTATGTTTGCATATTTAAAGGTAAGAATTTTATTATGTGTTTAATTTATTTTCTTTTTGTAAAAGGAAAAGATACGTTAGGAGTTACTATGCATGAGCAAAGAGCAGTATGTTACAAGAACATGTTTGGTGGAGATAGAAGAAGAGAGAATATTCTGTTAAGTTGTAGTGACAAGAAAAAAAAATGTAAAACTGAATATTTATTAATTGAATGGTAAATAAAGAAATTATATAAATATGAGAAGTAAAAATATGATGAAAAGAGAATTCTTACAAGTTTCACTAAGGGAAGCGAATATACATTGTAAAAAGTAGACTTGGATCAGAACAAGATCTCAAAACGTTTTTTCACTAAACAATCACGAGAATTGGCAGAGTTTTACAAGAATTGTTTTTGTGGGTTTATTGCATTTCTTGAGTCTTCAGAAAAACCTATTTACGAACAACCAGATTTGATAAATGAGTTGAAAGAGTTAATCAAATTGGTCCCTGGTCCTGTCTGGGGTTAAATTCGTGAAAACTTGATAAAGTATTTCTCAAGCTAGTCATCATTTGATGCGGAGCGCTCATTTTCGACTTTCACGTTGGTATTAGTATTCAAGTGACAAAGTTTCACAATAGAAAATCTAAAAATAAATGCTCAGTATTTACTGTGAATCCAATTATAGCCCTGGAAAGTAATGTTCGTTTATTTTATTGTGTACATAAAAAACACAAAAACAAATATATTCTTTGCTTTGCTTCCGCTATGTTACGCTTTTCTACATTGCTTTTTAAATCATCCCATTTTTGTTTATTATTTTTTATAAACATAACACCAATTTTGATAATATATATATATATATATATATATATATATATATATATATATATATATATATTCTCATGGCTTTACTTATTGTTGAGGTCATTAAAGGCGGGTAAGATCACCTACAGTGATTTGGGGAAACCCAAATATGGATGTACGGACGGGGATTCGAACTAGTGTTGTAACGGAAGTCATCTTTGTGGATACGGATGCGGAAGCGGAAAAATAAACTTATAAATTATTTAGATTTTAATAAAAATATACTTAAAATCAAAATAAGTATATTTTTTATGCCAAATTCTACATTTTTCAGAAGTAACGTCTATTTTCGTGTAATTGCGTTTATTTTTTGCCTCATATTTCAACAACAAAAAACATGGGATAATTTCAAAAGTGAATTAAATTATTTACAAAACGATGCACGCGTCCTAAAAAAAGAAACAATCTTTGTCATGTGAACTATGCGGAATTCGCGGCTCGACTAATTCAAGCGTCAAGCACAATGCCACCCCACCATACATCTCCGTGCCCGCCACCCGCCTTTCCACCGCTCTAGCGACCCATTCACAGTACAACTTGTAGGACCTACGTTCATCCGATTTTCGATAAAGAACCTTGATGGGCCGTGAAAAGGGTTAGAGAACTTCATGCAGGACGTGTTGGGTGTTGGGACTCTCAAACAACCAACTGCACAACAAGCTATGGTATTATATCATGATTGGAGGAAAATCATGCGAGTGTGCGATAAGGACACATGGTGTGCCCGAGAAAGTACCAGTGGAATGGACTGCTTGGAACATTTTGTTGGACTCATGTTACTAGCCTGAGTGGGTGAGCGCATCCTATTGTAGTTCTTCACCGATGTCCTGTAAATTGGACCGTGATGAAGGCGCTTTACTTTGCATACAAGTTTAAAATTGTAAATTCGTCGCTTAGGTAATAACACCATTTAGTTCATTGTTATTTTTATTGCAAAATCGTCAGAAAAAAAACCACATTGTTGTTAGCTAAGATACGATGGGCAGGATCTCGTATAAAGAGAAAAGAATAATATATATTGCAATGTAAACAAAACATCCACTTTACATCCGCAATAAATAATAAAGTTCCACACTTGCGTATGCGGATGCGGAGATCTGTTACTCCGAATGTGAGGCCAGAGCCTTAACACTCACCAACCGCGCAACAGCAAGATTATTAGAACCTACAGATCTGAGATCACGCTATTGTTATTATGAGAATTTTAGACAGTATTCATTAACAAATATGGACATGTTATTTTGTTCTTCAGTAAGTTAGACGGTTCATTGAATGATTATTTGACTGAGGTTTCTTTCACCACGCAACTGATAAAAAAAGACACCTATATACCCTTCTTTTTCTATAATTTAATACATCGTTGATCCCTGTAATACTGGACCGCCTGCTTTATGTTACACTACCGCAGTGTGAGGGTATTCTTCACATAACAGGAACTGATAGATCAGAGTGTGTGACGAAATCGTGACAAATATTTCCATAAATACGATTGAATCAAGTAAACGAGACTAATATAATATTTGTGATCCTCAATTCTGACTAAAGTCTTTGAAAGTAAAAATGTTTCGTTAGGGATAAATAGTTTGGAGACATGTGTATAGATTTATCGTGATATTTGGACAAGAAGTTGTCGTGTGTTACCTCTCTTACGTGACTGGAGTAGCACTCTGCTGACTTCGTGAATCCATTAAATTTTCATCTGGCTTTGAAATTGGAGGAACACGAGTGATTGCTGACCTAAAATATCCTCGTTCCTCTCTCGCATGTCTGTGGTTCCCTGAGTCCCAGCAGTATATTTGTGGTCTATGAAAATGCTATTCAGCTGATTTCAGAAGGATGATCTGATAAATGAAAGATGATCCCAATTAATAAAGGTTACTAAATTCCTACTACTTTAGCTAAGCTTAAGTTAACATATCAATATTTGAAATTGTAATACATTAATTAATTAATCCTGGAACATTTTAAATTCTTTTGGTTTCCTTTGGAAACGAAAACGTGAAGAAATTTACAATTATGACCACTAAAATTACATAATTTTTAAAACAGTGCCTTTACTAACGTCTGTATAGGATGTATTTTATCAAATATTTCCTTACTTTTCCATGTGAGTGAATAAAAATAGGATTAATTTAAACACTTGTTCACTAAATGTTGAAATCAACGTATTTTCTTAAACATCAGGGCGCATTTCATTTTATTTATTTGACCTTAGGCCTTGAATAGACCAGACAGTCAGCTCGGTAGAGTTACAAGTTAATAATAGCAGCTTTTTTAAAAAAAGATTTAATGAAACTTGCTTGCAGTTGGTGAAAATTAGAGCAGTTGAAGAACATAAGATTTATATCCTGTAGTGTCTGTCCATTACATGTGTGTTTACCACCTGACTGCGATGAAGGTGACTACGGAAGGCGCCGTGGTTGAATCTGATGTGGTGTATCGTCGTTGAGAGTACCATCTTGAATAGCAAGGTCGTCGTGGAGGATACTGTTGCCCTCTCGTTCCAGCTTCTGGTCCATTGGTGGTATGCATAGTTGACCATTGTTGCCTTGGTTCTGGGTGGGGTTAAGCTTCGACGTGCTCGTTACGTCTAATTCCAGAGTGTGCAGGTATCTAAATGAAATTAACGGCGGAACACTATTGAATTAAACTAATGTGGTATGTATTGGGTCGCTAAAGGATAACGGATGTAACTAAGGAGCGCCGGAAAAATCTAATGCGTAAATAAGAGCCTGGTTGATGGTGATGGTTTCAGCCTAGTAGATTTGAAGCTGGAACCTTTGAGCGTCTCGTGTCTCGGGGCAGTAGAAGACACAGCCCACTCCCGTCAAAGGCATCGGTGTATATTGAACTGTACATGGCCATCGGACAGAAAAATATTCCTGGCAAAGGTATTGGACTGGTTGGCCGGATCGGGGATACACTGGTATACAGACTACTGCCAAAGGAGTCGCACATTGTTGCTAATGTATGTCATATATAGCGCCGTCTCCTGTTGCTGGAGTGGTGATAGGTACTCATGGCTTTCACCAGCGGATACTTGTGGTCGAATAAACGCTGTCCTCTCTCTTCCACTAGCTGTTGGAAGTTTGTGAGATGCCAGAGAATTGGTGAATTTTCGGTATGTGCACATGTCAATAAAAATTTATTTGAGAGGAGAGAACACTAAAGAGCATTTGTGCTTCTTCCAAAAGAAGCGTATTCTTAGATGTGCATTTCATAACTTCTAGGCAAGTACGATTACTCTGATATTAAATACGAACCAGTTTATTTAGGAGTCTTTTACTGCCACTGAAGTAGAATGAACTTCCATAGTCCAGTTTTATTCTTAGCACGGTGCGATAAAGATTCAACAATGTAGATGGATGAGCTACCCACCAGACTGGAGTCAGTGTGCTTACGATATTAAGTCCTTGTTCCAGTTTTTGGATAAGTTGTTGCTTGTGAGCTGACCAGGCGAGAAAAGAATTATATAGCAGACCAAGGAATTTGAATTGAGATTTAACTAGCACGTTGAGGAGACCTAAAATGAAGTTGTAGACAGGGAGGTGCATTCTTCTTCTTGTAAATATCACTGCTGAGGGTTTACTTATATCAGGGTGTAACTAGTAAATATTATTAAAAAATAAATACTTCCGTTAGTGGAGGCTACAGTCTAATAGAAGTAAGAGGGAAGTGATATGGTTCCACCTACTTAACAGATCAGCAATTTGGGTGTTCGACTTCAAATTCGATCGAAAGCGGATCAATCACAACGCTCACCAAAATACCTATCTTCGGCTTGGATAGAACACCTGTCAATTAAGATCACTGCTGAACTAAGAAGTAGAAAAAAGATCCTACACAAATTGTTTAAAATGACACATTGCAGGCTTAGTATACATAGAGCAGCTGAGTACTATGCTTTAGTGTGGCTAAAACCCAAACACCAAAAGACTGAGACGCAAGACCATGTACATCATTAGTGGGATAATACGATCAAATCAAGTATAGAGGCCGCATGTCCTGAGCAATACGCCTCCACCACATATAAGACGATAGATTGCCCTTCTTCAAGAATACCAGAAGATCTTGGACAACCCATATCTGCTCCTGCTGAAAGATGTAGCGTTTTATAGAGCGCCAAAGACTGAGATCCAAACATATAACAAAGTACATTGCAAAAGAGTTGATGTGTATCCTCAGTGTATGAAAACAGCAATGGCTTAGTGACTGCCTAATGTAATGCCGTGATCTCCCTTCAATTGTAAGAAACCACGCGAATTAATTCAAACTCGAGCGGTTTGGTCGACGATTAACCGAACACGCCTAGTCCATGGCACTTGTTCTAATGCGTGGAGGACTCCATCGCTATGTTACGATACCGTGACATAAAGGCAAACCGTTCGACACTCAGTAAGTGTCCTAAACATGAAATTAAATAATATATTTTTTATGAGAACTGTAAGCTAAGCTTGGTACTCAACCCGGATGGAGGGAGTTATACTTAAGCTGCTATCGGAGGTAGGACGGCCTCTTTACCTAACGTAAACCAGTAATACTACCGGGTAAAGGGGACCTAAAGTTTTACGTGCAACCCGAACCACTGAAGCTTACTGGCGTACTTGACATCACACAACAAACTGTACCAGAGGTGAAAGTCGGGTTAAGGTCCAATGAAAATCCCCGCCCAGTCAGGGATTCGAATCCATGACCGTTAGATTCAAGTCAATAGCCTTTTCCACTGAGCTACAAGGCCAATCTTTTTCATAAGAACTATATAAGGAAAACTCTAAATTCCTTTGATTTTTTTTTACTTCTACCATTATATGATTGTAAAACTTGCCATACATGAAATGAATAAGACAGCATATAATCTTGTGCTTAAGACATTTTACCAATATTCGAATTCTGTGCAAAAATCTCACCGAGCGTTATGGGTGAGCGGTAACGCTCTAGCCTCGCATTCGATTTCCCGTCCGGGCATCGTGATTTGGGTTTTCCAAGGTTTCACCAAATCACTCTAGGCGTTTGCCAGTATGCGTCCTTCAAAAGGTCATGGCCAAATTCCTTCCCGTTCCTTGTTCCCATTTTCATCATCCTCTAATGACCTTGACGTCGAAAGGGCGTAAAGTCATAATAAAATAAACTCATCCTAGAATTCGAGAAGCTTCCTTTAAACGGTAATTCAAAACTTATGTGAAAACGGTGAATTTAGATCTATGATGGACTGATCATGTGGTTTAATCCTGGGGCTCGCGATCTTTCTTGAATATCGCACTGACAGCCAATAGCCGCAGAAGCATACTTGTTCCGGTATCACACTTTTTAACATCATCCTCTGCTTATTCGTTCACGGAAACATGGTGATATCTCTCTTCCAGCACCATCAAAAGACGCCTCTTCCGTTTTCACCCTAGTCCTTTCTTTTTTGTGTTAAGAATTTTTAAATAATCGTGTTAATAGTGAGTTAGTATAATGCTGAAAACAATTCTCAAAACTTTAAAATATGAGCTCTGAACGGATCTTTGTGTAAAGAGTACGAAGTTTTTACCTCAGTCATTAAGATCTGATTTTACCTTCATGTGATCTTGAAGAAAACGCAAAACGGCATGACAGGTGGAGGTATGGAAGAAATAGTTGTAGTGAATTTCAGAGTTCATCACTTGCTAGGTACTGTAAACTAGCAGTCAGTCTCTCGTGAGTTGTGATGGCTTATCTCGTATTCGAGCAACGTACTGGGTGTCATCTCATACACCCCTCAGGCTCGAGTGAAAGTTGTTGAACCAAATTTAAATGCGTCAATTGTTTCCTATCTGAAAGCCATCGTTTCTGCCATTTGGTTTTCGGTTTCATTTTCTTGATGTAAATGCAGACTAGAGATGTAACGGACCTCAGTATCCGCTTCCGGAAGTTCGGAACTTTCGCGTGAAATTCTACCTCCGCATTCGCTTCGGCAACTTTTAATGCGGATCTATAGCGGAGGTTTTATTTACATTGTAATAGAGTCTATATTATTCTTTTCTCTTTATGCAAGATTTGGCCCATCGTCGCTTAACTAACAACAACTTGGTTGTGTTATTATCTAAGCGACGAATTTACAAGTTTGAATTTGCATGTGAAGTAAAAAGGTCAACTTACAGGACATCCTTGTAGAACTTCTGTAGGATGCGCTCACCCATTCACGCTACTAGAAGGGGTTCAACAAAATGTTCCAAGCAGTCCTTCCCACTCGTACTTTCTCGCGGCACACCAGCATCCTTATCGCACTTTCGTTGGAGGTTTCCTCCAATCATGGTCCATCGCCATAGCTTGTTGGATGCCACAGACCCATATTGGTTGTCCGGGAGTCCATCAACATCCAAAAGTTCTACATGAAGTCCTGTAACCCCTTTCACGGCCCATCAAGAGTCCTTTATCAGAAATTTGGATCATCGTAGGTCCCACAAGTTGTACTGTGAATGGGCCACTATAGCTGTGGAAAGGCAAGTGGCGGGCGTAGATGTGGCCTTGTGCTTGACTCTTGAATTAGTTGAGCTGCGAACTCCGCAAAGATCATATGACAAAGATTACTTTTTTTTGTCGCCTGCGTAGTTATATAAATAATTTAATTCACTTGTGAAACTATCCCACTTTTTTGTTTCTGAAAGATGAGGCAAAAAATAAATCTATATGGCAGTATTTGTATAATTTGGGATTGAAAATGTACTTATTTTGATTTTAAGTTTATTTTTATAAAATATTAGAAACTAAATAATTATATATTTATTTTTCTACATCCACATCCGCTTCCGAAAAACATACGTGAATGTAATCACTGAACATCCGCATCCTCAAAGATGACTTCCGTTACAACCCTAATGCAGACAGCTGCGTCGGCTAAATTTATGAATTCCTCATCGTTCAAAGTCTACATTAAAGTGAAACGATGATAAATATTTTAATGTTAATAGATGTATGTATTCACAGTTAATTCACTTAACGATGATGAATAATTACTTAAATGTAAATAGACGCAGTCAGTTCAATTGTTTTTGGCTTTTGGCTTTATGCTTCATCAACGTCGATGTCATTAGAGGCGGAAGACACTGGAGGCGAGGAACGCGACAGAATTTTGAAGGAAGCATCCCCGCATTCGCCTTGAGTGATTTCGGTAAACCATGGAAAACCCAAATCTCAATGCCCAGACGGGGATTCGAACCGGCGTCCTGCCTAATGCGAGGCCAGAGCGTTAACCGCTCACCTACAACGCTTTGTGAATATGGTCCAGTCCTGTATGGAAACCTGTAGAGGTTTAGCACAGTCCACGGTCCGTTGTTTCTAGACACATTGGTGAACATAAAAAAAAGTCCAAAAGAAGAGTCTAAATATCAAACATCTTCTTGCGGTTCGGAGTCGTACGGCCGGAGAGAGATGTTAAATACACCGACCCAAGTATTTAAAATGATAAATACGTCGTAAGAAATTTATATCTGTTTGTAGATAGCGATGATTAACAAATTTTCGTAAAGTTTAATGTTTCACAATTTGCTGCTCTCATCGCCATCTAAAATTCAAGGCGGGATTTTAAAATTAAGTTTTGTTTTCTTTGTAACTTGATCAACATCCAATTCTGGTGACATCATACTTGATATGAATATTGACACAGTTCTTTTCAATGTTTTGTATTTCTCAAAATAGCCTCCAGTCATCATGCAGGTCTGAGTATTGTAAATAGAAGAAGAAACGAAAAATAAATTAATTAATTGACTATTACAGCGCGTTCAGTTGACAGGGCGGCTGAAGGTCATTCTTCTGTATCGCCACTCCGCTACACTTACCCCTACATGCGAAGGGAAATAATGTCCGCTGACAAATTTACCAGTCGTGTGTATGGACACGATGGTCTACTCAGAGAGTAGGTAAAAGGCAGGGGGGGGGGGGAGCCGCTAGTTCGGAGTGAACAGCGTATAAGTGATTACTGAATACAGAGGTGGTTGAAATAAATACTACATGAAGTATTAGAGGTTATTCAAACATAACAAAAATCTCGCATGCGCTGAGTCATTGAATTCGGTCTATAAATATCCAGGCATTGGAACATTACGGAAACACAAAACCTTAGCTTCTATGAAGCTTAAATTGGGCAAATTAACTGCAATGGATTAATTGCTTGGGAAAATAAATTAAAAGTGACATAATTGATACACATATTAAGAAGCCCCTAAACAGTAGCAATAATCTTGAGAATAATTTTTAAATAGTTTCATTATATGTTTTCAAGTCACCCTCGTAAAATAATGTGCGGATACTGTGAATAATGTTTTATTTTGTGAAATCTTTAAATAAATGTTGGTGGAATTGAGTTACACAATCATTACGTATTACAAATAAATCAGATACCCACCCTATCTTTCCACATAGCACTGCAGACAGAATCATTTGTTATAAGTCGTGAGCCTCAATGAATGCTAGGGAACTTATTACCAAATAATTTAAATCCTTAAAGCAAAAAAATTGTAATAACATACAGTATTAGAAGAAAAAGGTAAAATGACACCGAAAGTTAGGAGGTATGATAGATCTATGAACGGAAGTTAAATTAGAGGAAAAGATTCATAATTTATTCTCACAATGTTTATAGATATGCTTCAAATTTTCCTTGTATTAGTCTTTATATGAGTAGCATGTGAATAAAATTGATGCACTTAGCAAAATTCTTCCGAGATCGGTTCATTTGCGTAAAAGCCCGTAGCTTAAATTGGAATGAATGTCTTTGTACACGCAACTCAAATCACTATTCAAACGATTTTCATACATAACACTAAGATATTCATATCACAAGGTAAAATTAAATAGTTATCACATAATGGTAAACCACACATTAAATGAATTTCCATAAAATAAAAAATACAGTAAAAGCCTGAAACTCTAACTACCAGTACAACATTGTTAATGCAGGCAATGGCACTAAACGACTTTTATGATAATGCAAGTTTAGCGACACAGCCTTATTGCAACATTGGAACACTTTCCTTCGATGTGTAATACCTAAAACAGGTTTATATTGAAAATGTCACCTTAATAAGCTGATGCCTTAGTGATACACAACACAAACGCCTGTTATTTTTAATATACCCAAAATATTATTTTTAAGACATTTTGAATAACTCAATAGGCTTATCCCTGCGTAATGCGAAGCCCACCGATTTGTTTTCTTTTGCGTTTCTAGTGGCGAAGCTTCAACCACGTGTTTCTGACATATTCTTGATCTTGTGATCTCAGCTTTAAGGCTAATTATATCAGTTACACGGTTGTCTGTTGCGTAGTTCAAGACTTAATCCTTCAGTGAATTTCTAATTTAGTCTGGAAAGTACTGTATCGGGAGTAAATATAATTGGTTTAATTTCACCTGTACTAACGAATAATCGTTTGCGTTTAGCTTCTATGACAAGAGTGACGGAGAATTAATCATACAGGGCACATTTCCTTTAGAGGATTACAACCACAAAAGATTGCTTGAAAGCCGTATAAGTAGATCGCTATCAGAATTACCATCCCGTATAAAAGTCGCAGTTACTCCATTTTACAACAAATTCTCGTTGCAGTAACTAAAAAATTCCCAGAGTGTTTCGAAAGGAAATGAAACGTTTAGCCACTCTGTAGCAATTTTGAACTGTGGGGTGTCGCATAGTCCTGCTAGAATTGCCCAAGTCCGTCGGAATGCACAATATACATGACTTGATGCAGGTGATCAGCCAGGATGCGTATGTACGTGTTACCTGTCAGAGACGTATCAGGGGTCCCATATCACTCCAGCTGCACACACACCACACCATTACAGAGCCTCTACCAGCTTGAACAGTCTCCTGCTAACATACAGCGTCAATCAATTCATGAGGTTGTCTAAATACCCGTACACGTTCATCCGCTCGATACAATTGGAAACGAGACTCGTCAGACCAGGCAACATGTTTCCAATCATCAACAGTCCAATGTCGGCATTGACGGGCCCAGGCCAAGCGTAAAGCTTTATGTCGTGCACTCAGCAAGGGTACACAAGTGGGCCTTCGTTTCCGAAAGCCCATATCGACGATGTTTCGTTGAATGGTTCGCACGCTGACACTTGTTGATGGCCCAGCATTGAAATCCTCTGCAATTTGCGGAAGGGTTGCACTTCTGTCACGTTGAAGGATTCTCTTCAGTCGTCGTTGGTCCCGTTCATGCAGGATCTTTTTCCGGCCGCAGCGTTGTCGGAGATTTGATGTTCTACCGGATTCCCGATATTCACGGTGTACTCGTGATATGGTCGTATGGGAATATCCCCACCTCGTCGGTACCTCTGAGATGCTTTGTCCCATCACTCCTGCGCCGACAATAACACCACGTTCAAACTCACTTAAATCGCGATAACCTACCATTGTAGCAGCAGTAATCGACTTAACGCCTGCGCCACACACCTGTTGTCTTATATAGGCGTTGCCGACCACAGCGCCACACTGAGTGTTTACATATCTCTGTGTTTGTATACGCATGCCTATACCAGTTCTTTTGGCTCTTCAGTGTAAGACAAAAACTGGTCCTATTAAAGAACTTCGTCAAATAAAAATACTCCGCTGTTGTCACTTACCTCGATCTGAATCGTATCTTGAGCACAGCTCGTCATGTCACTACACTAAAAAGCGCTAGAGAGCAAGATGGCTGAAAGTAAGAAAGCATACGTTCTTCTCGAATTTCATTCGACTCGGTCTGTGTTAACTGTTCAGTGACACTTTAGAACAAAGTTCTGCCAGGATCCCACGCATGCCAACACCATTCGGCGTTAGTATCAACAGTTTAAAGCCACGGGATGCCTTTGAAAAGTTAAAACAACGGGTCGCCCTCCTGTGTCTGAAGAAACCGTTGAACGTGTGCTCGCCAGTTACGTACGTAGCCCACAGAACTCTACTCCTCGAGCGAGCAGGGAATTAGGTATTCCAAAGAAGACCATTCGGATAGTCCTACGGAAGCGACTGTGTATGAAGCCTTACAGGTTACAGTTGCTACAAGCACTGTCGCACAACGATGAAGTGCGTCGTTTTCAATTCTGTGCCCAGTGTCTAGAACAAGACGAAAAATTCGCAGAAAAACTTGTGTTTAGTGATGACTTTTCATGTGAGTGGAAAAGTGAACAGGCACAATGTGCCCATTTGAGGGACCGAAAACCCCCATGCTTATGTGCAGCACGTTCGTGACTCTCCCAAAGTGAACGTGTTTTCCGCGATCTCACGAAAGAAACATTATTGTCCTTTTTTCTTTAATGAGGTGACGATCACAGGGAAAATGTATCTGCAAATGTTGCAGAATTGGCTCATGCCACTTCTGGAAGCTGACAGTGAAGATATAATTTTCCATCAGGATGGTGCTCCACCCCATTTTTATCTAGTTGTCCGTAATTTCCTAGACACGAGGATTCCAATCAGATGGATTGGTCGTGTTGGGGATGCTGATCGTCAGCTGATGTCATGGCCTCTTCGTTCCCCTGACCTACCCCCCTGCGACTTCTTTGTTTGGGGTTTCGTAAAAAACAGTGTTCGTGCCACTAGTACCAGTTGATCTGCCAGACATGCGGATTCGCATCACCAATGCATTTGCTCTCATTGTCAGAGACATGCTGTATCGGGTATGGGAAGAACTCGATTATTGACTTCATGTGTGCAGAGTCACTAAAGGTGCACATATTGAGCATCTGTAGACACTCAAAAAAATTTCACAGTTTGTTTATATGTCTGTGTAATCTTGTATGTTTATGTCGAATAATAAATGTGTAATAATTTTCTGAAATCTCTGCAATCATTTTGACTAACCATGTACAAAAAATTGAAGAACCCCACATAGAACACCAGCTATATCTGCGCTTCCTGAAGGAAATCTCTGCGTTAGCTGAACATGTGGAAACTTTCCACTGAATAAATTCGACAGAGCTGAAGTTTTCGCACGGACTTCGTATTTCTGGGATTCGATAGTTAGAGTCGCTGGATATAAGGCTTAGCAGCAACAACATGAACAGAGATGGGAGTCTCTTTCTGAATGAAACGTGGAAGCCCACCATCCTCGTATGAACCTATACGACAATGCTATCCTAGGGGAGACAAGCTTTCGTAGAGAGCCTCATATGCATCCTCCATCAGCAATTATGTGAGTGAAGCAACAACAATTGGTTTCTCGAATGAGAAATCAGCACAGAGCGATGTAACTGGGAAGCAGCGTATACGGGCAAAGAGCTAATTCACGATGATTGAGCACCTCGAAGTTTCTGAATCTCGCAGTATTGGCCATAATAAGCGACGCTACAATTGGCCGATTCGACGCAGTGACTAGCTACGCAGACTACTGTGCTATACGTGAAAGGAAAATAATAACGACATATCTAGTGGAATTCAGCTCATCTCTGAAAGCAGCTTGGAAGCCGGTAGCTATGGTGGTCCCATCCAAGCCAGCATTCAAACCAACACAACATAAAGACCTCAGCTCCATCTAGCGAGCAGAACACTACGACTAAATACACTGATCAGCCAGAACATTATGACCAACTAACTAATTTGTCACTGCTAACAGCGGTGACGCGCATGGAAGCAATGACGCCTTGGTAGGTCGCTCGAGGGAGTTGGCACCACATTTGCACACGCAAGTCACCTAATTACAATAAAATTCTTGGGAGGAGGGCAATGAGCTCTGACGCCACGTTCAATCACATCCCAGATGTGTTCGATCGAGTTCAGATCTGGCGAGTTGGGTTGGTGGGGGGAGGGGGGGGGAAGCACATCAATTGCAACTCGCCACTGTGTTCCTCGAACCACTCCATCAAACTTCTGGCCTTGTGACATGGCGCATTATCTTGATGAAAAATGCCACTGCTCTTGGGAAACATGGTCGTCTTCAAGGAGTGAACGTGGACTCCTACCTGTGTACGATGCTTATTGGCCGTCATGGTGCCTTGCACGAGCTCCACTGGACCAATGGATACCCACTTGAATGTTCCCCAGAGTATAATTGAGCCACCACCTGCTTGCATCCGTCCCATGCAGTGAGTTCCGAGTTGGCATTCGCTGAGTGAGGATGTGCGATGAGGAAAGTGCTCGCCGCGCTGTCGCGCCAGGCGGGCCGAGTGCCCCACCGCACTCGGCTTTGCCGGCGGCAGTAGCGGCCACGTTGACGACCCGGCTAACGGAAACGGACTTGGCAACGGATATGAATAGGACGGCTACGCAAGATGGTACGACAACCTGGCAACCGAACTCGGATTCGAATATGGATACTACTGGGACCATCCACACAACGCAATCGACAACCGGGCCTGCCCACGGACTTGACTCCCGCGCAACTAAGCGATGCACCTCACCGCTCCTCGGTGGTAAAGCGAAGATGTCGAGGAGTGAGAAGAGAGCCAGCCATAGTAAACTCAGCATCCCTGTGTCGCAGCTCGCCACGACCAGCAAAGACAAGAAGGCGGGAAAGAAGAAAGTCATCGGTGCCTTCAGTTTCCCGGAACCATCCGCCACTTTCCCGTTTCGCGGTAAATCCACGAACAAGAACAGAAAAACAAGTTCAGCTGGGGACCAAACAGACGGTGCAGGGTTCACGGAGGCGCGTCGCACCTGTAAACCTCCGCCTACTCTAGACCCTGGCAGAATTGAACTCAGCAACCCATATGACGTGCTGATCCAGGAAGAACCAGAGCAGCATCATCAACAACAACAGCAGCAGCAACAAACACAGCCACAGCAGAAGCTCCAGCAGCAACAACAGCAGCTACGGCAGCAACACCAGCAGCCACAGCAGCAACAACAGCAGCCACAGCAGCAACAGCAGCAACAACAGAAGCCGCAGCAGCAACAACAGCAGCCGCATCAGCAGCCGCAGCAACAACAACAGCAGCAGCAGAGCTCCAAACAGCAGATCCCGCCCATCGTGGTACAGTACCCCAACACATACAAGGAACTGTACCAGATGGTGAAAGGAACACTGAACGGGCGGCCTTTCCAAGCCAAGTCCGCCGGTGGAGATAAAGTCAAACTGACATTATCCAACACTGAAGATTACCTGGACGTCACCGCAGTGCTGCAGCGGAGGAAAATACCTTATTATACATTCCCGTCCGCGGCGGAAAAGTTACTGAAGATCGTCGTCCGTGGCATGCCCTCGAACATGCCACCGGAAGATATCAAGGAAGAATTAGAGGAGCTGGGACTCGACATAAGAACAGTAACACAACTAAAGAGACCTGGCGGCTCTGAAGTAATGCCTCTTTTCCTTGTGGTGCTTCCAGATCGGCCTCAAAACAGGAAAGTGTTTGAACTGGAAGTACTGATGTCCCTACGGATTAAAGTAGAAAAATTGAGGTCCTCCAATGGCCCAGTTCAATGTTATAATTGTCAGGCCCTGGGGCATGTTGCGAGACATTGCAACATGCCCCCAGTGTGCGTCAAGTGCGCAGGGGCGCACCTGTCCAACGCTTGCACCATGAGGAAGGGTGAAAACGCCCCGACATGCGCTAACTGCAAAGGCAGCCATGTCGCGAGCTATAAGGGGTGTCCAGCGTTCAAACGCGCCCGAGATAGACAACGGGGTGTCACCTCTACCCAGACAAACAAGGAGCTGAAGAAGACGAACGCAGAGAAGAAGGCGGAAGAAACACCTGCCCAGGAATCATCAGCTACCAACCAACACAGGCGCCAACGAGAAGATAAGAATAACGCCCAGAACCCACCTCAGAAGAATGGCAAAGGCCAGCAAAAAGGAAGCAAGAAGAGTGAGGCACAAATGCCAATCGACCACTCGGAAATCACCTCCTTTGCTGAAGCCGTCACTGGTCAAAGTCAACCCAAGGGAAACAAAAAACCTGCAGCCAACAAGAGCAGCCATCCCAAACCTGGCCAACAATGCCAAAATTGTAACCACAACAGAAATTCTTCTGATTCTGCGAATGGAGGGACGATGGACCAAATGCTAACAATAGTAGGCAACCTTTTCAACATGGTGACAACGCTTCTCACTAAATTCGACCAACTAGCCGCGGACATAGCAACCGCAGTTAAGACGGCCCTAACAACCGACAACCCTGGCAACCTTTCTCCCCACAATGGCTAGAACGCATATACAAGGACTAACCATGTGCATTTGGAATGCTGACGGCATCCACTCACAAATTGGTGAGTTCAGACAATTTCTACGAGACGAGGATATAGACATATGCCTCGTGTCTGAGACACATCTCAAACATGGCCTCAGAGCCACAGTTGCCAACTACTGCTGCTACCGGCAAGATCGACCAACAGCCGGAGGCGGTGTTGCAATTTACATCAAACACGGCATCCCTCATCATGAGCTGCTTTCGCCCCAGACAGAGCAGCTGGAAACAAAGGCTATCGAGGTGCAAACCAGTAGCGGGCCAGTCACGGTGGTCTCTGCCTACAGACCACCGAGCAGAAGACTAATCGAAGATGACTTCACCCAAATATTAAACTTTCGAGGCAAACTCCTCATCGGGGGAGACTTAAATTCTAAACACACTGACTGGAACTCCAGAGTGACCAACACTGCAGGGCAGCAACTACACAGAATTGCACGTCGGCACAACCTACTAGTCTGGGGACCAGAGCAGCCTACACATCATCCTTGGAATGGTGGTAGACCGGACGTCCTGGACATCGTTATGACACGAGGAATCACTGGTTACGTCTCCACCACCACGATGAACAGGCTATCCTCAGACCACTCGCCGGTCATAATTGAAATCGACCTCGGCCCCTGGAGACCAGCCACTATAAATCATCCCAATTACAAATCAACCAACTGGGACAGCTTCCGAGCAGATGTAGCGGAATCCATGATAAGACTGCGACCTATTGACGCCATGAACCTTGAGTCAGCCATCAAACAGGTCACAAAAACCATCTTAGACACTGCAAACAGAGCCACGCCTCCAGCGGTCGACAGAAGTAAATCGCGCCAACTACCTCCACACCTATTGGCGCAGATCCGACACAAAAACAGAGTTGCCAGAGAATGGCACCTAACCAGACGTCCCGACACCAGACGCCTACTCAATCGGCTGCAGCGAGAGCTGAAGGCGGCGATCCAAGATCACCGCAACAGAGAATGGTCCGCACGCTTAGCCACCCTCCAAATTAGTGACGGTACCTTATGGAAAGAAACAAGGCGTTTCACCAAGAGGAAAACAAAAATACCACCGCTGCACGGTGAAAGGGGCATAGTGTTTAGCGACCAGGACAAAGCAAATGCACTGGCAGATCATTTTGAGCGGCAATTCAGATCCGCTCAGGACTATGATGAGGATGAAATTGCGGACATCCGTCGTCGACTGACCAGATTCCTCTCAGTTGATGATGAAGACTACACCATAGACGAAATAACACCTAAAGAAGTTCGCAGCATTATAAATCGGCTTCATCCTAGGAAGGCTCCTGGGATCGACAATATTAGTAACCAACTATTGAAAAATCTTCCCCAACAAGTCGTCGACCACATCACTGATATATTCAACATTATCATAAGCAGCCAGCTCTTCCCTCGCTGTTGGAAACGGGCCACGGTGGTTGCAGTACCAAAGCCGGGGAAAAACACCCTCTTCCCCCAAAATTATCGACCAATCTGTTTGCTTTCGTCAATTAGTAAGGTACTAGAACGACTTGTACTCAAGAGACTGGAGGCCCACATTAACAGGGAGCATATAATCCCTGATTATCAATTTGGATTCCAAAGGGGTCACTCTGCAACACAGCAAATCATGAGAATCGTCGAGCGTGCGACCGCGGCCTATAACCACAGAGGTTATTGCCCGCTAGTTCTTCTGGACGTGGCCCGTGCGTTCGATTCAGTTTGGCACAGTGGGCTGTTATTCAAGCTTTACACACAGGGCATCCCCGGCCCTCTGGTAAAGCTCATCAAAAGCTACATTTCTGGGAGATCCTTCCAAGTACGAGTCGGCAGCGGCATCTCATCTCGTAGACCCATCAACGCCGGTGTACCACAGGGGTCGGTACTCGGCCCAGTGTTATACAACCTATACACTGCCGACATACCAGCCCCTGCCACAGTTCGCACAGCCCTCTACGCCGACGACACGGCATTCTTCACCGCACACAGGTGCAAGGTCGCAGCAATTAGGAGGCTCCAGGAGGTCCTTCAACAAACAGAAGCTTGGGCCAGGAGATGGAGGATCTTGCTTAACACCGCCAAGACGCAGGCAATATTATTCACGAGACGCCTGGGGAAGCGTGATCGGGAGAGAAACCATACACCAAACCTGCACCTCAACGGGGAAGATATCGTATGGTCACCTACAGTTAAATACCTCGGCGTAGTCCTTGACTCTCGCCTGACGTGGCAAAGACACACGCAAGAGGTAAGAAGGAAAGTGGCAATTAGGCTTCAAGAACTCTACCCCCTGCTGAACAGGGACAGTGCCTTGTCAGCCAGCACCGGCGTCAACATCTATTGCAGTCTCGTACGCCCAATCCTTGAGTATGCATGCCCAGTGTGGGGGTATGCTTCCAAGACTAGCATCAAACGGCTGCAAATAATGCAAAACCGCGCACTTCGGCGTGCACTACATGTGCCATGCCGGTTCCCTACAGCCCCCTTGCATGAAGCCGCAGGGATACCATTACTCTCGGAGCGAATCCTCAAAGTAACAAGAACATTCTACAGAGCCGCCAGAAAATCACTGAATCCCATCATAGCCAATTTGGGACAGTACTCGACCACGTTTGACAAGCACAAAAGGCCCCTGTCAATAGTGACAGACAATTAAAATATCTCAGAGCGAAAATAAAGACACACCAACAGTAATGATACGCATCTTGTAACATTGAAGGAAATGTCAAAAGACAAAAACTTCACCAAAACTGCAAAATAAAGTAATTTTGCAGAAAATGCTCGGGTGTGTGTGTGTGCATCCGTCCCACAGTGCGGATGTCAAGAAGCTGTTCTCCTGGAAAGCAAAGGATTTGCAACCTCCCAACTGATTAAGAGAAAATTGGGGTTTATTAGACCATACAACGCTCTACCACTGTGCCAACGTCCAGTGGCGATGGTCACGTGTCCATTTCAATCGTAGTTGCCGATGTCGTGGTGTTAACATTGGCACATACATAGTTCATCGGCCCATCGTTAGGAGTGTTTGGTGCAATGTGTGTTCACACTTGTACTCTACCCAGCATGATGTTAGTTTCGCCACAGTTCAACACCTGCCCTGTTTTACTAGTATGCCCAGCCTACAACGTCCGACATCTGCAACGAGGGGTGGCTGCAAAACCCCTCGACTTTTGGCGTGGTTTCACCTTGGTTTCACCACTTGTTGAAGACACTCACCACAGCACTCATCGAACAACCTACAAGTCGAGCAATTTCCGAAATTCTCGTGTCGAGCCTGTGGACCACCAATATCTGCCCTCGGCCAAACTCAGATAGATTGTGCGTCTTCCCCATTCTAAACACGGATAGAACGCTCACTAATACTACATGCACCGTGCGTGTGTCTGACTAGCATTCATTTTCGTCAGGTGACGCTGCTATCACCTGGAAAGGTTTATATCGATAGTAGGTAGGTAGTCATGATGTTCTGACTGATGAGTGTATATGGCCAAGTCATCCAAATCTGCGAACTCTAAGGAGCGCAGCACAAAGTGCATAATAATTCACATCGACCACCTGCTGACACCTAAATAAGCAACCTGTCATCACTGTGTAAGGCAAAAGCCATCATACTCCGCCAAGCGTCAAGTAGCAGCCACGCAGCGAAGCTCCCTGGCATCAGCAGAAATTGTAGATTCGCTGCTCTCCCCTTCCTGATCGAGCACTGTGCTATAATTACCAACGCCTCCTGATCAGCGAGAACAATCAAGACTAGAAGATCCTCAACTGGCTGACGCAGAGTAGGGTGCTTTACCTCATATTGCCGCACATTACTGGGGTAATTGTGGTAGCTTCCTTTCACAGCTACAACGCAGGGCAGTGCTGCCCATGTTTTGCTGATCGGAACAAAGCGGACAGCAAATTATCCTATCCCACCCTTCAGACTTGGCGGCAGTCACCAAAGTAATGCACAAGCAAGGCATCCAATACTAGACCACCCTACCACGTCGTGACAATAAGATGCCTACAGTATCAACACAGAAGACCACAGAAAGGATATTACGGAATCCTATTCATTGCTTTCGGTGCCAGAATTTGTGGCACTATACAGCTGAATGTTCAGAAACACTGAAGTGTGTTCGTTTATAAAGTTGCCACAAAGTTGCTGACTGCATCCAACAACGTCACGTCAAGACATCACTTGCTTCATTCGGGGCCAGGCACGCTGCTTCATACAGAGGTTGTGCCACATGAAAGCAGTAACGAAGAAACCACAATCCACCGATTAGGCATGAAAGACCCGCACCAAACCAAGTTAACAAAAGGGTTCCCCTCCCGGTCAGTGCGACTGCCGAGAGGACCGGACAGGCATTTCACAATTAATCCAGCAATCGTAGTACGATCACGTAACAAATCGCGGTCACGAATGTGACTCGCCAATTCTCGAGATCAGCTCAACCACCTAACAACAAGACGCATCCTATCAGTAGAAAGCAGCAACACCGAAACACCGTCGGAGTTCCACCATCAAAGCTCCACCACCCAACTTCCAACGACGGTCAGCAACCAGCGGCGACTGTTACCTGCCTTGTTGCAACCCTCACGCAGAAGTGCAAAGGGGCCTTGGCTGGCCTTAAGTAGTCGCGTTGCTAACTCAGCTCATAACGCTGCTCAACAGACCAAACGTGAATCAATTAAATAATTAACCAACGAGAAGCCATATGGTCAATCGGACCCGACGTAGGAGTAGATGCCCTTGCACCCCATCATACACTGTCCAATGGAACACTTACTGGCTATGGACAGTCGGTGACCTGATTGTTGTAGCACTCACTGCGACCTACTACTTCACCTGATGAAGACAGCAAAGGTAGATGTCGAAACATCTGCATAGAAAAACGTAACTAGCTAGACACCTGAGAATAATTTTTATCAGTTGTACGCGGGGAAAGACGCAACTCTCTCAATAAAACACCAAAGCCTTTACCTCGTACGTCGGTTAGCGGTAAATGTTATTAGTGGTACATGAAGAATCGAAAATCAACTGCAACGGCAGTTTTTTTTCCATTAGAACCTTTTAGGGAGATGCAGCAGGTTCCTTATAGATAACATAAATTTCTTAGTAAGGAACTGAAACCGGCCATGGCCTCGGAATTAGACTCGAATGATTTAGTGAAATCTGCAAAAACGGAAGTTTGTATGGCCAAAAAGGGAATCTAACCCAGTCCTGCTGAACGACAGGTTTAAGCTAAACCACCAGGCACGAGGTTTGTAAAGCGAAACTGCTGTACATTTATAAATGGTAAGGACTCACAGGCGCTAGCCCACTGTAAATGTAACCTTAGAAAATAAACATTGTTTCTATCCAAATCACTGAATTGTTACCGAAAAGTTACTTTGCTCCATTACTTATTCAAGCAATAGCACCTTTTTTGTCGCCTGGTCAACAGCAGATTGTGTACATAAAATGTTGCAACCAGCTACACAAAATTGTTTTAGATAAAGCAAATGAATCAGAAATTCACCAAATACAGCATTTTCACTAACTAAAAGAGACCTAGAAGTGTAGTGAACCAAGGTTTTTAGCGAATTATTGGGAAGTATAGGATTTTATAGACTACTATAGCAAGCTAGGTCCGTTGCGAGAGCAGCTTTAAGCAGTTGAGTCAGAAAGAATGTGTAAGGCGATGACCTGATTAGTAGGCCAACAAAATTCAACATCTGCATGCAAGCGGCGACGAAAACAGACCACGATGACCGCACCAAGTGGCGATTGGCTAGTCGACGCTCCACCCAGGAAAATGTAGTGGTGTGAGAGACAAACAAAACTGGGCTGCAGCAAGTGAAGAGGGTCTGGCAGGGCGCAGGACGGAGGTCTTCGAGGTCGAGTCTAGAGCAAGTCGGGCGACAGCGGCGGCCGAGAGAAGCAGCCGAAGGATGGAAGGCGTCTTCGCCGGACGAGACAGTGCAGCGCCAGAATAAATGCAGGTGGGAAGGAGCCTGCGTAGACGAGGATGGTTAAGTCCGATGAAGGTTTACGGGAAATCAAGCTCTGGCATTGGTCGCAAGGTAACTGACCTGGCTTTAAAATAGAGATGGGCAGGTCCGAGAATTGAATGGAGTCGGGTGCATCCAGCGCTGCGGACCTGCATCCAGGTTCCGTTTCCGGCGGACCTGTATGGGTCCGGCTCTACAATCGGGCGGGCGGAGTGTATAGCGGAACTGGATGTGTGCGGACCTACATCCAGATACGTGTCTGGCGGACCTGTATGGGTCAGGCTCTACAATCGGGTGGGCGGAGTGTATGGCGGAACTGGATGTGTGCGGACCTACATCCAGATACGTGTCTGGCGGACCTGTATGGGTCCGGCTCTACAATCGGGTGGGCGGAGTGTATGGCGGAACTGGATGTGTGCGGACCTACATCCAGATACGTGTCCGGCTCTACATTCGGGCGGGCGGAGTGTATGGCGGAACTGGATGTGTGCGGACCTACATCCAGATACGTGTCTGGCGGACCTGTATGGGTCCGGCTCTACAATCGGGTGGGCGGAGTGTATGGCGGAACTGGATGTTTGCGGACCTACATCCAGATACGTGTCCGGCGGACCTGTATGGGTCCGGCTCTACAATCGGGCGGGCGGAGTGTATGGCGGAACTGGATGTGTGCGGACCTAAATCCGGATACGTGTCCGGCGGACCTGTATGGGTCCGGCTCTACAATCGGGCGGGCGGAGTGTATGGCGGAACTGGATGTGTGCGGACCTACATCCAGATACGTGTCCGGCGGACCTGTATGGGTCCGGCTCTACAATCGGGCGGGCGGAGTGTATGGCGGAACTGGATGTGTGCGGACCTACATCCAGATACGTGTCCGGCCGAGTTGTATGGGTCCGAACCTACAGTCGGGTGAGCGGAACCTATGTGGATGTAAATAGGACCAAGGAGAGCTGTAGCATTACTTATATCGTGTTGATCCATTAATTTATGAAATGAAAGAATACTGAATATGTGAATTTGGTTTTATTTTATCTGAAACTCACAACTGTACGTAATACAATAAAGTCACTATAATCAGACTGATAATGATCAAAATAAAACGGAAATTGCTGTAGGCATCTTTGAAAAGAAAATTTAATCATTTCTTAGTAGTATTGTAAGAATTGCCTCACAAAAATGAAAGCAAAATCCTTTGTTAACTGGCATAGTTTTTTTTTTACTAAAAATGAAACTTTTAATGACTAAACATTTTGAAATAATTACTAGCTGTCCACAATCTACTTAAACAGTTTATTATAAACGAACAAAAATTAAAACTGCATGCATAACTTATTTTAAATTGTGAGCGAGAAATTACGTGGGACTGGTTCTTAAATGTATAGTATTTTGTTCTTTATACTATGAGAGACTGTTTTGATTGAGTGTACAAAACGTTGTCGTGTGTACTAAATCTAGTGCGATATCAGGCATTTTAATTAGATGAAATTAACATGTTACGTTGTGCCAGCTACTGTAACGTGGTTTCTGAGCTTTAAAAATGTTTATTTTATTCAGTGCATTTACATTTGAGATTATTTCCGATACAGTTGCAAGTATTTTTACGTAAGTTAAAATTGTTCATAAATAAGCGATTGTTTGAGCAATTGTTAGACGTTCTAGAAACAACTGGATATGTGTTTTTTTCCATATCGGATTATAAAATATTGCGCTAAAAGAGGCCAGCAGAGTCGCTCGGAATGATGCTACATAATCACACGAAACCTTCGTAAAAGAGACCTATCTTCATTATAACCGTTTTTTTTATTTATAAAGGGCTGTTAAATGCACCATCTGATTTCTCGTTTAAGGCTACCCGTCATCACAATTGAATAAGTTAAAAACTGTAGAACGGAATAATAATCAAACTGCAAGTTAAAGGGTTTAATAAATCTGCTACGAATTAAAATTAAAAGTTACATTATCAGTTAATTCTTATTTAGCACATAAAGTATTCCTCACCTTAAAAGCATGCCATAAAATACACCAAAACCAGATAAATAAAGAAGTATTACCGAGTTTTAACTACCCATATACGGTACATTTAATGGTTACTGTAATTATCTACTAGTAGTAAGTGATTAGGAAATAATTTTTCAGTTATAATCTTATCTTTAAACTGAACTGTAATCCAGTCGCACAGTAAGTGACATTAAACTCTTCAGAACATAGATTTCAAATCGGAACTGTAATGAAAAATAGTATGAACAGCTCCAGGTCCGCGGTTGCAGGTCCGGCCGTGGTTCAACCTCCGGCCACGCGAGAACTGTGGCGCTGTTACAGGTCCGACCGGATACAGATCCGACAAGCGCTCGGATGTACATCCATCCCTATCACAACTGATACGGGTCCGCGGAACTGCATCCATCCGGACCTACCCATCTCTACTTTAAAAGGGGATTAGAGAGCAAAAGGGGTTATTAAATGGTTACTATGTACCTAAGTGAATAAATGTTAATATTCTACATAACAAACTGGAGTGTAATTTACTTATTATACTGCTCACATGACTGTAGGTTGTCCTACCTGCATACAAGTGTTCCTCTCCGGGTGGCAGAGAAAAAAGAAAGAAAGAAAGAAAGAAAGAAAGAAAAAAACAACAATAGGAACCGGTCCACCAGAGTAGCATCAGGCACATCTAACAGTATACCACTGGACAGAATATTGTCGATATTTATTAAATTCATCCATAAAAATACTTCAGATCACTATGTGTCCGTCCATGATATGATCGCCTCCTGTTCGTTAAATACACCAGGAAACCGGATTTGTGATTACAAAAAATACGTTCAGCTTGTAGGAAAAGAAGTAAGAGTCAACAGTTTTAATAAGTTCGAAACTCTTCCAGCCATCAATACCTATACTAAAACATTTGTTTCCCTTGACTTTATATTCCGGCACCACAGAGCAATAAGCAGACAAAAAGGAGGGGCTCAACCTAATTGTTTATAATGTTCAGCTTGAAGAAGTGATCTCTTAGTCTTGAGTAGGAATACAAATCTGTGTTGTAAGAAATAAGGCTTTCGTAGAGAGACCCACAGACCCCTGCCAGCAAGGTTTAAATAGATACTTCCAATTCCTATCACCACTGTGTGGAGAGGGCAATACTCCTCGCTAACCTGCTGTATGAAGTCACTTCAACAGCTTGCAGTAATGACAAGCGCTTTTCAACTGGCGACTTAGGGCTTGCTGATACACGTGCTACTTCTCAGGTCATAGCTACCATTGCTCAACTATTTCATGCTCACCCGACTTGGATGTTGACTTGAAAAATATGGTTGTAGCAAGTGATCGACCTAGATCACTACAGAACCCATCAAGATAATCTCGGTATCAAAAATTCCTTCTTGGCCGTGAGCTAACCCCTATAGCTATATGTATCAACCAAGACACAAATGCCTGCAATCTTTTTCGTTACACTCGCTGTTCACAGTTCTTATAACTGGCTTTAATGCTCCGTCGGCAGAATGTTTGTATCTGTAATCTGTGTCTGCTTTTCTACTGTTATTCTTTCATCTGCAAGCTCTAAACAAAAGAATGCAGCCCAACGGATTCTTAATTTTAAGTGGGCTCCCCAACTAGTAGCTGAGCGAGATACGGTAACACAGCAGCAAAACCATTTTCCTCTTTGATTTTTATTGGGAATTTCCACAAAATAGCGGGAAATATTTATGCAAAATTATAATAGGAGGTTCACCAATAGCCTTATACCTTTAGACATTGAATAAAAATGAATGCGTATGTATCTGAAAAAAGTTAAACTAGCCAATGGAAAGAAGACTGAAATTTGCAACGTATAATTTTCTGTGTGATATTTTGTAATCGGACATTAAAGAAACCACAGATACCGTGAGAGGAATGTTAGCTCTGGAATATACGATATCTTTGTAGTAGAGCCATTTAACAAAGAATCTGTGTAGGAGTTCGTATGTTGATCTGTCTTTATTTTTATATTGAAAGTCGACAAAATCAAAAGATATGCATGCAATTAATTCTGTATAAACAACAGGTACGTTTCTAACGTTGATATATTTATACAATCATACAGTGCATGCATCGCTCATTATTATTAGGTAAGTAACACTGAATGTTCTTTGATTACTCCAATCTTTGTCCATTATTCGGCTGACGTTGTATAATATTAAATGCGCACATTTATGCATAAATGGGAGTAAGTTGTAATGCTGATTCCGTATGTGTAGAAATATGTTTCTCTGGATGAAAGCTATGAAGATACTACAAATGCTGCTCTAGAATATTTTGAAGAATTTTGTTTTTAGGTGAAATTTCTTTATCACTGCTGTTTAAAAAATAGGAGAGTATTTTACATCGCGAAGTGAGGTCTCTAACATTGCACTCTTGAAAGCAGCTAAATTAACGACAATAAATAAATTCCTCGTGCCTTATGCTCTAACAAGAAATTTCAGTCGTAATTTTGGTCGAGGCTGTATTTCAACCTAACCTCAAACTCTGCTAATATAGCTAGTAGAAAATTTTTCAATCATACACGCTTTGAGACAATCATTTTTCGTCGTATGTCATGACATGAATTGAAATTAGCACGGATTTCGGAAGAATAGGTTGTGTGAAACGTATCAGCCATTATTTTTGCATGACGTAATGCAGTACTACAAGTTCAAGCATTATTTTTTGGATTTTCAGAAAGTTTTTAACTCTATAACACACACCACCTTGTAGTGAAGATTCGAGCATAGGATATGTGAATGGATGCGGTATTTTTTAACTGGTCGGTCGCAGTATGTCATCGTGTACGGAGAAGCCTCTACTAGTTTAGATGCTACATCAGGCGTCCCCCAAAGAAATGTTATAGACAACAACTTTTTTAAATTTTCATAAGCGATATTGGTGACAATATTAATAGCAGTTTGAGAGTGTCAGTTGATGATGCAGTTTTCTATATTTAAGTAGGGAAATCGGCCGACTACATAAAAAGTCAACGCAATCTGGACATTAGTTTTACCTGCACTAAAATGCAAAAAGTGCAAGGCAATGTGTGTAACTAAAAAAAAAAGAAACCATTGTGGAGTACAAAGTAAGCAGTTCAGTTATTGACATGGTTCATTCCCTGAAGCATTTTTGCGTAACAGTAAAAAGCAACATGAAACAGAACATGCACTTCGGTCGGAGGTAGGTCTAAGTGCACACTGCGACTTACAGTTTGAATTTTGAAGAATTGCAACCCTTATATCAAGGAGATTGTAAACAAAACCCTCGTGCGTCCAAATTTGGATTACTTTTATGGAGTTGGGAAAAAGTTTTTGCTGTCATCAGTCTTTCGATTGGTTTGATGCAGACCTCCAACCATTCCTATCCTATGTTAACCTCTTCATCTCTATATATCCCTTACAACCCACGTCCTCAATTATCTGCTTCATTTATTCTAATCTCTGTCTTCCTCTACAGTTCTTACCTTCGACTGTTCGCTCCACTAACAAATTAACCAATCCAGCATGTCTCAAAACATGACCTACCAGCCTGACTCTTCTATACGTAAGCTTCTTCCACAAACTTCTATCCTCACCAATCATTTCCAAACTTCGTTCATTTCGTACTTTGTCTGTCTACTTAATTTTAAGCAATCTTCTAAAGCACCAAATTTCAAATGCTTCACTTTGCTATCATTATAGTATTCCTAAAGTCCACGTTTCGCTACCATAATGTGCTGTGCTACATGCACAGAGTTTTAAAAAGTTCTTTCTAATTCCTAGATCAATATATAAAACTAAAAGATTTATCTTTTTTATGAAGGCTCTTTTTTCTTGTGCTATTCTGCTTTTACCATCATTACTGCTTCGGCCACCGGTTGTAATTTTGCTTACAAGTAGCAGAATTCTCTTCTCCTATTGCATCATATCAAGTTTTTGTATTTAATCTATTGTGACTGGTATCATTTCAGCAACATTTCGTGACATTTGTCTTGCTTTGATTTATATTCAGTACAAAATCTCTCTTCAGTATTTTGTTCATGCCATTCAGGTAACTTCTCAATATCCTCAGCCTGTTCTGCAAACACAATAATGTCATCTGCAAATCGTAGCACAGTTCCTGAACAGTTATGCCACATAAAACTTTTTATTTTTCTTCCTTAATTGCTTCCTGTACATACAAGCTAAATATTAACGGGGGTAGACTACAACCTTGTCTCACACCTTTTGTAACTCGTGATTCTCTACTTTTATTATAGCTACTTGATTTTAATATAGTTTATATTCTTCTACCTCGATATTTTAGACCTGATTTCTTCAAAAATTTTAACATGTCCCATCTAACATTATTAAAAACGTTTTCTAAATCAATAAACGCCAAAAAATTATCTTTGTTTTTCTTGATCCGCCCATCAAGTATTAATCTTAAAGCCAGAATTGCTTCCCTCGAACCACGATTTTTCCTAAACCAAAACTGATCTTCACATACTATCTCTTCTACTATCCTTTCAATTTTTCTGTATATTATTCTGGTATGTAATTTTGAAGCTTGTGATAATAGACTAATGGTGCCATAATTCTCACATTTGTCGGCTTGTGCTTTCTTCGGAAGTGTGAAGATGAAATGTTTTTAAAATCAGTTGGAATTTCTCCTGTTTCACAACTTTTTGATATCAGCTTGAATAATCTTTCGAGTCTTACTTCTCCTAGGGATTTAAGATGTTCTCATCAATTCCAACTGCCTTATTTGCTTTCAAGTCATTCAGAGCTCTATTAAATTCTGTCCTCAAAACAGGATCTCCTAAATCATCAATGTCGACATCGCTTTCCTTTTCCATTACATTATTGTTCAAGTCGTCCCCATTATAAAGTTTTTCAATTGTATTCCTTCCATCGGTTAGCTCTATCCTCTGAGCTTAAAACAGGTTTACCATCGGCAGCTTTAATGTTCATATCTCTTTTCTTCATTTCTACAAAATTCTGTTTGATCTTCCTGTATGCAACATCTAATTTACCTATGACCATTTCCTTTTCTACTTCATCAAACTTTTCTTGTAGCCATTTTTGTCTGCTTTTTTTGCAGTTCCTGTGTATTTGATTTCCAAGTTGCCGGTATTGCTTTCTTCCTGCTTCATCTGAACAATTTGTGCCTTCTCCTCAGTAGTGTTAATACGTGTTTTGAAACACACAGTTCACTTTTCCGCCACCAGATGGCAGCACCAACTGATGGCGCTAGTGTCGCGCTAGTGTCGTCACTAATTCACCAACCCGCCACCAGAGGGCGCCACCTGTCAACCGCACGGCTTATCACTACCCGGGCCGACGTCGCTGACCTCAATTTGCACGACTATTTCTGGGATGTACCGCTAACCTATGACGCGACAGCAGGATCCTCGGTCTTAGTATTTCTGACACAACATCCCCGCGGCAAACGTCACAGACCGCTACACAACAAGTGTCACACGCCATTTTATTTTCAGAGCATATTAGCTACGTCACAAGCTACCGCTATGCACTAAGAATATCATTAGGGAATACGCCTGCTTGCTGGTGCTATTTCAGAATCATGTGTCTGGTGTCTATCCTCAACGTAGCATTCTAAAATAGGCAAATACGTCGTCTGTTCGAGTTATATTACACGAAAATCGAAAGTTTTGTTTTCATCCTGGCCGAACAGAAAACCTACTTGTTGTAAATGAATAAAAAATAAGTTATAGACGATTTAAAAGCATTGCTGGTATAAATGAGAGATCCCTCAACAATCGTTATTACCAAACCTGAAATTTTCTTCCTAGGACCTTCGAAGGGCATTTTGTCATGTCATATTAATATTTACAATTATTATAATTCATTAATTGTTTAGTTACCATAAAATTAACTTCTAAAAATAACTTTTTAGCAGAATGTCATCACTTTTCATTAATAAAACTGAGGAAATCCGCGCGCTTACTGTTAGCGTTCGTTATTAAATTTCTTCCTATCATTTTGTCATGTGTTATTAATATATTGAACTATTTTAATTCCTTAATTGTTAAATTACCATAAATTAACTTTTAAAATTATGTTTTCTTATTTTTTGGATAAAACTTACTAGACGACCCGTGCGAAAATTTCGCGAATAAAATGCGATGAATAGTGAGATTGAATGCTTGTAATATAATGAATAGTAGAACCGTACTTTTGTAGCAAATATTTCATTTAGTGTAATAGGTACGCAGCAAAATACTCACAACATATTACGAAACAGTAGGAAAATTTAAAACACACTGTATTTATGACAAACTGTCACTGACCTTAGTAGAATAAAACCAACCTTAACAAAATGCACACAACATATCACATCCCTGAAATATTTGTTGCTGTGCGAATAAAATGTTCACATTGGAATTGTAAAGCAAAACGACAGTGTTTCCGTAACAAAATAAATATATCAGAAAAGTTACTTATTGAACAAAAAAAGTTTATTGACATCTCTGTGATATCCGCTGCTGAAATCAGGGGACTTGGCTGTGAACAGTCTCATACGCGCTACCACTTTAAGCACCAAATTCCGAACATTTTTTTCTTGATTTATGATTTTACCTAGCTGGAGACCTTAATTTTACAACGATATGTCATTTATCGATTTCGGATAGGTATCGAATAAGATAAATGGCTTGTATTAAAATTTTTTTAAAAAAACACGTTCTATAACTAATATTGATAATTTTGCCCTTTAAGGGTTGAATTCCAAAAAATTCCTTTTAGAAAATATCAACCAAGGTAAAAAAATAGTTTTGAGAAATGATGATATTTTTACCCCTTAAGGGTGTAATTTGGAGAAAGTTTTTCCTTAAAATATGATGTGACCATAGCGGCTAATTTAATATTTAAATCGATACGTCATTTATTGATTTTGATTAGGTATCAAGGGATATAAACAGCTCCTGACAGAAAAATGCATTGTAAAAATATTAATACTTTTGCCCTCTAAGGTTAGAATTTTTAAAAATTTCTACTTAAAATGTGGTAATGGTACCGAAGACATTACGAAGACCTGAAGCTTTTAAATGATACCTCGTTTATAAATTTTGTTTAATTGTCAACGGAGATAAATGACTAAAGACACAAAAAACGCATTTTAGAAATACTGATATTTATGCCCTTTAAGGGTCGAATAACGAAAAATTCCTTTCTAAAATATAATGTGACCATGGCGGAGACCTTAATCTTTAATATGATACCTCATTTATCTATATCGGTTATATATCAAGGGAGATAAATGGCTCGTGACACAAAAATGCATTATAGAAAAATTTATACTTCTTCCCTTAAATGGTTCAATTTCAAAAACATTCTTTCTTAAAATATCATGTCACAAAGCTGAGATATTATTCCTCATAATCCTACTTGATTTATCGATTTTGGTTAGATATCCAGGGAGGTAAATGGCTCGATATACAAAAAAAGCATTTTAGAAAAATTGAAATTATTACCCTTTAAGGTTCGAACTACGTAAAAATCGTTTCTTAAAATATAATGTTACCACGGCGGAGACCTTAATCTTTAATATGATACCTCATTTATCTATATCGGTTAGAAATTAAGGGAGATAAATAGCTCGTGACACAAAAATGCGTTGTAGAACCATTCATACTTTTTCCCTTTAAGGTTGAATTCCAAAAACGTCATTCCTAAAATATGATGTCACCGAAGCGGAGACATAATTCCTCATTATCTCACTTGATTTATTGATTGTGGATAGATATCCAGGGAGATAAATCGCTCGATATACAAAAAACGAATTTTACACAAATTGACATTTTTGCCCTTTAAGGGTCGAATTACGAAAAATTCCATTCTTAAAATATAATGTTACCACGGCTGAAACCTTATTCTTTAATATGATACCTTATTTATCTATATCGGTTTGATATTAAGTGAGATTAATCGCTCGTGACACAAAAATACGTTATTGAAAATTTTATACTTTTTCCGTTTAAGGGTTGAATTCCAAAAACATTCTTTCTTAAAATATTATGTCACATAGCTGAGACATTACTCCTTATAATCCTACTTCATTTATCGATTTTGGTTAGATATCCAGGGAGATAAATGGCTCGAGATAAAAAAAAAACTAATTTTAGAAAAACTGACATTTTTGCCCTTTAAGGGCCGAATTACGAAAAATTCCTTTCTTAAAGTATAATGTTACCACGGCGGAGACCTCATTCTTTGATATGATACCTCATTTATCTATACCAGTTACATATTAAGGGAGATAAATCGCTCGTGACACAAAAATGCGTTATTGAAAAATTTATACTTTTTCCCTTTAAGGGTTGAATTCCAAAAACATTCTTTCTTAAAATATTATGTCACAAAGCTGAGACATTACTCCTAATAATCCTACTTGGTTTATCGATTTTGGTTAGATATCCAGGGAGATAAATGGCTCGAGATACAAAAAACGCATTTTAGAAAAATCGACATTTTTGCCCTTTAAGGGTCGAAAAACGAAAAATTCTTTTCTTGAAATATAATGTTACCATGGCGGAGACCTCAATCTTTAATATGATATCTCATTTATCTATATTGGTTAGATATTAAAGGAGATAAATCGCTCGTGACACAATTACGAATTGCAAAAATATTGATACTTTTGCCCTTTAAGGGTCGAATTCCGAAAAATATCTGTCTTAATATATGACGTCACTAAAGAGGAGATCTTAATCTTTAAAATGATACTTCATTAAACGATTTCAGATAGGTATCCAGTGAGATAAATGACTCGTAACACAGAAAACAGCTTTCTAGAAATATTGATGTTTTTGCCCTTTAAGGGTCGAATTCCGAAAACTTCATTTCTTAAAATATGATGTGACCAAAGTGGTGACCATAAGCTTTAAAATGACACCTCATTCATTGATTTTGGTTAAGTATGAAGGTAGATACAGGCTTGTGACAAAAAAATACCTTATAGAAATAATATATATGATTGTTGCCTTCTGCAAATAGTATTATTGGCTCAAATAACAAGTCCTTACTGGAAAACCAGCCCTCCCCCCCCCCCCCTCACTCTTCTCTACCTTATGTCATTGTATGTATTCAGCTGCCATTTTTTTCCCACACTCCAATTGTCTTATTACCCATGATGGGCATGCTCTTAACCCAACACGCCTTTTGTGATATGTCAGTTTAAAAGTTATTCTCTGTTTTATTTCTAGTATTTCACACTCGTAATAATAATACTATACTACTCCATCATACTCAAGGAATATTCAAAATTGTTGGTTAGGGGTTTCGTTAAATAAAAAATATAATTTCTTGATAATTGATACAGATTTATTGAAGTTTTAAAATACATTTTATTGCATAATAATACATCATTCAACACTTATGGTTTCATTCCACGTGTGTCATAGGCCTCATGCAAGACTTCTAAATAACTTATGATGTCTCATTTAGTGATATGATGGTTTTTAATAAACAGTTTATTGCAGTGATTCGTCATTGGACGAGCTAATCTTCACCAGAAGTGTCTAAATTTCAACGTGTTATTTCTGTTATGCATAGATTAAAAAGATATCCAGAACCGTTCTGTTCGCCTTTATAGCTACGTACAGTTCAATTTACTACGGAAATAAGTTCTTTTGAGAAAGAAGGGAGAGCTTGCAAATTATAATAGATCCCTGGGTTGGCAATATGTTGTATTCGGAATTTAAATAACATCAAAAAGGGTCCTTAATAAATTTAAACTTGCGCAGTATCTTATAACTCAAGCAGTCCGTGTTCTTAGCACACACAGAGCTTGTAACGATCTGACTTCAGTGATACTGAAAATGGGCAACTGCATAAAAAAAACTTCCAGTAACATTCATATCTGGAAATGACCGAGAAATTAAGATAGAAGAAATCAGGACCAGAACCGATTCTTTTTTGTACTCATTTTTCCATGAGTGATTAAGGAATGGAATAGGAAGGATTTAGAGTAGTTCTCGATAAACCACTCAGCCATCATGACCTGGGTTTCAGCGGCTGCAGGGATGGTTCCTCAAAATAGCCTATGGGCGCCTCGAGCCACATGCCGTTTATCCCTTCCGATGCATAAATGATTACTCATTAGGACAGGCGCAATGCACCCTCCGCAACCCATTTTAGTGCATCGCGAAGTGACAATAATAGCAGTAACTAAAAAATATAAAACAATGGCCTAACACAATAAGGATTATAATTTCACGTCGACAACATGTGTCATCTCATTGACAGAAAACGAATTTAATGCAAAGATGAGATTATTGACCAATAAAAGAGTGGGTCTGACCGATGATCGACGATACAAAACACGCCCAGGTTATCTATTCGAATCGGATCATAAGTCTTCCGTATTTCTACAATAGTGACAGCAAATATAGTAGTTTCATCACATCAGTAAATTACCTTCTGTTAGCTCAGGATCCAGAAGAAAGGGCTATGTTGCATTTAAAGCATCGTCGATTCTTTGGGTCCAGTTCTACAGCAAGGTGGCCATAAAGAAGACGTATATCATTAGGAATGTTACGTACATCGATTCCGTCAAATACCCATGAGCTCTCACTACACATTGATATTCACTTGTTAGCAGAGAAGACTGAAGACGACGTTTAATCAGGGATTTTCAAGAAGACAAATTCATTTCTTCTGTTCCTTCTGACATGGGACTTTTTGCAATCATTTTGTTTGCTGTACAAAATTTACCAAACTCATCTTTATCCCCTTGAATTGTGATTATATTACAAGCGCCTTCCCACTATGCCGCTGGGATGGCTTTTACTGTAACAATCTGCTTGTCGCCGAGGCTGTAGCCAGTGAAATTAAGTGTCACTGATGCTCTGAGCCCGCCCCGTGATGCTGTCGCGGGGTTAGCAAGTTCCAGTCGTGGTAGTGGAAGAATTTTTTTATCGAGAATTGACCGACAGGGCAGGGTAGGAGAGATAGTGGTGCACAATTCCGAATCATCATATTGTTCACGAAAGTCATGGTTTAAATCCCAAACTTCTCTGCTGTGCGTTTGAAGTGAGGGCATACGTCACTGCCAATGGTGATTCGCCCGTCGGAGGGGGACGTTAAGCCTGGCGCAGCGTGGGTAGGCATGAACGGACCGGTACCGTAATTAAACCGTTCCAATTTCTCATTCTAAACTACACTGAATATACTAACATCACACAAAACAATATAACACGTAAAGACACTTCCATCACTGGGGATGAAAAGGGGAATCCACCCCGCTTTAATATTCCGAAGAAAAAAGTATCCCTCAACCGTTAAAAGATGATATGTCTGTGGAACGTGTAATCTGCGCTCTGTCTGATAAGTGAAGCTTCTGTTTGGAAAATTTATACTCTAAGTGAGGACTCTAACAAGGAGAAGCCGTCAGATTCCGTTCATACCGTATGTAATAAAAGCTCATGGCCAGAGGCGTAATGTGACAAAGCAGTAATATGCGCGTCTTCGCTACTTATCTGAAAATCGACATTGAAATATTTCGTTGTGTTCAGATATGAAGATTACGTTACGAAGACTTGAAGGGGCGCGTGGCGCAGCGAGCAAGCTCTCTGCTCCATAATCAGACTGTCGCCCGATCGAATCCCCGCTGCGAGCAACTTACTTATTTATTTATTCACAAATATATGCAGATAATATGAAAAAATTGACGGCGTCTCGTTTCGACGCTCTATATCCTTGAGCCTGTTCTTCAACTGCAACGGTCGAGATTTGAATTTCATATCCGCCGAAGCAAATGTTTCTATTTATAAAATTTAACTTTGTTTGCGTACAGTATAATTAAATTCTAAAGAGTTAGTGTTTTTTTATAACAAACGGCATTTAAAAAGTTATTACATGTATAACTGTTGCAACTGATCGCCAGGAATTATTTGTATACACATTTGAATAAGTAAAAAGTCGTCCCGTCAAGACGGACTTATAACGCAGAGAGCTTGTTCGCTGTGCCTCGAGCCCTTCAACTCTTCCCAACGTAATCTCCACATCTGAACGCAACGGAATATCTCAATGCCAAGTTTCTCGACAACGGCGAGAAGCGCGTGTTACACCTTTGGCCAAGAGCGTTTATAACACACAGCATGAATGGAATCTGAATTTTACAATTGGCGGTATCCCCTTGGAAGTGTTATAACTTTGCGTTGATGTCTGTGATTAAGTTGTAACCTGTGGTGTGTCACGTTCTGTACGAATTCGGAAATGAAACACCCTATTAAGCCTACTCTTCAGAAATAAACTAATAAGGCTGCCAAGCTTAAGTTTCCATACGACTAAAGAATCATCATCCATAACCAAATAACGTTGTTTGCCCTCACTTTGTATGCACTGTGGAGTTTTGGTAAACTATGTGGCGATTATGAATCATACACCACCCTAACATCCGAGACCCGAAGGTGATTTTTATCAGAGGGGCATGAAAGTGGCGCAGAGTCTTTACAAACTAATTGGATAGATTGTGTGAAAACCTGAAAGACAGGGAAGAACACCACTGTTGTTAGTTATTTTCACTCATAATTAACATGCTTCCTATGTATAGTTGCCTAACTTGTGGCTCTTTCTATACTGCTTGTTACAATTCCACTTAGCTGATATGTTAGCACGAAAACTGTCCATTCATGATTGCTTCTGTCGAATATTCCCTTCCCAGATACATAATGTAAAATATTCGGCTATATCATTATTTACTTCTCGACATATTTAATACTTATTAATGCGATTACATAATAAGACAGTGCAGATGGGCTTGAAAATTCTGTTTTAAGCTATTGCGAGTAATGTCATTTTTTTAACTTTAATAAATACAATACTGTTTTAATGAATTGCTAAACACTATGATAATTTTACGACAAACTTTTTTATCGGATTTGCGTCCCGTTGCTTGCGTTCCATGTTTCTTTCGTTTCTAAAATTTCCATAATGGTCTATCCCTTATGCATCGTGAACAATTTTGTACTTTCTATTCTGACCCATTAATTTCAACATTTTCCGTATATTTGAAAAAACCCATTCAGTCTCTTTGCACACAACTGGTTGTTTGTTATATACTTTTATTATCTCCCTCTTCAGTATTTTCATTGTTATAGAACTACCGTCATTTCAATTATATTGAGGCCGGAGTAAATATCCGATCCTGGATATATTTATAGTAGATTAGATTTCAGACTCTTCGTTTGACTATATTGTATTCTAGCTAATTACCTCATGTATCTGGGCGATTGTATGTACCTATTTATGGCTTTACGCCTCGTCGACGTCGAGATCATTAGAGGCGGGATGGGACTGGGACAAGGAATGGGAAGGAATTTGGCCATGGTTATTTGAAGGAAGCATCGTGGAATTCACCTGTAGTGATTTGGGAAAACCATGGAAAACCCAGATCTTGATGCCCGGATGGGAATTCGAACCGGCGTCCTCCCGAATGCGAGGCCAGAACGTTTACGGTCCACCCACCACGCTAGGACTCCGGTACCTCTTAACGTTTTTCTTTGTTTCCTGTTACAGCATTTGAATCGCTTAGGATCATTACATTACCACTCTCTACGTACTTAATTAGCTTTACATTATCACTGCTATGAGCCTGTTAGATGTAATAGTCATGTCGTTCCGAGGTTTGCATGTGTAAGTTTAGTAATGTGGTGGAAATTTATATTTTATTTTCATTACAATGTCTTTGTGACTGTGCTATTCATTATAATCCACGTGACTGCCTCTTGTTTTATTCATCATAAATACGACTCTAGTAACTCTGTTGGTAGCCTGTGTGTTAATAATTACGTGTTTTCCAGAACATAAAACTTGCGCTACCACCTCACAAACCACCAGTAAAGTCTGTCCATCTCCTGCTTTAAATTATCTAACCTTCCTGAATTATTTACGCTTCTAACATTCCACGTCACCTTTTATTACTGATAATTCCTTCGTAGGCAGTCCTCGCTACAACAGCCAATCTGGAGGGCGTCTTTATGTGCGGAATGCCCTTAGAAATTTATACTGTTTCATTTCGTCCTAATGCAGTTGTTTCCTTCGCTCTCTACGTCTCCCTGTCCTGATTCATCAAACTTTTCCCACCCTAGAAGTTTTCCTGGGCCTCTTACCACTCTCCGCTCTTCGCTCTTTCATCAGGAAGCTGTTGGCAATCAGAAAGTTACTCCTTATATCGGGAATCGTTCAGTATTCGATTGTAACTGGCTGTTTTGTGTTAGCATCCCAAAGAATGAACGTACTACCTATTCTGTATGCCTCAAAATCTTGCACATAATTGTTAATGATTATTTTTATTACTACTTCTATATGTCACACCAGTGTCAATCAGTGTTATTATAGTTAACGCCATAAGCTGTAATGTAAGTTAATCGTTGACATACTAGACTAAAAGTCCTGTTCTTACAACATGTAGTGCTGCACGAAAAATATTTAGAATTAGTAGCAAATGAGACTATGAATGAATTAAATCTTGGTTTCAGGAAATTAATCTAAAAATGGATAAAAATCAGTGTGTCTGAATTCAGCTAAAAAAAAAGTATTCAAATAGGAATGATTGCCAGAGAGCTGTAAAATGTAAAAAGACTGTGTATAAAATTATTTGGACTGACAATCAACAGAGGTACCACCAGTATTGGTACTGAAATGTCCATCTCTGTGCAATTATAAGATACGAAATTATTTTTTGGTGTAACTCATTGAAAAGTATTAATATTTCCAGGTGGCAGAAAGAAAAATGTAAACTGTATGTCGAATGAAAAGATCAGAACCATTTGGAAAACATTTCACTAACTTCGCATTCAAAATATTCCATGCTTTTAAATCAATGAAATAGTTCTTTTACACCAGTGGTTCCAAAATGGTGGTCCGCGGAACCCTGGGGTTCGTTGGAAGGGCCACAAGAGATCCGTGTTTCGTCCGAGAATTAAATAAAATATTCGTTGAAAGGAGTCATAACCGCGCCGTGAGAAGGGTATCGTGGTTCTGCTTCCGTTTGTGACGAATTACCGATGCGAGACTGGTTTTTCAGCTTACGTTTATAAAAATGGGGACCAGCCAAAAAATGTATGATTAGTTAGGGTTCCGTGACCAGAAGAAAATTGGGAACCAATGCTTTACACAATAGAGTATCTCCTAAATAATAATAAACTATTAAAAATTACATGGTACATTATTACTACACTAGAAGGCATTCAGACATCCACAAAATCTTTTACAGAACTTCAGATTGTAAAAAAAGTTATTTTAAATTCAGGACTAGCACTCTACAATAAAATACCGGAAAAAGAAGAAGAAAAAAAACTCCCGTGTCTCGTTTAAAACAGGAATAAAGAAATTTCTATGGAGGGTCAGATTTTATTCTGTGAGTGAATTTAGAGTTCTTTAGGATTTCTTAATTTTTGTTTACATCTACTAATGTCTTGTAACTAATATCACTCCATGTATTCTTATTTTGATGCATATATTATTTACCTGTACAAGTCCCATCAGTTCATGTTCATAATGACTTATCAAATCTGCAAACTGTACTATTAACTGACCCACTGGATTAATAAATATCTAATCTAATCTTTCTTAATCAAATAATATCGTGACGAAACACAACGGAGGAGAAATTCATGCTACGCTTGTATTTTAATCAAAATTCACCCAATATTATTTCACTAACTTGGATAATTAACTACAATTATATGCGTCTGACACTTGCAGAAATTTGACAGGCAGAAAAAAAACTAACAACAGTCCCTCCTAGAAGACACCGGGAAGGGTTTGCTTATCAGTGCATCTCAGACAAACAAATTATTCATGACCCTCTGGACACAGACTTTGAGAGCTTACGAAACAGTTAAAATTATTCTGCTAGTTTAGAACTCGAAGGAAGGCTTTCGGGTATGCCTTAATGCGGTAATCACAAACCAGCATTTATCTAGGGAATGTTATGGGTGATACCCGGAAAAAGTTTTGTCAAAATTAGTGCCATGGAAAACACAGCATCTAGCTAATTTTGTATGGTGATTGTGACCCGAGTCATGATTCTCGAGTGTTGTTCCCTTTGTCTCTTGCTGGAATGATGTCAACACTGTGGATTTGCCTGCAGTGCACGTCGATCTATGAGCTACTCACATTTACACGAGCTTCTTCACTTGTTGCAATAGTGTCCTACCTGGCCCGCTATATACTAATTGGGAGTACTTACCGGACCACGATTGATAGCTTCAATGCGCCCACCATCATTGCGCCGCTGACCTAACAAGCGTCTGTATCCCGGACTGCCGTTGACGACCGCCGCGCCGCTGTTGCAGCTCCAGAAACAAGACGTCGTGATGGATAATATCTAACTGAAACGCTCGTTAGTGTTCCTCCCTATTATGAACTATCTCTGTAACAAACCTTTAGAAATAATCTTTTGTTGGGATAATTCCAGCCTAATAAGGCAATTACAATTAAAATGTTAATTTTCAATTTATTGACTATATTATCAAATGATAATGCAATTGTCCTTACAATTCTCATGCTAATAAAATCATTTTTTTTCTATCTTTCGACTGGTAACCTTCCATCTCTTCCTATCTTGTGCTAACCTCTTCATTTCTACATATCCCTTACAACCCACGTCCTGAATTATCTGCTTCATATATTCTAATCTCTGTCTTCCTCTACAGTTCTTATCTTCGACTGTTCCCTCTACTGACAAATTAACCAATCCAGCATGTCTCAAAATATGTCCTACCAGCCTGTCTCTTCTTTCTGTAAGCTTCTTTCACAAACTTCTTTACACACTCATCAGTAGTGTGAGAAGGCGGGTCGGCGCCATCAAAGGGATTCTAGGACCCTAATTAGCATAATATTATTACCATAAATCATCAACCCCTGTCATCAAGCTGTCAAAAAGGCCATTAATCATCGGGGCCACCCACGTCGCAGCGGAACCCCAACGGACGCAGGTGTGCGCCTCAGATCATAAATCGTATTCTAATGGGAATAATATGCAAATGAGGCTACGTGCCACTTCTTAACCTGACTTAGAGGTCATAAATGGGAATAATATGTAAATAAGGCCACGTGCCACGTTGGTACGGGTCGTGAAATGTATACTAATGAGGGTTTGTGGACGCAGGTGTGCGCTCTAGTCATAAATCGTCTAAATGGGAATAATATGTAAATGAGGCCACGTGCCACTTCTTATGGACGCAGGTGTGCGCTCAAGTCGCCGTGCACGTGTACTGCAGACTGGTTATGTTAATTAGTTTTCAGCCCCTCCCGACCGACCCGGCGTCAGTTTGCAGCCATGTCTCGTCTAGTGATGTTGTTCTCGTCTGTGTACCAACTCAACGCTGGTGACTCGAAACGTTTGACGATAGGGTTATCGTCCAAACACGAGGTTGAACCTGTTGTAGTTCTGGAAAAAGTGGGGCACAATAAAATTGTTTTAACAGACGACGAATGGAACGTCCTGATCCAGGTATTGGATGTAGTGTCCGAGTTATTCAACGCCGGCACCGACAGCATCCCACTTTGTGAGCACACCGTCTCCTGCCGAACGATTGCCAGGGTGAAGACTGTTTGTTTCCACCCTAATGATGATCCTGCTAGCGGTGTCTTCTTCGGCCAGTCTACTTAGAGGAACTTCGTCGACGCGCAGCCGGCAGTGACCAACGCCTTGACCGTCAAGCAGAAGTGGGGCTACTTGGTTGCAAGATATTATACTGAATTTGTGGACATTCTAGCTAATAAAGTGCTACGAGACTTCAATATCGCTACAGTGCAAAAACTGATTGGCATGCATATTAATAATGTTCGTGTAGCTCAAGTGACATACAGTTCATCATTGGATTATGCGCAATTAAGACTTTGAACTCATTGTGTATAAAAATTTGTTAGTATCTGATGATGTAAATAATATTGTAATTAAGAATTATGAACCCGGATATGATGTTTGTGGACCTTATTAACTACATGTATGTGAAAGTGTTTAAATAAATAACACATTTTATTTTATTTCTTATTTTTTATTTCACCCACCATTTGGGCAATTAAAAATACATTTTCAACTAGCGCATATAGCGTTACAAAATAAATGTCCTTTACAAAGTCTTATCAAATTATTTTTCTTGAGTTCATGTAGAGGCGGTCATCCTAAATCTTCTATATTGTAGCAGACTTTCTTGCGAATAATCTTCTGAAACCATCGAGCCTTCTCCCGTCCTTTAACGTAAATAATGGAGTCATCTTCATTGGTGATTGCATGTAGAATAGTACATAGTTTGCTAAAGGTTATACCAGCAGCAGTCCAAGGTATTCCATGGTAATTATTTGTCAGCCATTTGACTGTTGGCTCGTTACCTCCACGTGATGGTGAATTTACAGAGATGCAATGTGTGGCGATAATGTTGTCTGATTGCACTACACAGACGGCAACTTCTTTGAAGATAAACGCTCCTTCTCTAGTCTTGAATCCTTGAGCGTCCAGGAAGATGGTCGGCATGATACTGGGTGGCAATGATGAGCGCTATCTGGTTTTATGCGAGCTTACGCACAACACTTGTTAGCGGTACGTATTCCACAACACGGTCGTGAAGGATTAGACAGTATGCGGCGGTGTAGGCTGGAAAATTGTCAGTGCTATCAAACTCCATACGAATATCTACAGGCCCTGTTTTTACCGACTCATTTTGATGTGAACAGTCGATTACGGCGATAGGAGCAGTAGCGACAAAATCTTCACGGTTTAGTAGCGGCGAAGGATGCTCCCGTTCGTAGTAAGTTTGTTGGAATCTTGCATACATATCGTACAATACTGTGGTTCGATTTTTCTTAAAGTCCAAATTCATGTTCTCGTAGGGGTACGCCACATCATTTAGAAACACTTTGACGTTGGCAAGATTGCAGTGGTCAAATATAGCCGCACTTAATGCCTTCATTTCGTTTCCTGTTTGTTTGAAATCCCAAAACAACGAACCTAGGTTTCTCCAGTTGTGTTGATGTTTTCAAAGACCAAATTTGAGTTTTGCTTATAGGAAGTAGCGGGTACTCCAACAAATCCCAGCTTCGGAAATTAATTCTAAGTGGCTTCCAACTGTCCACAATCTTAAGCAACGCGAGTTTTTCTCTCTCACTTACTTGTAAATGAGGCACCACCCATGCTAGTTTACTGATGGCGAATTTACTTTTCTGGGGGTTTGGATTGGCTTGTACATATGAATTTGTATCGTCCCTAGATCGAATAAGTATTAGTTCTTGTTTTACATTTGCAAGTATCCTTTTAAAGTCTTCACAAAAACCCAAGAGCATACTCAGCGGAATACATACATCAAAGTAGCCATTTCCAAGATCGCGTTGCTCCCATCCTGAGTTTTCCAACAGACCAATTTGTTGAGGACCAGCGGAAATAAGAGTCTTTATTGTGCTTGTGACACCTACATTTCTATTTCGGTCTATTTCAACTCCATTAATTTCTAACCGAATTTCCTCAAATAGGAACGCAAACGCATTGGATGTAACAATTGAATTTGTATCCCCAGATTCCATCTGACTTGAGAAATCTTCCTTCAATATGCAAGAAACTTTCCCCTGGCAGTGTATATGTATCCTGGTTCTGAATAGGATATCCGAATTTCATCATTATTATTAAATGTTGTGGGCAGTATGTGGTTGGTGACTCAAAAACTGTTTACGCGTCACCGACTCATCAAATTCCCCACACTGGAAGTTATATCAAGCACTTCATCCATCTTTTACTGTATAGCCTAACGACTGTAGGAAGAGCACGTTAGCAGGTGTTAACCGTTTCACTGTAGGTTCACGCACGTTAGCAGGTGTTACCCGTTTCACTGTCGGTTCACTACTGACAATTGTTTGAGTCCGCCTCTTCTTATAACGAGCGCCCATTCTTTATATGTAGCCTCAGAGTAATAGTTTCTCCTCTGAAATCCACTAAATTGCCGTCCTGATCGACAACTCTAATGTGAATGCTGTTGAGCGTTTTCACCGTGATGGGAAGATAGATGACGTTTGCAGGTACTTCTACAATCTTGTACCCTGGCGGTACTGTTGGAAAAAACTCGTGTAGTGTATGTCCCAGCTTATCGTTGACGTAATTTCCCGTACATATGCTGCACTCTATCCTTATCGCGTTAACTTTGAAGATCTGCACAGTGTAGTCTGAGGTATGAAATCCCGGTTTTAACACACGTTTAGAAAATCCAAGCAGTGAGCCAATTGAGTTTGGTTTCGTGAAATCTATTTCCACAGGTGTTTGTATCTCACACTTGAGTGAATTGTTGTTTGCTTTAATAACCAGTTTCTCGTTATTTGTAAGCCGAGCCAAATAACTGGCCAAGTCGTCAATATCATACGATCCTGTAGGAATATCTATCACTTTATTCTTCGAGTAATGAAATTTGCAATTTGACTTATCAATGTTCGGAATCGAGTTGTATGTTTGAAAATCTACTAAGCCGATCGTATACTCGCCTTGACTCAAATCTATCGGTGGAAAGTAATCACAGCTCAAGACTGAACTGTTACCGGACAAGCAGAGTGTCACAGACATGTGTTACCCCGACTAAGGTTCATGCAAGACTGATGTTATGCATTCTGATGCAGGAATTTTAAACATAAATGTCCACATACTGTGCGTACCAAATTCCTGGTGTCGTTGCACATTGTACTGTATTCTGTTACCTGCAAAGTATCGCTGCAATTCCAATGGCGGAGGTAAGTCACCAAAACTAGTCGAAATATTTCACTACACCATCCTTGTACTTGATGTACGCAACCCAGTGCGTCCCAGCATTTTCAGCACTGTCCAAGTTCACAATTCCACATTCACGTTCACTAATTTTTTGAGGTAATGCATCGCGCATGAAGACACCACGAAAATGAGGTATACGCAAACGCTTTACATGTCTACGTATATCGTCATCGGTCAACGCCTGATCGGACTTTTTTTTTCTTCTTTAATCCAGATCCATCTTTCCGGTATGGCTTTAAATACAGACCTTTACCCCTCATTGCAATTGCCTCCATGGTTTCATTGTGTCGTTTCTGTTCAGTCAACTGCTTTTTTGCTTCTTTAGCAGCTTTGACGGCTCTGGCGATGGCTGAGGCTCCACCGGCAAGAGCTCCGGCAGCCGACAATCCGGCAAAAATAGGGATTAAGGGGAGGATTCCACCCTTCTTCGTCTTCTTCTTTTCTTTTTAATCCCTGCACCCAACTTTAGCTTGGCACGCATAGCGCCGTTAACTAGTAACGCGGCCGCCCGTTCACCGAACTTTGCATCTTTGGCTTTCATTCTGACTGAAGCCTTCTCCTGCGAGTATGCGGTCTGCATTACGTCCTGTCAGCACCCTGTGCATACGCAATGTCATGCTCCCTGCATGCTGCATCTAGTGGATTGATCCCCGTCTGGCCGAGTTTCAGACGTTTTTCCAGTTTCGTCCCGGGTCCACAGAACTGGTAAGTTGGAATGTGTGCCTCAAATGGCATTTTGTCGACGAGCTTGTTTAAGAAGCCACGGCCCTTCTACCTTCCGTAGGAGGCATTGTTATCGACTGAATGATTTTACGTATTCGCGCGTCTATATATACCCCGTGCAGGCAATGAAACCTTGTCAAAATGCGATTCGTCAAGCAGCAAGCAACATTACCCGTGAGTAATGCAGATGTTGCCGGCACCAAGCGGAAGAAGAACGGACCTCTGTTCCCCGAGACAGTGAGAGCGATAGTTTGTGGACCGTCAAACTGTGGTAAAACCAATCTTGTGCTGTCCCTGCTGGAACACCCAAATGGGCTTAGATTTGAAAATGTATATGTGTTTTCAAAGTCGTTGTACCAGCCAAAGTACCAGTTGCTAGGTGAAATACTGAAACCCATTAAAGAAATTAAGTATTTAACATTTAGCGATAATCAGAATGTGCCTCCACCTAGTGAAGCGCTACCAAATTCAGTGTTTGTGTTTGACGATGTCTCGTGTGAGAAGCAGAATAATATACGAGATTACTTTTGTATGGGGAGACATAGGTCAGTAGACTCTTTCTACTTGTGCCAGACATATAGCCGTATACCTAAACAGCTGGTAAGAGACAACGCTAACTTTCATTGTACTCTTTAAACAGGACGACATGAATCTCAAACACATTTATAATGACCACGTGAACACAGATATGCCGTTCAGCGAGTTTAAGAACTTATGTGGTACTTGCTGGAATGCGAGCAAGCATGGATTTGCAGTTATTGACAAAGACTGTGACATGTATCATGGACGGTACCGCAATGGGTTTGATTCGTTTTTAAATAAATAGACAAGCACACTAGGTACTAGTCATCATTGCAACCATGGACAAGTTTGGGAGAACTTCGACGACTACAGAGCAGGAGAGTTTTGGTGTACCCACCTCAAAACATACTTCTTACAAAGGACGGTAATTTGGATTGCCAAGGTAGAATACTCAAACATGTAGCTGACCCCATCGAAGATGATGATGTTGCATCCAAACAATACATTGACAAGGCAACTAGCGATGCAGCAATGCTTCTGAAGGAATTACAATCGACAGTGATTACTACATGGTTATAACTATTGCGGTAACAGATTTGATTGAAGATCGTGCATACATTCTAGAGACAGGTCTTAACTATTATGAAATTCCCGTCAATGGTGTAATCCTCTCAATAGCCAAACCGGGCAGGGTTGATGTAATAGTGAATTGGATTAAAACTGCAAGGTTAAACTTTGTGAAGCAAGGTGATCATCTTATTTTTCTCCCAAATGCTCAACCCCACAAACCATTTACAGCAACATTAACTATCAAGTATAAAATAGTACAATAAACTCTCATAAGCTTCATTCGATGCTTAAACATGGATACGTCAACAACTAAACGTGGCATCATAAAGGCCCGAAATGCAATTCGACGCAAGTTACTTGAATTGAAAACATGGCCAAATCGACTCTGAGAAATTTTTCAAAGATTCTTTAAGACCATGTGACGGATACAATAGAAAATGTTTTCATACCTCCGCGACATCAGCAGCAGCAGAAGCAGCAATCCTCCAGGTATGATCAAAGAGTTCTTGAAGTCACTCAATCGAAGTGAAAGAGATTATGATTCGGTGTACTGGTGTCCGGAAGAAAAATGATTCGCTAATGATTGGAAATACTCCTATGATTATGGATGGAGATGTTATTCGGATTGATGGAAATGAATATGAAAGAACTCAAGGCTTAATGGAACTGTTGTTCTTAAAAAAAAACCACAAAACATTTACCAACATGGACTTGAAAAGTTATTATGAAATACTAAACACCACGAATGCACACAGAGTGAAATTTATTCCATCTTGAAAAGTTTTGAAAAATACAACCACTAAGTATAAAAACATAATCTCTAAACTTGACAATCAGTCGGGTTCTGGTCTTCTTCCCATGAAGGAGTATATGTATTGGGACGATCCGAATGAGCTCGTTGAAAGATTGAAATTACTTACCGCATCAACATCAGCAGGACACACTGCACACTCCAACGAAATTTTGTCGGTGATTGAAGAACTTCGTGAGAGAGACATCATCCAGTAACATGGATCAAATTGTAGCTGAACTCCATAGACCGGCTAGAAGGAATTTCCCAAGACGCCGGGTAATAATCAAAGGTCTTGACGACCTATGGCAAGCTGATATTGTAGAAATGATACCGTATTCTCGTAAAAACAGTGGCTACAAGTATATCTTGATGGTGATTGATACTTATTCAAAGTTTGCATGGGCTCTACCCCTCAAGAACAAAACAGCTAGTGTGGTTGTCGACGCTATGAACAAAGTACTTAATGGTGATCGTGTTCCTAAAAATTTACAGACTGACAACGGAAAAGAGTTTTATAATTCAAAGTTTAAATCGCTCATGACAAGTTATGGTATTAATCACTACTCAACATATATCCATCTTAAAGCATCAATAGTTGAGCGACTCAATAGAACTATCAAGAACGCAATGTGGCAAGAATTCAGCAGATGTAGTTCACATCGGTGGATTGAACTTCTTCCTCAATTAATGAACAATTACAATATTGCAGGAGCATTTTACCAGCAAGAATTACAACTAACAAAACTTACAAGTACATTTTTGGTTGAACGAGTGATAAAGAGAAGGAAAAATATGATCTTGGCTGAAGTGGTTGGGGTTTTGATAAATCGCATAACACATGGATTCATAAAAAAGATTTATTCAAATTGTAACAAAATTGTACATGTCATTTTTCTGTAATAAATAATTTTTTTACAATTGTGTTTTTTTCCCCACCAATTATTTATAGTGAGAACAGCAGTCTGAACAAATTAATTTACAGAGCAGACTGCTCGTCTTTCTTACAAAACATCAGTGCATAGCAAAAAAAATTATGAAAGTTTTTACAGCATTGGGAAAAAAAATTGACTATATACATATTTTTGCAGCAATCTAAGCAGTGCACTGTACATATTTACGAACTAAAAACAAGGATAAATGGTATAATTCTTCTTCACTCATACAGTATTTACAAAACATTCACACATTATTTACAGACTTGTGCCCCCACGGTAGGGTCTCTATCCCGTCGGGGAAAATATAACGCTTATCGTCCGTTCTAGACAGACACAGTTTGGATATTTGAACAGTATTTACAACGTGCAGAGTTGATGCGATCCTTTGCTGCAGATGGTACCTGGGCGTTTCACCATGGAGGCAATTTATATAAGCCTCCATCTACAGCTTTCGAGTGACTGAGCCAGCCAAACCTTTAGCCCGTCTAGAGGTCTGGTCTGTCTCGAGCCGGAATGCATACATTTTTGCCCTTAACCCTGTAAACTCCGCAATCAGGGTGCCATTCGCTTCGTCCTTCATAACACCGACAACCTTTTTATTGTGGGACTCTATCCCATAACGGTTGCCGGTGCTATACCCAGACGTGTCGAACTCCTCCCTGTTGCGTCGCATCACGTCATATGGATCACAGTTCCGCACCAAGTAGATGAAGCTGTCTGTATCCATATATAGCAATTTAGGGCACCTAAACTGTGGAATGGCAAATTCATAATGAAATCTGTACATCCTCAGTTTAGAAAGGTCAAGAATGCACATTCCGACATACACAGGTTTATTAAAAACTTATCCTAGCTTTCGCCATCTCCACGGCCACAAAGTTCTTGTTGAAAACTGTTACTTGCTTAAAGTATGGTGAAGCTATGTGTTTGAGGGCACCGCGGCGGCCCACCCATGCTGTACACAATTTCACGTAGTGGTGTTTTCGAATGTTCTCCATAGTTTTACCGAAAATTGAATTGTTCATTAATTTATAAAAATCTCTATCGAAATCTGTTTTTGCTGAACGGCGAGAACTCGTATTGAGAGATATGTATTCTTTCAACCACGGTGACTGATTGAAAGATATTACCCGGTGTTTTTCGGTCACCTGCAGCCCCAAGACTACACATTGCTGGAGGACTCGGTAATGGAGAACATACCGCACCTTGTTCTCCAGTGTGGTCATCAGCTTGGGGAGGGTAGAACCTTCTGGGGCTTTGTGGTCTGGACATGGCGGCAGGTCTGCTAAAACGTCGTGTTTATCCAGAGGAATCGTAAGGTCTACCTCCAATACGAACCCCTAGGTGAGTCAGCTGCAACGCTCATGAAATTTATGCTAGCAATCTCTTTAGCCGATAGCCATTGAAACCCACCAGAGGGCAGATACTCCGACATGGCCCAGCCGTAAAGATTGTTTATGTCGAAGTACGTTATAAAATCTTCAGGACGCCTCGCGGTTGTACTCCGGCATGTACCGGTTATTTGCCTTCGCATACCTGTGTACGCACTGGCAAATACCTCCGCGAATACCTCGTTCGAAAAAGAGCAGCATGTCGATATCCGTCAGAAGGTCCAGTTCGACACGCGCTGCTCCTTAACATAGCCTGCCACGAAAGGCCTTGGGGATGTGAAATAGTGGGCGGGGTCCAGGGTTTACTTCCTCAAACATACACTCCTAAATTTCTCAAACAGATCTGCAAGTAACCGCACATCTGTGTCCATGTACAGACTTGCATATTCGCCTAAATTCTTGATCTGGAAAGTCCGCCACTACCTTTGTCGCGTGTTCGTAATCTTCATCAGAAATGTGTGACTCCGACAACGAACTGTAGAATTTTGATTTTGGAGGAAGCGTGGCCTCGGTGAAGCTTATCCCACGAATCCATGTATTCGTAAGGGAATGACACCATTCCGTTTAACTAATTGGAACTTCTCGGGGTCGGTGAAATAAGCACTAGTAATGCGCATGTACGTCGTCCTCAAGGGTTCCAACCAGTTTGTCTAATGGGAGCTGCATGAACCGGTATGAAGTCAAGAAACCTTAACGTGATTGAAGTATATTCAATCTTTTTCGAAAAAGAAATATAACATTCTGTATTCATGGGAAGCACGTCCATCCCTTCGGAATCAAGTTTTGATAAAGCCATAACAATGAATTGAGCGTCATACCCAGAAAGATTGTGAAATAAAACGGGTATGTACCTTTTAGTCTTATACTGCAAATTGCAATCATTATGTGCAGCCCCCCTAAATTCACCTGTGATATGACAATGATCGCGGACCTTGACAGTCCCCGGTTCAATGTCATTCTCACTGATGTGGCATAACGTAGCATCAGCAAACTTTGCTTCTTGCTCATCTATCATTACAAGAGGAATACACTTCTTGTAAATTTTATCAACTTTCTTGGCAAGTTTGACGAGTTCGTCAACAAGCCATTTTTCGGTATTTTTTCCCGTGAAGGAGTTGAAACGCGACAGACTAGGTATGCTTGGACAAACGACCTGGTATGCGGCCGCGAAAGGGACATGTTTCTGGACAAAAGTAGTGTGAGAGGCGTTGGGTGGAGGACTGCAAGAATCATAAGGTTGCAATAAACTTTCAAAGTCCCCGTAAACGACGACGGGTACACGCTGTTGGTGCACAAAATCCTTAAACTTTAAGGTCTTATCGTCGTCGCCGGGTAAATCCACTCTTACAGGATCAACCCTTGCACAGTCAATCTCGTGATGGGCCAGGAGATCTTTGGGTCCGAAATGTTGCAGACATCTGTCACAAATAAATATAGCAGTCTTATGCAAACTTAAAGAAGAACTGCCTAACGCCGACAGGTTGTGAATCCAACAGTAATGGAATTTTTTCCCACTGCCGGCGGTAATCAACAACATGTTTATGTGGTGAACGCGTTTGTCTGCAGTGTGATGGAGGGCCCCGGAAACTACATGTTTACCTTTAGCTACATCCAGACCGAACACATTTACAGAATAGTCTCGATTTTGCCTCTCGAATTTAGAAATGTCAGAGAGTTTTACCGGAAACTCAATACCTGAAACATCGAGGGGGTAGAGTGAACGTACTTTCTTGTAGGTGCTAACCCTGTCACCATGTTTTTTAAAGCGCCTTTACGTGATATGCAAGAATTGTCCATAGAAAGCACAACTCGACATTCTTGTTTTCAACATTGATGACGGCTTTCTTTCTACAGATATCAAGTGGCAGAGCAACATAGGAAGACCCCCGATAGAAAGGTTGAAAATTAGAAATGCTAATGTCGAGGGATTCTATTCTATCGAGAGTTTTGCCACTTGTCCTTTCTTGAAACTCACACAATTTTACTCTGAGCTCCGACTTCACATATTTTTCATACCAATCCGACAGGCAAGTGCTGGTTGTGACCTCACGCATTTAGGTAAAAAGCACGTACAGGCGGTTTCTAAAATCATTTTCTGTATTTTATATGTTTTAATCAGTCCAACCTGCACCTTTACAAATGGGGAGGACCGATTATGCACAATTTCGCGAAGTTTACCGGCAACAAGTTTAAAGCAGGCATCAATGAAATTCATTGAATCCATGAAATTTAGAGAATTTGAAATTGTCCCGGAATAAATTCTATTTTTAAATGCACTAAGCCTGTCTTCAAGGATTAAGCGCGATACTGCTGCCTCACCCATCGTTGCTCCATGATCATGACTTCATGATGGCGTCCCTGCACCGACGATCGGTCGACTTGGCCCGGGCGAAGGACCGGTGAACTGGCGGCTTTGTCCGGCCGATGGTCTGGTGGACTGGCGGCTTGACCAGGCTGTGGTGGAGTACTGCCAGCTGGGCCCGACCGACGGACCGGCATACTGCAGGCTGGGTCCGGGCGAAGGACCGGTGAACTGGCGGCTGGGCCCGTCTGTTGCTGGAGGCAGGTGAGGTGCTGTGGCGGTCGCCATATTGGTGGCGGAACTGCCTCGTTGGCCGGGCGTCCGACCGCCCCCTCTGAAACATAAAAAAAGAAGAAAAATGTTTTAGTATCATAAAAAATATAATTTTGTAAGCATAAAATAATATAGGTAAATTACTGATGTACTGGACTTACCGATATTCGAATGTGGTGGTGGTTGCAGAAGAACCCATTGTGGTGGTGGAGTAGGTGGCATACTGCACTGCGACTCATCCACGTCAATATTTGGGAGCATGCTCCATTGTGAGCAATCGCCAGGGCTGAAATTGGCTCTTTTTGGGCTACTTAATTGTTGAGAACTACCCTTACGCTTCTCTGGGCGTGATGGTGCATCTGAAAAAAAAAAATGTATTAGCCAAATTTAAAGACATGGAAAAAAATTATCTATAGATAAATACGTACTGAAATAAAAAAGGTCGCTGCAGGAAATATCCAAATCACCTGCGAACAAATAAATAATAATATAGACTACTGCTTCAGCAGGATACATTTTCATAAATCTAGTTACGTTAAAAAATTATCATTACCGAAATCATCCTGGCCCTCAGCGAGAATTTCTTCAATGTCTGAAGCAGAGGAAAAAAACCATCAGTATATGTGAAAGAATTTAAAACAGCCAGAAAACAAGTTAAATAACAATAATTTACTTACCAATATCGCTGAATAAGTGCATTCCTCCAAGATCTTCAGACGACATTGCAATGATCGTAGTGTCCCGACCGGCGACTTAGAGAAGACTTGATAACACAAGGGAGATCTCAGCCCTTTATATACACGTTTAGAACCTCCCTAGCGTGGGAACACACGCTTTGCGGCATTAATCTCCCGAGGCTACATTTCTCGGGGTTGAAAAATGTTTTATTTTAGATTTATATACACGCTTGGAACCTTTGCTGGCGTGGGAAAACGGCGCCCGAGGGGCAGAACACAATCGTAAAATACCGTGAAGGTTGAAAAATGTCTTCCGGTTGCTACATTCAAGCACGCAGGGCGGCGCGGCGGTGTATTTATGAGGGGTCGTGGCTGATGAATAGATACCGCCCTCCTGAGCCTGCGCGGGTCGGATCATTTACATTTCACCGCGCGGCCGGGCGAGGGGTGTGAGCCCGCTCGACGGCTAAAGATTAATTCGCTCGCGCTGGCCTAGTCAGCTAAAATATTAAATTCCGTATCTTCTGAACCAGTACTCCGAATTAAATGAAATAAACGCCATTATAATAGTGAGAAAATTTAGATACTAATCGATACGTCACACCCCTAGTACAAATAAAGAATGTAATATTTATTATAAAATATTGAACCGATAAAAAGAAAAAGTGAATATTATACTGCATTTCGAGCGTAATCAATTGAATTAATATTCTAAGACCATGTAATTGAGGTTTAGTACCCTGACCGCGTAGAAAAAATAATTAATAAAGCCATTTAGACGATTCACGACTGGAGGTCACACGACAATCATTAGTATACATTTAACGACCTGTACCAACGTGGCACATGGCCTTATTTACATATTATTCCCATTTATGACCTCTAAGTCAGGTTAAGAAGTGGCACGTGGTCTCGTTTGCATATTATAATGGCCTTTTCATACCTTTTTGATAGCTAGAGGATTTACGAATGGGCTCACTCCCGCTCCCATAAGAATACATGGGGAAAAAAGTGGGCTCACTCCCGCCTTGTCACACTACTCTCATCATTTCCAAAACTTGCTCATTTCGTACTTTATCTGTCCACTTAATTTTGAGCATTCTTCTGTAGCAACATATTTTAAATCCTTCAATTTTCTTCCTTTCTGGTAAGGTCCATGTTTCGCTACCATAAAGTGTTGTGCTCCACACATAAAGTTTAAAAAAGTTCTTTCTAATTCCTAGATCAATGTTTGAAACTAAAAGATTTATCTTCTTCATGGAGGCTCTTTTTGCAAGAGCTATTCTGCTATTGACATCATTCTTGCATCGGCAATTCAAATTACAGTTTCACAAATGTCATTTAACTTATCTCTCGCAATTTTGAATAGTTAACAAGGTGTAAATGAAATGTTCTCGCGAAACTGGCCAAGTGAAAACGTTTGTATAGCATGATGTTTCAGCAATCATATTCTCTGCCTCCACTCTTATGTAATTAACAATTTATTAATAATAACAACCTTCACTACGCTTCTGTCGCGTGGTTAAGCCAGGCGGAAGCTATAATTTCGACAAACACCTTTTGGATTCGTCCCGACCTTCGTCAACTATCGGTGCGATAAGTTGTCTGCGAAGTTATACCGAGAAGATAAGGTTAAACATTGGTTTGGTACTTGTAGTTAGTGACAGGAGCTCTGCAAACAATATAAACTATCTTCTGTTAGTATTATGACAAACATCTGACTGAACACTTAGCATATTTCATCAAGATTTATCCTTATACATTATTTTGTGATCAGGTTGCTTTGAAGGAAACACATGGCATATTCAATTATTGGTAAATACTTGCGAAGGAACAACCACTGGTGTGAACACTTCAAATAAAGATGTTATTTGCTAAACACACTGACTGCAAGACAACTATGACGGCACTCTTGTTACTAGTTACGCATAGCGTAACTTAGGTGCTAAGCTTGGAATCTGTTTGGAGGATGGAGTGACTTGAGATTAGTTCCTGATTTAATGCAATTCTTGCTGACCCTTTGTGTAGAGTTGTGTTGTATTAGTGATTGGGTATGGCAGGATGACTGACAGGTAGGTTCTATGGTGTTTTCCCTACGATGCCCTATGACTTGAGCAGACTTTCTTCATATATCTTCTGCTCTTGGATTCTTGCTCTTCGGACCTATCCCCTTCTTCTCTTGTACTGCCAAATAAATATGAGTATCGAGGGTAACTTGTATCTAGGAGAGGGTGCGGACAGCTATGAGTTACTTGAAATGAACAATGTTTCTGGAAACCTCATTTAATCCGTACTGAACCGTAAATCATCCACAGTCGGTATTGTACAAGATAGGGAGGTATTCCCTAACCCGTGATACTGATCCTAGGGGTGAAACTTAGCCCTATAGTTCACAACTAACAGAGAATAAATAGTAAGGTTGGTGCAGCGACTATCTATCTCCGAGGCCAAGATGTTAACTTGTTGCTCGTCAGTGAAGAAGTGAGACTGAATATTGTATTCTAGCTTGCTGGAAAAGTATTGGCTTGCATGCTCAGAACCGCACGTGTATCTTGCAACCTGAACTGTCGATCGGCAGGAACTCAACATAGCAACCAGCAGATTATTTGACTTGAAGTTGATGTTACGAGTCGAAGATGTTGAACGCGACAAGATAGACAGTACTCTCTCTGGCCCTACAAGGGCAGTGCTTCGGTGGAGGGGGAAAGTCTATTATCTGATTTCTAAGTTGTGATTTTAGTAAGAGGACGAATTGATGTTGGCAGCTGATAACGTCTACAAGGTATAAGGTGGGGGAGGGGGGGATAGAGCTTTACATAGCAACGTGGTATCTGACGGGTGGTTCACATGTCCTTGAGTTTGTCGCTTAGTTGCATTTATGGTTCTAGCCATTGACCTTGGTTCTCTGGCATGGTCAGGAGACGTTTGCAATTTCACGATTTCACGCGTGGGCTGGTGGCGATAAGGACTCGACAAACAGAGCAGGGCATCCGGTTACTAAAGTTACATGCTGCTCTCGACTGCTACGAACGAAATAAAATAAAGACTTTACACTGTTCCTATATCCCAGAAAAGCAATTATGCAACACAACCACATCCGCACACAGAGACATTCGGTGCACTTGGCCATGACGTCATGGGAAACCCTTAAACGGGGCGGTCGATATAAGGACGAACAACCTGGGAATGCTACACTTCGCCGGAAGATGAAGTCGGATAGGTACTTCGAAACGTCGCATCAAATTGACGCGTTCCACTGATAGGAGGCGTAAAAACATTTTACAGAACATTTTATACAGTTGACACACCGGCAGAGTTTCCATTCAGTCAACTTCCATCCGGTCAAATTTGAGACAGTTTGTTTTCACATTCGATACACGACATTTCGTAACTACGTAATATCACTTCATCGTGTGTTCTCTTGATCATTGATTGACTTTTCCTACTACTTATTTTGGGCAAGTGCAGCCATGATTTGGAGCTAGAAGAAGTTCTGTCTCTGTAATTATTGGAAAATATACTATTCACCTCGCCACTTCCATTAGCCTACGCACTACAAAAGTGAATCACTCCGTAACTATTCAGAAGGTAGTTACATGAGTATCACAAATTAATAACGGTTGATACAGAAGTAACTTACTATATATATAATTGAAGGGGTAGGTTGGAAGAATATAGTTTGGTGTGTAAATAACTAAGGGTGCTTGAATAAAAAATGTAGATGTTAAAATACAGCTGGGCGCTGGTAGGATTGAAGTTGTCTGTTTTGTGGACACATGTACACAAGGGTATTCATGTATAGAAACTCATCAATCCTACTATGATGGCCTTAGAATTGAGAGACAAAATTTCTTCTATCATCAGTACTCGAAATTGGAGAGCTCATGTGATGGCCAGCACGGAACCCAAAGGTTTTTTTTTTTTTTTTTTTTTTTTTTAATTACAATAAAGCGTCATTCACAAATGTTTGGGAAACTGTACTAATATATGCAGTAACACTTTGGCTGATCATATAAAATATTCATGTCACTAAAAATGTGCCCTTCTTGGTGACACCAAAATATTATCTGGAGATCTTCGCAAAGTTTTCCACATTTTTCCCGATATCAAAAATTATCTGTTTGTAAGCAGTTGACACAACTTGACGTTATCTGCGTCTGTTCGATTGGCTTTTCGTGGTTTCCGCTTGATTTGACTGCGTAACACTACATCGAAATATCGTGCTATATAAGTTGTGACACTTGAAAGTATGTATCGACTCTAGGCTTCGTAGAACCTTATCTGTTTTAACGTTGTATAATTTTTTTTTCTTTCGGTCGTCTCGCGTCGTCATCGTCAAGGTAATTAGAGGCTGAAAGGATTGGCGGAAAGTAACGAAAAGGAATTCCGCGATGGCCTTTTGAAGCAACAGTTAAGGTATTCACCTGGGGTGAAACCATTGAAAGCAGAAATATGGATGGCTGGACGGGGATTCGAACCCACGCCCTCCTGAAATCCGTGCCATCCACCAGGCTTGGTTTCTATCAAATCTTCATGACTTTTGATGCCAATATGTTTTAAAATACAATATTACCATCAGTTTGATATTAGGTAACGTAGAGAGACTCAGGTACTGCTTATACGAAAAGCCTCACTAAAGACATAACGTAAGCAGTAAAGGTACAGTAGAACTCCTTTGTTGTGTAAACGGCATATTACCTTACTATTAACCTTACACATTATTAAGTAAATGCTCCTTTCATACTGCCAATAACTGGTGGCGACAGTCAGGATATGCCTCTGCTACAAGTCGTAATGTCGGTTATGTTTTGGAATCGAGGGGACTATGATTTGCACGTTGCCCGTCTAGAGATTATTGCGACGAACAAAGCGTTGGAAAGCAAAACCGGGAAGATAATGGTTTATGCAGCATAAAGGTTTTGTGATTTCGCTGAGCTCTAAATCTTCGAGGAAACCATTTATTTATTAACAAAAGGTACTAAGAACATATTCGTTCCTTTCTATCAGCTAGTTTAACAGCTCCTTTAAGGGGTAGGGTTTCTTGTAATACGACAGAATAACAGTGAGCCAAAATCTTTTCCAAAGATGTGGTATGATGCACTTTACTATAACAGTAATATTACAAGATTTTCTTGATTCTTTTGATAAAATTTGTTTATAAATATTACAACTTGATCCGCGTGGATTGTTAGAGTGCACACTGCCCTCTCACGGTGAAGAAGTACATGATATACGTCCCCTGTAGGTAGCTGAACGCAAATTACAACAAACAAACTTCTTTCCTATCAATAATACGATGTACATACTCTGATATCACAGTAAACATTTCGCCTGCAATTAGTAAATTACTCTTAAATGGATACTAGTTTATGAACATTTTTGTTTTTATCTCTTAGGTTTCAGACGTTACGTCAAAATAAAACATACCTAGTTTTAAATCGGAGCACAAGCTGTGCATTAATCGAAACTCCATCAAAATTCGTCTAGCAGTTTTTGCGTAAATCACGTTCAGCAAAAACGTTATCTTAAATTTATCAGCTATATGATGCAGTATCAACAGAAAACGTACACTCTAGGGAACGTCCAATTACTACGCAGCTCCATTTTGACTTCTTGTGAACACTCCTCACCCCCACATAGCCTGACGTAACTTTTTCCTCTTTTTTTTCCAATGATTCCAGAAGATCTCTTGTACCGTTTTCTCTTGTGAGACTATCGTAAATTGCATATGGAGATAATTAAATGAAAGAAATAAATATTCACATGCTGTTATGTGTTCTGTACCTGATCTTAACTGTGACAAATAATATGACGTAGAAACTACGTGGCTTGGCTCTGAAACTTTCCACCCCACGTAGCCCAGCGTAGCTCAACATAGCTTTCTTCCCAGCCCCTCCTTCCCTGGACCTATCCACGTAGTTTATGGAGGCTCCCTTAATACATTTATTGTAACTTCATCAAATTCCGAACAGTAGTTTTTGCCTGAATCGTCTTTAACTAAAAAATTTCTTTAATTTATCAGATTTACGATTTTATATCAAAATGAAATATATCCTAAATTATCCGCGGTATCACGGGCTATACATTAATCGAAACACCATCAAAATCCGACCAGTAGTATTTACGTGAATCGCATTTAACTAAAAATTTATATTTATTTGATGAATTTATCAGATATTCGATTACTCACAAAGTTCAACATACCCTATTTTACCGGCGAGACTACTGACTGAACATTAAACGAAACCCCATAAAAATCTGACCATTAGTTTTTGCGTGAATCCCGTAGATCCCATCTTGGAGACAGGCGGTTTGACAAAATTTCAAAATGCCTTCACTTCACAATTTGTTTCTTCGCTTTCTAAGGTTTTTGTAGCTTGGTCATCATCTTTTAGAATATTGCAAAGAAATTTTCTTTTTTCAATAAATGTTCCTTTTATCCTAGTTGATTTAGAATAATTCTCTAGAACATATTAGAAAATAATGAAGCATTAATGGCGTAACTACATAGACACATTGATGCCTCTAGAAATAAATATATTTTTTTTAGCTTTCATTTAACAATACTTTAATTGAATTTTAAATTTTTGATTTAATTATCACGAAGTCACTCTTATCAAATGAGACCCTGGAATTGAATGAAAATTACGGAATCCAAAATCACCTAAACCGAACATTCTGTGATATGCTAGATGAGGTAGTTTATAAATGAGAATAATGGAATCGGTTTATTTTGAAATATACGATTACCTTGTAAGAACGAAGACTTTCCCGACGTATGATTGCAATGTAGTCTTCACGGGTGTACCGCCGGATTGTGCTGTGGAAATACGATAATTCGACGGCTAGCTCCGCCGTCTTCTTTAGGTGTGGAGACATCTGCACTGGTCGGCTGACCCAGAGATACTGAGATGGTTCACACAACACAGCACAGCGTCATCGGTCATAGCATAGGTATGTTGTTGTTGCCAGTTCCAGGAGTTCTCCTGGTTTTGTTTTTGAAGTGGTTTTCTTGTTAAGTCTTATCCTGCGGGTTGGTCAATCTGGTTGGGCAAAACCCATCAGCCTTTCATAGCCAGGAACCTAATATTGATTAATCTGGTTGTTGTAAGAGACTATGGATACTTAAGACTACTAACTAATGGAGGAATAAGCTTATTTACATGGGAACTTACTGATCTAGTGGAGGGGTTTATATACATATGCGTATTTACACGGGAATTTACAAATCTACTAATCCTAAAGGAGAGTTTTTTTAAAATTATTATTATTATTTTTAAACTGTTTTTGATATTTTTAATTTTTTTGTTTGTTAATATATATACATTTATATTTGTATTGATTCTAAAAATGGCCTACTTAACACCTAATGGAGGAGACTCTGTTTTATGTACATCTTTGGGCCTACATATAAAGCTGTGGGGCCTAATTATACCTATTGGTGGTCTTGGGGTTTTAGAGGTTGGGGGGGATAGATATTGAAGTGCCGTGTCAGCGTTAGTTTTGGGCGTTTTACATCTGGCATATCCTCTGTTTCGTCACCTATTTCAGCTATTAGATTATGTTTTGGGATTGAGCATGTTTGAAAGAAGATTTGTGATTTTTGTTTGATGGTTTCTGCTAGAGTTGGGAAGCAGAGCGCCCTTCTGACTTCCCAATTGTTCAAATTTCCGGGCGCATCCAGTATGATGCGCAGCGCTCTGTTCTCCAGTGCTTGCATTCTTTCAACGTGACAGTCGGCCGCCATGCTCCATAATTCCGACCCATAGAGGATGGTGGGTCTGATGATCGCACGGTAAAGGAGGACTTTTGTCGCCGTGGATAGGCCGTTACCTCTTAGCCGTGGGTAGAGGCCGGATAGCTTTGCTCTGGATTTGTTTCTCGAGTCGTCTATATGTTTATTCCACATGAGCCTTTTGTCTAGCTGCAGTCCCTAGTACTTGACCTGGTCCACCCAGTTTAATTCCATATCTTTGAAGTGCAGTTTTATATCTGGTATTTTAATACAATTTGAGAATATTATGGGTTTGAATTTTGATTCATTTATTTTAATCGGTCACAAATTACACCACTGTGTCAGTTTTTTTAGGTGGACCTTTCTTATGGCGTATCTTAAATTTCTATTACTGGCATATATTGTAGTGTCGTCTGTATATAATGACAAGTAACTCTCAGTTGTTTGCTGGATTTTGTTGAGGTAGATATTGAACAATATAGGCCCAAGGACACTTCCCTGAGGAACTCCGGCTTTAATGTCCTTTTAAGTGCTGTTTCCCATGTCATAACTTACGTAGAATTTTCTGTCGGTTAGATAGGAATGCAGTAGATGTATTAAGTTGTCTGGCATATTGTATTCTTGCATTCTGTAGAACAGGCCTTCGTGCCAGACTCTATCAAAAGCTTTCTCAACGTCGATGAATATCTCAGCATTACCACTTCCTGCCTGCTTTTCTTTGCAGATATGCTCCACAAGCCTTGCACATTGTTGTACAGTACTATGATCTTTTCTAAATCCAAGCTGTTGAGCTATGAAAATGTTGTTTGCTTCTAGGAATCTGTTGAGGCGAGTTTGTATGACTCGCTAAAAGATTTTTCCAATTATTGGTAGTAATGGCCTATAGTTTTCCGGTATCAGTCTGCTCTTCCCAGCTATGGGGATAGCCACAACTTTGGCTATTTTCCAAGCTCTCGGGTAGTAACTTAGAGTCAGACCAGCATTATAGATCATAGTTATAAATGTAATGGCTTGTGGAGGCAGATTTTTGACTTGGAGGGCGGAAATCTTGTCGTATCCGGCAGCCTTCTTGGTTTTTAGACTGCGTACGATAGACTCCACCTCCTCGTCATTTGTTTTTTGCACATAATTCTGCGGTCCGATGTGGATCAAGTGGTTTACTACACTCAGAACATGTTCTTTGTGAGATTCGCTTACATCGTCAGCTATTTCGTTCGGTCTGAAATGAGTTTCTAGCGTGTCCGCAAGGAGCTGAACCTTCCCAGCAGGGTCATACACAAGCCCTTGCGGTCCACGTAGCGGTCGAATCGGTTGAGTTGTTTTGCAGACTGACTTCGCAAGTGCCCATGTCTTTATGTTGTTGTTTTGTACTGCTGCGAGTTTCCTTTGCCATTCTTGATGTCTGTGTTCTTTCAGATTCTCTCTGATTTACTAGGTGGTTGACCATCCCTTTATCAGTGGGGTCGCGCCAGCGTTGCCACCTCATTCTGATCCTGTTTTTTAGGGTGATGTGGTCTGGTAGAGTTGATTTTTTCATAGGTAATTTCAATTTTGGTTGTTGATTACTTTGTACATTCATGTACTAACAGATTGAATTTAGTAACGGCTTCGTCAATTTTTTGTGTTGAGTCAAGAACAGGTGGATCTTTGAGGTGCAGCGAGACGTCCTCCTTATAGTAGTCCCAGTTGGTATGGAAGCTATTGTACGTCTTCTGTTGTTGATGTACTTGCAGCTTGACTGACAGAAGAATCGGATTGTGATCGGAGCTAAGTTCGCATTGGGTTGATATTTCCCTCCGCCAGCCTAGTCCTTTCACAACGAATACATCCAAACATCAGGTTGATGCCTTACTGTAGTCGGGAAGTATGTAGGTGCGTCGGGCGCTAGCACTTCAACATTTCTGTTGGCGTGCTGCCCCCTAAGTAGCCCCTTTCCATTCCGATTGGTAAGTTTACTATGCCAGATCTGGCTCTTGGCATTCAAGTCACCACCTAGTATTACTGCTTCATTCCTATCTAACAGTGCCTGCACGTTCTCTTGCGTCAGGTCCTTATGTGGTGGATTGCAGACTGCGCCTAGATATAATGGTTCCCCATTTACTACGAGTTCGACAGCCGTGTGCTCTAGGTCACCAGTTTGTGCGTCAGGAAGGTCTCTGTGGACCAGCCTGTTTTTGACCAGGACAGCAGTGTCTCCTCCCTGCGTCAGTCTGTCAGTGCGTGTCACGATGTAGTTTCTCAATCTAAAGTCATTTCCCGGGTTAAGATGCGTTTCCCCGATGTGAGATGGTTCGGGTGCCGCTCTTGCTTATATACGTGTCCGCTTCTGGCGGCGGCGTGCCCTCGGCGATGGCCTATTATGAGCCAGGCCCGAAACAAACTGGCGGCTGGCTGCCAGTGGGCGTGGCTATGGTTCTTGTTCCGGACCGATCTAATATGAAGCCTTGTGGGTCAGCTGACCAGTGTAGATGTCTCCAAACCTGAAGAAGACGGCGGAGTTAGCCGTCGAAATATCGTGTTTCCACAGCACAATCCGGCGGTACACCCGTGAAGACTACATCGCATACGATTACCTTGCTTCTGAAGATCTTTAACATCTTTTATGCGGAATTCCTTGGTATAATGTGATATTTATGTGTTTGTTTCGTTGAATACGTGTTTCATATTCTGTTGATATCAAATACGTTGCTGTATGTAATATGATAGCTATTTTTATGGGTTTGGCCTATTTAATTTTGTTGCTTTTCGTCACATCGATATACAATTTGTGTTAAAAAAATGTATTGTAAGTTTGCAGCTTTTTCTGGCAGTAAAGGAATTTACGATTGCGTCATCAGCTGAGTAAATTATCCCTTCCATAATAGCTACGCTGAAACAAATTACTGTAATTTGATGTTTTAAATAAAATACTAATGGGAATTCATACATTTTTCTATGCCTGTGCTGTCACACGGCTAGCGAGAGTTTTCTTTCTCATATTAAGCCCCCATATATCCTGAAAATATTTCAGCAAAACTCTTCAGTAAATACTTTAGAACAGATCTGGAATTTTCTACCAGCAATACCTTGCATTAACTTCTTCAAACTTATAGTTACTAAAATATCCACTCACCTAAGAGGTGATTCTGTTTACATAAACTGTAAGTACAGTACTACTAAGAACTGGATACTGTGGACCATTCGATACTACAGTTTAGCTTTGGTTCAACACAGTTACAGAATTCCTTATATAGAAGTAACACAACGGAACTGGTTAGCCTGCAACTACATTAGATATTTATAAGGGAAACTAAATACCCCTGAATTCCTGATTTAAGAAATCTTAAAAGAACTGATGCGTTTTTAATTTACAGAAGTCAAACAAAATTTACTGAATGCTGAAAATCCGCTATTAATTTTCCATTTGTACTATGGCATCAAGTAAGAGTCAATCCCCAACTTAAATGAAGAAAAATCTGCAACGATTCATCATGAAAAGTGATGAAAATATTGCTTGCTTTCAGTGGAAATGGAATCTGCTGCCCGTCGATCGAAGTCGAAGCACGCGGCTTAGGTCAACGAGCGACGACTACATAGACGGAGCTGTCCGATAGGTGGTCGCAAATCAATGCTCTGGCTGCCCTAGAAACCAGTTCCAATGCCCAGAAGGCTGTCCCTTGGATGTTATTAGTTTCTATCCCTTATGGATTGTGTGATTAACTAGCATTTTCACGTTGCTACGCCCGGGAGGATCTTGGATGTTCTTAGTAATGCGTTTGCCTTTTGTTTTTGTTCTGGGAGCAAGTCATAAACTTTTGTAATGCAGTACCTTCGTAATATTTATCGTAAATTAATCTTTGCTGCAGTTGTTTGATTATCATTTTCCGTGTATTTCAACGTACCAGGAACTGTAATGCTCACACAAAGGAGATAGCGTAGAAAACACTAGTGCGACCGCATCTGGATTACTGTTGTGGAGTTTGCGATCCATATCGCAAGGGCCTGATCGTCTTAGTGGAGAGGGTGCAGAGGAGAGTCGCCCGATTCGTGATTGGTTGCTACAACCCTTATGAAAGCGTCACAGAATTGATACATAGATTGGGCTGGTATAGTTTGGAAGACAGACGACGTAGTTTGCGTTTGAATTTATTGAAGAATATGCGAAAATCTTTAAATTACGAGTGCAATGAAATTCTTCTTCCGCCAACCTATTTAGGTCGCAATGACCGGAAAGATAAGATTCGAGAAATAAGATGTATTACTGATGCTTTTATATATTCCTTCTTTCCTCGTGCTATTTGGGATTGGAATTCACGGGTTTAGGATTTGGTGCTTAGCACCCTCCGCCACCCACAATGTTTGTAATTTGCAGAGTATTGATGTAGATGTAGATATAGACTATACTCAGATGTTATCAAATGTACGTGATCAAAAAACAATATTAACAGAATCCAAAGAGTGGTGAGTATTTGCGTGATCTTTGGTAAATACAAGGGGGAGTCAAATGAAAAGCTTGATTATTTTTTTAAATTTTATGTATTGTGCACACATACAAGTCTCCTCTGCGCTCAATACATATCAGCCAGCGCTTCCGAAGTGCCTGAATTCCCGACACAACCACTCATGCACCACCTGGTGCACCTCGTCTTCGGAATGAAATTTTGTTCCAGAAAGTGCTTCTTTTAGGGATCCAAACATTTGGAAATCATTCGGGGCAAAGTCGGGCTAGTATGGTGGATGAGGCAGACATTTAAACCACAGAAGCCATATGGGGCCGTGCATTGTCATGTTGCAGAAGAACACTTGTCGATAGCAATCCACGTCGTTTTGTTCTAATGGCAGGCCGAAGATGATTTTTGAGGAGGTCTGTGTGTGTGTTACTGGTAACAAGCACTCCAAGAGGACGCCTTTTCCGTCCCAAAAGAGGATCAGCACAACCTTTCCTTGCGGATGGCTTTGTTCCAAACTTCTTTGGTTTGGTGATGTCGAATGGCGCCATTCTTTGCTCGCTCTCTTGATTCCAGGCTGTTGATATTGGATCCACGTTTCGTCTCCGGTGACGATTCGTGCGAGGAAGGCATCACCGTCACGTTCCAGGCGGCGCAGAAGTTCTTCACACGCATCAACACGCCGCTGCTTCAATTCCGGAGTCAGCTGCCGTGGCACACATCGTGCAGACACCTTATGAAACCTGAGCACATCATGAATAATGTGATGTGTTGAACCATGACTAATGTCTACAGCTGTCACTATGTCATCCAGTGTCACTCGGCGGTTTTCCAATACGATGGCTTCAACTGCAGCTCTGGTCTCGGGAGTGCCTGACCCGGGCGCAGAGCATCAGCTACAGACCCCACACCATTTGCGAACTTCCTACACCGCTCTTACACTTGCTGCTGTAACAAGCAGGCATTCCCGTACTGTACCTTCATTCTGTGATAAATGTGTACAGGTTTTACTCCTTCACTTTGCAAAAATTTCATCTCTGGTGCACGTTGCTGGTGGGGCGGCCATCTTTATATTGTTCCTGCGCTGGTGCTTGGGTATCTTCACTCTGCTGCCACCTTTGGGGACATCTGGAACATTATTTCAAACAGGCGTGCCAACTTACAGACCACTGGCGTGAACTTTCGATTTTATATTACACTTTTCAAGTCTCCTTTTGACTCTTCCTCACATATCGTAAAGGTGTGTTCATGTGACATACAGTGTGACCTGTGGCACCTATCTGTTTTTGGCTCGAACGAATTATTATTTCGTGCTCCGTTCATCTGTCACGTAGAATCATAAGTTGCAAATCAGATATTAAGTTGGCCCATAAACTGCAAACTGTGAATACGGCATCCAGATTTATTCAGTAGTTTTTTAATGATGCCTGGACATAGGGACATACAGACGCAGCCCAATTAATCTACTGTACGTTATAGTAATGATTCGTAATTACAATCGCCGTTATTCAGTTCACGTACCTGGAGTTAGGCTTCAGATAACTACGAGGTAAATACGATTCTGACAGTAAAAATCGTTCGATTTAGAGAAGCATATAGATGTACTATGTTATAATTCTCGGTTAGATAGCGACACATGATACTTTTTTTTGCAGTATGTGTTTAATTCACTGCGGATCGTCTGATAATCGAATAGAACTATAAGAAACATTTCAGTAATGACTGTCCACTCATAACCTGAAACGAAAGTATTATATTTAAGAAACACCGAGTTTAACTGATACTTTCCAGATTCACGACTGTATGTCGATCGAATAGGAATGGAGTCTCACAACCGACTACAATTATTACACTGTCCAACCTCTGTAAACGAGCTGTTCGCCTTCATATGATAGAATCCAAACGCCCTTGCATCGGATCGCAGAGCCGGAAACCGGGGCACTTGTCACGGGCGGCAAGTTCGGGGGGCGGAAAAATCGTGTTTCAAGGGCAGCAATTCATATCGCGGAGAACTCTTTCTTTGTTTCTTTTTTGAAGTGTTAGGCGGTGTGTTGGAAAAGGGGAACATCTATCAGTCACCGTCACGCCATGGTATGCGCGATGGACACTTTTTGGATGTGTAAAATCTTATTAGCTCGCCTCACCAACATACTATAAGTACGACGGGATGCGCTTGGACAGCTGTGAAAGTATAGAATATAAATGAATGTTTCTTTTTTGCCAATGTTCTTTAAACAAGCACTCAGTTTTTATACGATTCTGATGGAACTTTGCAGATGAATACTTTAAAACAAAAAGAAAAATAATATTTACGTTTGATTTACAAAAACCTAAACCCTCTCCTCCTTTCCCCCCTCTCACCTTAAGTTCTATCAACGTTGTTAATACAAACCAACAGTTTTTATCCGATTTTGATAGCACTTAACACACGTATGTTTCAAAACAAGGAGGTCTCGTAGCTCAGCGGTCAAGGCACTTACTTGCCAAAGTTTCTCTCACCGAGAGTGGTGGTGTAACGGATAGCGTTCTGGCCTCGCATTCGGGAGGACGGCGGTTCGAATCCCCGTCCGGGCATCCAGATTTGGGTTTTCCATGGTTTCCCAAATCACTCCAGGCAAATACCGGGATGCTTCCTTAAAAAGGCCATGGCCGAATTCCTTCCCATTCCTTGCCCCCCATCCTTTCCCGTCTCTAAAGACCTCGCTGTTAAGAGACGTTAAGCAGTTAGGGGAAAAAAAAGTTTCTCTCTGCTGTCGTGGGTTCAAATCAAGTGGTAAGCAGGAATTTTTGGGAGCTGTATTTGATTATATGAACTACGCCCGGACGTACAGTGGTTCTGATTCCACGTTATAATGTAGGCCATTGAGGAACGGAATTGACACAATAGGTTGGAACATCTCCTTCGGGAAGATTCGAACAATTTTCGGGTTATGGAATAATTTAGATTTCTAGTTTTTGAAGTGAAAACTACTGTAGACGCGTTGGGCGATTTTTGGATGGGTAAAATCTTATGAGTTCGGGTCATTGACATGTTAATGTTATCAATATGTCTGTTGCGGTATGGTGTCTGACTGGGAAATGAAAGGTTCCTGGTTTGAATCCCTGTCGAGGATTTCCGTAGACCTCCACCTCCGGCAATGCTTGCTGTGCAATATGTACTACGAAGTCCACGTTGAACTGTAGATCCCCTGTACTTGGTAGCACTACCGGGTTAGGTTATGGTAGCTAAGACGTGGGCGGAATGCGCAACCAATAGAAACCCTGTCACCAGGTCATTACGACCACACGGAATTATTATAATTTAGTATATTTGTAGCTATAAGTATGAGGTGTTGCGCTTATGATATCCATAGTTTTCAATTTTCACTTCTGTTGGCAATCCTCAATGACTGCCCTTTTTTTCCCGGCTCGGAAATTTCCTAGATCGTTGAAAAGCCTCATGTCATGAGTACCTGTATGTTCGTATTGGCGATTATTATTACTGATTGGATACGTACTGTAAACCGATCAGTTGAACATTATACGTTATCCTGAAAATATTTCCACGCAGGTAAAGGTTAAATTTCATAGAGAAACTGTTAAAGCGTTGATCAGCTTAAAGGAATTTCTAAATTTCATAATAAGAAGTTCTTTTGGCAGTCCGGTATAAATAGTCGTGTGTACAATACTTGATGACGTAAATCCTCTATATGGAGGGTGAGTGGCAACGCTCTGGCCTCGCATTCTGGAGGAGGCGAATTTGAATCCCCGTCCAGCCATCGGTTTTCCTTGGTTTCCCGAAATCATTCCACACTAATGCTGGGTTGGTTCTTTCAAAAAGGCTATGGCCGAGTTCCTTCCAGTTGCTTGCTCCCTTGACCCGGTCCCTTCCCACCTCTAATGACCTCGATGAAGAAGATGCGTAAAGCCATATGCAAGAAAGAGTAAGGGGTTGACGGAAACAGATTCAATCAAATGTTTATCACCTCATCAATTGACCCTGTAGAAGCAGAAATAGTTCCAACTATGTGAAGAGCTCACAGTTACATTTTGTTCGGCAGTGGACACTAGCATGTGATATACCAAAATGGTTTACAGCTGTTCTGAATTTATCTGGTGATACGCAAGTTCTCACTCACTCCCTTCCAATAATATCAAATGGGGCTTCGGAACCATTGCTATCAACTTTTGCACCTTTTACCCAATCCTACAAATGAAAATCAAATATCTCAAACCTAAATGAGGAGTAAATAGCAGTTTATGGGTTCGTGTTTGCTGAGCACAATACTACAGCAGGCTCAAAAGTTACTGTACAGTATTCACGCTGGAAAGCTAATGTAATTCCTTGTATTAAATCGTATACATTTTTACTCAAATAGAATTGTGTCAACAAACTTGCGTTACGAATCATCAACTCGCATTTTCCCTTCTCAGTATTCCTCACGATTGCATATATCCAAACCATGGTTGACTTCCCCATCCTCTTCCATGTGGAAGCCCAAGGATCAACCCTTAACTTTAGACATCCTGTACGTTTCCACCAATCGGGTTACTAAAGGGAGGATGCAAGTTGATTCGTCATACCCGAATTCCAGATTTCAGTTTTCCTTGGGCTCCCGAAATTACTCCCGCCGAGTTCCCTTAGGTTTGTAGCCTCCAATCCTCTCCCGACCCTAATGACGTCGACGTTAACGAGCCGTAAAGCCATAGAGAAAAAAAAACTGTGAATCTTTCTCAGTTACGATCTTAAGATCCCCCGGTGAGGAAGAGCTGAATGCGACATCATAGTTTTGACGTGGACTATAATTTTTTCTCTTTTCCTGATATGTGACTTCTTCCTGTACTATCTTTTTTGATATTTGGTGTTTTGACGTAAAATAAGTGTCAATATCAGTAAGAAATTCCAGAGATTTTGCTATATTTGTTATTGGTTTATGTATCGTGTGGGGACGCGTATTTCCACCCGATAAACTATTGATCGTGACCCTTTTATTCTCTTCCACACCGACGTTTGTCATCAGTTCACGATGCAAGCAGAAAGCGCCACGTCACCGTGGTTTCACCCTAACCATTGCACATTTAATTGTTTACTCAAGAAAATGAGGAAAAACGACAAGTTGACTTTTAACATTTCGCAAACAGGTTATTCCTTAAGTGATTTTTACAAAGTTTCGATAAAAAAAAGTGTTAATAAACGTGTTTGCATCCATTAAAATTCAATAATGAAAAAAGTAATTGATTTTCTTAACTTAATTAACTCATTTCGTTTTAGCGTAGTTGTAATTAAAAATAAAATTTGGAAAATATAACGAAACATATATAAAAGCTATACGTTCCACTCATCCTTGTACGTGCAGGTGAAACAACTGTTATGATGTCAGTTTTAAAGGCTATAAAATTAACTCAATAAATTGTGTTTAGTTATTACTATTAAATTAAAACTAAGAGACTGGTGGAAATTATTTTGGCACAAAGTGGTGTAGTAAATGGAAACAAATTTCAGATAATTTAAAGGTTTGGGTGTAGCCATCATTATTTGAGGTACGGTACCTGACACAGCGTGAAATTTTTGGGACTTCAAAAATGACTTTCACCTCTGACAAAGCTTGCTTTGCGTGTGTGAAATACGCTGCGAACTCTCTGTGGTTCGGATTCCACGTCAAACTATTGGTCCAGCCACGACAAAGGCGAAATACGCAGTAACTCTACCACACCGTAATTATGATCACACGAATTTACATTGGGGAAGCGTTCTCTCGCAGTTAAACCTTTTCCGCGCTCTGTTGGGTTGGGGGAAGATGCAGTTGCCAACCTCAACAAATTAGATTCCCGGACACGGGAGATTTTCATTCCAATGGAATCGGTATGTGGGGCTATTCTGTGCAAAAAGTAGGGTTGGTATCCAAAGATGAAGGAAGGTTACTGGCCTTGGGCTCTAATTGTCGATTCAAAACTACCTTTATCTAGAGTACTATTTACACCAAGAATCTAGTGCTCATTATCGTTTGTTCAAAGTCGGAGGGCAGCCATCACCTATATTAGTTAGAAGAGATGGAAAAATGTGATAGCAATTAGACGTATGTGGCTCAGTATTTTCATTAACTCCAATAAGGGAACGCTTTAATATTGCTTTGTATTATAGGACTAAGGTAAAGTCCTTTACACGGGCTGTCGAAATTTTTTTTAAAATCTATACTGATAATCATCTGATAAGTTTTGAGAGAGAAAATATCTTCTACAAAGTAAAATCCCACCCTGCCCTTCGTATTTTCGCTACTTCGTCCACAACAGGCATCTAGCGTGGTGGGTGAACGGTTAACGTTCTGGCCTCGCATTCGGGGAGATGTGGATTCGAATCCCAGTCCGGCCACCCAGATTTGGGTTTTCCATGGTTTCCCCAAATAACTCCAGGCGAATACCAGGACGGTTCATTCAAAAGGACATGGCCGAATTCTTTCCAGTTACTTGCCCCCAGTCCTTTCCCGCCTCTAATGACCTCGACGACGACAGGCATAAAGCGACAAGCAAACGAAAATATCCACTACAGGCAATGCGAGGTAAACAAAATACACAATGATTAAGGCAGACACAGAGTGAGAACATTAGCATCACATCTCTGCCTTGTATTGTAGTGGTTTTTATCTCTGCCCTCCTATTTGGACTACTAGCAATTACTTCAACAAAGCCTGTCAAAAATAACGGAAATTTGTACTTTCATGAAATATTTTCTAAGGAAAGCATAATTTCGAAAACTAATAACTTTTTTTACTTGTTTGATATATTTTATGATTTCTTACTTTTCGTGTAATTTTTCATAAACTTTCCTGTTTCTTACTATTAAAAAATATGTAGGTTTTGTTTTGATTTGGTTCTAGACTAGATCATAAACATCAGATGCATTCTCCCAAAATGAATTTATGCACTTTACCGCCGCAAATAAGCAGATAGCAACATATAAACTTAAACGAACATCGCGTATGTCTCTGCCACCAATTATAATGTTTTATCTGTGTGCAGTTACTTAAACAGACAATTGACTATAGCTGGAGTAACACAACCTTTAAAAACGTTTATTATTATTATTGGAAGATATTTTCCTCACTAGAGAAGTTTTCCTGCAACATAACAATAAAAACTCGGAACACAGAATTCGATTTTATCTTCTCAAAACATTTCCTCAGATACTTCGATCCTGAGTATCTCCCTCTTCTAATTGTTGTTTGTACGTTTTGGAGCCAAGTAGTCATGGGACGTCCTCTTTTCCTCCCCTTACTTCAATTGCCTTTTCCTATACAAGTTTTGGTACTCTAGTATCTTCCATTCTTCATACATAGTCATATCGTTCCTATCTTTTTCGTTCTATAACTTCATACATTTCTTCTTTCACTTCTATTAGCCTTCTCATTTCGGTATTCCTTTGTTATTCTTTCCTTGAAATTCTTGCTAATCTGCTCCAGAAGTCAATTTTTAATGCTTTCAAGTTCTTAATACGTCTTTGATCAATTGTCTAGATTTATGATCCATATAAGACTGTACATTAATGACTGAAATATAACTATTTTTGTTCTATTCATAACATTCCTGTTCATAGGACTGAATTGAGCATCCCGATTACTTTCAGGCCATTAGTACTTTTTTTAAATTGCTGTGTTTGATTTTCCCTTACTTTCTAAAATTTAACACAAATAGAAAGAAATATTCACCTTTTTAATTTGAATTCTACAATGTTCAATTCATCCAGCTCATTAATAAGATATTTTATTTTTTGATAGTCAATCCTCAAACCCCAATAATATTCCATTGATAGTTGATTACATACATAATTTGTACCCTTCACCTTCTAGTGCTATGATAAATTTATCACCAGTGAATAATAAATGATTTAGATTCTTTCCATCTGTCACTTCTATACCCATTCTATTACACTTTCGAGACCATGTTCTAAAAAAAAAACATCTATATAAATTTTAAATAGGGCTGGTGACATGGAACACCGTTCCAGCAGACCTTTACTTGTTTTAAATTTTTGTAATTAATGCATAACCAGTGCATAATGTGTTATTTTTGTATATTTCTTCATAACTAAGCAGGTATTTTTGTGTGTCACATATGTTAACGCTTTCCATAGAATTTTTCTTAGAACAGTATTGGAGGCTTTTTCTAAGTCCTATATTTTGTTGATTTTTCCAGAATCTGTAGTAACGTGAACGTGTGATTTTTACACAGTAAAGGTATGTGCCGGTGAGGAGGTAAGGGTGAATACCTTTTTCTTCTTTTCATAATTCAAAGAAACCCTAGGCTGCTAATTTATTGGGTACTCATAATGGCGTGCAGGCGAGGCTTATTTATTGTTAACATTGACACATTGAAATATGATAAAAAGAACTATGCAAAGCCTCTTCTTACAATTGCCAACATATTAACAAATAAACAAAGCATTAAAACACAACCACTTTTAAAATTATTCTTGAAACAAACTCCCAATGTTAATTGGCAAGCAAGAAAGCTTCACACTTGATTTTTTTAAATGAAAGTACCCTTCACAATGATCGGGAACCATAAATCAAAAACAGTATTGACATTAACTGTATCCGATCTCAAATGCCGGGCGCCAGGATAATTTAAATTATCCACCAAGTGTGGCTTTAAGAAAGTCTGCCCCAGCTAGCTCAATATTTGGGGGTGCGAGAACTCCTAATCATTCAGTGGTCGTTACAGGGCTGTACTCAATGACCGAATAAAAGTACCACACTGCACTGTATAATTATTACCGTGACGGCGATGTATTTCCCGTGACGGCGGAATTACTATAGCCCCTTGGCTATAGCGGACAATGCACCACGTCCGCAGCAAGCGTACTGGATGCGTGCACAGCGACCTCACTGTACAAGACACGCTTATTGACCCTCAGGTTAGCGATCTCCAGCTTCGGAAGATCCGCTCCTTCCAGTCTGAAGGCTCGGAGTCAAGTCCGTTCCAGCGTCCGCCGGAAAAAGCCTCCCGTCGCTCATGGTTTACATAGAGCAAAAATACACCGGCATTACAAAATGCAAAGGACAGTCTCTCTCGATTGGTCCTGCCATTTTCAAGCTCCTCCTACCGGCTGTGACGATAGGCGAACATTCTCTTTCTCGATTCGTGCGAACTCGGCATAGCCTCGGACTTATTCGTCACCTGTGACCTCCAAACTGCCCGTCCCGAGACCTGGTATTTGGATACGATCATTCACCCCAGTGTAAAGTTTCCCTGGAGCCAAGGGATTATACGCTTGACCAAATGCGTGAGAAAGGGTAGCTGGTGTCCATTGTCCCTGCCAGCCGCCGGCCTGTCGCGACAATCTGGCGCGTCTTAGCTGGGAGGTCCCAAAAACACTGACAATCCTCTCCGATAATTCCTTTCTTATTCTTTTTATATATAAAAATATACAAAATATTATATATAAAAATGTACGGAATGACCCATATTTGGTCATTCTGTTACAACACGGACTACATGCAGTAAATCCACGTTGTTCTTCTTTAGTCTTAAAAAGAGTTTCTAATCTATTTTTTAGTAATTTGCAAAGATCTTCATTAATGAATTCGTAACACAAATCCCGCGATAATTTAAACACGCTTTGCAAGCTCCTTTCTTGAATATGGTAGTTCCTTAGGCACCGAGTCCCCATGTAATATATTATTGAACAATTTTGTTATTTGTTTTACAACTTTGTTGCCACCGTATTTCATAATTTTCAAATTGGTCCCGCCTGGCCCAGGAGATTTATCATTTTGTTCTGATCTTGATGCCTCATGCGCTTCGTCTTCTGAAATTTGAATATCATGATCTTTCTAATCCTTCTTCCGAGTATTCACCTCAATCTTCAGTCATCAATTTTTTTAAATGTCCTTCCCATTCCCTTTGTTTTATCAATTGAATATTAGTTTTAGTTTTTATTCTCTTTCGGAGTCCTTTTAGTACAGCCCATGTTTCTTGTGATCTCACAAACCCCAATTTACAAATAATATTTGCACATGTGTTTTCTCAAGTTTCATTTCTTCTTATCCTTATTTTCCTCAATGCTTCATTCCTCTTTTCCTTGTATATAGTATTTGTTTTTTCTGACTTATCATACAGCCTTTGATTAAAAGCATTCCTTTTTTGTTTTACTACTTCTCTATATCCTTGGACTACCACTCTGCTTTACGTTTGTGATTCTTTTGCTTTATACTCAACACCCCTGCTACTAATTCTTTAGGTTTAATTTTATGTTCTCATATATTTCTTCTGTAGTTCCATCAAATAATTCATCTAATATACTCGTACTTCCCATTTTAGTAATAAATAAAGCTCTTATACTTCTCTATCATAGGCTGTCAATATTATAACTTTTATTCTGATCTTTCTCTTCTTGATTCCTTACTGCCGCCGATTTTCCATGGCCAGAAACATTTCATTTTTACCAGATAGTGATCTCATTCACATTGGACTCCTCTATATTATCTCACATCACTTGCCTTACAAGTGCTTGTTTGTCTAACGGTAAGGTAATCTATTATAGATGGAAGTCCTCTAGTATTATAATTCCAGGTATGTTTGTAAATATTTTTTATTTTGAAATATGTATTGGTAATTTTTAAATCAAATTGTTCACATTTTTGTTTAACCATTCTCCATTGTCGTTATATTCTGCTACTCCGTGTTTTCCCACTACCTTGCAAGATTCTCTTGTTGCTACTCTAGCGTTCATCTCCCCCATTGTAGTCAGTTCTTCCTTTCCTGCGATTTTTTTCTATAGTCTCTCGGAGTGGTGTGCAGAATTTATCTTTCTCCCGGTCTTTCGTATCATTTTTTGGTGCATATGCAACAATAGTCATAATTTCTCTGACCAACAGTTTCATTTCAACTATAATAATACATTCGCTGACAAATTTCCAATTTTTGATACTCTTTTCATTTTTTCTGTATCATAATGCAAACCCCTGCTTTGTATACGATACCCCACTCGAAATGTGTAGATACTTGCAATGTTCTCCCTATCCTCTACCCTTTCTCTTAGTTTCATAAAGAACAATAACATCCATTTCGAATGTGTCAAGCTCACTTATGTAGAGATACCGAGCATCCGAAAGTCATTTTCCTTTCTCCATCCAAATGCGTCGTCAAAAGTTCCGAGGCATTTTTTAGAATTTCGTATTTTTTTATGTAAACGTGGAGCTGGCCCACTGCAAATTCTCCGACCGGGGGGACCAATTAGTTTTTTATCAAAGTTTTCTTTCTTTAGCTTGTTTTGGTCCACCCCAAGTATTTTATTCACCGGTACCCACCATATCTGGTAGGCATTCACCTATCCGCCATCCGGGGAAGTGCGAGATGGAAGACACGGGCTTTTAACAATAAACTGCAAATAAAATAAAATGCCTTTATTTATTTGAAATTTCCTGGTGAGGCAAGCAGCGCTGTGGTGTCAGTCAGACCTGCCGAAGTCTACAACCAAGGCATTTTAATAAAGTGGATGCTGAGAGATTGTCTATGGTCGAAAATAGAGCAGATTTAACTGATGCTAGCTTGCAAGTATAGTATACTTTCAAACTGAATTATTTCACAACCTTATCACTCTTCCCCTAAAGTCGATACATTTCTTGAAAGCTTGAGGGCGTCTATGACCGCAACGTAGACGTTCCCTAAAGTCCAAACAACAACAACAATAACTTGAATGCGTATTTTGTCAGGTAATTGTGTATAAATGTTTCATAGTGTGGCGTGTTATTCAATAAACTTCATCGAACAATTGATATGGCGTGACTTTTTAAATTTGTGCCCTATTGAAACTTTCAAATATTGTGAAATTTGTGCAGTGAAAGGAAGTAAATAAAAGATTATCTGATTAACTGCATAAGAGCGGTCTTTACATGATCAGTCAACTACTAACCAATTTTCGAAGAAGTTCAAATAGAAATGGAGAAATAGTACGACTGCCGACATTTCATGTATAGACACAAACCACAAATTGCCTACTGTGGGTCGGAATTAATTTTCAATGTTTCTTGATGCGGTTCTGCGAATATCAACTTCCATACCTGCATTAATTGTCAGGTGACCTACACATTTAATTGAAGGGGAACTCATGCATCGGTGGCAGTTTCACTATACAGGGGAACCCGCTGTAGAACAGGGAACCAAGTTGAAAATATATTTTAAAAATACAAAAGGCTAATTAAGTAAGCTGTTAATTTTTCTATGAACACGTTATAGTGAAAAAATATGGGAAAACAAAGTAATAATATTTTTGTTTTTGTAAACCAGACAATTATGTCATGTGCACCGTTCTGACCGGGCCTGGGACAGAATCCTCCCAACAATCCTCACAATCACTCTCGTCAGTTTTGGTTTCCCTCTGCAGCCTCTTCTTTTTTTCAATTTATCTTCATTTGCATTGTCGCTGACTCTAAGTGTAGGATCGTGCTATGACTATTGATTGGGTATGCCAGGATGACTGACTCGTGGGTTCTAAGGGGTTAACCTACGATGCCCTATGACTTGCGCCGACTTTCTTCATGTATCTTCTGCTCTTGAATTCTTCTTTCTTGAACCTATCCTCTTCTTCTCTTGTTCTAGTAAATAAACATGAGCATCGAGGGTAATTTGTAATTAGGAGAGGGAGCGGACAGCTATGAGCTACTTGAAATGAAACAATGTTCCTGGAATCCTCATTTAATCTGTACTGAACCGTAAATCATCTACAATCGACGTTGTACAAGATTAGAGCTATTCCGTAACTCGTGATAGTGATCCTAGGGATGAAACTTAGCCCTACAGTTCACAATTAACTGAGAATGGTAAGGTTGGTGCAGCGACTATCTATCTCCGAGGCCTAGATGTTAACTTGTAGCTCGTCAGTGAAGAAGTGAGAGTGATCAATGTATTCTAGCATGCTGGAAAAGTATTGGCTTGCATGCTCAGCCCTGCACGTGTAGCTTGCAACCCGAACTGTCGATCGGCAGAAAGTGGAACAACAGGACGTGCTTACTCGACGTCTGGCTGCAGTGAAACTTAACTTACATGATTTCGATACTACGATATTATACTAAGTGACGTCCCGTCACAACATTGTTAATTTTATTCTCTTTCATAAATAGGTTTACCCTTGCTTTCTTCTTCTTTGGCAAGTTTTTTTAGTTGTTTTTTTTGTTTGTTTTCTTTTTTACTCTTTTTCCTTAATAGCGGCTTCTATCTCTTTCTTGTATGAGGAATCTGCTGAGACAGCGGTCCTTCCCCTCTTCCATTATATCCTCCTCGTGCTTTCTTTAACTTTCGCTTTTTCGGAATAGGCATTAGAATATCATGTGAAACAAAGTGAAGAGACCCGTTGTTAATTGTCATCCAAGAGCACCCCAAGAGTGGGGAGAAAATAGTACTTCCTCTTCCCGTCCCACCCATTCTGCCCCAGAGACAGGATTTATGTTGGAGAGGTACCGTCACTTGAGAAAGAACCGTAAACAAACATTTAGCTACACGAAACTAAAGAAAATTAAACGTACTTCAAGTATCTACTAATTAAATATGTACAAAAGTTTGTATAGTTTGCCTTGTTACAAAATCATCTGAAGTTACGATACAGGGTAAGAAAATCACACAAAGAATGCTGCACATACTAACACTCAAGGCTAACGTGGCTGCTGTAGGTTGGTATAGTTCTACTTATTGCCCCTCGTTGTCAGTACCTCCATGGCATCAAAAAATGACGAACTTCATTCTTCCCCGGTAACCCGTTGTGCCCCGGGTTCACCTTCCTACTTTTCCATTTCTTTGAGCGTAATACGGCCAGCCACTTTCTTTTCCCCTTAAAAATTTTAAAATCTTTCAGTGTTTCTGGTACAATTTTCAACATTTCCGTTAGTAATTTGTTCCTGCACCTGACCCCTTTACCTACAAACGAAAAATTTTCCACTCCCTCACGTCTCTAAACAAGTGTCAAATTGTGATGCTTCCCATGCACTACTCCTGATCCTTCAGCCAATATGCGCATTAAACATTCCCAACACTCTCTTCATCCACCTCCAGACGGATGGTCAACATATCATAGGTAACGTGGCAAGCTTACCTGAAAACTTAAAACTGATACAACACCACTAATGTTCATCTTGCACGTTTCCAAGAACTTTCGACACCAACATCCAACTGTCGGAATACTTATACAACCTTCTAATAATAGCAAACTTCAACTCTTGTTGTATAGTCACAGAAGATTAAGCGCTGAAAAATAAAGAACTAATGAATATATATTTAATCTCCCTTGTCAACTACACTGCACAATGTAGTGTCGGTGACAGAATTCGAGAGACCCCTCGCCTTCCAATTACTCTTCGCTCTAGACGCAGATATCCCAAGGGACAGCATAACTGGTAGGCGGCACACTAAATTCAAGATACAATAGGCCAACAAGTATCAGAACCTACCCATCCCACAGACGCACAGAGACTAAGTTCAGAGTTTAACAGTAATAACAATTACAAATAACATTTTTTTAGCCCTAATAATTACTAAAACAGCGAAACAGCTTCATTTTTGAGGAATATCACCGCTTTTCTCATATTTTTGATAGCCGTCGCAGCGTTTATATATTTAAAAATCTCTTCTCACGATGTTTGCCCGGCCGAAACTACTTAACCGATTTTGTTGAAATTTGGTTTAATGTGTGTAATTTGGTCCAACTTAAAATATAGGATAGTTTTTATCTCGATTATTGACCTCAATATTTATTACTGCGAATTAAACGTTTGTCATAGCACAATGGTTTGAAAATTCCATATTTATAACAGATGGCGGTGTGTTAATTTATAGTCACAGGTTGGGTAACCATCCAGTTGATGGCGTTGTGTTTCGATTTATTTAGTCTACAGTCTGTTCCACGCCATATGTGTGTTTGTTGAATTGTAATTGTGCTGTGTATTGTGTTATAATTATACTATATTGTTGTGCATCGTTTGTGTGTTATTATAAGTAACGAAAAAGTAATTACACACATGAATATAACATTCAAGAAAACGTTATGATAAATTTAAAAACGTGTAAGTATTTCTTGCTTGCTTCTCATTTTTCTTCTTTTCGTTACGGCCAGCTCTCCAGTATTCCTTCATTATTGCACTGCGTTTTCTCGTTCTCTCTTCTCTACCTTGGAATCCTGCCATATTCAAAATCTGCTTTCGATTTTTTTTTTTTCATACTGTTCATTGATATTATTTCGTACAGCAAAGCGTGACCGGGAGAGTGAGTTCCCGGATATATCAAATAATTACTTAGATCATAATTGGCTCAGTAATAGTGCTATTTTGGCATCAAAAAATGTTGACGTTGCCAGCTGATCTGATTTCTTTTAAATAAATAGACACTATTGTTGAAGAAAATGAAGCCGTAAATTTTCCAATTGAGTTTTTAAATTGGGGTCTTCTGGAGATCGCGATTCCACTACAACAACATTCAGTAATATTGTTTGAATATTGTTGTAGTAAGTCGCAAGACGTATTATTTTCAATCAGTAATTCCGTTATAATACAGCCTGGACCACTATTTTCAAGCATATATTAGATTTTAATACACCTGGACCAGCATGAAACCGTTAATGTACTTCGGAAAGAATTTCTAGTGGAGTCTTGCGTTTGACTACTACAGTATTATGATGCCAACTCCTGGCGGAATCGCGATTTCCTGTAATCCCTTAAATTCTTTGGATATACCAGGAATGCCACCACACAATCTTCGGTTAAAGATTGGTTCACCGATTATTCTTCTTCGTAATTTGAATCAACCTAGATCATGCAACGGTACACGTTTGGTCATCAAAAGGATCACCGGGAATGTTCTTGAAGCAAGTATTTTGGCTGGAAAGTTTAAAGGAGAAATCGTCCTGTTTCCACGTATTCCAATGATACCGTCAGAATCTCCAATACCATTTAAAAGGATTCAATTTCCGATTCGTTTGGCTTTCGCTATGATCATAAATAAGTGTCAAGGCCAAACAATGTCCGTTTGCGGCTTGGATTGGAAAATATGTGTTTCTCCCAGAGGCAGCTATTCCTGCTCACGTGTGGGGAAACCATCAAATTCATTTGTATTAACAAAAGACAGGCTAACCAAAAATATTGTGCACCAATTATTATAAATTTTAATAATTTAAAATAATGAAAATAATTGTTAAAAATGTTTACAAATCAATTTCATATACTTCATTTATAAAACTGAAATTTCAATATATAAATAAATAAATATATTATTTTTATAAATATCAATTTTTATATATTTCCAATTAAGTAATTTGTAATAAAATGTAAATTAAAAAATTTTATGTTAATTTGTCCTTAATTTCAACTCTACGAATCTTTTTACCAATTAATTTTGAATTTTCAAATCGACTAAGACGTTTTTGTCTTTATTAGTGAATATTAATTTGACTACATTAGGAAGTTTAGAATAACATTGATCCGACGTAGATACTATAACTACTTTATCACAGCAATATATATATATATATTAGGGTGTCCCTTAAATTTCAATTTCAATATATTTTTACGCATACCTTCTAAAAACTTTCGTATTGACCTAATATAGTCTAGAAATAAATATTAGCCCGATTTATAAACGATAACCGACTTGAGTTTTTAACTTGTCCATACAAGTTGCGTGGGTGCAGCGCTACGACCGGTTACTGCGAGTTTCAATTGTCATTTCATACGTGATTTCTAACATTATTAGTGCGTTGTTGTTTATTGTGCGAAGATGTCTGTGGAATTACGAAGTGATAAACAAAATATTTACCTTATCGGACTGCCAAGCCACCAGATAAATGGTGCAAAATTACCATCTAATCGACAAGTTCTCACCGTTTTATTTTACAATATTCGGGAAGTCAAGCTGACTGTTAGTGAAAGTGCGAATCTTGTTATAAGAGAGTGCATTATATTTTGGGAAAAAGCCAGAATTCCTACGAAGGCATTTCCTAACTGCGTGAAGAAACTTGTTGATTTATATCATGTTTGGAGGGAGCTGCAAAAAAACTGTAAGAAAACTCAGGTGACGTTCAAGAACCGTGAAAATAATTTTGTAAAAGACCTTGATAACTTATTTGATATTGCACATGCTGATGCCTTCGACAGAATGAAGATAGAGGAAGACAAAGAATTTTTAAGGAAACAGAGAGGCATGTCGACCGGGATGCTTAGGTGGAATTGACAAAAAATTTGCGGAGAAAGAAGAACGAGTTAGGCAAAGACGACTGGAAGAAGAGGAAAGAAAGGTAAAACGAAGAGAGTTATTGGCTGTTGCATCTGCTTCTTCGATAGATAACTTGGAATGTCTTGATAATTCGGATGAGGAACAGATTTCGAACTCTGAACTTAGTACTCAGATTCCTTGCCCTGAAAAAAGTTCTAAAAGAGGCACGAAAAGTTTCATAACTCCTAAACTGGTAGCAGCTTTAGATCGATGCCAATTAAGCATAAGAGACTCAGTTTTACATTCTCCATGCGGTTGTAGAAGCGCTTGGTCTGAACAGGCGATGATTTCCCTATTAACAAATCCTCGATTCAGCGAATTCGTACTCAGGCGAGAAAATCCAGGGCAGAAAGCAATAAAAACTGACTTCCAGAATAATTTGCCTGACGTAGTCACAGTCCATTGGGATGGAAAACTATTACCTGTATTGAATGTACGAAGTTCAAAAGAAGAACGCTTGCCAATTATTGCTTCATTTGACGATAGAGAACAGATTCTTGCAGTCCCAAAATTAGAGAGTTCTTCTGGAAAACATCAAGCTAAAGCCATTTCAACTGCACTCTTTGACTGGAACCTCCATGATAAAGTACAGATAATGTGCTGCGATACAACAGCTTCAAATACTGGCCGTTTCAGTGGAGCTTGTGCTATTTTGGAGCAGACTTTAGAAAGGGAATTGCTGCTTTTTGCTTGTCGTCATCATATTCATGAGTTGGTCCTTAAAGCTGTTTTTGAAACCAAGGTAAAGCAAATTACAAGTAGCCCAGATATTCCAATTTTCAAAAAAGTTAAGAGATAATTGGAAAAATATTAACACCGATAACATTGAGCCACCTCTGAATTTCATTAAAGCACATATTGCTGAGACAAACATTACATCTTTGTTAACTTTTTATAAGGACTGAATTGGAAAAACCTTTTATTAGAGACGATTACCGCGAATTGGTTGAACTATGCGTTGTGTTCTTAGGAGGAGATACAGAGAATAAACTAAAACTCAGGCCCCCCGGAAGCTTTGCATCAAGCGCGATGGATGGCGTGAGCGATCTATTCTATAAAAATATGTTTGCTTCAATCGCAACTTAAAATTACCGCAAAGGACAAAAATGCTCTACAAGATGTTTGCTTATTTATCGTCACCTTGTATACTAAACCTTGGCTCGAATGCACAGTGGCAATTAAAGCACCTAACCAAGACTTGTGCTTTTTGAAAGCTCTAAAAGAATATGAAAAAGTAGACGCGACAAGTTCCAAGGCATCCATAAGCAAGTTTGTTCATCATTTATGGTATTTGTGTGAAGAAACAGTCATGTTATCACTCTTTGATGAAGAAGTTGATTCCAAAACCAAGACAAAAAATGATTAATAATTTAAACAGAGACGAAAGTTCAGATTCCGCTAAACGCTATGTCCCATCGAAGGAAGAAATTACGCAAAATTTGTTTGGTAAGCTTAATATTTTCTTGATTCTTTTTTCAAAGTTTCGTGGCTTAGTTTTTGCTTATTTAAACTGTTTTTTCTTTCTTTCGAATATGACGCTGGATGATTTTGTGACTCAAAGAAGCAAATAATTTCTATCTCGACTGCAGATCGATGACAGTTTTCTTCGGGAAGATGTATCTTTTTGGGTGACAATCTTACTTTTTTGGAAGCTAGAAGACGAATAAGTCGTTTGAAGGTCGTAAATGACACTGCTGAAAGAGCTGTTAAATTAATGCAAGATTTTAATGTACTTATCACGGCTGATGAAGAGCAAAAAACAGTTTTTGTTGCGTTGTGTTCAGGAACATAGAAATCTGTATCCAGACTGTAAGAAAACTACACTAAAGAGAAGTTACCCTAATTAATTATTATTATAATTTGTATTTAAATAAAAGTTTATGTTGATCTTATTTTATTTTTACTCATATTTACTTTATTTGTTGCATTTTAATTTGTTTTGGATCAAACCAAAATGGCAGGCCAAAACACCATTTTTTTATTAAACTTGAGAGCTCGGTCGGCACGGGTTGCAATCATGGCTACAAATTATGAAATTTCATATTTAAGTACATTTTAGCATTTATAAAAAAAGTAGAGGGTATGCGTTTCGAAATTCTAAAAAAAAATATTTTTCGCAATATAAGGGACACCCTACTGTACATCTCCTGGTCTATGTAATATTTTGCTATGGAATTTTTTTTTTGATGTACCATATATGCTTTGACTGTACATCTTCTGGTGTATGTATTATTTTGTAATGGAATTGTTTAATGTACCATGTATGCTATGACTGTACATATAGTGGTGTACTTATTATTTTGTTATGCAACTGTTTATCTGTAAATTGGCAACTTTCCACATCCCACAGAGCCAGTCTCTTATATTGGGATCAATGGAAAATGAATGTATTGTATTGTACTGTTTTGTGCTTTCACAGGGTATAGTTCCTACCTGCCGCCATAGGGCAGCGCCAATAACGCACAGAGGAGGGAAATTGCCACCGGAGCCTGTGCTCCATTGCAATTAAATAATAATAATAAGTAAGAGGTACCAGCAAGCGCATTTGAAATACAAAATCAAATAACACTTAACACGATGTATCTCAATAAGAAAGAACAGCCAGATATACCGTCTGTAAATTTCGCACATCTTCTGAAAGCAAGCCGTGAAAATGGTTCACACATACGATCATCACTTTGTAAATTCCCACGTGGGTATTTAGAATGTGGTGATTTTATTAGTCGTTTATGAGATGCGTCTCGACGGCCCTCCTGCAGAATAAGTGCGAAAATTATAGATGGTCTATTAGGCAGTCTATTTTTACCGAAATACAACGTGTATCAATAATGCCACTTGTGGCACGAATAAAACATCGTTCCACGTGGGAATTTAGAAAGTAGTGATCGTATGTGTGATCCATTTTCACTGCTTGCCTTCAGAGGATCTGCGAAATTTACAGACGGTATATCTGGCTGTTCATTCTTATTGAGATACAACGTGGCAAGCGTTATTTGATTTTGTGTTTCAAATGCGCTTGCTACTACCTCTTACTTTTCCTCTATGGGCTGTTGACGCTGCCCTATGGCGGCAGGAAGGAACTGCACCCTATGAAACCACATCTTTCTAATCACACCTATTCTGCATGTATACCTTTTTTTTTTTTTTTTTTGTAACAGTTTAACGTCCCTTTTTAACAACGTGGTCTTTAGAGACGGGAAAGGATGGGGGCAAGGAATGGGAAGGAATTCGGCCATGGCCTTTTTGAAGGAAGCATCCCGGCATTCACCCTGGAGTGATTTGGGGAAACCATGGAAAACCCAATCTGGATGCCCGGACGGGGATTCGAACCGCCGTCCTCCCGAATGCGAGGCCAGAACGCTATCCGTTACACCACCACGCTCGGTGCATGCATGTATACCGCAAAAATCCATCCCAATGTCTCCCTTTAAATTTACAAATGTTCTTGTATACGAAACAACAGTTTTTATAAAACTTTCCAGACGTATACTTTAAAACAAAAAGAAAAATAGTCTAAGTTTGCATTGCCAAAATCCTTCCCGCTTTAATTTTTACAAATGTTCTTTTACATCAAACCCACAGACTTATCCAATTTTTGTGGAAGGGATCAGTCGAGATTCTGGCAACAATAATAAGAATAAATCTTGCCTGGAAGACAAAAGGTCATAGAAATGTGAGGCCAGCATTACACTGTAAAAGAACTTTGATAAAAGATATGTTATAAAATATTTTACATTGTAATGGGGCATATTTTATAAAAGATTTCTTCTATAAAATGCAATACAGTTTAAAAAATATCTCAGCACTCTGCAAACGTAAACAAAAAAAATTGCGCAAGGTATATTATCGAAGCTGGTTAGGACTGCCGAATCCACAAAATCTTGATTTCTGTGTATGAACAGAATGAAATGTTGTACAGTCAGAAACATGTAGACTATAAGATTAGAAATAAAAAAGTGAACACTTACGCAAGGTTAATTAGTTGTATGAAAGAAGGCTGAACTGTCGAAGACGTAACAAAGAAAATTAATGGGTATTTGACAGGTTTCTGGAATAAAAGCAGACGGAATGCGCCGAGGAAATCGTGTGCTATACTGCAGGATCGTGTAGATCCACCACCAGCAATCGAGTACAACCCATTGCACACACATCGTAAAAATAAACATCTAATATTATATATATGGGAAAATAATTCTGATATAGTCCCTAGAAATTTATGAAAATATTGTGGTAAGAATTTAATTGATCAATACTTCAGTATCGACCATAATTTTTATAATATCATCACATTGCAGCTCTTTCATTAAACTTTGATGAACTCCTATCATATTAAGTCTCGTAATCTACGATCTAACGCAAATATGTTTACTTCTCTTCTTTTTCTTCATTCAAATACATATTGTGACAGCTGCACTAACTGCGTCTGCAAAAGCATACAAGTTTACTTCATTCATTTGACAGAACTATGACTAAAAATTTTATATAATGCAATGGGACTGAAAAAATATCATACAATATCTTTGATAAAATAAATATGATAAAATGCTTTATAAAATATCTTTTACAGTGTAATGCATGGGTGATATGCCGCATGGAGGAAGGCCCCATGGGGTGATATGCCGTCGTATGAAAACATCACCTACACTGATTGCGACAAATATGTCGATAGTGAGTATCAGTATGTATCGATAGTCGACATAGTTGTTATTGGTGCGTGAAGTATTTGTGTAAACACATCTTTTGAGGTTATATAATGGAATTTGTAAACAGATTAATAGTTAAACTGACGAAAAGATCTCCCGTGGCAAATATTGTCCGTAACCGGTAAGTTAAATAGAAATAATTTTAATATGTGAACGAAGACTTTCCCGACGTAATGCTGACATGTAATCTTCACGGGTTCTCCGCTGAATGGTGTTGTATAACACTATCCGGCGGAGAACCGGTGAAAATTACATGTCTGAAATAATTTTATTCTGAATAATATTTTACTCAACACATCCGTAGTTCGTATCCCTTATTTTGGAACGAGGTAGTAAGGGTTAAATAATTTCGGTACCATGAGAATATAAAAACTTGTATTAGCCCCCAGGAACGGAAACGTAGTCAACAGTTATTTAGATTGTATGAAGTATAATAATATGTTATATGTTTAAGTAAAACGGGTCCTAATGTGTAATTAATCTGGTCTAGGGTTTACTATATGTACACGCTAAGTACCTTATTTTTAACAGCAGTGTAAAGCACACATCACGGTGAGATATAGACCTTTCATTGTACGAGAACAATCATTAATGGAACAGCACTATTTAGTGGTAAGCAGTTACATTCGTTTGACGGGTTTAGATGAATGAATGTGAATCGCTTATTTGCTGCACATATTTTATGTAATGATTCTTTTTTGGCTAATTAATGTCACTGGAAAAGGCATTGGAATTACCCAATCTCTTTTAAGAAGATGAAAATACATTTATTTTGGTTCAGGCGCAATGAGGGACTCAAGAAGGAAATGTGCTATCAGTCTGAAATTTGGTTCACACATTCCTAAAGACATATTATTTCATAAAACATTGTATGTTAAATTATAGACCATGTACTGTAGAAATAATTGGCACTGAATTTATCATTAGAGATATAGCTTATCTCAGACGTCATAATCGGCCAGAAATTTTGTTAGAAACATTTCTTGGCATTCATCACCAAATATGATATTACCAGAAAAATCAAGAAACAGAAATTTCTAGAAATCATGTAAGTTACTAACCCACAAACAGCTTCAATGACTTTGTTATATGCCTCAACTAGCAATTGAACTTTGTAGGGATTGTAACACACATTGTTCATCTGATAAATATGATTGCCAATGAAATCCAACAAAACAACTTAGATAACAGGCTTTCTTTTTGTACAAATCAAATATAAATATGCACCATTGCCATGAATGCATAATTTTAGAGCTTGGTCCAGGCCTCATTTCCACGTAAATGCTAACTCTGTTTCTTTTGGTACTAATCGAAAATACATATGTGCCATTGCCATGGATGTATAATTTTACAGCTTGGTGCAGGCCTCATTTCCACGTAAACACTAACGTGCTTTCTATTGGTATGAATAAGAAATACATTTGTGCCATTGCCATGAATGTATAATTTTACAGCTTGGTCCAGAATGTGTTTACATGTGAACATTGAGTGTAGTGGGTGAGCAGAAACATGGCCCCATAACAACCAACTTCACCATAAGACGTTGGCAGCAATAAGGATATTAAAATGTTATCTTGGTATCTTTGAAATACCTAACCAATATGAATATAAACATGTCTGTGCAATATGCCTGCCAAACTGAATGTTTTGTACCATTACCTTTGTCGTTACTTCTTCTTTATGTTTTATAAGGATGTGGAATGCAGTTTTCACTGCAACAATAAATCTGCAATGAACAGAAACAGGTAATAACACATATTTATTGTGTGATAACTTGTAATGATCTACCCATATTTCAAACGACTTGATACATATTTCATACGTTTGATGGCTTCACATACAACGTTTTATGAAGTAATATGTCTTTAGGAACGCATGTAGTAAATTTCAGACTGATAGCACATTTCCTTCTTCGGACCCTGGAGTTGCGTCTGAACCTTTATTGTCCTAGTAAACAGTACTGGTTTCAAATGGAGAGTATACATTGAAGTTTGGGTCCTAATGATTGATGCATACAGCTGTTAACAATTTGAAAATTTTTCGGGTATTATCTAGATCGCGTGTAAACACTTCCGGATGGAGAGAGTATGACGTCACTACCTTGCTGAATGAGACGTATACGTTTCGGGTGCAGCTCTAAATGTCACTATCGGGGCCTTCCACGGGAAGTGTGTTGTTTTTCGGATGGGTACAAAGAGAGCAGTATATTTACATAAACATGTGATTCCAAACAAAAACAAAAAATTAAATTCTTGGTACTAGAATCTAGAATTAACGTCTTCTACTTGTTTCTAATAGGTGATACCGAAAACTACTTCTACAGTTGTAATTTTAGTTATCATCAACGTATTTGATTAATTTTTATATTGAATTAGCAACAAATATGGAAATACAAGGGCTATCAAACATCTTATTGCGGATACCTAATTTCGATGTCGTATCTATCGCTGTTACCGTCGTATAAGTCTTAATGCAGCCTGGACCATAGTGAAACAAAACCATCGCGCATGATATTGCTGATACCCAATTTCCAAATCATATATATCGATGTTAGTGTGGTCCAGGCTGCGTTACAACATAAACGCAAACGGTTACTAACGAAAGCTTTTTATTCTATAAATATTTTATTTCATAAGGTATCGCCATATAGAATTACGTGGATGGACTATATTCTAGATACCGATATCAAATATCTTCACAACCACAATTATAATTTTCGATTAATATTTAAGATCATATACTTAATAAGAATTTTCGTTACTAAAAGTTGAATACTTAATTTCTTCCCGCCCGAAAACCCCGGAAACACAGTGACGTCATAGCTATTTGTGTTTACAACACTGTAGTCGGCGAAACGTTAAGTGACTGTAGCGGTATCGTGATCTAGATAATACCCAATTTTTCATAGCTGTGTGTTTGTTCCCTATCAATTGAGTGATATTTGACATTGTCTTTCATTTTTCTATATAACAACACATGGCAAGAATTATTACTAACATCATGTGTACAAAATAAAATATGATTTCATACTGAAAGGCAGTATGATTAGGTTGAGCTGCTATTTGGACAACATTGCTAAGTAGTATTTGACTGCCTTGTAGTTTGCATTTTGTGGTATATAATTTCAGTTGTGTTAGGCCTATGAAAATTATATCACAAGTAACTCTGGGACTAGGTTGTTGTATTATGGATCATAGTGTTATTTATTGTTCATTGAGACTTTACTGTCAAAAGTGACGTGAACGCAGTAGAAATTGTCAGTCACTGTGGCAGCAGATTGTTTTGTTGTATAAAGCATCCTGGAGCAGGTTACCCATTTAATTTTAGTGAATTTGTCTGCAGTTAATTTTAGTGTGTTGTAATTTCACATCTTAAATATGTAAAGCTGCACAAAGTAACTCTTCCTTATAGAAAAGCAATGTCGTTTGCTTCAGATAAAGTCTTTACGACACATAAGTACCATCGGTTGTTTCAAGTAAATGTAAAAACCACACTACTAAAAACCAATTAGTATTGTATGTCACAGATGATAATCAGCAAATCGCAATCCACCTACTGAGCCTGGCGGGTAAGAG
>CM061921.1:379487680-379510320 GCA_031002005.1 Vandiemenella viatica
TCAGCCAAGCACCTGACCCGGAATGTCTGACGACAACTTGGCCCGTGCCAAGGGGCTAAACCTCCTCAGCCAAGCACCTGACCCGGAATGTCTGACGACAACTTGGCCCGTGCCAAGGGGCTAAACCTCCTCAGCCAAGCACCTGACCCGGAATGTCTGACGACAACTTGGCCCGTGCCAAGGGGCTAAACCTCCTCAGCCAAGCACCTGACCCGGAATGTCTGACGACAACTTGGCCCGTGCCAAGGGGCTAAACCTCCTCAGCCAAGCACCTGACCCGGAATGTCTGACGACAACTTGGCCCGTGCCAAGGGGCTAAACCTCCTCAGCCAAGCACCTGACCCGGAATGTCTGACGACAACTTGGCCCGTGCCAAGTAGAAAAAACCTCTATCAGGCAAAGGAATAATGAGAAACAGACTTCAGTCACTAGAATACAACTTTTATTGTATTACACAATGCATTTCGGACCCTGTGGATCCATCCTCAGGTGACTATGGTATTTACATTTGGATTTGAATTTAGCGAGATTCGTGCCTAGTAAACTTTGTTCCTGCGCAGAATTGACGAGATGCTGAATAATTAGCTTCGTATACATATTTACTGTGGAGCACTATACTAGACACGATGTCGTATAAGGTGCACATGTTTATATAAACACAAAAAGTTTTTTGTTGTGTTCATATAAACATGAGCAGGAACAACCTTTACTAGGCACGAATCTAGCTTAAGGAAAATTCAAATCCAAATGTTAATACCATAGTCACCTGAAGATGGATCCACAGGGTCCGAAATGCAATGTGTAATATAATAAAAGTTGTATTCTAGTGACTCAAGGCTGTTTCTCATTCTATGTTTGTCTGATTAATACAATCACGTCATTATAGATAATTATGGATAAAATTAAATCAAACCTTCTATGCCAAGATCCTGACTCGAAATGACTGACGACAACTTTCCCCGTGCCAAGCAGCCAAACCTTCTCAACTGTGTCGGAATGTCTGACGACAACTTTGCCCGTGTTAAGCTGCCAAACCTTCTCAACTGAATCGGAATGACTGACGACAACTTATCCCGTGCTAAGTTGCCAAACCTTCTCACCATAGATCGTGACTCGGAATTACTTACTATAACCTTGCACGAGCCTAGTAGCGAAACCGTGTCTGCCAAGCTACTTACTCGGAATGTCAGACGACAACTTTGAACGTGCGAAGATGCCAAACCTTCACAGGGAAGCCCCCGACTCGGAATGTCAGACGACAACTTTGCCCGAGCCAAGCAGCCATACCTTCACTGGAAAGCTCCAGACTCGGAATTTCTGAGAACAACTTTGCCCTTACCAAGCACCAAAACTTTCTCAGGTAAGCTCCTGACACGGAATGTCAGACGACAACTTTGCCCGTGCTAAGCTGCCAAACCATCTCAGCATACATCCTGACTCGGAAACAACTTTGCCCGAGCCATGTAGCCAAACCTTCTCCTCCAAGCCCCAGACTCGGAATGACTGACGACAACTTTGCCCGTGCTAAGCTACCAAACCTTATTTATAGGGAAGTGGGGTGCTCTGACGATTGCTTAGAAATACAGCGCGATCTGGATGTTATTTCGGAATGGTGCCGTAAATGGCAGCTTGCACTTAACTGTAAAAAGTGCAAGGCAATGCAAATAAGTAATAAAAAGACCCCGTTTGCTCACGAGTACAAAGTTAATAATTCAGTTGTTGACACGGTCGATTCCCTGATGTATCTAGGCGTAACAGTACAAAGCAACATGAAATGGGACTTGCATTATAACTTCCGTTGTAGGCAAAGCTAATTCAAAACTACGTTTTATAGGTCGTATTTTGAGAAGTTGTAATGCTCATACAAAGGAAATAGCATACAAAACACTAGTGCGTCCGCATTTGGAATACTGTTGTGCAATTTGGGATCCGTATCGCAAGGGATTGATTGACGCGTTGGAGAGGGTACAGAGGAGAGCCGCTCGATTCGTGACCGCTAGTTACAGTCCTTATGTAAGTGTCACAGAGCTGATACGTGGGTTAGGCTGGGATTGTTTGGCGGACAGACGACGCCGTTTTCGTTTAAATTTGTTGGAGAATATGCGAAAATCTCTAAGTTACGAGTGCAACGAAATACTTCTTCCGCCAACCTATTTAAGTCGCAATGACAGGAGGAATAAGATTCGAGAGATAAGATGCCGTACTGATACATTTATGTATTCTTTCTTTCTTCGTTCTGTTCGGGATTGGAATACTCTAAAATAGGATTGGTGCTTAGCACCCTCTGCCACCAACAGTAATTGTGAATTGCAGAGTATAGATGTAGATGTAGATCAGCATAGATCCTGACTCGGAATGACTGAGTACAACTTTGCCCGAGCCAAGTAGCCAAACCTTCTCTGCCAAGCACTTGAGTCGGAATAACTGACGACAACATTGCCCGTGTTAAGCTGCCATACCTTCTCAGTATAGATCCTGGGATGGAATGACTGACTACAACTTTCCCCGTGCCAAGTAGCGAAACCTTCTCAGCCAGGCGCCTAACTCGGAATGACTGGCGGAAACTTTCCCCGTTCTAAGCTGCCAAACTTTCTCAGCAGAACTCCTGAGTCAGAATCTCTGGTGACTACTTTGCCTATGCCAAGCAGCCAAACGTTCTCAGTTTAGCTTCTGACTCGGAATGTCTGACGACAACATTGCCAGTGGTAAGCTGCCAAACATTCTCCGGATAGATTCTGACTGGGAATGACTGACAACAACTTTGCCCAAGCCAAGTAGCGAAACCTTCTTGGCCATGCTCCTGACTCGTAATGACTGACGACAACTTTGCCCGGGCTAAACTGATAAACTTCCCAGCATCGTTCCTGGCTTGGAATGACTGACTACAACTATTCCCCTGCAAAGTCGACAAACTTTCTACGCCTAGTTCGTGAATCGCAATGACTGACCACAACTTTGCCCGTGCTATATAGCCCAACCATCTCTGCCCAGTTCCTGACTCGGAATGACGGACGACAACTTTGAACTTGCTAAGCTGCCAAACTTTCTCACCATAGATCCTGACTCGGAATAACTGACTACAACTTTGCCCGAGCCAAGTAGCCAAACAATCCCTGCCATGCCCCTGACGCGGAATGACTGACGCCAACTTTGCGAGAGCCACGTAGGAACATATTGTCAGTTAAGCTCCTGACTCGGAATGACTGTTGACAAATTTGCCCGAGATAAGCAGTGAAACCTTCTCAGCCAAGCTCCTCACTTGGATTGTCCGACGAAAACTTTGCCTGCTTCAAGCAGCCAAACCTTCTCAGCCAAGTTCCAGAATCGGAATGACTGGCGACAACTTTGCCCGTGCTAAGCAGCCAATTTCCTCACTCGGATTGTCTGACGAAAACATTGCCGGTGCCAAGCAGCTAAACCTTCTCAGCCAAGCTCCTGACTCGGAATATCAGACGACAACTTTGCCGCCGCCAAGTAGTCAAACCTTCTCAGCCAGACCCTTGATCGGAATGTCTGACGACAATATTGCCTGTACCAAGCAACCAAACCTTCGCAGCCAAGCTCCTGACTCGGAAATTCTGATGACAATTTTGTCCGTGGTAAGCTGCCTAAACTTTTCAGCCAAGCTCCTGATTCGGAATGTCTGACTACAACTTTGCCCTTACTAAACCGCAAGACTTCTCAGGTAAGCTGCTGTCCCGGAATTTCTGACGCCAACTTTGCCCTTACCAAGCAGCAAGACCTTCTATGGCAAGCTCCTGACTCTAAATGTCTGAGAACAACTTTGCAACTGCCAAGTAGCCAAACCTTCACTGGAATGCTCCTGACTAGGAATGTCCGACGACAACGTTGCACGGGCCAGTAAACCACACGTTCTCGGCCATGCTCCTAACTCGGATTGTCTGACGACAACTTTGACCGAGCCAAGTAGCTAAACGTTCTCAGCCAAGCTCCTGACTCGAAATTTCTGACGATAACATTGCTCGTTAATAGCAGCCAGACCTTCTTAGCCAAGCTCCTGACTCTGAATGTCTGACGACAACTTTGCCCGTGCAAAGCTGCCAAACCCTCTCATCAAAGCTCCTGACTCGGAAGGTCTGACGACAACTTTGCCCGTGCCAAGAAGCCATACCTTCTCAGTGAAGCTTCTGTCTCGGAATGTCTTACGACAACTATGCCGGTTGAGCGCGGAATGGCCCAGAGCAGCCTCTTGCCCTTGGGGTTGGAAACGGCCCCTGAAGGTAGAAGAATCAGAAATGATCAACGGTATGGGGATGCTGAAGGCAACGGGAAACCACTGCATTAAATACCCAAATGGTATTCCGTGTACATGTATTCCTCTCAAATGACATATATCATAATGGCTTCTTCCTGGGTAAAATATCCCGGAGGTGAAATAGTCCCCCAATCGGATCTCCGTTCGAGACGGCTCAGGGAGAAGTCATCGGAATGGAAAGAAACGTTCTACGAGTCGCAGCGTGGAATGTTAGAAGTCTGAATAGGGCAGGTAGGTTAGAAAACTTAAAAAGGGAGATGGAACAACTTAAGTTAGATATTGTTGGGATTAGTGAGATTAAAAGGAAGGACGCACAGGATTTCTGGTCTGGGGAACACAGGATAATTAGCACACAAGCTGTTTATGGAGTCACTGGTGTAGGATTTGTAAAGAATAAGAAAGTAGGGAAACGAGTGAGTTATCATAAACAGTTTAGTGACTGGCTTATTTTAATGAGGTTAGAAGCTCAGCCCGCCTCAACCACGTTAGTACAAGTGTATATGCCAACGGTATAGGAAGATGTCGAAGAAATTGAGAAAATATACGCTGAAATTGAAGAATTAATCGAATATGTGAAGTGGGAGGAAAATCCAATAATCATGGGTGTAAGAAAAGAGGGGACTTTTGGTATTGGAGAAAGAAATGAGCGAGGAAACAGATTGTTAGAATTTTGTCAAAGATATAAGCTACTAGTGGCAAACACACTGTTTAAGAATCATGCAAGAAGGATATACACTTGGAAACGTCCTGGGTATACAGGCAGATATCAGCTAGATTATATCATGGTCAAACAGAGATTCAAGAATCAAGTTCTAGACTGTAAAGCGTACCCAGGAGCAGTCTGAAATTCAAGCGAATAAGGAAGCAATATAAACCGAACAGACTGGATGTGAATAAACTGAAACAATCTAGTACAAGGGAAAAAATTTACAGAAATGAGAGACTTCTAAAAGAAACATTGAAATGAGCTCAACCGAAGACGAATGGGATGCATTAAAGACCGAAATAATGAAAGGTGGTAATGAAACATTAGGCTTCAGGGAACAAGCTGACCGAAAACCTTGGATCACAGAAGAAATTTTTGAGCTGATGGATCAGAGGAGAAGGTACAAAAATGCTCAGGATGAAGCAGGAAGAGAGCAAAATAGGCAATTTAGAAATCAAATAAACAGGAAATGCAAGAAAGCAAAAGATAAATGGCTAAAAGAAAATTGTGAAGAAGTAGAAAAGGAAATGGTCTAAGATAAAGCAGACTTTGCATATAGGAAGCTCAAATAAAATTTTGGAGAATTGAAGAAAAAAGGTGTGAACATTAAAGCTGCCGATGGGAAACCTGTTTTAAGCTCAGACGATAAGGATAATCGGAGGAAGGAATACATTCAGAAACTATATGATGGGGACGACTTGACCAGTAGCGTAATGGAAAACGAAGGCGATGTCAACATTGATGACTTGGGAGATCCTGGTTCAAGGATAGAATTTAATAGAGCTCTGGATGACATGAAAACAACTGAGGCGGTTGGAACTGATGAGATGCTGTAGAACTTCTTAAATCCTTAGGAGAAGAAGAAATGGAAAAATTATTCAAGCTGATATTTAAAAGTTATGAAACAGGATAAATTCAAATTGACTTTAATAAAAATATCATCTTCACACTTCGGAAGAAAGCACAAGCAAAGAAATGTGAGAATTATCACACAATTAGTCTAACATCACATGCTTCAAAATTACTGATCAGAATATTATACAGAAGAATGGAAATAGTTGTAGAAGAGAGAGTTTGTGAAGATCAGTTTGAGTTTAGGAAAAATCGCGGTACAAGTGAAGCATTTTTGGCTTTAAGAGTAATACTTGAAGGGCGGATCAAGAAAAACAAAGATACTTTTACGGCGTATGTTGATTTAGAAAAAACTTTTGATAATATTAGGTGGGACAAGATGTTCCAAATTTTAAAGAAGTCAGGCCTAAAGTATCGAGATAGAATAATACCATACAAACTGTATAAGAATCAAATGGCTATAATAAAAGAAGAGAATCATGAGAGACATGCATCAGTTAAGAAGGGTGTGAGACAAGGTTGTAGTATATCCCAGTTAATATTCAACTTGTATGTAGAGGAAGCAATAAAGAAAGTAAAAGAAAAATTTCCATTCGGCATAAGTGTTCAGGGAGAAAAATATCAGTATGCTACGATTTGCTGATGACATTGTCTTGTTAGCAGAACAGGCTGAGGATATTGAGAAGTTATTGAATGCCATGAACAAAATACTGAAGGAAGAATTTGGACTGAATATAAATCAAAGCAAGACCAAAGTGACGAAATATAGCAGAAATGATACCAATACTAGTAGATTAAATATAGAAATTTTATCGGATACAATAGGAGAAGTAAGTGAACTCTGTTACTTGGGAAGCTTAATTACAACCGATGGTCGAAGCAGGAATGATATTAAAAGCAGAATAGCATTAGCAAAAAGAGCCTTCATGAAAAAGAGAAATCTTTTTGTTTCAAATACTGACCTAGGAATTGGAAAGAACTTTTTAAAACTCTCTGTGTGGAGCACAGCACTTTACGGTAGCGAAACAGGGGAATATCGGAAAGAAATAAAATTGAAGCATTTGAAATGTGGTGCTACAGAAGAATACTGAAAATTAAGTGGGCAGACAAAGTAAGAAAAGAACTAGTTTTGGAAATAATGGTTGAAGAAAGGAGTGTGTGGAAGAAGCTTACAGGAAGAAGAGACATGCTGGTAGGTCATATTTTGAGACATGCTGGATTGGTTAATTTGTTAGTGGAGGGAACAGTCGAAGGTAGGAGCTCTAGAGGAAGACAGAGATTAAAATATATGAAATAGATAAATGAGGACGTGGGTTGAAGAGATAGGTAGAGAGATGAAGAGGTCAGCACAAGATGGGAGATTTGCATGAAACCAATAAAAAAACTGAGGAAAGCAAACAAAAAATCTCATACGCGACTAGTGTTTCACCATTGTTATCTATTTTTTTGTTCCTCCCAGTACTCGATCCACCACTCTTTTACTATTCTCCAACCTGTCGCTTCTTGCTGTAACATTCCTTTCTTTATTTTTAAAACTCTTTTACCCATTTTCCTGAAATATCATGGATCTCAATGGCTGCATCGATGATACCTACTATTAAACTAGTGAAAATGATATGAGTTTGTTGTTAGTAAACGGACAGTGATGGCAGAGGTGTAATCTTCGATGGCGAAAGGTTTATTTAGATGTTTATATTTTTATAGGAGCTTCTTTAAGAACTCTGTAGTTGATTTGTTAATAATTTTAAATTGTTAATCATGCTGAGTTTCGCGTTAGGCATAACTAATGTTTAGTTCAGAACGCCAATAACGTTTGAGAAATCTGTCTCTAAACTGTTTAAACTACACCTTCCAACACTTAAATCAGACCATCTAAACTATGCTTATTAGTATTGTTCATTAGCAAATTAGAGATTTAATTATTTTTTTTGATTCACTCAGCTCATGATGAAAATAGGACGATAAATGTAGTTTAAGAATGCTTGGTTATTCTTTTCAGACGTAGTTTACATCAGTGTTTTGGTTGGACAAAGTTTCCTTTAAGTCGTATTAGGATAATGCACTTACACGATGAAAGAAGGCAAGATTACATTAGGTCGCCTATAGGTAGGCTAGTTACAGAATACATTAAGATTAAGGGACGTTGAGGTTTTATTATCACGTTGAACTGTCCTAAAGTAGTTTAAAGTTATAGGAAGTTGTTCAGATGCGCGTAACATTTAAGATTAAATGAATGAAGATGACATATACATTCGGCTTAGTTATAGCACATAAAAGCTGCTGTAAAACATCTAGATTTCAAAGATTTTTAGGTGCACTAGTATGTTGTGATAGGTTTTTATTTTTTTGCTACAACAAAGCCTAGCAGCTGACTTTTAATTTATGACCTTACTTCTCCGAGATATTACAAACAAAATAATTCACTTCAAATTAAATTTATACCAATATTAAACAATTAAACAGGAAATGATTTGTTTATTCATATATTCTGCCCTAAAATTTTTATACACAAATGTAAATTGAATCTGCGAAAGCATTTCATAATTCAGTAGCTAATGTAAGATTTTTTTGATGCACCTAACTGTTTCGTCTTTGCTACTGAAACTATTAATATAACAACTGTTACTGCTGTAACTTCTAGTATACACGTACAGCGACTGTGTTACTACAGCATAAGAACGCGCGTCACGTTCCAGATTTTGCTTTCCGAAGACTGCTGGCGTTTTTGCTCCAAGCTGACGACTGCGCATCAAAAGTAAATGCTTTGCGTGGGGCCACCAGGGAATACAAAGAGAGTTTCACAGCACGGCGAAGGTTCTTTCAGAGCGTCGTCGTAAAATCCGTCTTTGTTTTCATATCGGCTGGTTGGGCTAGCGGAACTTTCTGTCATTTAAGAGGAACATTTCGTCCTCAGCATCAGATCATGTTTTTTGAGAAGATGATATTCTCATACCTTTTGCTCCACTTTTTCCTCTATTTGGACGAAAGTTTCTTCGTATATGTTCACATCTATAACGATTAGATAAATCCCTGTATCATTGCATACCTCAATAAGCAGCGTGACTTATTACTAGGTGGTTTCAAATCAAGATGAAGCCAAGAATATTACCCAAAGCAAAATACGGGAATACTTTCCGGGGACCGAGCGTGGTGGTGTAACGGCTAGCGTTCTGGTCTCGCATTCGGGAGGGCGGTGGTTCGAATCCCCGTCCGGGCATCCAGATTTGGGTTTTACATGGTTTCCCAAATCACTCCAGGCAAATGCCGGGATGCTTCCTTCAAAAGGCCATGGCCGAATTCCTTCCCATTCCTTGCCCCCATCCTTTCCCGTCTCTAAATACCTCGCTGTTAGAGACGTTAAGCAGATATATATATATATACTAGCTGACCCGGTCACGCGTTGCTGTGACTTAGTAATTATAGTATGTTGGATTAATGTTATTCTAAACTTCCTAAATATTAATATTCACTAATAAAAACAAAAACATTTTAGTCGATTTGGAAATTCAAATTTATAATTTTAATTTATCTAAGCGCTAATTGGTGTACAATATCTTTGGTTATCCTGTATTTTGCTAATACAAATAGATTTGATGGTGTCCCCACACGTGAGCAGGCGACATATAGCTGCCTATGGGAGAAACACGTATTTTCCAAATACAAACCGCAAACGGACATTGTTTGGCCTTGTGACTTATTTATTGTCATAGCGAAAGCCAAACGAATCGGAAATTAAAACCTTTTAAATGGTATTGGAGATTCTGAATGTATCATTGGAATACGTGGCAACAGGACGATTTCTCCTTTAAACATTCCAGTCAAAATAGTTGCTTCAAGAACATTTCCAGTCATACTTTTGATGACCAAACGTGTACCGTTGCATAATCTAGGTGGATTCAAATTACGAAGAAGAATAATCGGTGAACCAATCTTTAACCGGAGATTGTGTGTTGGCGTTCCTGTTGTATCCAAAGAGTTTAAAAACTCATTTGGAAAATTTACGGCTTCATTTTCATCTATAATAGTGTCTATTGATTTCAAAGACATCAGATCACCTGGCAACAACTGTTGTATCTGGAAGTTAATTTCGTTGACATCAACATATTTTGCTGCCAAAATAGCACGATTACTGATCCAATTATGATCTAAGTAATTATTTGATATATCCAGGAACACACGCTGAATTAGTTCATTTTTGAGTGAACAACAGTGCAGAATTTGTCTGGCAATTTGATGTATTGTGTATTTCGATGCAGTTCTATTTCACCTTTTCCAATATCTAGCAATTGCTTACAAAATGCTTTTGCCGATGGATCAATTTGCAACTGTACTCGCATGTTCGTGGTCAATCTAAGTGTTTCGACATTCCACCATAAAAACGACTGTTTTAAACATACGTTAATCTCATCGGCAAAGATAGAGCGAGGAATCACTGGTAATGTCTGTCGGAAGTCACCAGACAGTAGTAGGACAGTACCACCGAAAAGTTTATCGTTGCCTTTCAAATCTTGCACAGTTCTATGATGCATCGAGTGAATGTTTATGAGCCATAGTACACTCATCCCAAATTATAATGTAACTCTTTTGCAATACTGCAGCCATTCCACTTTTCTTTTTGATGTTTGCACATTGCGTTTGGTTTGTTATGAATGTCTAGTGGCTGCTTAAATGCTGAAAGTGCGGTTCGCCCACCATCTAACAAAGTGACAGCAACGCCTGACGATGCAATTGCCAATGCAATTTTCTGTTGCGACCGTACCTTCTCAAGGGTCAGCGATATTAAAAATGTCTTACCGGTTCCACCTGGTGCGTTCCAATAAATATTTTTTTGTTCTGCTGTCAGTAATGGCTCATTATTCACAATAATTGTTGGTCGATCAGGTGATGGCATACCATAATGATTAAGTGGCAAATCTGAAATTAAAATACATAAATCTTCGATTAACACTAATGCTTTATTAATCATTATACATCTCTGGTGTGAAATTTAGATTTTGACATTGGTTTGTTTGTTTAACTCGGTGTAGTATATCTTCAGTCATACTATTTTTACATGTTTCCCACAAAGTCGATGATTGTGTTGGATAACATGTTGTTAGAATAATTGCAAACAGTTTGACGAATACTATTCGGCGTGGATGTTAACGCTGCATCAGCAAGTGTCAGGTCCCAATAATTGTCGTCCACCAGCAACTGCAACTCGCGAAATGCATCTTGACATGTATTGAACACTTGACCATTAACTGTTCGTAAAAATTCGAAAGAAGCTGGTCCGGGAACATTCACCAATAACAAACGCAGAAAGAAACATTCACGTTGTTTTTGATGCACTGTGTAAAGTCGCCCTAATGTCTTGGCTTTGAATATGCCTGCGATCGAAGGATGTGGTTCTTCTTGTTTACGTGGCTCCCATTTTTACCTAATTTGTTCCATGAAAAATAGCTTGGAACATTGGTATATAATAACGTTTTTGCGAATTGGCGGAACACATCAGATTTTTGATACAATGTGAAAAATTCAGTTTGTTGTTTGCCGTTTTTGGTGGTTCAAGTACTCATTGGAAAATATTTTCTTCGGTGACCGTTTTCAAGATGTATTGCAAGATGCTGGATAGAAGGGTCTCTTTCATGGATGCGAAACTAAAAATATGCCAGATAGCTTCCTTGCTGCTGATGTATCTACCTATTTGGTATCGTGTTATTCCGTCATTTTTATTTAAATTTTAAACTTCAAATATGACCAAATCACTGACTTTATTAACATTTTTGCAAATGTACTTAATGGATTTTACAGAACTGCAAAACTCGGCATTAATATGAGCCTTATACGTTTTTGAAAGCAATGGTGAGTATGGTACCACCCACTGATTGTCAATTTCAACTTGGTTTCTAGAATTTGACATTCGCATTGTAAATGTTTGGCCACCATTCTCAGCGTTTCTGTGGCGATACAACGGATAACCGTCGATATCCGTAATAGTATCATTCATGTATTTCTTTGGGAAACGCTTCTTACATTTTCCACCTTCCATGCATGGCGATGTTAAAAGCACCTCACGGTCTGTGGATCATGTGACTGGTAACACTATCAAACAATTCTTGATCAATTAATGGGTCCGGAATTTCGGCTGAAATTATTTGATCAATTTCTTCTGGACGGATTTTAACTTCAAGCCAAATCAAAATGTGAGAATGAGGCAAACCTCGCTTTTGCCACTCAATCAAATACAGATAGCAACGTGTGTTACCTAAAACCGAATGTTTTACGATTAAATCAGTCAATGATTTTAATTTTTGTTTGAACACACGTGCCGTGACATCATGACGATGCATTGATTGTTGGCCTGGTAAGTTTGTATTTCTTCCCAATTCGGATTACATGTAATTGTAACAAAAAAATCTGGACGACCATAATGACGTACGTAAGTAATCGCATCATGTATATATTCCTGCATGTTCCGTGGAGCGCCGATGTAGCTTGAAGGTAAAATAAAGGCATTACCGATATCATTGGCGTTTAAATTTTCATAAATATTGCCGATAACAGCATGTTGTAAGTGGATGTATTCCTCCGATCGTAATTTAGCCTGGTTGTATCGAATAAATCGCAATGCTCGTTTTCAATCCTGGCGTACATATCCACGACGTATTGATGGCACAGTTGACGATATCAAAGGATATAGTTATCCTAATTACGTCTAATCATCAATCGGGACGGCCTAGTACATCATTGAAGTAACTTTTTTATTTGTTTCATTGCCTGAAAAAATAATAAATTAAAAAGTAAAAAAAGAATAAGAAATCAATGTAATGGGCCCACTGTAATTCAGTCCCAGGTCGGAATACCGCGGGTCTACTGTACTAATAAAATAACGAATTAAATAGTTGAATATTAAATTTACCAGTAACTGGATCACGCTGTTTGATGTTGATGTGATATTCATCCTGCCCTTGCCAGAATATTAGTGGATACTGGAGTGCGTCATACGAACGGTGTAGATCCGAAATTATGCTAACAGAGCTATTTCGACGTGTGATTTTAATCAACTGAGTCACCAACCATAAATACCTGCAACTTCATCTACGGTTGGTGCGTTGAACCTGCCAGCGTGTTCTCCTGATGGTAATTTGTCAGCTTTGATGACAATTTGATAGTTGTTATTTTTTAATTGTGGCCACACTCTTTTAAACAATTGAATAAGTTGATTTATTATTTTCCAAAAATTATTCCAACAATATCACAATTGCTCTCTCTTCTGATTGTTCTATGAAATTATACTGGCACCTAGTTTTCACGCGTTCCTCACAGTTTCCAATACATTTGGAAAAACTTCGGATCATCGTTTGGTATCGGTATCAACGACCCAATCTTATGGTACACCTGGCCTTGTGTTTTGAATGTAGTTTCAAAAGGACGTCCATCAGATGTGAGATCGCAAATTTTTGCTGCCCCAAAAGACGTCATCTGGAAGCAAGAATTGAATTTGCGCGTCTTGCGCAGAAACAATTTCGAATCGTTTGATTCACCAGCAAGAAGTGATTGCAAAGGTTTTGGGGGAGTGGGTAGTGGTAATAATACAATTTTTCCTGATGCACAACACATGCCGGCTGCTTCATTGCGGAATTTCAACGCCTGACATTATTAGCATACTTTGTCCAATACACCGATTGCAATTTTGGAATGTGGAGAGTAATCAATGTCTGGTGCATATTCGAACGCAAAACGAACAAATGGTACACGTGTTAAAGCACGGCTGATTTGCTGTATCTCTCCTTCTCTTTCTCTAAATGTAGCTATGTGATGTTCTCGTGCCGCTATTGTTCTCGATATATTCTGTCACAGACGTTCATCACACTGTTCTTGAGATTGTTGCATACGACGCTCAGCTGTCCTGATTCCTTGAACTTCCTTACTTGCCGCGATTTGTGTTGCTGATTGATGAGCTCTCTTGACACGTTTGAGTCGTGCCTCTCTGCTACACGCATTGTCGAGGTTAGATTTTTTTGGCGACTTTTCGCTGAAAAATATTTGAATTATAACAAAAAGTGCCTTTCTGAAATCATTAAAGTAAGACACTATAATACAGTGAAGAAACCGGAATTTTTGGGTCCATTGAAAAATACAGTAAAATGGAAGTTAAGAACTAATGAGGAAATATATCATAACATTGAAAAAATAACAGAATCAATCAGAAAAAGAAGAATGATATTTTTTCGACACATTTATAGCATGGATGACACCAGGCTTTCAAGAGGTTTAGAAAGATTTGAAACGAAATAATACCAGTGAACTGTATGGAAAGAAAATATTTTCGAAAGCAGACTTCGAATATGGCAGGATTTTGAAGGTAGAGAGGAGTGCAATAATGAAGGATTACTGGGTAGGAACAAAGAAAAAACAACACTAGAGGAACTGAAATTGACACGTGGTCCCTAGCTGACCATAACGAAAAGAAGAAGAAAAATGATAAGCTAGCGAGAAATATTTACACAATTCGAATTTATCGTAACGTTTTCTTCAATGTTATATTCATGTGTGTAATTACTTTATCGTTAGGTATAACGATAAACAACGGTACAGTATAATTATAACACAATACACAGCACAATTAAAATTCAAGAAAGTCACACATATGGCGTGGAATAGACTGTAGCATAAATAAATCGAAACGTAACACCATCTACTGGATGGTTCGATAAATTAACACACCGCCATCTGTTAGGAATAAACTGTAGCATAAATAAATTGAAACAGAACGTGATCTACTGGATGATTACCCAACCTAGATAACCAAGTGTTGTATCGATAAATTAACACATCGCCATCTGTTAGAATCTTATGGAACTATAATAATAATTCCGTGTGGTCGTAATGACCTGGTTTCTACTGGCTGGGCATTCCGCCCCTGTCGTAGCCGCCTTTACCTAGCCCGCCAATCCTGCCGGGTACAGGGGACCTACATTTTAACGTCGAATCCGAACCACAGTACCGCCCTGGCGTATTTCACCTTACACAGCACGGTGGGCCGGAGGTTAATGTCGAGGTAAGTTCCTATAAAAATTCCCGCCGTGACAGGGATTCGAACCGGGGACCTTTCCATCTACAGTCAGACGTCCTAACCACCCTTTTTTTTTTTATTGTTTCACTTTCACAAAATGTTACAGTAAAATAATACATTTTCTAGTCATTACAAAATGTAGCGTAAAAAAAAAGGAAAGTATTTGAATTTCAATATATAATAGTTGGATTACAATCATTTCCTTAAAAAGGCATTATGTTATTCAGGTAGTTAGCATACTTTTCTTTGTAGTATCGATACGACATTGCTCGTTTGTTTTCTGTTATTAAATAATACCAGTATTCTTGTAGATTGGCTCTTTCTTTGTTGTGTATTATGTAATGGACATAATTTGCTAAGATCCAGCATGTTGCGTCGTTCTTCTGTTTTGGATAAGAACTAAATTCAGGTGTCATTATATCTTTGATTTTAAATGCTGTGTCGGAAGTTCTGTTGAGCACTCCTAGTTTCCACCTCGTCCACTTCCAGATCGGTGGTACGATGCAGCCAGTCAGTCTGTGCTCTATCGTATCTTGAAGGTTGCATTTGACACAGTTGGGTGAGTGAGCGAGGTGAATCGTATGTAGACGACTGTTTGTTGTTACACAACGATTAATTACTCTGTACCATGTGGATCTTACTTGTGATTGTAGGTTTTCGTTTTGGACGTTCATCCATATGTTCTTCCATTTAACTGTTGGGTTTTTTTCGTTCTATATTACTATGATATCTATTGTCCATCAACAGGTTGTATATTTCTTTGTTATTTGTGGCAGATATATTTCGAATCTTGTTATGTATGTAACTGTACTCAATAATAAATGTCCGGAATTGCATCAGCGTCGGGTTGATGTGACGTATGTCGATCGGTGGTTCTGTACTGGCGGGTAGTAGTTGATTTATTAGATATGCAGTTATGCTGTCTGGATATTTATGCCAGTTCCGTAACATGTCTTTTATAAATATAGCAAGAGATTTATATTTAACATCTTGTAGCTCGAGACCTCCTTTGCTGAGTGGTAGAGTCAGGGTTTTAAACTTTATTTTAAATATTTCCCCTTGTTGTACAAACCATCCTATTGCCGACTCTATATTCTTTGATATCTCGTTGGGAATGGGCAAGATGTGTGAAGTGTACCATGCCTTTGATAGTGCAATGGAATTTACAAATCTCACCTTTTGAATCATGTTCAATTCTCTTATTTTGTTGTTGTTGAGTAATGCTCTGACAGAGTGCAGTATTTCTTCCAGTTTAGCGCCATCATGCTCTGAATGCTGGGAGTGAAGTCAATGCCAAGTATTCTCATCTTCGTCACTTCTGCCCATTTAGATCTCATTTCGTTAATACCTCGCCCAATGTTCATTACTTTTGTTTTCTTATTGTTGATTATTGCGCCCGACGCTTTACAGTATGATTCTATTATATTTTCCACGATTTTTAGCTCATTATTGTCTTTTATCAACACGGTGACGTCATCTGCATATACTCGGGTGGTAATTTTTTTTCCCATTTATGATGATTCCTTCCAGGTGGCGGTTCAAACATATTATTAGTGGTTCTATTGCGAGAGCAAATAAGTCCATAGACAGAGGGCATCCCTGTCTAACTAATCTGTTTATTTCTATTTGCTTAGATAATCTTCCATTGATCAGCATTCGTGATGTTGCACCTCCTAAGATACTTTTTAATAATTTTATGAAGGTACTATTGTAGCCCACGGTTTTTTTGGAAGTCTACGGAGAGGACTGCTACTCGACATTTTGCTGCCTCCACTGCAGTCATGGTGTCTCTGATGTCCATTAGCGTGTGTATTATCGACCGTGATTTTCCAGTACACGCTTGGTGTTCGCCAATTACTTTCTTGATATTGCTTTTTATTCTGATTGCTATTATTCTGGTAAAAAGATTGTAGTCGGTGTTTAACAAAGAAAGTGGCCTAAATTCATTGGCGTTGATAGGTTTAAGGCACTTAGGGATTAACACTATCAGGCCTTCCTTGAATTCTTTCGGGATTGTCACCATTTTTAATATTTCAGTCAAGATTTCCGTCAGTGGTTCCTTGATTTCATTCCAAAACGTCGCATAAAACTCTACTGGAATGCCGTCTATACCGGGGATTTTTTTTCTTTTGATCTTCTTTATTGAACTCCATATTTCTTCTACGGAGATGTCTTCAAGGAGAAGTTGGTTGTCTTCTTCAGTGATTGTATTATCTACATGTTCCAATATTTTCTCCGATTCGAGCGTGAACCACTGAGCCAGCAGACCGCTTAAGCTTGGTGGCTTACAAATAATTACAAAACCATTGTCCTATGACAAACATTTAATGAACACTTAATTCACAAATAATAAATATTCGGGTCTATAATCCAGATAAAAACTGTCCTATCTTTTAAGTTGGACTAAATTACATACAGTTAGCCAAATTTCATCTAAATCGGTTATGTAGTTTCGGAGTTCATTCCGGACAAACATCGTGACAGAAGATTTTTATATATATAAAGATATAAACTTTCCGGGGAGAGATGCAGACGCTCTGAAAGGGAACCCGGAAGACTACCTCAGTCGACCACAACCTACGTGAACCGCGCAAGTTTGGATAGTATGTCCCTTTGGGGAGTCGTATTTATCAGTTTTGGTTTTCTTTACGTAGGTATTGTAGATAACACTAGCTAGAATACTTGCTAGAATGAAAGTGTTGTACTATCCTTATATATATATATATATGTCGTTTCGGCCATCTACGGACAATGCTACTTCAACTGTCTTTTTCCTTTCCCTTGCACCTGAGGGTCGTCCACTGGAACCGAATTTCGGCCGACCAGGTCGTCCGATTAACCTCGTCCACTGCAGCCGACAGACATTGTCCATCCGTTATTGTTGCTTGAACATCAAGTGAACTGGGTATTTTTAAAAAAAATATAGAGTTACTTTAATTTCGTAAAAACAAACTTTACCTTGCCCTGGCGAAATATTACAACGGTCAGGGCCGTATTTCAGGTAGGAAGTGCCTTGGGTTGAACCTGTGATGGGGACCCACCTTCACAAATGTTTTGAAATTTATCCTCGCATTTTATAGCAATTTTCTAACCAAAAACCTAAAACATTGATATTTATTATTAAATTGTAGAATATTTTACTATATCATATATAGAATAATACAGAATTGTTTAGATAAAAATGAAAATAGAAAATCACTAAGGTATTCAGTACAATTTATTACCATCGTTCTGAACAATTATAGAAGAAAAAGAATGCAAAGTTGAGATTTATGTCCATGTCACCAAATCTGTAAAAAATCAATATTTCAATTTTAAAAACAAATGAAAATGCAAGAAAAATGACACAAAAAGTAGGACTACAAGAAACAAGCAAATTTTGTTTTTGTGGTGGCTACTCATAGGCTGCAGTCTATATAGCCTATGCCTAAATGCGGTCCTGACAAGAGTGATATCTCATAATGGTTTGAGAATAATCCAGTACAAAAATCAAATAATTGTCTTTACTGTACAAATTTTAGATAAAATATTTATTATAACTTTCCGTAAATATTTTTATTAAAATATACAGTGACTGTGTACCACCACGAAGTACGATAAGATCAAATAAAAGACAAAAAAATGATCTATTCATTAGGAGATCAAAGGATGTTTGCCATTCGGCCGAATACGTCCGACTGATCCCATTTCAAACTGATTCTTCCGTCACTCGGCCGTATACGTCCGAGTAGATCGTGCCTAGTGGACGCACAATGCCTTTCCCTGTTTCGGGATTAGTCAGTCATATTCGGCCATATATGACCGACCAGTCGGTCAGACGAATTCGGTGTCAGTGGACGATCGGCCTTATCTTTCACCCAGTATTCCCAATTTCTTGTCACTGTTATTATTATTAACTATTATGGATCTCAGGTCCCGGTGGAAAATACCCACCATACATACTTACAGCGGTCCGGTGGCTCAGTGGTTAAGGAGTCTGAGCGGAGATCCAAAGGTCCGCGGTTCGAATTCTTGTCTCGGCAGGGATTTTGAAAGGCACTTAATATGGCCTTCACCTCTGGTACAGCTTGCTGTGTAATGTGAAGTACGCCAGAACACTTACGTGGTTCGGATTCCACATTAAACTGTAGGCCCCCCTCACCCGGGAGGATTACCGGCTAAGGTTAGGTAAGGAGGAAAGGAACAGACGGTTCATGCTAAGTATACCTCCTTCGGGAGGGACCAACCAACTTTCGGGTTGAGGGTCACGCTTAGCTTTTAGCATAATTACAAGTCTTACATATATTTACCTCCAAATCCTTCTCAGTCTGAAGTATAAATAGATAGATAGATAGATATGTTCACTTTGATCCCATGTGAGAATAATCTCGGGGATGTGGAACAGTACATACACTTATTAATAATGTCAATATTACTATATAATTGATATTATTATTATATATTGACAACAAATTAGTTGCAACCCATTGGTATATTCAATATCCCCTGCAATCTACAAATACAATCCTGAGTTAATTACTACTTGTTATGTGGAACAGTGTATACACTTGTTACCAGCATCTAATAACCAGTTATTTTCTTACCAACCAGTTACCATAATAAGTTTTTCTGTAATTTACGACTACATATTATATCGTATTAGTTACTATTTATGTGGACAGTACACACACTTATTAACAATGTCAATCACATTACCAACAACTCATAAGCAGTCAATTACTCAAAAACCTATTAGTATGATAATTTTTGACAGCTATTTTTGAGTGCATGCTATCCCATGTTAGTTACTATGTATGAGTGAAATTTTGTAAACAGTGTTATTACTTAATTTGTCAAAAGTTTCAACAGAAAGAAAAACCATATATATTTTTTTTGTAATTGTGGACAACTTTGTCACCTTCACCTTCCATATACCATATATACTATTTTATCAACCATTCTTAGTTACCAAATTCCAAGAAGAAAATACTTTTACAGAGTAAAATGGGTTCTGAAGCAGAAACTCTTTCAGTTTTGACTTAAAGTAGTTGGGTTTTCGTAGTAATTTAATTTCCGTTGGTAAGACATTGAAAAAGGACGCTCTAGTAAATGTTATCTCTTTCTGTACAATTGACAGTGATTTGTAATCCTTGTGAATATTATATTTATTCCTAGTATTTTGACTATGTATGTCAGCATTAAGATTCAAGTGTTCAGGATTTTCCACCACAAATGATAGTACGGAGTATACATACTGTGCTGGCATTGTTAGTACACCTAGGTTTTTAAATAGATTTCTGCACGACATCCGTGGGCTTGCTCAACAAATAGTTCTCACAGCACCTTCTGTGCTTGTGACGAGTTTCCCCAGAATGAGATGCAATAAGTGAGCAGGGAGTGAAAATATGCAAAATATACTAACTTTCTGGTTTCTATTATTTATTACCTCCTCAAGTAATTTCTTTCAGTCCGTCACCTGAAAGTGAAAACTTTGCTCTTCACTTATGCCTGAAATCAATTACTGATTTATTACCATGTCCTCTCCTCCCTCCATTTGCTTATTGTAAATCTTTTACTAATATTTATCCAGGCCTCATCGCCAGTGTAAGACTTTGTACATGTTAACAATTCTCTGTACCCACTTCTATCCTGAATTGACTTCTAAACAACTTATTGCAGCAACTTAATACATCTTTCGGTAATATTCAAAAACAATTCTTCTGCACCTCGTCCAACTACAGTGTTTGATAACCATAATACGAGTACTCTAGCAACGTCGTGACTAAAATTTCATAACCCACCTGTCTTACTTCCCTGATACATCCCGACCAACAGATGCAATACCCAGCGCCCTTTCGCTACAACCTCCCCACTGCAACCTTCCCAGTTAAACTTAAAGTGATATTAACAGTGAACTAACCTCGGCATCAAACGAGACGTGAAGTCCCAACAAATATACATAAATTGATTCTTGTACTATACTGTAATTTCTATCATATAAGTCTGAAAATTTTCGAATACCACTTCTTACTCGGTTCCTTTTCAAACTGTGTAGTTACGAGATGTAGTGAGTTATATGAAAAAAACAGAATGGTGAGATGATGTGGGGGAGACAAAAGATTAGTGTAATGGATTGACGTTTCCTGCATCCAGATAGCAACCCTTCAATGGACGATACTGATAATTTTACTCGTTACTAGCCGTGACTTCTTCACGTTTTGTCCTGTTAATTCACAGATAAATGAGCAAAGAGATATTGGCTGGGTAGATAAAGGCAGAGGTGCAGTACTTTTCTTCCGTTTTCTTGGATTTCCAGCTTTCATTCTGTGTTTATATTGCATGCAATGTTTTAATCACATTTCAGTGCATCATTTATTTCTACTTCTTAAAACTTCTGTTAGTTGGAAAAGCTTATGTTTGTTGATGACCCAGAGGCAGCAAACAATATTTGTAGTGTTTCTTGATTTGATTTGTATGAATATAAACTGAGATATAAAGAATATATAAAACAATGTTTCAGGCAGATTGGTGTAAGTTTTTTTTTTTAATTTTCTACAGCTATTAGCTCAGTATCTAGAATACAAAATTAGGCCTAGTTTTGCACAAAAATCAGTGGTATACTCAATTACACTTCAGTTACGATAATGTGTTAAATAATAAACAACCTGGCCACTTGGTTCCGAGGAAACAGGCAAAGTTGCCACCCATACTCTGTTACTGCATATTGTATGTTATTTGGCAAAAGCATACTTTATAACATAAAAAAGTAATACACTTCTTAAAAATACCCTTTTTTAACTGACTCAAATTCTCATCTCTCTGGTTCACCTTTTACGTGCCAAAGTAGTATCTGAACGCAGCCTTAAAAGACGATCATGAAAAGATTCGCTCGTTTCTGAACGCAGTAACAACGGAATGTCAAACGTCATTCACTTCTCAGTTTTTTTTCCTTCAAAATTTGAGGTTATTTTCGATTCGATCGATATTTCTCGTCAGAAAATAATGAACCTACACTGGTCATAATTATGCTGTGAAAGTTTTTAAGAAGAACAAGTATCTGTTAAATATATCCAAAAGTAATGAAAAATACGTGTTCAAACATTAAAAATTAAAAATACATTTCTACATACAGCGCACTTAATTTTTCCTGTTGCAAACACAAATTTACTTTTATTGTTCCAAAAAAGGTGTCAGTTCTAGTCACAGGAACGTTTATCAGCCAAGACACGGGAGGAAGTTTGAATCGCGAAGCCATTTGAACATAGCTTTTCTAAGGAACCATCGCAACGTTTGCATGGAGTGATTTCGAAAATCCATGGAAAACCGAAATAAGTATGGTGGGACCAGGATTTGATCCCGCTCATACCGAAAGCCGGGTCAGACCGATATCGCTTGCCCACCTGGCACATGATCACTATACATATATACAGGTGTATAGGGTAGACTGGGTACGGTTGTAACAATTTTCATTTGAGCGCTCATAGTTTTCTTAATATGCCAGTTAACTGGAAGAAAGGGGATTTTTATGGTAAAATGTACATTTTACTACGTATAAATACTAAAGTTTTTACCCTAAGTACAATGGTTAAGTCACAGCAACAAATTAGAAAAAAAAAATGTCACAACCTACCACACCAAAGGGTGACAGTGCTTGGGGTAGGTAGTGACAGGTTCAAAAATACAACAAAATGGTCTAAAATCCCTTTAATATCAAACATAATATTCTTCTGGAAAAATTTAATTTTTACATAGCAATAGAAATTAATCTG
>CM061921.1:379511320-379717340 GCA_031002005.1 Vandiemenella viatica
CGATGAGATTAACGTATGTTTAAAACAGTCGTTTTTATGGTGGAATGTCGAAACACTTAGATTGACCACGAACATGCGAGTACAGTTGCAAATTGATCCATCGGCAAAAGCATTTTGTAAGCAATTGCTAGATATTGGAAAAGGTGAAATAGAACTGCATCGAAATACACAATACATCAAATTGCCAGACAAATTCTGCACTGTTGTTCACTCAAAAATGAACTAACTCAGCGTGTGTTCCTGGATATATCAAATAATTACTTAGATCATAATTGGATCAGTAATCGTGCTATTTTGGCAGCAAAATATGTTGATGTCAACGAAATTAACTTCCAGATACAACAGTTGTTGCCAGGTGATCTGATGTCTTTGAAATCAATAGACACTATTATAGATGAAAATGAAGCCGTAAATTTTCCAAATGAGTTTTTAAACTCTTTGGATACAACAGGAACGCCAACACACAATCTCCGGTTAAAGATTGGTTCACCGATTATTCTTCTTCGTAATTTGAATCCACCTAGATTATGCAACGGTACACGTTTGGTCATCAAAAGTATGACTGGAAATGTTCTTGAAGCAACTATTTTGACTGGAATGTTTAAAGGAGAAATCGTCCTGTTGCCACGTATTCCAATGATACATTCAGAATCTCCAATACCATTTAAAAGGTTTTAATTTCCGATTCGTTTGGCTTTCGCTATGACAATAAATAAGTCACAAGGCCAAACAATGTCCGTTTGCGGTTTGTATTTGGAAAATACGTGTTTCTCCCATAGGCAGCTATATGTCGCCTGCTCACGTGTGGGGACACCATCAAATCTATTTGTATTAGCAAAATACAGGATAACCAAAGATATTGTACACCAATTAGCGCTTAGATAAATTAAAATTATAAATTTGAATTTCCAAATCGACTAAAATGTTTTTGTTTTTATTAGTGAATATTAATATTTAGGAAGTTTAGAATAACATTAATCCAACATACTATAATTACTAAGTCACAGCAACGCGTGACCGGGTCAGCTAGTAATATATATATATCTGCCTAACGTCTCTAACAGCGAGGTATTTAGAGACGGGAAAGGATGGGGGCAAGGAATGGGAAGGAATTCGGCCATGGCCTTTTGAAGGAAGCATCCCGGCATTTGCCTGGAGTGATTTGGGAAACCATGTAAAACCCAAATCTGGATGCCCGGACGGGGATTCGAACCACCGCCCCTCCCGAATGCGAGACCAGAACGCTAGCCGTTACACCACCACGCTCGGTCCCCGGAAAGTATTCCCGTATTTTGCTTTGGGTAATATTCTTGGCTTCATCTTGATTTGAAACCACCTAGTAATAAGTCACGCTGCTTATTGAGGTATGCAATGATACAGGGATTTATCTAATCGTTATAGATGTGAACATATACGAAGAAACTGAAATTTAGGTAAGGATTCAATGTCAGAGACTGAAGTTTTGTGGTTACTTTCGTCCAAATAGAGGAAAAAGTGGAGCAAAAGGTATGAGAATATCATCTTCTCAAAAAACATGATCTGATGCTGAGGACGAAATGTTCCTCTTAAATGACAGAAAGTTCCGCTAGCCCAACCAGCCGATATGAAAACAAAGACGGATTTTACGACGACGCTCTGAAAGAACCTTCGCCGTGCTGTGAAACTCTCTTTGTATTCCCTGGTGGCCCCACGCAAAGCATTTACTTTTGATGCGCAGTCGTCAGCTTGGAGCAAAAACGCCAGCAGTCTTCGGAAAGCAAAATCTGGAACGTGACGCGCGTTCTTATGCTGTAGTAACACAGTCGCTGTACGTGTATACTAGAAGTTACAGCAGTAACAGTTGTTATATTAATAGTTTCAGTAGCAAAGACGAAACAGTTAGGTGCATCAAAAAATCTTACATTAGCTACTGAATTATGAAATGCTTTCGCAGATTCAATTTACATTTGTGTATAAAAATTTTAGGGCAGAATATATGAATAAACAAATCATTTCCTGTTTAATTGTTTAATATTGGTATAAATTTAATTTGAAGTGAATTATTTTGTTTGTAATATCTCGGAGAAGTAAGGTCATAAATTAAAAGTCAGCTGCTAGGCTTTGTTGTAGCAAAAAAATAAAAACCTATCACAACATACTAGTGCACCTAAAAATCTTTGAAATCTAGATGTTTTACAGCAGCTTTTATGTGCTATAACTAAGCCGAATGTATATGTCATCTTCATTCATTTAATCTTAAATGTTACGCGCATCTGAACAACTTCCTATAACTTTAAACTACTTTAGGACAGTTCAACGTGATAATAAAACCTCAACGTCCCTTAATCTTAATGTATTCTGTAACTAGCCTACCTATAGGCGACCTAATGTAATCTTGCCTTCTTTCATCGTGTAAGTGCATTATCCTAATACGACTTAAAGGAAACTTTGTCCAACCAAACACTGATGTAAACTACGTCTGAAAAGAATAACCAAGCATTCTTAAACTACATTTATCGTCCTATTTTCATCATGAGCTGAGTGAATCAAAAAAAATAATTAAATCTCTAATTTGCTAATGAACAATACTAATAAGCATAGTTTAGATGGTCTGATTTAAGTGTTGGAAGGTGTAGTTTAAACAGTTTAGAGACAGATTTCTCAAACGTTATTGGCGTTCTGAACTAAACATTAGTTATGCCTAACGCGAAACTCAGCATGATTAACAATTTAAAATTATTAACAAATCAACTACAGAGTTCTTAAAGAAGCTCCTATAAAAATATAAACATCTAAATAAACCTTTCGCCATCGAAGATTAAACCTCTGCCATCACTGTCCGTTTACTAACAACAAACTCATATCATTTTCACTAGTTTAATAGTAGGTATCATCGATGCAGCCATTGAGATCCATGATATTTCAGGAAAATGGGTAAAAGAGTTTTAAAAATAAAGAAAGGAATGTTACAGCAAGAAGCGACAGGTTGGAGAATAGTAAAAAGAGTGGTGGATCGAGTACTGGGAGGAACAAAAAAATAGATAACAATGGTGAAACACTAGTCGCGTATGAGATTTTTTGTTTGCTTTCCTCAGTTTTTTTATTGGTTTCATGCAAATCTCCCATCTTGTGCTGACCTCTTCATCTCTCTACCTATCTCTTCAACCCACGTCCTCATTTATCTATTTCATATATTTTAATCTCTGTCTTCCTCTAGAGCTCCTACCTTCGACTGTTCCCTCCACTAACAAATTAACCAATCCAGCATGTCTCAAAATATGACCTACCAGCATGTCTCTTCTTCCTGTAAGCTTCTTCCACACACTCCTTTCTTCAACCATTATTTCCAAAACTAGTTCTTTTCTTACTTTGTCTGCCCACTTAATTTTCAGTATTCTTCTGTAGCACCACATTTCAAATGCTTCAATTTTATTTCTTTCCGATATTCCCCTGTTTCGCTACCGTAAAGTGCTGTGCTCCACACAGAGAGTTTTAAAAAGTTCTTTCCAATTCCTAGGTCAGTATTTGAAACAAAAAGATTTCTCTTTTTCATGAAGGCTCTTTTTGCTAATGCTATTCTGCTTTTAATATCATTCCTGCTTCGACCATCGGTTGTAATTAAGCTTCCCAAGTAACAGAGTTCACTTACTTCTCCTATTGTATCCGATAAAATTTCTATATTTAATCTACTAGTATTGGTATCATTTCTGCTATATTTCGTCACTTTGGTCTTGCTTTGATTTATATTCAGTCCAAATTCTTCCTTCAGTATTTTGTTCATGGCATTCAATAACTTCTCAATATCCTCAGCCTGTTCTGCTAACAAGACAATGTCATCAGCAAATCGTAGCATACTGATATTTTTCTCCCTGAACACTTATGCCGAATGGAAATTTTTCTTTTACTTTCTTTATTGCTTCCTCTACATACAAGTTGAATATTAACTGGGATATACTACAACCTTGTCTCACACCCTTCTTAACTGATGCATATCTCTCATGATTCTCTTCTTTTATTATAGCCATTTGATTCTTATACAGTTTGTATGGTATTATTCTATCTCGATACTTTAGGCCTGACTTCTTTAAAATTTGGAACATCTTGTCCCACCTAATATTATCAAAAGTTTTTTCTAAATCAACATACGCCGTAAAAGTATCTTTGTTTTTCTTGATCCGCCCTTCAAGTATTACTCTTAAAGCCAAAAATGCTTCACTTGTACCGCGATTTTTCCTAAACTCAAACTGATCTTCACAAACTCTCTCTTCTACAACTATTTCCATTCTTCTGTATAATATTCTGATCAGTAATTTTGAAGCATGTGATGTTAGACTAATTGTGTGATAATTCTCACATTTCTTTGCTTGTGCTTTCTTCCGAAGTGTGAAGATGATATTTTTATTAAAGTCAATTTGAATTTATCCTGTTTCATAACTTTTAAATATCAGCTTGAATAATTTTTCCATTTCTTCTTCTCCTAAGGATTTAAGAAGTTCTACAGCATCTCATCAGTTCCAACCGCCTCAGTTGTTTTCATGTCATCCAGAGCTCTATTAAATTCTATCCTTGAACCAGGATCTCCCAAGTCATCAATGTTGACATCGCCTTCGTTTTCCATTACGCTACTGGTCAAGTCGTCCCCATCATATAGTTTCTGAATGTATTCCTTCCTCCGATTATCCTTATCGTCTGAGCTTAAAACAGGTTTCCCATCGGCAGCTTTAATGTTCACACCTTTTTTCTTCAATTCTCCAAAATTTTATTTGAGCTTCCTATATGCAAAGTCTGCTTTATCTTAGACCATTTCCTTTTCTACTTCTTCACAATTTTCTTTTAGCCATTTATCTTTTGCTTTCTTGCATTTCCTGTTTATTTGATTTCTAAATTGCCTATATTGCTCTCTTCCTGCTTCATCCTGAGCATTTTTGTACCTTCTCCTCTGATCCATCAGCTCAAAAATTTCTTCTGTGATCCAAGGTTTTCGGTCAGCTTGTTCCCTGAAGCCTAATGTTTCATTACCACCTTTCATTATTTCGGTCTTTAATGCATCCCATTCGTCTTCGGTTGAGCTCATTTCAATGTTTCTTTTTAGAAGTCTCTCATTTCTGTAAATTTTTCCCTTGTACTAGATTGTTTCAGTTTATTCACATCCAGTCTGTTCGGTTTATATTGCTTCCTTATTCGCTTGAATTTCAGACTGCTCCTGGGTACGCTTTACAGTCTAGAACTTGATTCTTGAATCTCTGTTTGACCATGATATAATCTAGCTGATATCTGCCTGTATACCCAGGACGTTTCCAAGTGTATATCCTTCTTGCATGATTCTTAAACAGTGTGTTTGCCACTAGTAGCTTATATCTTTGACAAAATTCTAACAATCTGTTTCCTCGCTCATTTCTTTCTCCAATACCAAAAGTCCCCTCTTTTCTTACACCCATGATTATTGGATTTTCCTCCCACTTCACATATTCGATTAATTCTTCAATTTCAGCGTATATTTTCACAATTTCTTCGACATCTTCCTATACCGTTGGCATATACACTTGTACTAACGTGGTTGAGGCGGGCTGAGCTTCTAACCTCATTAAAATAAGCCAGTCACTAAACTGTTTATGATAACTCACTCGTTTCCCTACTTTCTTATTCTTTACAAATCCTACACCAGTGACTCCATAAACAGCTTGTGTGCTAATTATCCTGTGTTCCCCAGACCAGAAATCCTGTGCGTCCTTCCTTTTAATCTCACTAATCCCAACAATATCTAACTTAAGTTGTTCCATCTCCCTTTTTAAGTTTTCTAACCTACCTGCCCTATTCAGACTTCTAACATTCCACGCTGCGACTCGTAGAACGTTTCTTTCCATTCCGATGACTTCTCCCTGAGCCGTCTCGAACGGAGATCCGATTGGGGGACTATTTCACCTCCGGGATATTTTACCCAGGAAGAAGCCATTATGATATATGTCATTTGAGAGGAATACATGTACACGGAATACCATTTGGGTATTTAATGCAGTGGTTTCCCGTTGCCTTCAGCATCCCCATACCGTTGATCATTTCTGATTCTTCTACCTTCAGGGGCCGTTTCCAACCCCAAGGGCAAGAGGCTGCTCTGGGCCATTCCGCGCTCAACCGGCATAGTTGTCGTAAGACATTCCGAGACAGAAGCTTCACTGAGAAGGTATGGCTTCTTGGCACGGGCAAAGTTGTCGTCAGACCTTCCGAGTCAGGAGCTTTGATGAGAGGGTTTGGCAGCTTTGCACGGGCAAAGTTGTCGTCAGACATTCAGAGTCAGGAGCTTGGCTAAGAAGGTCTGGCTGCTATTAACGAGCAATGTTATCGTCAGAAATTTCGAGTCAGGAGCTTGGCTGAGAACGTTTAGCTACTTGGCTCGGTCAAAGTTGTCGTCAGACAATCCGAGTTAGGAGCATGGCCGAGAACGTGTGGTTTACTGGCCCGTGCAACGTTGTCGTCGGACATTCCTAGTCAGGAGCATTCCAGTGAAGGTTTGGCTACTTGGCAGTTGCAAAGTTGTTCTCAGACATTTAGAGTCAGGAGCTTGCCATAGAAGGTCTTGCTGCTTGGTAAGGGCAAAGTTGGCGTCAGAAATTCCGGGACAGCAGCTTACCTGAGAAGTCTTGCGGTTTAGTAAGGGCAAAGTTGTAGTCAGACATTCCGAATCAGGAACTTGGCTGAAAAGTTTAGGCAGCTTGAACCACGGACAAAATTGTCATCAGAATTTCCGAGTCGGAGCTTGGCTGCGAAGGTTTGGTTGCTTGGTACAGGCAATATTGTCGTCAGACATTCCGATCAAGGGTCTGGCTGAGAAGGTTTGACTACTTGGCGGCGGCAAAGTTGTCGTCTGATATTCCGAGTCAGGAGCTTGGCTGAGAAGGTTTAGCTGCTTGGCACCGGCAATGTTTTCGTCAGACAATCCGAGTGAGGAAATTGGCTGCTTAGCTCGGGCAAAGTTGTCGCCAGTCATTCCGATTCTGGAACTTGGCTGAGAAGGTTTGGCTGCTTGAAGCAGGCAAAGTTTTCGTCGGACAATCCAAGTGAGGAGCTTGGCTGAGAAGGTTTCACTGCTTATCTCGGGCAAATTTGTCAACAGTCATTCCGAGTCAGGAGCTTAACTGACAATATGTTCCTACGTGGCTCTCGCAAAGTTGGCGTCAGTCATTCCGCGTCAGGGGCATGGCAGGGATTGTTTGGCTACTTGGCTCGGGCAAAGTTGTAGTCAGTTATTCCGAGTCAGGATCTATGGTGAGAAAGTTTGGCAGCTTAGCAAGTTCAAAGTTGTCGTCCGTCATTCCGAGTCAGGAACTGGGCAGAGATGGTTGGGCTATATAGCACGGGCAAAGTTGTGGTCAGTCATTGCGATTCACGAACTAGGCGTAGAAAGTTTGTCGACTTTGCAGGGGAATAGTTGTAGTCAGTCATTCCAAGCCAGGAACGATGCTGGGAAGTTTATCAGTTTAGCCCGGGCAAAGTTGTCGTCAGTCATTACGAGTCAGGAGCATGGCCAAGAAGGTTTCGCTACTTGGCTTGGGCAAAGTTGTTGTCAGTCATTCCCAGTCAGAATCTATCCGGAGAATGTTTGGCAGCTTACCACTGGCAATGTTGTCGTCAGACATTCCGAGTCAGAAGCTAAACTGAGAACGTTTGGCTGCTTGGCATAGGCAAAGTAGTCACCAGAGATTCTGACTCAGGAGTTCTGCTGAGAAAGTTTGGCAGCTTAGAACGGGGAAAGTTTCCGCCAGTCATTCCGAGTTAGGCGCCTGGCTGAGAAGGTTTCGCTACTTGGCACGGGCAAAGTTGTAGTCAGTCATTCCATCCCAGGATCTATACTGAGAAGGTATGGCAGCTTAACACGGGCAATGTTGTCGTCAGTTATTCCGACTCAAGTGCTTGGCAGAGAAGGTTTGGCTACTTGGCTCGGGCAAAGTTGTACTCAGTCATTCCGAGTCAGGATCTATGCTGATCTACATCTACATCTATACTCTGCAATTCACAATTACTGTTGGTGGCAGAGGGTGCTAAGCACCAATCCTATTTTAGAGTATTCCAATCCCGAACAGAACGAAGAAAGAAAGAATACATAAATGTATCAGTACGGCATCTTATCTCTCGAATCTTATTCCTCCTGTCATTGCGACTTAAATAGGTTGGCGGAAGAAGTATTTCGTTGCACTCGTAACTTAGAGATTTTCGCATATTCTCCAACAAATTTAAACGAAAACGGCGTCGTCTGTCCGCCAAACAATCCCAGCCTAACCCACGTATCAGCTCTGTGACACTTACATAAGGACTGTAACTAGCGGTCACGAATCGAGCGGCTCTCCTCTGTACCCTCTCCAACGCGTCAATCAATCCCTTGCGATACGGATCCCAAATTGCACAACAGTATTCCAAATGCGGACGCACTAGTGTTTTGTATGCTATTTCCTTTGTATGAGCATTACAACTTCTCAAAATACGACCTATAAAACGTAGTTTTGAATTAGCTTTGCCTACAACGGAAGTTATATGCAAGTCCCATTTCATGTTGCTTTGTACTGTTACGCCTAGATACATCAGGGAATCGACCGTGTCAACAACTGAATTATTAACTTTGTACTCGTGAGCAAACGGGGTCTTTTTATTACTTATTTGCATTGCCTTGCACTTTTTACAGTTAAGTGCAAGCTGCCATTTACGGCACCATTCCGAAATAACATCCAGATCGCGCTGTATTTCTAAGCAATCGTCAGAGCACCCCACTTCCCTATAAATAAGGTTTGGTAGCTTAGCACGGGCAAAGTTGTCGTCAGTCATTCCGAGTCTGGGGCTTGGAGGAGAAGGTTTGGCTACATGGCTCGGGCAAAGTTGTTTCCGAGTCAGGATGTATGCTGAGATGGTTTGGCAGCTTAGCACGGGCAAAGTTGTCGTCAGACATTCCGTGTCAGGAGCTTACCTGAGAAAGTTTTGGTGCTTGGTAAGGGCAAAGTTGTTCTCAGAAATTCCGAGTCTGGAGCTTTCCAGTGAAGGTATGGCTGCTTGGCTCGGGCAAAGTTGTCGTCTGACATTCCGAGTCGGGGGCTTCCCTGTGAAGGTTTGGCATCTTCGCACGTTCAAAGTTGTCGTCTGACATTCCGAGTAAGTAGCTTGGCAGACACGGTTTCGCTACTAGGCTCGTGCAAGGTTATAGTAAGTAATTCCGAGTCACGATCTATGGTGAGAAGGTTTGGCAACTTAGCACGGGATAAGTTGTCGTCAGTCATTCCGATTCAGTTGAGAAGGTTTGGCAGCTTAACACGGGCAAAGTTGTCGTCAGACATTCCGACACAGGAGTTTGGCTGAGAAGGTTTGGCTGCTTGGCACGGGGAAAGTTGTCGTCAGTCATTTCGAGTCAGGATCTTGGCATAGAAGGTTTGATTTAATTTTATCCATAATTATCTATAATGACGTGATTGTATTAATCAGACAAACATAGAATGAGAAACAGCCTTGAGTCACTAGAATACAACTTTTATTATATTACACATTGCATTTCGGACCCTGTGGATCCATCTTCAGGTGACTATGGTATTAACATTTGGATTTGAATTTTCCTTAAGCTAGATTCGTGCCTAGTAAAGGTTGTTCCTGCTCATGTTTATATGAACACAACAAAAAACTTTTTGTGTTTATATAAACATGTGCACCTTATACGACATCGTGTCTAGTATAGTGCTCCACAGTAAATATGTATACGAAGCTAATTATTCAGCATCTCGTCAATTCTGCGCAGGAACAAAGTTTACTAGGCACGAATCTCGCTAAATTCAAATCCAAATGTAAATACCATAGTCACCTGAGGATGGATCCACAGGGTCCGAAATGCATTGTGTAATACAATAAAAGTTGTATTCTAGTGACTGAAGTCTGTTTCTCATTATTCCTTTGCCTGATAGAAGGTTTTTCTACTTGGCTCGGGCAAAGTTGTCGTCAGACATTCCGAGTCAGGAGCTTGGCAGAGAAGGTTTTGCTACTTGGCTCGGTCAAAGTTGGCGTCAGAAATTCCGAGTCAGGAGCTTCGCTGAGGAGGTTTTGCTACTTGGCTCGGTCAAAGTTGGCGTCAGAAATTCCGGGTCAGGTGCTTGGCTGAGGAGGTTTAGCCCCTTGGCACGGGCCAAGTTGTCGTCAGACATTCCGGGTCAGGTGCTTGGCTGAGGAGGTTTTGCTACTTGGCTCGGTCAAAGTTGGCGTCAGAAATTCCGGGTCAGGTGCTTGGCTGAGGAGGTTTAGCCCCTTGGCACGGGCCAAGTTGTCGTCAGACATTCCGGGTCAGGTGCTTGGCTGAGGAGGTTTTGCTACTTGGCTCGGTCAAAGTTGGCGTCAGAAATTCCGGGTCAGGTGCTTGGCTGAGGAGGTTTAGCCCCTTGGCACGGGCAAAGTTGTCATCAGACATTCCGACACAGGAGTTTGGGTGATATGGTTTGGCTGCTTGGCACGGGGAAAGTTGTCGTCAGTAATTCCGAGTCAGGATCTTGGCATAAAAGGTTTGGCTACTTTCAGGAGCTTGCATGAGAAGGTTTGGCTGCTTCGCGCGGGCAAAGTTGTCGTCAGTCATTCCGAGTCAGGAGCTTCGCTGAGAAAGTTTTGTTACTTGGCTCAGGCATAGTTTTCGTCAGACATTCCGAGTCAGGTTTGTCTGCTTGGGACGGTCAAAGTGATCATCACACATTTTGTGTCAGTAGCTTGCCTGGAAGATTTGGCTACTTGGCACTGGAAAAGTTGTCGTCAGACATTCCTGGCTGAGATGGTTTGGCTGCATTGCATGGGCAAAGTCCCTAATTCGCAGCGAGCACAACCTGATGTCCCAGATATCGCATTAATAAAGAACGTCACTCATCGAGTCCAACTCAAATCTATGTCGGATCTATCGTCTGATCACAACCAGGTGTTACAAAATCTCAGGAATTTTATCTCACTAAATCAGTTGTGAAGAAGCACCAAGGAGACAGACGAGAATATTTTCTCAAGATTTGTATACATCAAAGTTAAGCCCACCACCAACGTTTAACACGAGAACTGATAGAAATGGTGCTCAGTCATTTTACCAGCGTAGCTAAGAGGCTGACAGAAGAGCATCAATTACGACCATCCGCAACAATGAATATCGACAGATACTACCTGATATTCTTGAAGATCTTAGGTATTTACGTAACCACTATAGATTACACTGGCAACGTTTCCGCTATCCAGCCTACTGCCGTAGGTATCCCCATTATTCCCGCCAACTCACTGCCCGGCTGAAAGAAAGGAGCTCAGAAAGATGGCAGGAAAATTGTTTCAACTAATGCTGAAGAACAGGGAGGTGTGGCAACTAACCCGGGCCCTTAGAGAAACACGCGAAGCCACCTATCCTATAAATGGCCCCACAGGTCCGTACTTCCTCTCACTTGGTAAAGCACAAATCTTGGCAGAACATTTTGCAGCTCAACATACAGTAGCAGATTATAAACCGACCCCAGATGAAGAACTGGAGGTGACCACAACTACTCAACGAGTTGCAGAAAAACTTAGCAGATCACCTTCCGACCAACCGGAACTAACAACCCCCAGAGAAGTTAGAACCGTAATATGAAAACTAGCCACCAGAAATCTCCAGGGTATGACGGCATTGGCAACGACCACCTTAAGCATCTACCAAGAAAAGGGATTGTCCTACTTATGAGAATCTTTAACGACTGCCTACTTCAACACTACTGCCCATCGATATGGAAAACTGCAAAGGTTATCGCACTGCCAAAAAGGAGTAAAGACAAGCAAAATCCAGGTAATTACAGACCGATTATTTTACTGTCTACTCCTTCCAAAATACTAGAACTGCCGGATAAATGAGAGATACGAGGATGTACAGAGGGTAAGACATTCACAAAAACACGCGAGCATCAAGAAGATATCGCACAGTCATCTACGAGATATGTCATCAGTAGAATTGCCGGATAAATAAGACATACGAGGGTGTATAGAGGGTATGACATTAGTAACCGGTATTGACACTTGCCGATATTTTCAAAAAACAGAATGAAACAAGACGTAAAACTCAATTACTGGACGAGGAAAATGTCAAAATTCTACACCAAAGAATTACATCATCTCGCAACTTAAGATGATGACGTAGAGTCTGAAGGATTCTGTTCAGAATTACAGTGGAAAAAGTGTTCAGAAACAAGAAAGTTTATAGGCTAGATAAAGATTGAAAAATTTAATAACCCGAAATAGAAATCTGCGAAAGAGAATCGTTAGTACTTCATTTCTTTTTTCTTTCGTCTTTATGCCTCGCCATCTTCATTAGAGGTGGGAAAGGACTTGGAACAAGGAGTGGGAATGAATTCAGCCATGACCTTTTCAAGGATTCCGGCATTCGCCTGGAGTGATTTAGGGAAACCTGGATGCCCAGCAGGGACTGGAACCTGCGTCCCCTCACCTAACACACTCGGTGCTATCAAGTCCAACGAAAAACAATAGGAATCTTAGGACCATTTTATTAGTCGTATAGAACATGATTTACATTGAAGAAATCACTTGGTAAGGCACAACAGGAAAAGATTCAAAGAAGCAGAATGAGTGAATCATGATGGAACCTTGAAAACATATTCTGATAGTGTAAATGAAATAGATGAAAACGAACTAGATGTTATAATGTACCAATTGACAGAGGCTTTAAGAAAAGGGAAAATAGGAAGGCAACGGTAACAGATGGTATAAACGTCGTATTGTTAAAATACGCGTATTTGTTCTTCAAATTACGTCTCCTAAACTTGCTCAGTTTGTGCCAGAAGTTAAAGCTAGAAAAAGGATTAAGTTATTTCCATTAGTATAAAAGGTAACAACTGTAGGGGAATTAGTATTCAAGATAGTACTTACAAAATATATGCACATGTACAAAACATATATTGGAACATCTGGTGGAAATGCAGACAAGATTCCGTAAAGGAAGATATACATTTGACGCATTTCTTGTGTTGTGATTAGGTCTAATAATAGATAAACAAAGAGAATGCAATAGACCATCCTAGAAAGCGTTTATTCTTTTTGATAAAGTTTTTGACAATATGAGCTCTAGAACATCATGGAGATAAAATTTTCCGCATAACTTTTAATTTTAGCCATTAGGTCATTATACAGCATTTCATCTGTGATTTTGGAACTTGGAAGAAATTCAAATAAATAAATGTGTGTGACAAGGTCTTAAGATCTTTCTAATATTTATGTCGACGAAATCACGCGTGAATGTAGATCTAAGATGAAGGGGATCATTATATAATACTTGACTCTCTTTTATACCACACTTGTATTTGATAAGGAAAATTATTGAAAAATTTGAAAATATACCATTGGAAAAATAAACTAGAGTTGTAATCTAATTATATAGACTAAGAAACCGAAACCATGCTTGGTGGGCGAATGGTGACGCTTGGACGTATCATTTGGGAGAATGCGCGTTCAAATTCCCCATTGGCCATCCAGAATTTTGTTTTCCATGTGTTCCCGAAATAAATCCAGGCGAATTTCGGGATTGTTCCTTCAATTGCCGAACCAGTTCCCTGTCCCCCATCTCCTGCCTTTAATGACAACTATAAGCAAAAATAGTAGCTTTTATGGGAAAGACGCCCATAAGGTCTAAAATACTTGTATAGACTAAACACTTGAACAGGTTTGTTATTTTAACTATCTTGGAAGGGAAGTTTCTTATGATTATGATAAATACGTTGAAAAGAAGGTTGGTGAATTCTCAATCGACTGCGGAACAATAAATAAATCTGTGAGTGGAGACTTTCCCGGCGTAAGCTTCACGGGTGCTCCGTCATAAAAACACAGTAACGAGCCAGTCTAGGCGATGACTTCTAGCTTACATTGAAGAAATAAATATCTTAAAAACAAAACAAGGAAGGACGCTAGGCTGAGACTGTATAAGACGATGACAATTCTAACTCTAACCTACGGGAGTAAGCGGTAATAGGCTCTAAGAAAGTACCGGGAAAGTAGGATACACGGATAAGAAATTCTGAAAGTCCATCACGGGATGCACGAAATGATAACATCCAAAAATAATTCAGAGTTTATATTGTGAAACAAAAAATACAGGACGGAGAAATGGGCTGAACATATGAATAGAATGCATGAGGATAGTTTACCTAGAAAATTTTATGGAATACAAACGCAGAGGTAAAAGAAGGAATAATTTGATCCTTTATATACTACAATCGAATGATAGGGGAATTTTTTTAAAATTATTTTTTACTTTGTTGTGATTTCATAAATGGAATTTTGCATAGTATTCTTAAAGTCGTTAAAAAAAAAAAAAAAAGTTTATTAATTTCAAGTTTATTAATTTCAAGTTTATACACCAAATAAATGAGAGCATAATTAATTTTGTCGGATTCCATCAAATCCCTTTGTAACAACCGACTAATATCTGCAGATTATGGCCAACTAGGCACACCCAACTTGACACCTAGAATTTAGTGTACATATCGGCAGTTGAATAATAAATACTGAACCAAACTTCCGATATATCGTAGCTAAAACCCATCCCTTTCTCATAGCCCTGTGGCTACTTAAAACAGTACATTTACAACTCCTAGATCGAACTGTCAGAATTATTAATGAACTCTGTAGCGGCACGTTTGAATCCCTTTATACATTAACCCACACGTACACAAGACAGACAGACTTTGCCACGAAGGTGCACAGTTTCTTAAACTGTCCTTGGAATCCAAAGATCATTAGTGGAGGAACACATCGCAGAAATACGCAGGTAGTTCTTAAAATATGTGACTGCGTTTCACCATTTCGGATCGGTTACCATAGTTCAAGGTCTTTGCTTATTTTGGTAAATTTGCGTACTTGGTGTCAACAACCAAACAGAGAAAGTGATTCTGTTCTGGGACTATGAAAGCAGTAAAAATCGAAGAAATTCTGGAAGAAATGGTTTGTTAGGAAGCATTGTATCTACGAGTTAGCTGATACAACACTAAAATCGGAATTTGCACCAGACGCAACTCGGCTGGTAGTCCAATGAAATCATCATTGCGTAAATTCCCACAGTAGAAACTTATTTTTCACCTCTCTACTGTGAACTAAAAAGACACACAAAGGGTAAGACAATAGTTAGAACCAGATTCGTTAGGGTAGGTTGACATCTGTTTGCGAATTTTTTTTTTTTTTAATCAGCTTAACGTCTCTCTAACAGCGAGGTCTTTAGAGACGAGAAAGGATGGGGGGGGGGCAAGGAATTCGACCCATGGCCTTTTGAAAGCATCCCGGCATTTGCCTGGAGTGATTTGGGAAACCATAGAAAAACTGAATCTGGATGCCCGGACGGGGATTCGAACCGCCGTCCTCCCGAATGCGAGGCCAGAACGCTAGCCGTTACACCACCACGCTCGGTCGCGAAACTTGTAACTTGTATTCTGTACGATACGTTAATTTTTTTTTTTGTGAAATGTGGTGTGGTGAAATGTTGTGAGGAGGAAATTAGAGATCGTTCCAGCAATTGCCTAGTCAGAAAAGCCAGTACTTGGGGTAAAACCTGACGTACCTGTGATATCTGAATCTCAGTTACGTCCACCTACGTAAAGAATTTAAGTTTCTTTTTCTTTTTACTTATAGCTTTACGCCTCGTCGACGTCTTGGTCATTAGAGGCGGCATGTGACTGGGGACAAGGAACGGGAAGGAATTCGGCCATGAACTTTTGGCATTCGTCTGGAGTAATCTAGGGAAACCATGGAAAACCCAAAATGCTAGGACGGGGATTGGAACCCGCGTCCTCCCGAATGCGAGACCAGAGCGTTAACCGCTCACCCACCACGCTCGATAGTTTACATTTCAATGCTCCATTTAACGACACTAAACTTTTCTGGTACATTAATCACCAAGAATATGGCGTTGTAAAAATGAATACTGCAGTGGCTAAATTTAGGTTACTCTCCTCGTTGAATCAACTTAGTGGCTCGTCGAGGTCTTTACAGCCGGAAGAGGATGGCAGGCAAGGAACGGGAAGAAATTCGGTAATAACCTTTTGGTGTAACCACTACGGTATTCACCTGGAGTGATTTTGGGGAAACCATGAAAAACTGAAATCTGGATGGCTGGACCAGGATTTGAAGCCACGTCCTTCCGAATGCAAGGTCAGAGCGTTACCGCCACGTTCGGTTAGTGTTTTTGAAATCACCACATTGACTCACCTAAATGAAAATAAATTTGTTTGGTTAACTGTAGTTATGTAAAGTATTTTTTAAAAGATGAATATCATATTTACCACCGACAGTTTGTTTCACCCGATTGCGTTCTTGAACTGACTTACCAACATTATTCCCACACAATCAAATTTACACAAACCGCATCGAAATTTCCTCCTTCTGTTGTGAACATAATTCCATCCAATACAAATTATCCATGACACATTTCTTCGTCTTTATTTAAATCAGTTCGGTAGTATCAGATAATCTGGTTTGTTAACTTTTTTAATTTTTGTTAATAATCAGTCAATTGATATGATGCTTAATGTATACAATTTTTTTTAGCTTTGCAAAATACACAGTCCAATCACATTAATGTGACCACCTCTCAAAAACCAGAATAACCACCTTTGGCAGAGCGGACCGCTGCGAGGCGTGCAGGAAGAGAGTCAATTAGGTTTCTGAAGGTGTTCACTGAGATGTTGAGCCATGCCGACTCCAGTGCCGTCGCCAGCTGCGCTAGATTACAGCTAGATAGATAGATAGATATGTTCACTTTGATCCCATGTGAGAATAATCTCGGGGATGTGGAACAGTACATACACTTATTAGTAATGTCAATATTACTATATAATTGATAATATTATTATACGAGCGCTTTTGCAATTTAAATACCCTCTGTGCTTGTGACGAGTTTCCCCAGAATGAGATGCCATAAGTGAGCAGAGAATGAAAATATGCAAAATATACTAACTTTCTGGTTTCTATATTAGCTATTCTAGATATTACCCTCAGTGAAAATGTTGCAGAATTCAGTTTTTTAAGAAGTTGTTGAATATGCTGTTTCCAGTTCAATTTGTTATCTATATATACACCCAGGAATTTTGTGAACCTGCTTTCATTGATTGCTTTTCCTTATAGCTGTCCGTTGTTTTATTTTTTGTAACAAACTGAAGTAACTGTGTCTTTTCTACATTAAGTATTAGTTTGTTGGAATTAAACGACATGTTAATTTTCTTTATAGCATAATTTTCTGTGTCTTCGAGGTTTTGTGCTGATGGGTCTCTCAACGATATGCTAGTATCATCTGCAAAGAGTACCATGTGTTCATTATCACCTAGTATATGTCGGAGATCACTTATATAGATTAAGAACAGCAGAGGGCCAAGAATTCAACCCTGAGGCACACCACATTAATTATACCCCATTCTGAGTTTATAACATCTGCTGTATAAGCATCTTTCAGTGATACACATTGCTTTCTATTTTCCAGGTATGATTTAAACCAAATTCCTGGCTTACCACTAACTCCATAGTGGTCTAATTTACCTAGTAGAATCTCATGATCAACACAGTCAAAAGCCTTAGCAAGATCACAGAATATACCTAGGAAATTTAATTTTTTATGCATTGATTCCAGTATGTTGTTTACAAAAGCAAAAATTGCTGAATTTGTTGAAACGTCTTGTCTAAAACCAAACTGAGATGTGCATACACCCTTCTGTACATGCTTTTTCAAAGATTTTTGAAAATGCTGGTAGAAGTGATATGGGTCTGTAATTCTCAATCTTTGAAGTATCACCCTTTTTATAAAGCAGTTTGATTATTTACTGACGTCTTGAGTGAGTCAGGGAAGATACCTTCTTCAAAAGAACTATTACAAATATGACTAATAACTCTACTAATGCTGGTGTTACATTGTTTCACTACATGGGTTGAAACCTCATCATAACCAAATGACTTTTTATTTTGAGGGATTTAATAATTTTTACAATTTCATTTTGACTGGTGGTAAATAGAGACAGATGGTGTTTTTTGGTGACAAGGATTTAAGTATTGCTATAGCATCTATATTCCCAATATATTTTCCTTTTTCTTCCAGCAACTGTTAAGAAGTAGTTATTAAAAGCACTTCCTACATAAGAGGGGTCGTTTATAATCTTATCTTTAATGCTTAAAGATATAGGTTTATGTTCAAGGGGTGATACAGTTGTTTCTCTTTGAATAATGTTCAAAACACTTTTTATCTTATTATCTGAACTTCTAATCTCATAATTTATGGCCAAACGTTTAGATTCTTTTATTATTTTGGTTAAAATTCTACAGTAAGTATTGTAATGCTGTCTGAGAAGCATATTATCAGTATTCCTAACTTTTACATACAATTCCTTTTTATGTCTGCAAGTTGTTTTGATACCAACTGTATCCCAATTTTTGTTTACTCGTTTTTGACCAATTGGGGCGAGTTTTGTAGGGAGACACCTCTTGTAAATTTCTAAAAACATTTCCTGAAGGTAATTGAATTTATTGTTTACCCCTTTTAATTTATAAACAGTGCTCCAGTCCTCATTGAGAGGTTCATCATTTAATGTTCTTATTGAATTGCTCTTTAGTGGCCTAATTTTGACAAATCCTTTCTTTTTGTTATTTTTATTTCCCACAACATCCAAAGTAATTATTTGAGCATTATGGTCTGACAAAACCATTTTCCATTGGAACTGTTCCATGTATTTCTAATTTATTGTGCTCTACAAAAATGTTGTCAATAATGGTACTACTATCTTTTTGTATTCTAGTTGGGAAATTTACAGTTTGATAGAGATTGAATGATCTAAGCATTCCTAGAAGATAATCTGTCTGGTTACATTCTACAGCAAAATTTATGTTGAAGTCTCCACAGAGTATAATTTCCCTTTTAGTTCGTGATAAATTTAATAGAACTGCTTCAAGTTTATTACAAAATTTACTGAAGTCTCCTGTGGGAGCCCTATAAACTGTCAGCACTATAAGATATGTGTTTTCTAATTCTAACTGTATTGCACAACATTCAAAATCTTATTCTATACAGTATTTACTTACACCTAACGATTTTGTCTCAGTATTTTCTCTTACATATATTGCTGCAACACTCATTTTCATCTGTGACCTGCAATAACAAGAAGCTAATCTATAGCCAATAAAAGGGAGGAGACATATTTCAGAATTCTTAATATGGTATTCTGTCAGACATACGATATTTATGTTAAGATTAAATGATTTTTGGGTTTCTTCTATAGATATTACCAACTCATCAAGTTTGCTTGAGATACCCCTAATGTTCTGATGGAACAAAGCTATTATAGACTGACATTCTTTATTTTTGACTGTAATATCATTATGTACATTTCTTAAATAACTCTTCATACTCTTAACGTTTGGCCTAAGAAAAGACTGAGTCCTACCACCAATTACCACTGGGATAGGGTGCACATCCAACCTGCCTCTCCTGATGCTACTGGCAATCAGTTGCGTTAGCTTCTGCTTGCCCCGAAAATTCAGGTGGAGTCCATGGGAGGTATGGTCACTCCGTGAGGATCCATGGCGCGAATAACCCGATCGAGGTGGTCCCACAGATTCTCTATTGGGCTTAAATCCGGTGAGTTTTCTGGCCAGGGTAATAAGGTAAACTCATCCTGGTGCTCTTTGAACCACACAAATACACTGCAAGCTGTATGACACCTCGCATTTTCCTGCTGGTAGATGCCATCATTCTGAGGAAAAATTATTCGCATGTAGGGGTGGACATGGTCCGCAAGGACAGATACGTACTTGTGCTGATCCATCGTTCCTTCCACAATGATGAGTTCACCCAGTGAATGCCAGGAAAACATTCCCCAAACCATAATGCTCCCTCCTCCACCCTGAATCCTACCGGCAATTGTTGCAGGGTGTTTGCTTTCAGACGTTTCACGCCGTATGCGCCAACGTCCATATGTCCGATGGAGCATAAAACGTGATTCTTCGGAAAAAGCCACCTGTCGCCACTCTGTGGATATCCAGTTGCGGTACTGGCGTGCAAATTATAGCCTTCGTCGCCGATGAGCAGCAGTCAGCATAGGTGCATTAACCAGGCGTCTGCTGCGGAGGCCCATGCGCAGCAACGTTCGCTAAACCGTTGTTGAGGATACTGTTGGTAGCCCCTTGGTTCATCTGGGCGGTCAGTTGCTCAACAGTTGCACGTCTATTTGCCCGAACGCATCTCCGTAGCCTTCGTTCGCCTCTGTCATCTATAGCCCGTGGTGCACCACATGTTCCACGCTGCTGATTTTGAATAGTGCCATTTTGCCATGCACGGTATACTTTCACCACAGCGGCACGTGAACAGTTCACAAAATTAGCCGTTTCAGAAATGCTTCCATCCTTGGCTCGAAAGCCAATAATCATGCCCTTTTGGACATCGGATAAATCGCTACGTTTCTGCATTACGCCAACGATTGAAATGCTTTCCGATGCCCTAGGACATCCTTTATATACACTCCACTGTAATGTGCTGCCACCTGCCTTCTGTGATTGGTTATTTCACGTTGACGTCGAAAGTAGGTGGTGGTCACATTAATGTGACTGGACTGTGTATAACATAAATTTGTAGTATTCAATTTTTCTATCGTCCCCCTCTCCACATTACATTATCACAAATAGTATAAGTAGAGGAAACGTTAGTTGAGGTTAAATGCCATGTTCTGCTCTGTCTTGGTATGTTTATTTTTTTTATGAAAACAAGAGGTTTTTCTGAGAAAAAAAATCTCTGCTTAAAATGTAGCATCATCAACATATATTTTGCGTTGTAACAACAAATAAATTTACCGAACGTCGCAAGAAAGACACAAAAATTGATTTGATGAGGGTATCGATCACCAAATTAAATTCTTGTAATTTTGCGATGGCATTGCGATGTGGGTTCGGCTACGATAACCTGTTTAAGAAAACTCAGTTTAGACATTTGGAAGTGCATTCTCCCTTCGATTCCTTTTCAATAGATATATATAATTTAGTATTATTTGCAACTGGACCCTATCGGAATTACGCAAAGCGTTGATTCTCGTCACTGCATGTAATTGAGTATTAGTGCAATGTTTCACTGTGTGGTTATAGTCAGGGATTGATAGTTCGTGGAGCAATGGTGGCAACTTAAATGTTGCGATCTGTCTACTATTCCCGTAACTTATATTTGTTTTTTATGAGGTGGAGATTGGGGACCATCCAGTATTCACCCGGTCCCATTGTACCTCCTCCGTCCAGTGTGCTGGTGACTTAACATTGGTGGGTCTCAGCAAATAATTACACAGGTCATGCGAAATATTGTCGAGATGCAGAAATATTAATAGCGTTTCTACACTGTTGGTTTTTGATGCGTATGCAAATATTTCCGATTCTAATATATACATGAAGCCGTCCATCATGTATCAAATTTGCCAGAGGTAAACAAAATTTAAAATTTGGCGCGGTAATACTGTTAGGTTGATGCCTTCATTTTTTATTTTATTTTTTTACTTCTTGTTTTACGCCTCGTTGACGTTGAGATCATTAGAGACGGGAAAGGACTGGGGAAAAGGAACGGTAAGGAATTCGGTCATGGCCTTTTGGAGGAACCATCCCGGGGTGATTTGGGGGAAACCATGGAAAACCAAAATCTGAATGGGCGGACGGGTATTCGAACCCCACGTCCTCCCGAATGCGAGGCCAGAGTGTTAACCGTTTACCCTCCACGCTTTTTTTAAGACACCGTAACTTAAACAAGCAAACTTTGATTGCTACGAAATTGTATATTACCTAATATTATTACAGAATAATTCTAGTTTCGTATTGAATGAAGCACAACTCTTCAAGTTTCTATGATTTTTCCCCTGTACCACTCACGATAGTCAATATATACTGATTAAAATTCGTAAGGAATACGTATCGTTCCCATATAGGCACATCATTTCGCAATTTGTTGTGGATTTCTTAGTGGTGGTATGTTAAAGTGTTTTGGAAATTAGGTGATTTAACGTCTTAGAAAGCCAATTTCCTGACAGAAAGGAATTTGGTTACTTTATAATCATCTTCCTGTGGAAATATGTAACCGCTCATTAATCAGCCGTAGATGCACTTGTGAAACGGTACTGCACAGTGTCGCTTCGTGCTGTTGAAGGATGAAACCACCAGTTTTCTCATAAGAAATTTATATCTAAAAAACGCGCTGGATGTACTGTACGTAATAACTAGTATTGGTGAAAAGAAAGACATGTTTTCATTTAAATCCATTCATTTGTGTTTTCAGTTCTGAGAAGGAAATTATAAGCAAGTGTTTTGCAGCAATCTTCCATCTCTTGCTACCTTTAGTTAATCTCTTCATCTAAATATACTCATTAAAATTTACATCTTCAGTTATCTTCTTAACACAGACTAATCTTTCCCTTCTTCTATTCGTCAACTGTTGCCTCATCTAACAAACTACTCAACCCCACATTTCTTAAAATGTTCTCCACCATCCTGTCTCTTCATTATGTTAGAATCTTCCACATATTCCTTTCCTCACCAATCGTTCCCAAAATATGTTCAATACGTAGTTTTATTGTCCACTAAATTTTAACATTATACAGCATCACATTTCTAAAGCTACAATTTTCCTTCGTTCTGGCACCGAGCATGGTGGATGAGCAATAACGCTCTGGCCTCGCATTCGGGAGGTCATTGGTTCGAAACTCCATCCAGCCATCCCAAATCACTCCACGCGAATGCTGGCATTCTTCCTTCAAAAGGCAATGGCCAAATTCCTTCCAGTTCCTTGTCCCCAGTCCTTTCCCGCCCCTAATGAACATGCCGTCTTCTTTCAAAGGGAATTTTCCGTTAGCATCGTTAATCTTCATATAACTTCTCTTTAAATCTCGAAAATTACGATTAATTTTGATCTGAACCATGTGTACATACAAGCATGGGTCTATCCAACGAGGGGCAAGAGGGGAGGGGGGGCTGCTGCGCCCTAGAAGAAAAATCAAGTTAGCTTCAGTACGCTTCGACGAATGAAGAACTGGCTAAAGAGAAGTATGGGAGAGGAAAGATTGACAGGATTATACCTGATGAGGGTGCAACGAAATTTCGTGAAAGAACACCGTGAGATATTGACAAACAAAGTTGTTGATAATTTTTCTGAGAATCCAAAAGTATGATGTTTACATAAAAAACTATAACTGAATTGCGACCTTAATTAACTACATAGTAGGTCCTTACATTAAACGGTTGGATTACTATATTAATCAATAATAAAAATAGTTTCCTCAATAGGTTTGAGTTTCATTTTGTAAGAAATCGTCATGTTTCAGTCCCCCTCCACATCCTCGAAACCAATGTGAGTAGCCCCCCCCCCAGTTCAAATTTTGCCCCCTCTAGTTCTAATCTTGGATACTCCCTTGCATACAACCACTTCGTTTTAAGCTTCTTCGCATTTTCTTTACAGTCATTTTTCTTTGTTTTCCTCGTATTTTCGCAGATTTAATCTTTAAATTGTCTGTTAAAAATAGCAGTTCATCAGGAAGACACCCAGTTTTCTTAAACTAATACGATTTTTAGTTCATACTTCTGTCTTCTCGATTTTCCACTAATTTAAGCTAAACGTCGGGAGGCAACCTCCCAAGAACACCGCATTATTTCTCTTCTCCGGAACAGAGAAGCAGCGTCTTCCCTATCTTTCATAAGTTTCTCTTCGACACAGCTGCGAGTCCCACAATGGATTTCTGACTTAAATGAAACAAAACAAGCGTTTCAATGAATAATACGACTGGTTCCCATCTCAGCTTTGCAATTTCACTGTCAGTGCTGCAACTGTACCCGGTTTAATAATCGCCGGCAAAAATTAATATGCCTTCCGCGGTCACAATATTGGCTGCTCGTTCATGCACAACAAATCAACTTCGCACACCAAGATAAAACTCAATATTTCAAACTAAATGCATAATCAGATCCGCTAACTACTTCGCCCATTTTATTAATTTAATAAAATTGCTCAAGTTGCAGGACAATGTGTGAAGTTTACAAAAATAAAATATATCGAAGGAACAGATAACGGCGAAATATATTCCCAAATATGGATTACATATTCAATTTTATCTGCGAATTGACGTTCAAATTATTATTAAAAAAAGAGCTGAAAAACTGAAGATGTTGTCTCAGAATAACCTCCAAGTTTTTTTCAGTGGTGTTTTAAGGTTTCGGATAGGCGAATTTTTCCCATATTCTCTACTTTACTTCAGTAAATTAATTTTTCCAGCATCATTTTCTTCCGAATTCTTTTATTTTACTTTAATAGTGTTTTTTTTAGTAAATAACTTATCGGTTAAAACGAGAAATTTTTTTTTTAGACAATAATAGACCGAGAGTGTCCTCGTTTAAAAGGTTTTTAGAAACATTACACTCTACCCTTAATAGGATGAAAAAAGACATACTCAGGCACGAAGGTACATAATTAGAATCACATCTGTTGTCTGAAGATGTTTTGGATGTCAAGAAATCGTTCATTCTAGACACATTCTTAGTCATATTAGAAAGTATTGCTGCATTTATGAGAGCTGTTTTACAAAATTTCCTTTGCAAACTGGCTTTTAAATCTTTCAATAATTTCAGATAGATACAAATTTCCGTCTATATAAAATCAATAGACATGCGTTGTTTCAGGCGAGAATGTATTTCCACTTCACTGATACCTTTCAGAGAATTAACACTGCATGAGCTACTTTTAGGGACTGGAATTAATTAATTCTGCTTGCGCATCATACATTGCTATCAAGTCCACTTATTACCATCGTTAGTAAAATCTTAATTTAAATTTGAATTTGTCACGTAGCATTTTTTTCTGATTTATCAGTATCAGATTTGATGCAAATTTTATAAATAATACAAAACTAATTAAAAATTTCTAGCAGTGAACTACTAAAACTAGAGATGAAACTGGTACATACAAAATATCACAAAATTCTAGCGACAATTATATGCACAGTCACTTCCATAGTAGTTAACGCCAACTTTCATTTTTTTAAAAAATCAGCAAAACAATACGTTAGTAGACTGATTTTATTTGAACTTCGAAAGTTTTATTCATACTAACAAATATCCATTACAATTAAATTTTATGTAGATTAGTCACATTATGGAATAAGTAGCTCAAAAATTCTATAAGCACTATGGCCTTCATAAGTGAATACAAAAACTAAATCTATTCCAATCATAGCCCCTCCCCCCAAAAAAACGATCACAATCGGTTTCTTCTGTATCGAGCGCATTCGGGAGGACGTGGGTTTGAATCCCTGTCCGGCCATCCAGATTTGGGTTTCCCATGGTTTCCCCAAATCACTCCATGTGAATGCCGGGACGGTTCCTTCAAAACGAAATGGTCGAATTTCTCTAATTAACAAAGAGAATGAGAAAAACTGTAACTAAACACCTAGTTGTAAAACAGAAATAAAAATGTTGACATTTCATAATGATATTGGCTAATAATTAAAAAAAGAGTATAGCCGGAAAATTATAAGTATCGTGCCAGGCCAGTAGACATGATTTTCATATCGGACATACTGTGTTACCGATACCAACTGCCCGAAAGTGTTTTATTCTTGGTTCGTCGTTACTTTTCAATTTAGCCGATTTTAAGAGCTACGACGAAAGTTGGTATAAATACCTTAGTTAGTTATGTATAGAAGCGTTGTCAATCGCTTGGACAGAAATATGTCTGTCGAGATGGTATCAATTAAGTTGAGCTGAATTACCACTTGATTTGCCGATAAAACTTTCCTTTGAAGCAGTTTCTGGTAAGTTCCATTACACGTGAGAGAATTTTCAGTCCTCGTCACAACTGTAACTAATCGTTTATTATTAAATCACAGCGGTAGGCGACTGAAAACGCCAGCAACATACCATCTGGATCGGGCTGGATTTAGGCGTCCAACTTACAGACATGGAATCCGAAACTATAATGTCCTCTATTTCAGGAGACGGTGCAGAAACTATATCTCGATTATTCGACAGAGATGTAAAGTAGAATGCTCCTGCATATCATCTTGATTGACCCTGAACGCTACAATATCTTTTCACCATTGATACTGACCGGAAGTTAATTAGAGTATAACCGTTTAATATGGGAGTTACGAAAATGCCACAGTACCAATGTGGAAGAAAATAATAATAATTAGATGATTTTGTAATAGGAGTACAGATTGTTGCAGTAGAATCTCCTATATTCACTAGAAATAATTTAATGTTAAAACTGAATCTCTGACAATTCAGCTAAGAAGTATTTACTGGTTTTAACCAAATGTTTGACGGATAAATGATGCTTCAATTTTGTGTATAAAAAATTCTGCGTACGCCTTTTATGACACAACTGGTAGCGAATCCAATAGTGGGATAATCCCGGTTGTGTATAATGCAGTAAATTTAAGTCAGCAAAGTTGAAATCTTGAAAGAGGGTCAGCAGCAAAACCCCAGAGGGAGGGATCAATAGCCACCAAGGAAGGCCACACCCGCCCGCTACAACGTGCTACAGACACACAAAACCATTACACTCATTAGATAACAATTACTTATGCTTAAAAATGATTGTAAATTTTATTTTTTCATAGTGGCCCTTAGAATATAATAAGGTAACCAAATGCTCTCTGTCGGACAGAGAGTGAGTCTGATATTTTAAAAGTACTGATTGAAAGGAAGTTGAGAGTTTATTTCATTGCACAGTAAAATTAGTGAGACCTAGCGAACTGGTGGCTCAGTGGTTAAGGTGTCTGACGGGAACGAAAGGTCCCCGTTTCAAATCTCTGTCTCGGTGGTGATCTTGATAGACACTTAACCCGACCTTCACATCTGGCAAAGCTTGTTGTATAATGTGCAAGCCTCTGTGGTTCGGATTCCACGTTAAACTGTAGGTCCCCTATACATGGTCGCACTGCCGGGTTAGGTTAAGACGACTAAGACAGGAGCGTAATAAGCAGCCAATAGAAACCCTGTCACCAGGTCATTACTACTACATGGAATTACTGTTATTATAGTGAGATCCAAAACTAATATCACGTTCTGATAATTCATTTGTTGAAGAACATGGTCAACTTATAGATGTGCGATCCTGATTTCATAACGATAAACTTCCAGCTCCCGTATTATTAGAAACAGAACAGGGAGGGGACAAAGCGGTAGCAGATGGTGTAATTTACAATTCTTCTTATCTCTTTTTACAAAAAAGTGGCAATTAAATTTGGATTACATTACATATGAATTTATTTGATGTAACACAGGTGAGCTTTGTTGTAGATTTGTACCAAAATTGTTTTGTTGTGACTACATAATAATCTAAAACTTTCATAAAACGAAGAGAAAAAAAGTTGTAATCTCCTATCTGTGACGTGGTTGATGTTAGCTGCTCGAGGTAACTAAATAGAGTAGTAATAATGCTTCAAAGGTCAGTGATTGCTACTGCATGGTTTCTATCTGTTCAACATGCATAAATAAGGTAACTTCTAAAATTTAGTGTACTACTGTATGATACTGTCAGATTATCAAGAAATCATTTAATAACATCTATTATGGTTCTACCACAATCCTTTTTTTTGTTTTGTTTCTTGATAATGGAACACTTGTTACTGCAATTCTTCTGACAATTCCAACCACTTTGTTATAAAAAGTATTTTTATTGCTGTACGCCTCGTCAACGTTAACATCATTAATGAGGGAAGGAATGGGGACAAGCTAGCGGAAGGAATTTGGTAATGACTTTTTCAAGAAACCATCACTGCATTCGCCTTGGAAACCATCGAAAACCTAAATCCTGTTTACCCGACGGGGATATGAACTTGCGTCATCCAGAATGATCCTTCTGACCCCTCACGCTCGGCAGAAGGATGTGGAAATGTAAATGATCAAAATTAATGTGTTATGCGAATTATTAAATACTTGATGTTTTAACCGAGTGTGGTGGGTGTGCGGTAACGCTCTTGCCTCTCATTCGGGAGGACGCGGGTTCAAATCCCAGTCCGACCATCCAGATTACGCTAAATCACTCCAAGTGAATGACGGGATGGTTCCGACGATAGACCATCGCCGAATTCCTTCCTCTTCCTTGCCCTTCTAATAACCACAACGTAGACGAAAGGAGATTCAGCAGTACGTTCTCCCGGATGAATTTGTAAATTCGCTGGAAAAGAATTATTGTGTGAAAATTAAAACAAACATTAAAATCGTCAAATTTAAATTAACAACGTAAAACCTGTCATGTAATTTCTGGAAGGAAACAAGTGACATACGAATACAAATTAAAAAAAAAAAAAAAAAAAATTCGTCATGCCTAAGTTCTTCAAAAAGCGTGTAAAGGAAAACTGTTTCCCCTCTTCTTTGATTGATAGAAGGTGATTACGTTTACACATTGTCTTACGGCGATTAATTGACCGTAATGCGGTCATTTTCGGCTTATTCATAGCAAGACACTGTGATCTTAGTGACATCAAGACGGCCACTGAGCTCAATTCACGGCAATTAATCGTTGGGTTTCAAATAGGCTTGCAACGAATATTCGGCAACGGTATTCGGCCTATTCGGCCACTTTTTACTATTAGGCCTAATACCGAATATCTACGTACTATTCAGCCTAATACCGAATATCTAGGTACTATTCGGCCGAATACCGAATACTTAGGTTTTTTTTTAGTTAGATAATTGCCTAAATTAAAACGATTAATTCGTTGCATGGTAATGTATTTAACTTACAATTACAAAAAAAAATAATCGTGCATGGTCAACTTACACGATGTCAAAGCAAAACGAAAATATTAAATACCTATTCACTGGAATCATCTTAACTGAAATTTAAAAGTGGAAGATTGTGATGCAGAAATATTAATTTTTCTGCAATGTCAGGTAGTATTTTATTTCTTTTCTTCTAGTAGACATGTCCAGCTTCGAGAAAAGCCGCTCCGAATAAACACTGCTTCCTGGCGCGGACAAGTATTTTGCTGCAAGCTTTGTCAAACACGGAAATTTCTCTCTTCTTGCTTGCCGCCAAATGTACGGATTATCATGCCATGATATACTATTAATATTTAAATAAATATCAATTTCAGTTTCAACTGCATTTTTTCTTGTGATCTACATCTACATCTACATATATACTCTGCAATTCACAAAATTGTGGGTGGCAGAGGGTGCTCAGCACCAAAACTAATTTCTTTGCTGTGCATTCCAATCCCTAATGGTACGAGGGAAAAAAGAATTCATGTAAGAATCATTGCGGCACCTTATTTCTCTAATCTTATCTATCCTGTCATTCCGGCTCAAATAGGTTGGTGGACGAAGTATATCACTAGACTCGTGAGTGAAAGTAGGAGTACGCATGTTTACCAATAAGTTAAAACGAATCGTGCGTCGTCTATCTACCAGAGACTCAGCGCCTAGTCTACTAATCAGTTCTGTGACGCTTTCATAAGGACTGTAGCAAGCGGTCACGAATCGAGCGGCTCTTCTCTGTACTTTCTCTATACTTTCGATCAACCCCTTACGAAACGGATCCCAAATGGCACAACAATAGTATAAATATGGACGCACAAGAGATTTGTATGCTATCTCCTTTGTTTGTTCATTACAATTTTTCAATATTCGACCTATGAATCGCAGCCTAGAATTAGCTCTACCTACCAACGAATTAATGTGTAAGTCCCATTTCATGTTCCTTTGTACTGTTACTCCCAAATATTTCATAGAATCGACCATATCAATAACTGAATTGTTTAACTCGTATTTCTGAACAATTGGATTCTTTTTGTTAGTTATGCTCATTGCCTTCCACTTTTTACAATTTAGCGTAAGTTGCCACTCAGCGCACCATGCCAAAATAATATCCAGATCACGCTGAATTTCTAAGCAATCGGCCAAATTCCTTACTTCCCTATAAATAACCGCATCATCAGCAAACAATCTAAAAAGGCTTTTCACTTTGTCTCCGAGATCGTTTATAAAAATTAAGAAAAGAAGTGGTCCTATTACACTTCCTTGAGATACCCCCGATGTAACATCTAGACTAGAAGAACTTTCTCCTACAACGACGACATACTGCGACCGACCAGTTAGAAAATCCTTTATCCATTCACAAAGCTGATCCGATATACCGTACGCTCGTAGCTTCGCTAAAAGGCGGTTGTGTGGCACAGAGTCAAAGGCTTTCTGAAAATATAAAAAAATGGCATCTACTTGTGAACCTGCATCAATAACTTTCATTACGTCGTGTGTAAATAGGGCCAGCTGTGTTTCACACGATCTTTTCTTCCGAAATTCGTGCTGATTTGTTGTAAGCAAATTATTATCGTCTAGAAATTTCATAATGTTCGAGCATATAATATGCTCCATAACTCTACTACAAACAGATGTTATAGATATTGGACGATAGTTTCCAGGATCACTTCGATCACCTTTCTTGAAAATCGGAGTTACTTGCACGATTTTCCAGTCTGAAGGTACTTTTCGCTCTTCTAATGATTTACTGAATATATCAGACAGTAATGGGCCGATTTCCGCCGCATATTCTGAAAATATTCTTACTGAAATTCCATCTGGGCCCGGTGCTTTCCCCCACTTCAGGAGCTCTAATTGCTTTATGATACCTGCAGTATCTATCAGTAATGATTCCATCACCAACTCGACACGGCGTTGGAAAACGGGAACACTATACTTGTTTTCATCAGTAAATGAATTTTTGAATACAGTATTTAGTACGTTAGCTTTATCGCGGCTTTCATTAACCTCTGAACTTTCACGAATTAGTGCTGGTATATTGCTATTGGTACAATTGACTTTTCGTACATACGACCAGAATTTCTTTGGGTTTTCTGTGAGACTCTTAGAGAGAGAGTTGGAATGAAAATCGTTGAAGGCCTCACGCATTACATTCTTAATACGTCCTCTTAACTCAGCTAAGGTTTCTAAATCACTGCGACACCCCTTCCTTCTTGAGCGTGCGTGTATCCTCCTTTGTTTTTTGAGTAATCTTTTGACTTCGCATGTGTACCACGGTGGATCATCCTCCCCATTTATTATCCGCTTCGGTATATCTATATCCATACCTTCCCTGACTATTCGTATAAATCGATGCCACATCTCTTCAACGGTGTCATTTTTTTACTTGAAATTATGGTAATTATTCCTCAGGTAGGTTCTAAAACACTCCTTAGAGGCCTTACTGAATTTATATACAATCCGCCATTTTCTCCTTTTTCGCTTGGTCATTGGTCTGATAGTTGCAATTACCGCTTTGTGATCGCTTATACCTGTGGTCGTTGAAATTTCGGTGAATAATTCTGGCCTGTTGGTAACCAGGAGATCTAAAATATTTTCGCTACCATTATGACACCGCGTAGGTTCATTAACTAGCTGCTCCAGATGATTATTTCAGAACAATTCGAGAATTACTTCAGATGTCCCTGCATTGATCGTACTTTTCTCTTCAAAACAGAGTGTGTACTCTGACTGTGACCCAACTGTTCGGTCATCCTCTTGGACTGAATAGGGGACGAATTCGCGCTGCCATCGCTGCTTGTTTCACAGTACGTCTTTAGACCATCGATCAAAATATACTACCTTGCTTTCTCTCTTTGCAGTTGACTGGTGAAAACATACATTTTGAAGCGAGGGTCCAAAGCGGTTGCCAACAAAAAAAATTTATTTGTGGCAGTGTCTTCAAATCGTTCGTTCAACCCTTGTTGTATGACAAGTCTCACTTGGCTTAAGTTGCATCGCCGTCGGACACGCGGCCGATACCCACCGTCATCTACAGCTATTAGCTTGGTTTACTTAGACGGTGACGGTGCGATGTCGATCTGGTGAAGTTTATCTATAAAAATAGAGCAATTATTTCCAAAGTGGTTGATGTTGACCCTACAGGGACTTCCGTGTGAGTAACAAGGAAATTTGGGAATCCACGAAATGAAAACGGGGGGGGCCACCCACTTTCAACAGTTCAGGTATTTAGTAAAGTAATTTCAAGCTTTTAGTACAGATGAAATAAAAACCATAGACGACTTATTTAACAGATGTATTTGTTAATTTTAATTGTGTTGACTTGCGGTTACAAAGTGATAGTCTGAATTTAATAAAACTAAGGCCATAATTTTGGGTTTTCTTGTCAGAATTAATATATTCAAACAAAACGGAAGCCACGAATCTTCCCAGTTCTCCAACTTGTAACTGATAATCGTTGAGGATGATGACGTTTCGGCCTATATTCAACATTTAGTCTAAATGCCCTTCTCACAGACTTAAAAACGAGGTATGAAGATGTTGTGACAACGGAAATACTGCACTATGTTATCGATTCATATAGTGAAGAATGGCATATCATACTATAAGATTATTATTGATCGAAGTAATCACTATCGTACTATGTAGGGAGCAGTTCAGAAAGTGGTATCAGCAATTCGGTATTAAGAAGGTTATACCAATTGCTTATCCCGTATTATGAACTATCGTAAGAAAGCTTTTCCATCTTCACACCTCATTGGATGTTATTCTTAGGGAAAAAAGTAATTTCATAAATAATCCAACGTAGATAATTGAGGCCATACTTCAAGCTTGTTGGAACAGGCACAGAGTGGTGGGAGGTAACTTTGCTTTAACAGGCGGGCGAGAGATAAGCACAGCAATACAGATTTTGGCGCACTCCGGCCGAATACTTTTTCCGAATATTCGGCCAGGAAGTCTGCCGAATATTCGGTATTCGGCGTATGGCCGATTATACTATTCGTTGCAAATCTAGTTTCAAAGTAAGAATGCTGCGGGAAATATCGTATGTCTTTTTATCGTACGTCCAAAACCATCTTGTGTGACATTCGCCTAATGCGACAGACCTAAAATGTGTCTTGTCCTAAGAAAAAAAGGAATTTAGAGCCTAAAGTGGAATTCAAACCAAAGCAGTGTTTACGGCAGTAGACATGTACACGAATCGTGCTTTGTCAGAGAAGAAGAACGAGTTAAAATCCAATGAAAATCCCCTACTCCCTCTATATTCCCAGTCGGACATATTAATACTGAGCAACCGGGCCGCTGGCTCTGTTCCAGGACTGGGATACGGTTTCCTAGGGGACACTGAAGAGGATCTAACACTTGCCGAAGCGCGTTGTGATCCATCTGGACAGCCACAAAGTAGACAGACAGAGAGAAAAGTAAAGAGCCACGTGTTTCATATCGAGATGGCATCTATTTTTTTAGATTTCTCTATATCGTAATATTGTTATTTTCATCTACAATAGAATCTTGTGGAGTGATAAAAAGTTTAAATTGAGTGAGTTCTGATTCTGTGTTGCAAAATGAAGCACTTAGGATGACATATGAGGGAATTATTTGAAGTAGGTTAAACAAAATACTTGTGCGTTATAACTCCTTGTGAATTTCGAGGTGGTTCCTTCATAAACGCCATGACCGAAATCCTTTCCGTTCCTCGCTCGGTTCCAATGATCTCTACGTCGACGAGCCATAAATAAAGAAGCAGAACAATGAATCGTATATTGCATAAGTGAATGTTTTATAATATGTGAATTGCCTTAATGTGGGTTATCACACCAGCTCTTGTGTGTTTGGGGCCACGGAAGGGGATCCGCCTTTAATATCGGCCAGATACGACAAAAAGTTTATTCTCAATGATTTACAGATGACTCCAAACAACTCTTGGAAAGTATCAGGAATCATATAGTCGTATGTTTATATCAAACGAATGTTTCGTCATATTAAAAAAAATGTAATAACATTCACTTATCATTTAACGATTTATTTGTTACGGAGACATAAAGAAAAAAATTATACAAGTTTTGTTCTAATTAATTCAATCTGCTAAAAAAAAATTATGAGTAGGTAAATGGCAAAGAATTAGTTATAATTTTTTTATGCCTTGGGATGTCCTTCGTATTTATGACTATACATTTATTTTTTTTTTAAATCCTTCACTTTCAATCACAAATGTTATGCAGTTTACTGCCTTCCACGACATTCTGAAGTTCGATAACGTTGTTCCACAAGGATTCTCTTTCTTTGATAACAATAAATGTCATTGGTATGAAAAATTCAAATCTCAAACTAGGCATAGTTTTTTTAGTATTTGGTTCACATAGGCTCAATTTTACTCAAAGATAGTGAAAATCTTAGAGAATTTTTGTGCATTAGTTGGCAGTAGTTATTTTAATGCTTGTTTGTCAGATAGTAGTTGATTTAATACTGAAGGTCATTATCAAACTATTACGATTTCAATTCACGCGGATTTAAAAAAAAAAAAAAAAAGAGAGAGAGAGAGAGAGATAAAACTGCTGGGTTGAGAGTTAAAATTTCGTCCATCTAAATACAAACATTATACAGAGATAAAAGGCTTTTCATACTCATTTGGAATTGCCAAATGAGTTCATTTCGGCAATAATGGCAATGCATGATGATAAAAGTTAGACAACGAATATTTTGTAAAAGACACTTTACAGATGCAAGTCTGAAGGAGATTTTGCTGCATACAAGCAATATCATGCCTTATGCATAGGAAGTTAATGCCAGATTGACTAAAGTAGATTTATGAAATATTTTCATAATTAATACGTGAACATAAAAGTGGAAGATACTTGGCAACTTATAAACCGGGGATATTGGGGATGCAACACTACTGCACAAAAAAATGCTTCCTTCGTGAATGAGACAATCATGACAGAAAGAATCAGTAATCAGAAAATAATTGGTCTAAAAAAAACTGTATAGTGAGAGAAACAAATAGTCATCCTGAATGCCTAGCTGTTCGTAGAGATTTGTATCTTTCCTCACTTCAAATCGAGATAGACATTTTTAAACAATATGTAAAGGTAACAGACAGACTATTTACGTACCTATAAAACGTATTTCCCTTTATTTCACAAGCAAATAATAAAGAAAGGTGACTTTTTTGGACCTCAAATTAAAGAACTTTAGAAAGATCCAGAATTTTTAAACTTGCCTAATAAACAAAGAAAAGGAAGCATCAATACGTTTTTAAAACCATTTAAAAAATTTTTGGGAACGGCTTACAAAACTGCAAGTATTTAATAAATCTCATGATTAATGTGTAATTGATTCTGGGGTCAACCTTCACTCTCTAGATTCGCATCTGGACTACTTTCCGGTAGCTAACCCGACGAACATGGTTAAAAGGTTCATAAGACATACAAACATAATTCGGAAGTGGTTTAAAGGGAAATGTATGTCTTTCATGATAGCGAATTTCTCTTGGAACATTTTACTGGCAAGAAAGACAATCACTACAGAAAGAATGAATGCCGAATTCCTTCCCGTTCCTTGTCCTCAATCCCATCCCGCCTCTAATGCCCTCGATGTCGACAATGCGTAAAGCCATAAGTAAAAAAAAGAATTATTCAATTGTTTCAGTCATTATAATAAATCTTAAAATACTAGGAATATCTTTAAAAAATAAAAATTCCAGTGAATCATAAACTGAATCTTATTGGGGACATCTAAAAACAGATTAAAACTAGCGCGAAAATTGCAGCAAGAATCACAATTTTTAACTCCAGAAAATTATGGAACAATGCTACTGACGTTACAGATTTCTTAAAGCTTTACAATTCTTACTGGAATCATCGACGCAACGGTACAGAATGCTTTTTCTTTCTAGTTACTGGAATGTTAGCAATTAAAAATTATTTTAACACTATTGGGACTACTATACAGGAGAAGATAAAAAATTTAGAGAAGTGTCGTGAAACAATATAACCAATTAAACTGCGGAAAGGTATCTACTGAAGCCTGGCGTCATATTAAGCCAATCCCAAATAATATATGCACTGCAGTCTAAGTTATTAAATGACGAAGAAATCATGTTAAAGACAAAGATACATTCAGTTCGTTGTGTCATCATGTGAAAAAAACTCCATGCAATTATTGTTTTACATACTATACTTACCTAACGGCCTAATAGAGGTCGTCCACTGGAACCGAATTACGTCCGAACCGCAATCGTCCGAGCGACGCCCGATTTTACGGCCGTCCAGGTCGTCTGATTACCCTCGTCCACTGCAGCCGAATAACGTCCGACACATATTGCCGATCCGTCATTGTTGCTTCAACACCAAACGAACGGGGTTTTTTTAATAATATTTATAGTGATTTACATTTTGTAAAAATATACTTTACGTTGTCCTCGCGACAAATTACAGGAGTCAGGGCCGTACTTAGGATGTGTAGACCCTTGGGCTGAGCCTGCCCCGCAAATATTTTGAAATTCAACCTCGCATTTTATAGTTATTTTCTAACCAAAATTCTAAAATAAACATTTGAAAATTTGTTATTTAACTGTAGAATATTTTACTATATCGTATCTAGAAGAATACAGAATTGTTGAGATAAATTGAAAACAATTTAAAATCATTAAGATATTCAATATAATTTATTAACATCGCTCTAAACAATTATAAAAGATAAAGAATGCTAAGTTGAGAGTAATGACCATGATCTCAATTTCGGAAAAGTAAATATTTCAGTTTTAAAGGTAAATGAACATAGAAGAAGAAAACAAGATGCAAAAAGAAGAATTATAAGAAACAAACAAAATTTGTTTTTGTGATGCGGGCTGATAGGCTGCAGCCTATATAGCCTATGCCTAAATGCTGTCGCGACAAGAGTGATATCTCATAATCGTTTGAGAACATTCCAGTACGAAATTCAAATAATTGTCTTTACAAATTTTAATAAAATTATTATAAGCGTGTAGACACACTTGCAATAATTGTCCTTTCCGTAGATATTTTTATTAAAATATTTATACTGACTGCGTACCACCACAGTGTATGATAGAGTTTGAAAAAATACAAATGAAGACCAAAAAAAGATTAAAAAAATGAAGACTTGATTATGAGGAGCGCAACATGCGTTTGCCATTCGGCCGAATATGTCCGACTAATCCCATTTCAATGAGTTCGGTCCGTTACTCGGCCGTATTCGGCTGTATTCGGCCGAACAGGTCGTATCCAGTGGACGCGTGATAATGCCCTTACCTGTCTCGGGATTAGTCGGTCATATTCGGTAATATTCGGCCAAAAAGTCGGTCTGAAGAATTCGGTGCCAGTGGACGAGCGGCCTAAGAGAGCCGCCAGTTTTAATGTTCCCATCTGATGGGCGGATAATCGTCCGACACGGCCTATGAACTAGCTTTGAGTGTAATGCTGTAGTTCCTCCTCCACCTGTTAACGCTTTGAATAATCCTTCTACCTCGGGGGCTATACACAACAAACCATATGTCAAATACTTTGTTCAATATTCCATTTCAGAGATAGTACTTTTACTATTATATATCAGATATAAAATTTAATAATTTGTCTCTAGAAGTTGTAATGAATGCTTAATATATATTTTTATTATAAACTAGAATTCTTCCTGAGCCTCGCCCGAGCAGACCTATGTGCTTGTACTAATGCTCATATGGTAACTTTCTTTTATTTTCGAATGCTAACCCTGATAATGAAAGTTTCCTATCGTGTAGATACTTCATTATTTTACCAGCTTTCTGAAAGATTTTATTTTCGTTTCTCGTATATTGTAACGTAATTTATGTCAGTAAGACTAATTAATGAAATTTTTACAAGGCTACAGGCAAGTCAACAAAACTAATAAGAAGATGTGAAGCTGAAACTAATAAGAAGATGTAAAGCCAAAACTAATAAGAAGATATAAAGCCAAAAGTAATAAGAAGATGTAAAGTCAAAACTAATAAGAAGATGTAAAGCCAAAACTAATAAGAAGATGTACAGCCAAAACTAATAAGAGGATGTAAACCCAAAAGTAATAAGAAGATGTAAAGCCAAAAGTAATAAGAAGATGTAAAGCTAAAAGTAATAAGAAGATGTAAAGCCAAAAGTAATAAGAATTTGTAAAGACAAAACTAATAAGAAGATGTAAAGCCAAAACTAATAAGAAGATATAAAGCCAAAAGTAATAAGAAGATGTAAAGTCAAAACTAATAAGAAGATGTAAAGCCAAAACTAATAAGAAGATTTACAGCCAAAACTAATAAGAGGATGTAAACCCAAAAGTAATAAGAAGATGTAAAGCCAAAAGTAATAAGAAGATGTAAAGCTAAAAGTAATAAGAAGATGTAAAGCCAAAAGCAATAAGAAGATGTAAAGACAAAACTAATAAGAAGATGTAAAGCCAAAACTAATAAGAAAGATGTAAAGCCAAAACTAATAAGAGGATGTAAAGCCAATAGTAATAAGAAAATGTAAAGTCAAAACTTTAGTTATTATTCTGTCTGAGGTTTGTAAAACATTCATCATAAAAAAAAATTAAAAAATAAAAATACAATTTTGTGAAGTTGAAACCTGCATATTATATCTATTTAAGTATTGTATAGTGAAACGTTTTCCTATTATAAAAAAAGGATATAATACGTGGTTAGCGTACAGTATCGATGTAGAGCATAAAACTTATGTGTGGTTTGTAATATAGCATCTTAGTAACAGCTAACGCAGAGAAAATTATTGATTTACGAAATTACGGTTGCGGATTTTAAGTCAAATCCGTACAATCGAATCTTTGACTGTGAAAACTGTCAAAATTTTGTGACGCCATACCAGAAAATTGTCCGTAATATACTAATCTAAAGTTTAAATAACGCTGATCAGATTTTAAGGTTAATATTAACGTTAGAATGACGCTGAGCAGATTTTAACTCAGATCCTAAAGTTTCTACATATATGGAAGGTTTCTATTTTTGATGGTGTTTACAGTCTCTGGTCAAAATTGTATTAACAATCTTTGGTGCATATCTGTTAAGGTTACGAACAGCTTATCACTTCTTGCTCTGTCCACCAGTCGCGAAGAGGAATAAGATATACCGCAGATTTTAAGTTAGCCTTTAAGCTTTTAAATTGTGAAAACCCAATTGAAATCGCTTCTGTATTTTTTTCATGATGTCAGAACATAGGCCGCTACAGACTTACATATGTAAAGACTATTAATACCATAAATTAATCAATCAAACAACTACCTACCAACAATAGGAAATTAAATTTAAAAATTGTGAATTTTTAATTATATCCCTAAGCTACCCTCCCTAGTTGACAGAGATGGCTGTCGTTCAGTGTTTCTTTAGTAGTGAGGCTCCGTCTTTTCCACTTGTCTATTATTACAAACAGCAATTACTGGTATATATAGATAATTTTTTCGAAACAAAACAGGCAGTCCTGATTATTAGTAATAGCATTTAAAAAATATGGTGGTGTCTGTTTTCATATTTTCCTGACCAACTTGGTCCAATATCTCCCAAAGAATACAGGCCCGACCCTCCAGGGAGACTTCAGAGTGTGGCTTACATTCTTTGCGTAAACAAAGCACGCGTTGCGAAAGCTAAACGTGAGGTTAACAACCTGCAAAATTCAGGTCCCAGTCAATCCCTTAACCACGCCATTCACGCTTTTAACATATTTCAGTATCCTTTAACACTTGTGACTGAAGAATAACAGAGAACCCCGCATGATTCTATCATCTCATTTTAGTACAGGTTCTGTCCTTGAATCTAAATTACCTTGATAACCAATACAACAGCTTTCTTGTGATCCAGAAGTTTACTGCCCAATGCGTCTGTCATAAAACTTTTCTTTGATAAACAATATTTTATTACTCTCCCAAAATTGTTTTCGATCTTCCTATATGTTTCATCTATTGTAGTTACAACCATTTTCTTTCCAACTTCTTCATACTTCCAGTTTTATTTATGTTTATCGAATTTGCTCACCACCAGATCTTTAAAAATTATAATACACTCTACTTTTTAATTGGATCTTCGTCTCGATGTTTTCGTACTTCCTTCTCGGAGCCATCAAATGTTGCTACCTCTGTGATCAGCTGTTGTTTTCCTTATTTTTAAGTCATATCTATATGCTTAGAAAATATACCTCTTCTTCCTTATCTGAATTGCCTTCAGTGCTTTCTCTTAAACTTTGACTTTTTCTGTAAATTTGTCCTTTTCAATTTTTTCTCATCCACTCGTTTTATATAATACAGCTTCCTTACGTTCAGAATTTCTACCTTCACTATGAAACTATCAGTCAGGTTATTATCAAAGTATGATTTCTCAGTTTTGTGTTTATACGGTATACTTGTCCTCTTCCCGTATTTCATGGACTTTTGAATATATCTTGTGTAATTCATAAACAGTGGGGATGATTCAGATAATTTATACTTTTCATAAAATTCAAGTAGCCTAATTCCTAGTTCATTTGTTTCCCCCATACAGATTCCCTAAAATATTTTCTTCGTTTTCTTTCTACTTTTCTTTAGTGCATGAACACTACATTGCTCACACCTCTTCTGTATTTATTTAAATTCAAATTTCAGCATGCATTTTTTCTGTCCAGTCGTCGAATTTTTGACAAATGTGATGGAAATTGGTTATAATAATAGTAATTTTTTGTGGTCGTATTGACCTGGTTACAGGGTTTTTATTGGCTGCGCATTCCACCCCTGTCTTAGCCGCCTTAACTTAACCCGGCAATCCTACCGAGTACAGGGGACTTACAGTTTAACGTGGAATCCGAACCATGAAAGAGTTCTGACGTACTTCACATTACACAGTAAGCTGTGCCATAGATGAAGGTCGGGTTAAGGGCCTATGAAAATCCCCACGGAGCCTTTCGATCCCCAGTCAGACTGCTTAACCACTGAGCCACCAGGCCAGTTTAAACTCTCTACTTGTTATTTCTGCTTACTTTCATTCAGCTATCTAAAAATCTACAGCAGAAATGGCGAGAAATAAAATCTAATGCAGACGTTAATTCGCACAGATTGCATGCTAATTAATGTAAGCAACTACCCTGCTTAATTGGTTGGAGTTATAGCCATTCCTATAACTACTAGAACATAGTTTCCTATGTTCACTTGGGCGAATCCTGGAATGTACAATTTTCAAAGTGAATAACACAGATAGAATCACCACGCAGTTCTCTGTCTTTATTAAAACTGTACTTGATAACGATATGGTGTTGAGTATTACAAAGATTTTCTTCGAGGAATCTTATATCAATGAAAATAACGTTGTAGCTTCTGTTTACCTTCTACTTGCACCAACCAACGCCAACTGTTTCTTCAGTGGACACATGACAACACACAAAACAAGAAAATGATACTGCATTGTGGGCATAACACAGCTAGTAACAAAAAAATAATAATAATAATAATTGAGAGTGTCTGGTCGAATCACTGAAGGGTTTGTGTGACGTAGTCTGTCTGCTAGGTACGTGTGCAGCAGGCGCACCCGTATCCTGGCGCAACTTGCAGGAGACGAAATGCTGAAGATGAAGTAAACCAAGCTTATCTGTGTAAATCGCCTCTCCTTAAGTTGTTAACTTCTTTATATTCGTAACTCAGTAACCATATGTAACAGGTACTCCACAGGGCGTTTACTATACCTTAACGCCTTGTTTCCATTAACCTTGACATGAAGGTTCGACAGACCTAGGACAATTCAAAATCGTGATGAAGTTAAATTATTATAAGCCAATTTAAATATTTAGTATACACATATATGCCCTTCGGTTGCAGTGCCAGTGGAAATCGGTGTGACTTTCGTAGCTTCTTATAAACGTAAATAGTAGTGCAATTATCCTCAATTCCGTCATAAACTCAAACTCATCTAAAAGCTTTCTTTAATTTTCTCAATGTTAGCTACACTTTCACATAGGTTTGGACTTATATGGCTGAAGTGTAATTTTCTGAATTAATATTACATTATTCTTTTTTATATATATGCGTTTTAGTGTATACTATTTTGTTAGCATTTAATGAATTTTTGCGTTTGTAAAAAAAGTACCTATAAAATAAAGCCTATTTCTAATGAACTAATATGCAAACGGTAGAAAAAATGACACACTAACACAGATCAGTTGATATTTTGCAAAAACAAAAGTATTTGTTATTTAACGTCGACACTTAATTTGAAATATCGCGCCATCTGTTAAACATGTACGCTCGATAGTAAAAAAGTTAATAAATACTTAAATGAAAAACTTATGTATATATTTTATGACAAATCATTACTTTACACTCTGATGACGATGAAAAATCACGTGACCAACAACAAATTAATCCTTACACAGCAGAAAAATTTGAATTTTTTGACAGGCTATGGTAGAACAAGATGTCGAATACTTTCTGAAAATTGATAGATAGTCTAACAATATGTTTTATTATTTTAAATAAAGTCATTTAAGAAGCACATAATCATGGTTCAGGTTAGTTTCTTTTCCCAAATTTGAATTAATTATAAGGTTTTGACAAGAAAATACTAAGTGTGGTAGGTGAATGTTCACACGCGGGATCAGCCATCCACATTCCAGGCGAATGGTGGGTTGTTCCTTTAAAAATCTATGGCTGAATTCCCTCCCGTTCCTTACCGAGATGTAAAGCTATCAGAAAAAGTGTAAAAAAGGAGACAAACAATAGTTGAAGCATAACAGCCAGACGTTAAAGAAATTACTTAACCCTTGCTGCTTCAGTTTTCTGCACTAGCGTTGTCTTTCCAGTCGTAAGGGATACGTGAGTCATGTAACGAAAAATCTGTAATGTGGTCCTCAGAAACTGAATGTCTTCATTCGAAGGGAAGAGAAAATTCTGTCTAGAAGTTCACACTGACCCTGTAGCCACGTAACAAATACAACACGTTTCTAAATTTTTAAATAATTTTGAAGATTCTGATATTACTTAAATTCGTTTTGAATATGTGTGAAGAATGATGACATTAAGGTACAGCCACAGTTGACTATGGATCCTTTGCTAGGCATTTCAGAAGTATGTTTCCTAGAAACTTGACACGTTTCATTTAAATTCTGTCAGTATTGAGAATTTCTATTAATCGGGTTACAACATTTTCGTTTTTTTCGTCCTTCATGTATCTTGCTTTTAACTACATGGGAAAATGTTTGCAATATACCTCTACTGAACTATGACAGTGAGTGCATCCAAGATTTTGTGAGTAATTTTTTTAAAAAATTCTTCCTCAAAACTCGAATAATTTTTGATAAATTTAAGTAAGTCTTTATTGCTAAATTCATTTCCAGACAGTTGGATTGGTCTGTAATTTCAAATCATGCAAGAATTCCGTAATTTATTTCAGTTAATCACATTTATGGCCTTACGGATATCGATTCGAAAGATGTATTGCACCTTGCCTACACGAGAGTGCGAAATTTGAGTACATAGATCAGGTGAAGCATGCATCAGCAAAATGAAAAAAAGTTTTTGGTTTAAAATTCGGCGCGTAGAAGGCGGAACTTTCGACGAGTGCGAACAAGCAAGCAGTAAGGCCTTTAATATCCGCGGCTGAAGTCTGTGGAATGGCCGGAGCGCCGAGGTCGTCCTTCTTTATTGTGCAGGGCTGCCTTCCATAACCACAGCGCCCATTCACCGTCTCCACCTTTTAGTAATGACGAAATGTAAGCAAGCGCCAACAAAAATGAATACCGCCGGTTTAAAAACTTGTGGAAAACACAAAATAGATACTAAGTAACTCGAAGCGTGTAATATGATACCAGGCAACTTCACTACTTGTTCGTTTAAACGCAAACATACAAATGAATGGAACGAGTTTTAATGCAGAATTTTTACTCTGGATCAATATGAGAGCGACCACGGGAGTGTAAAAAGAATTCGTGAACTTATATTAGACATAATTACAATAATAATAATGATAATAATAATAATTGATTAAAGATATTGAAAAGCAAGAAAGGAAAATCTTTGGCCCCTTTTGTGCAAGAGGAATTTGGATGAAAAACCAAATTCAGGAACTATATCAGCTTTCTCAAAAAATTTCAGACAAACTCAGGAAAAGACGAATTAAATTCTACTCTCATAGTATCAGAATGAATAACAACAGACTCTCCAAAAGAATTCTCAACCTGGCCATTTTAGGGAAACTGGGGAAAAAATCAATTGGTTACTTGCAATCGTAAAAGATCTCTAGGAAATCAAAGATGATATTATAGAGGACAAAAGCATATTCAGTAGCTTGATCAATAACCATCAATTTGCCAACAAAGTGTATACCAGAAGAAGGAACACCTGCACGGAGGAACGTAGGAAAGAGCTCAGAGAGAGGATGAAGAGATTTGGCGAAAAGAATGAAAACACATCTACCAAATAAGTTCAATAGCGCACCTCAGTTGGGCATAACGATGGAACAAGAATGAAAATGAAGCTGGTGCCTGTAAGATAACTTTTTAATTTGTGCAAGAACACATTGTACTAATATATTTATATGTATCCGAACGAAATGAATTGCACATCGCTACATTTCCACCTGCGACTTATTCAACCCATTATACACATCTACCAAGACAGTACTAAACCCTGTACGTGGTACAGTCTTGCGACTATCAAAATTGAACCACATCCATCTCCCAAAAAACGAAATACATTTCCGCTTTTTTGTTTCGTAAACCAAAATAGTTATTACATTTGGGCAATAAAAGAGTTATATGAACATCGAATACACTCCATTTTACTTTTTTAAGACATTTTACAGTTATTAAGTGTCCACACATAACAAGGAAGTTATCACTCTCAAACATAATATTGGTTGAGAACAACTACTGGATAACAACAAAATGCAGATTTTATACCCGTCTACAACAACTTAAAATTACTAGAAAGTTACGTTCATATTCAACGTTTACTCTGTATTACAATTTTTGGAAACAGTACAGACTTATCTAAGAGTTCTGTCAAATATATGTAACACGTAACAAAATTTCAGATTCAATAATTTTGGCAGTCATCTTGTAAATATGCTTGCCTGTAAAAGCAATTCTTTTAGTTCTGTCGTTTCTTGGACATAAAATTAATATTTTGGCTGATGTGAGACACTGTCAACGCAGCATGCGTGAGTAGGAATTGAAAGACAGTTTTTCCATAAATTTAACATAACCGTAACATTTCTGTCACTCAACATTCCCCATTTTTTCTAGTGCTGATGACAAAATCATGAGATTTATCATTGATGTGGTATGTGTTGATAGCTGCTTAAAAATAAACAAGGAACTAAATCAAACTAATGTGCCTATTGTGCAAAAACAGTATTTTTTAGCCAATGTCCTTATCCTGGGACAACGATATTTTCTAGCCTGTGGTAGTGGCAAGCAAAGGAGGACTGAAAAGGTAAGTTCCTGTTCATACGAAACAAATAAAACTCTCATTAAAGAAGAACATACAATTAAAAGCTTCCGTCTTTAAAAACAAGCTGCTCCAATTAGTGATTGCTAGTGACATAATTGATCCATATACCCAACTGGACATTATTCGTGGCATGGAATTATCTTCTCTGTCCCATCGCTCTGACCGCTTTCTCTGGAAGTCGGTAAAAAATTCGGTTTGCGGTAAGGGGCAAAATTGTTGATGATAGCACAAAAAAAAATACGTTAATAAAGAAGTGCAGAAATTTTACAAGTTAATTCTGACGCATACCACCATTGATGCACTGTTTCTTTAATGACATAATAATGTTATTTCCCAAATTTGAAATTCCAAGATATTTCCAGTAAATTTCAGGAACCAGGAAAGATAATGTCAGACTGGTTATTATTTGTTGCTACTTCAGCTTCCGTCTCTGGTAAGCCTGACACTATGGTGCTGTAATTGGCTCAGGTTCGCGGATGCAGATTCCGGAAGGTAGTGCGTTGTCTCGCGGTTCCACGGTTCGAGTCAAGCCGCGGGCAAAAGTGGTTAAATGAACAGTTATGTTTTTCATGTGTTAACCATACACTGGGACAGCGAAAACATATTATACACCTATTGAGAAGTTAAAATTTCAGATACCCACCTGTATCTATTGAGAAATTCGTTGTTATTCTTCAGTAAAGTAATTATTATTGCAAAGGCCCGGAAGAGATTAGTTTTCTAGAAACGCAAACGAATTCGGCTATGGTCTTTGACATGTGGCAATACCCCATTCGCTTGAACAATTTCGGGATTTTTTGAACTCCGTTTGCTGAACAGTAACACAATCAAGATTTAATTTAGAAATGCTGATATCTGTATGTGTCGACATACCAACTCTTTGTATACTATAGTGACGGTAAAGTAAATACAAATCGTTTATGGATACTGAAATTTGTAACAATCCAGTATTACGGTATAAATCGGGATGCGGGAAGTAAATTCTTCGAGATCATTCCTTTATCCAAAGTGTCAAGCATTAAGTTTGTTTCATCATAGTTGCAGAGGAACGATATTCAACATATAGAAGTCAAAACATCCACGAGGACTATGACAAAGAGTAGCGGTTTTATAAATATCCCACGATTCATTAATTCTAAACAAAAATCTATCAGTTTTTAAATTTCTGAAAAATTTTGTCTCTAGATAGAAAACCATAAAATAACAAATAGAAATAGTGACACTTATTATACGTAATGTTTTGGTAATAGAAAAACTACTATATTGTTAAGTAAAAATTACGTGTCAGCTGACAGATGAAGATAGAATTATCAAGAGCCACATTGTGATTCATTATAAGCGTTAATAGTTTACCTCTATTACACTCTGCAAGTGAAGTATGATAGGAAAATCATGAGGAAGTAGGGCTGTTTACACACAGTGTTATACGCGAAACCTTTCCTTGAACGGCTCGTATGGAATATCTATTCGCAGGATATTCCGACTTCTTTAAGAATTCATAATCATCAATCTTCTATAAATACTCATACATTCTTTGGCACTAAATGTGGCCAACGATGTCAGATTCTATCACTAGTATTTTGCACAATCTGACATCAATGTCAAACCAGGAATCAGAAACGCAATGCTGGCTGGATCCCTATATTTTATTATAATTTGTTAGCTTAAAACTATAATGAAAAATTATTTATATCCCGGTTTTACTAATAACTTCCGATAATATTTCACTCATAATGTTGTCTGTGGACAAACCAGGGGATTAGCACGTTCCAGGAGGTAGAATTTTTGGTACTACGAAACTAAAGAAACAAGAGTTTATTCTCTCAAAGACGGTTGAGTGAAACTGTGTTCCTTAGCATCGTTGTTTACACACTGACGAGGAAGGAAGCAGGGTGAGCGACGTGGTCCTGTGGTTAGCGTTCTGGGTTTCTGAATGAGCGCTTCTTTATGAGTGAAATATTATCTGAAGTTATTAGTAAAACTAGGATATAAATAATTTTTCGTTATAGTTTTAAGCTAACGAAATGGAATAAAATGTAGCAATAAGCATCCTTTCTGTATAGCTTTAATGAAATCCCGTTAATTACAACTTTTACGATAGGTTTCACAATCTGAATTTAGTTAAAGCAGATATTATTGAAATATAGGGGAAGATGATAAACTACCCCGCCATTATGAATCGTCGGTGGGAGGAGCTTAATTCCTATTTTATTGCATGCATTGACTTAAGGAAATGAATAACCTGAAGTATAGATAGCTCTAAATTAAATATCCACCAATGACATTGGCTAGAGGCGGAGCCAGCCAGCATTGCATTACTGTCAGATTGAGCAAAATACGAGTGATAGAATCTGACAGCGCTGGCCACATTTAAAGCCAAAGAAGGTACTAGTATTTATAGAAGATTAATGATTATGAATTTTTAAAACAGTCAGAATATCCTGGGAATAGATATTCCATACGAGCCGTTCAAGGAAAGGTTTCGTGTTTAACACTGTGTTTAAACAGCCCCACTTCCTCATGATTTTCCTACCACAGATCACTTGCAGAGTGTAATAGAGATAAACTATAAATCCTTATAATGAAATACATTGTGGCTCTTGATAGTTCTATCTTCATCTGTCAGCTGACACGTAATTTTTACTTAACAGCATAGTAGTTTTTCTATTACCAAAACATTACGCAAAATAAGTGTCACTATTTCTATCTCTTATTTTATGGTTTTTATCTAGAGACAAAATTTTTCAGAAATTTAAAAACTGATAGATTTTTGTTTAGAATTAATAAAACGTAGGATATTTATAAAACCACTACTCTGTGTCATAGTCCTCGTGGATGTTATGAGTTCTATATATTGACTATCGTTATTCTACAACTATGATGAAACAAACTTTTTGCTTGACACTTTGGCTAAATGAATGATCCCAAAGAATTTACTTCCCACATCCCGATTTATACTGTAATACTGGATTGTTACAAATTTCAGTATCCATAAACGGATTGTATTTACCTTAGCGTCACTTTAGTATACAAAGAGTTAGTATATCGACACATACAGATAACAGCAGTTCTAAATTAAGTTTTCGTCAGCACTAGAAAAAATGGGAAATGTTGAGTGATAGAAATTGTTACAGTTAAGTTAAATTTATTGGAAAACTGTCTTTCAATTCCTACTCACGCATGCTGCGTTGAAAGTGTCTCACATCAGCCAAAACATTAATTTTATGTCCAAGAAACGACAGAACTATAGGAATTGCTTTTGCAGGCAAGCATATTTACAAGATGACTCCCAAAGTTATTGAATCTGAAATCTTGTTTCATGTTATATATTTGACAGAACTCTTAGATATGTCTGTACTGTTTCCAGAAATTGTAATTAACAGCAAACGTTGAATATTAATGTAAACATCTAGTCATTTGAAGTTGTTATAGACGGGTATAAAATCTGCATTTTGTGGTTATCCAGTAGTTGTTCTAAACCAACATTTTGTTTGAGAGTGACAACTTTCGTGTTATGTGTGGACACTTAATAACTTAATAATGTCATAAAAAAGTAAAAATAAACGTATTCGATGTTCATATAACTCTTTTATTGCCCAAATGTAATAACTATTTCGGTTTACAAAACAAAATTGGAAACATATTTCATTGTTTGGGAGATAGATGTGGCTCAATTTTGACAGCCGCAAGACTATACCACTTACAGCATATAGTACTGTCTTGGTAGATGGGTATAATGGATTGAATAAGTTCCAGGAGGAAATGTAGCAATGTGAAGTTTATGTCGTATACATATGTGCTTGGTAGCACCTACGTGGTTTGAATCTTACCAATTTTTCGCTGAAATGAAATACTGATATTTTTTTATTCGAATTCCCTTTAAACTTTTAATTATTTGTTTAATTAATCATCCAATTTCCTCTTGTATATTTATTTAACATTCTTATTGTCTCCACTTCAACACATCTACCATACATGGTTATTGCTTTACTGCTAACTATAAACATCCAGAGAGTCTGCTTGCGGTATTGTACTAACAAATGTGTTAAATTATGCTTTGCAATCTAGGAATCAAGATGAAGCAAACGATGTTGTTACTCCAAATGCATTTTGTGATTTAAATACGCGTGTGTGGGTGTGTCTACGTAGTTTGATTTTGTAGCGGCAATTTAATGGAGATTGTGGTTTGGTCTAAATGCAGTCTGTACCCGAATGGTTTTATTGTTCCATAAGGGACAAAGAATTTATCTATTATTGTTATTAATTTAATGAGAACCATGTTAGTGACAAAACGTGGATCGCGATGTAAACTACTTCCAGCTATTCCCAATCAAGCTTACGATGTATGGTAACAAGATGAAATATTTTTATTCTGGTCTGGGCCACATTTCAAGCTAACCATAAGTCTTAGTAATAAAACTGAAATTTCCATTCTGCATGTCCACTATGTAATTCATTGTGGCTTTGGCAGAATTAATTTTTGGTCCAGGTCACATCCCAATCCAATCCCCTCAATTTGGAGACAGTATATCCCCCTGAAAACTAAGCAAGATATCGAATACTTTTATTCTTTGTTTTCGATTTTTTTCGCAGTGTTACATAAGAATCCATCATCAAATTTGACTTTTGCGAAATTTTTCTTCTGTATTTCAACTCAAAACACCTCACTTCTGAGACAGTATATCTCGAGAACCAGGCTAGAAATCGAAATTTTTATTGTTTATTAATTTTGTCTCGTCTTTTTTAATAAGAATCCATCATCAAATTTGACTTTTACTAATTTTTCTTCTGAATTTCAACCAAAAACCACTCATATTTGAGACAAAATATCTCGAAAATTAAGCAGGATATCAAAAAAAAAAATATTCTCGATTTTTTATTTGTCTCATCGAGTTACATAATAATCCATCACCAGATTGCGGCGTCACGTTTATCCCAGAGTCCCCTTGAGGTTTTTGTACATATTCCCCGTGTCTATATGGATAGGCAATATGGCGGGGCCACGCCTCCTCAATCCTCCTCCGCCCGGCGTCACTTCAATGCGTGGCGAAGGTCTCTTGCGTCGTCTCCATATATTTCTTTCCTCCGTGATTGCAACTCACAGCAGCAATCTATGGTCCAACGATATAATATTACTAGCTAAAAGCACGGCTTTGTGGTGGCTTGCGAAGTTTTGTTATAAAAAATGTTATATACAATTACAGAAATTACTATCATCAAAATCCGTGTTTTTAGTTTGTTGAAAAAAATACTAGGCACGTTTATAATAAGACGCAATCTTTAAATATTTAAAATATCAATTATTTAATTTGTTCTTAATCAGATACATAATTTCTTAATCAAGTTTCTTCCTATTTTCTACATTTCAACATACTCGAATTTTTAATATTACTAATTCTGTCATACGAAAATCTTTTATTTAATTCTAGTCTTTCTGAAATTTTTACTCTCTATAACCCAACATATGTTGAACCAACAAAAGTTTCTTTTTCTCCAGTATCTACAGCAACTTTATATAATGTTAAATTTTAACCTTCATGAATTGTGATTGCGGTAGTTAGTTGTAATAGAAATTTGTTTCTTGTACGAGTATTTTACAAAATTTAGTGTCGGTGGTACTGTAACACAACAACTATTTTCATAAGTTGAATGAAACTAATTTTCAAAACGAACCATTATCACTCATGGCATTACGGATATATAAGCTAATAAAATTTATTACAATATTTTGCAAAAATAATGATTAATGACACATCTAGAGATAACTCTCAATTATTGGGGCGAGCAAATTTATGTTCAATTTCACGTCTAGACGTACAGTAGTTTTTTCAAAACGTTTACCACACAAATCTAAAAATTGTCGGCTAGTGTCGCTTGCTCTAATAAGATCAGTGAAAGATTCTGACTTACAAAGTTTGTGAACACATACGTCCAGATCCGAAACATTTTAATGGGACATAAGTGATCAATGATATTATATCGGTTTTCCAGCACAGGAATAGTAATAAAAGAACAAAAATTTCAGCATTGTAGGCGCTTTCATTAGGTATGAATTCATTGTGAGAAATATTTCTTCGTTTTTACGGTCCGAAAAGGAAAGTTTGAATTAATATTTAAGGTAATTATGTACAATCTGTATTTATTTTCATAGCAACATTTTCGTACCTTACTTCTGTCTTAAAGGAACACTCGATTGATCAAAAGAATCAATTTTTCTTTCTAAAAAATCTTTTTTTATTTAAAGCGGTGCAAATCTGACAGCGAAGTTTTTGTTAGCCATTTAAACACCTTTTAACTGAAGGATTACGTATGTTCATTACAGAATGGAGAACGTTTGCCTGAAAAAACAACAACAAAGAATTGAATTCTGGACTGTGTATCCAACCCGCGTCCTATTTAAGTGGAGAATCATAGAACGTGTGTAATATGAACCACGAATACAAGGCAAAATGCACCAGATGACCGAAATTTTATCACACCAATTCAACTACTTACAAAAATTTAATTTCGATTCTGTTCAGAAATTTCCTAAAGTTTTCATTTGCTTTCACCTTCAAACATTTGCACACTAGATACGGAACATATAACCTTATTGTTATGCATATTTACTGTTAGCTAAACGGAATTCCCTAACGAATAATCTATACGATTTCCTGTAGGAAAAATTCAGATACCGTACAGTCAACTGAACTAACTGTGGGTGCCTACTATTTTTCTGTTTTCAGTAGACCATTTAAAGTTTTGCTTTAAAGTTTCTGGATGGCGACTGTTTGAAGTGTGGTTAGGACAGAAATATACACGTGCATTGCTGCTCCTAGGGTACAAATTTTTTTCGTCAATTCCTCAAAAAGTTATGAGTAGCAGTGGCATAAAAAGATGGAAGTCACTGTGCTTGCACTACAAAAAATCAGTAGAATTACCTGAAAACTGAATAGTTACCACTCTTATAACACAGAAACTCGTCCTGTTAAAGTAAATCGCCAAATAAAAATAATCAGCTGTTGTCACTTACCTCGATCCGAATCGCTTCCTAAAACTCTAATATCTTGATCACAACTCGTCATTCCACTACATCCAAAAGCTATAACACCTGATGCTATAGCAATAACACAGAATAACGCCCCTTTTTCCACATTGAAGCACGCAGTTGACTGGCTGTGGTTGATTGTAGAACATAGTGGGACTCCAGCAAGGACTGGGGGCAAGTAACGTGAAGGAATTTGGCCAAGGCCCTTTTGAAGGAAGCATCCCGGCATTTACCTTGAGTGATTTGGCGAAACCATTCAAAACCAAAATTTGGATGCCCTCCCGAATGCGATGCCAGAACGTTAACCGATTGGGAATTAGTGGTGAAAGGGGAACAATACAGAAAATTACGGAATACTTTAATGAAGATATGGTGATGAATACAGCTTTCGTTGAGTCACTTCAACGACTGAAACAGGTCGATATCAGAGGCTCGATGATCTTGGAGACGTAGCCATTATCTTTGAAATGCAGACAGTGTTGTTGAAGCGGATTCCTGGTGATTCCATTGCATAGTAAGACCTCTCGTTTTACTAAACATTTTATGGTTCTTGTGACTGGCTTCATTAAAATACCAACCTGCATGCATTTTTGATTTGTTTCAGTTACGTGGAAACATATTTCTCCCGTTAAACAGTTCTCAAAATCGCCATGTAGAATATGCTTTAATTGTATTTATTTATTTATTTTAAGGTTTATTTAGCCTAGCAAGAATAGGGCTGTCAAGTCCTCTCTTACATCATACCAGGTGTTTACAATTAATAATATACACCTTACACAAACTAACAGTATGCAACACTTATATAACATTTGGCCTAAATTAAGTTCAAGAGAAATGCTAACAAAAATAAACAAAAAAAACTTAATAATATTCATGAGTAAAATACTAACTAAAAACTTAATAGTATTCGTGTTTAACTAGTTAATAATTTAATGGTATAAACTAATGCTAGTGGAAGTTAAAGAAGTAAATGGTACATACTTAATACTAGTAAGACGAAGAAACAAGACTCAAACTATTAATAGGGAAGGCAGAATAAAGAGCTGGACACAGTATAAATCAATGTGATTCAAATCTAAAATTAAGTTATGCATGGAAGGAGAGGTCTTTTAGCTAGTGCTTCAATAAGTAATGCTTTCTCAAAAGAGTTTGAAATGGGACGATTTTTTTGGTAGTTCTAATTTTCAGGGGAAGATCATTCCACAGGATAACCGCTGAAATGAAGAAGGAATTGGCTAAGGTTTCCGAGCTCTGACAGTGGATGGTTAGTATGTTTGAGTTCAGGGATCTGGTGTTAATTTTATGTGAAAGTCCTAGGTATGAGATATTGTAGCAAACGTAGGCGGGAGTTTTCAGATATATGAGGCGGTGAAGGAGACATAGTGTAGAATCGTAGTAGATCCCAAACGCGCAACCACTGTAAGAGATCGTATCAAGGTGAGACATAGTCGTACAGTCTTAGGTCACAGATGAACCTTACACAGGAGTTCATAACAAGATCAAGTTTCCTTATGTCTTCCGAACTCAAATTTTGCTGAACAATGTCACAGTAATCGAGATGGGGAATTGTTTTTTCAAATGAGCGGGGAAGAATTTCTTACATTTATACAGAGCAGGAAGAGAAGAGAAGCCTTTGCGACATACTGAAACAGTATTTTCAGATCAGTTTAAATTACCATCTACTAGGACTCCCAGATCTTTTACAGAGTCGCTGTAGTTTAACTCTGTTCCCTGAAGCTTTATTTTTGGGAGATTTGATGTGAAGTTGCTGCCTATCAGTTTTGGACTATCAATAACAACAGCCTGAGATTTAGAGGGATTTATTTTTAATCCAAGTGTCCTTGCCCAACCACAAAGATTCTTAAGGTCTGAATTTATTTGCTGTATTGTAATGAGTATATCATTTGGTGATGCACTAGGGTATAGTTGTAGGTCGTCAGCGTACAGATGGTAATAACAGTAACGTAAGATACTAGTCACATCTTTAATATATATAGAAAAAGAAATGGCCCCAGGACTAAGCCCTGGGGGCACCACTGTTTGCAGTTTCCCATGGCGATCTGTTTCCATTGGAATCCGTAACACAATGCTGACGGTTCCTCAAATACGCTTCGAAACAGTCAACAGTGCCGCTGGAAAAATTTAATCCCCTCAGTTTGGACAGGAGTATGTCAAGATCGACGGTGTCAAATGCCTTGCTGAAATCAAGAAGTATCACTGTTGTTATTTTTCGTCTGTCCATAGCTAGTCTTATGCCGTCTGTTACCATTATAAGTGCAGTCGCCGTACCGTGGTTTTTTCGAAAACTGGATTGAAAATTATCTATTTTGTTGTGAGCATTAAGGTGCTTAGTGGTTTGGTCATGACCTATGTATTCAAGAGCCTTTGAAATGTTAGGTAATAAACTTATTGGTCGATAATTAATCTGACGGTTCAACAGGAGAGGTTTTGTTTGGTAATGGTTTGATTAAGGCCATCTTCCAAACTTTTGGATATGTTCCAGTAAGTATGGAAAAATTAAAGATATGTGTTATAAATGGGGTAATTACATGCAATATATTATTAAACATTTTGATATCGATGTCATCTACCTCTTTTTCATTAGATTTTATCCGCCTAATAGCTTTCCTCTCCTGCTTTGTAGTCGTAAGTGACAAAAGAAATTGTTGGGTGTGGTTTATTATCGAATTTTGGTGGATGATTACTTGTGTCTTAAATGCGGGGTTAATTTCGACTGTTCGAGTTGAAAAGTGGCTGTTAAGCTTGTCTAGTTGCATATGAATATCTGAGACGTAATTTCTTTTGCCGATTCCAAAGGCGCAAAGGTTCTTCCACAAAGCAGAAGGGGTTCGCAGTTTTCTATAGGGTTGGTAGTTATCGTCCGAGGGGTTTCGTCTGTAAAGTCTATGGGCAGCATCTCTTTCGGTCATAAGTTGTCTTCAGTTAGCCATGGTGCTGGAGTTCGTTTAACTTGTCTTTTCTTAGGCTGGGAGTGTCGGTCATACAGTTTGGTAATCATATCGGTCAGTTTTGTGACTTTAGCGTCAATAGAAGTCAGTGTGTAAATTTCTTTCCAAGGTGTATTGGTCGCGTCTGTCAGTAACGCCTCGTAGTTAATTTGTCTAAGATTTATGTATGTTATTGTTCTTGGTTGGCGTCTCGGAGTTTCTAGATGGTATGAAGTGTGTATGATGTCATGTACAGATATACGTGGGGCAAATAGCTGACCGGTAGTTTAAAATTTTATCGATTTGCTTTATTATAATGAGGTCAATTAATGCTTGACTATTTCCGACATGGTGGGTGGTATTTAGTGGGAGAATTTTCAGACCACAAGCTTCAATGGTTCGCTTTAAATTTATGGTGGATGGTTGATTATTTGATAAGTTTGTGTTAAGATCATCCATTAAAATCACATGTTCGTATTCTGGTACTAGTGAGGATAGGTCTGCATAAAATGAATCTAAATTACCAGCATTTGGGGGTTTATATGCCACAGAAATTAAACACATTTTATTTTGTATAGTTAATTCTAGAAAAATAAATTCTTGATATTTATCCCAATTCTATCGGAGGCAATCCTAATTGTAACTTTTATGTTAGATTTTACTCCACCTCCCCTTCTCTTTAATCTATCATTTCTGTAGAGAGTATAGCCATTTAAATCTATGAAGTTGTCGTGAATCGATGGCTTTAACCATGACTCTGAGACAAGAATTACGTCGAATCCAGAATTCTCAAAAATATATTGAAACTCAATACAATGTGCGACGAGAGATTGTGTATTAATATGCCACGTGAAGTGCTTGTGAACTTATCTCGGTAACTTTTTGCAGTGATACACAGCTGGAATGAGTTGTTACGTCAGCGAGCGTGGAATGTGATGGTGGGGTGTGAGTGTCGACATTCACAGGGCTGTCCAAACTAAACAGGAAGCTGTAAGCTAGGAGTCACGGTCGGAAGAAGAGCGAAATATATACAGGATTTGTGCTTGAATGTGCCACAACTGTCAACCAACACTTTTAAAATTAATTTTACAGAAATAATAACTTAGCTATTACAAATATTAAATTAGACAGCGATATAAACTAGTTGCGATAAGAAGAAATTAAAAAATAATAATAATTGAATTAATTGTATTACTTAATATTAATACTGGTTGTAAAAACTTAGAAAACAAAAATTACTACAGTACTGTAGTTTGAACTCGCCAATTTTATTTGATATTTTTCAGTTCCGCTACTGTGCAGTTGTAAGTTTTCGGCCGTGAGGTCTTCACGGATAGTGACACCAGTTTTTTCCAATTTACGTTTTTCGCGAAATACTTCTTCCCTCTTCCTATAAGACACAAATTTTACAATTATCGCTCTAGTATTTTTAGCGCGATGTCTATGTCGACTAGCCCTATGGCTTCTATCAATATCTGCTAAAGTAATGATAACCCCAAGTTTATTTTCTAACACGTCCATCACAACGGCGTCAGTATTCTCTCCTTTTTCTTCAGCAACACCAAATATGCGGAGGCTATTTCGCTTTTGATACTGCTCGAGTTCATCAGTGACACTGGTGAGTTTATGTTGTAACTCACATACATTTTTCTCGCTCTTGGTAAACGACTCGTTCAGCTGAGTTATTTTCTTGCCACTGAAGTCAATGCTGCTTCGTAGATTTTGCACAACTGCTGCAGTGACTGCTTCACTGATGGAACGCACTATGAGGTCGACGGTGTCTTGTCCCTGTAGCACCATCTTCACTTGCTCTCGCACCAGGTCGGGGATGCCGGCGAGTCGTTCTTCGGCAGCCGTTACGTGAGACAGTGCTTTCTGTGGTGATATAATTTAAAGTGTTTAGTTTTCTTTTGTTTCATCTTTGCGTATTTGTTTAGCAGCCCCAGTAGTCAGTCGTTCTGTGGCAGCCGTTACGTGAGGCAGTGCTTTCTGTGGTGATATAATTTAAAGTGTTTAGTTTTCTTTTGTTTCATCTTTGCGTATTTGTTTAGCAGCCCCAGTAGTCAGACGTTCTTCGGCAGCCGTTACAGGGAATAGTGCCTTCTGTGATAGTTTAATTCAAAGTGTGTGGTTAGCTTCGTCTCTGTATAGTTGTTAGTCAGTAGCAGCAGCCATCGTCGGAACCGTTACGTGACGTAGTACCTCTAGTGATAAATTAATTAAAAGTGTGTAGTTAGTTGTAGCTTCATCCTTGCATATTAGTTTGTCAGTAGCAACAGCTGCAGTCGTTGGTCGCAATCGTTACGTGAAGTAGTACCTCCAGTGCAAATTTAATTTAAAGTCCATAGTTAGCGTAAGCTTCTTCTTTGTATATTTGGTTATTGACAAAAGGCCTCCTACTGAGAACGCATAGTGAGTCCGATTTTCTCGTGTACTTCTTAGTTTTTATTTCTGTAAGGTAGTTTGTGTAGGGACTGGGGTTGTTGTGTGCAGACGCAGGCTGAGGTGACTGACCTGTGCACCCAGCTTGCAGCTTTGGTAACAAGAGTTACACAGCTGGAAGCTGCCGTAAGTGAGTGCAGTAGATGCGGTATTGGTGACCCTGTAGACGCTGATCGGCTCGCAGGTTCTCCCATACCAGTCATCGAACCTGCAGACCAGGCCGAGATGTCGGAATCTATGCGGCCGTCGCCTAGTGGTGGCTGGCGTGTGGTGTCTGGACGTCGACGGCGCATGCGGGGGCAGTCGTGCAAGTTTGATTCCCACTAACGCGAGCATGTACCTCTGTCCAATCGGTTTGACGCATTTTCTGGTTATGATTCAGTCCTGCAACCGTCGGCCTGTGAGTTGGCAGCCCCACAGCCGGCTAAGTCTGGGCAACTGCAGAAGGGGGTTGTAGTGGTCGGTAGCTCCAACGTTAGGCGATTTATCGAACCCCTTAGGGAAATGGCGAAGAGGTCGGGGATGAATTCCGGTATCCATTCATTGTGTATTCCGGGGGGTCTGATCCGAGATGTGGAACAGACCATCCCGGATGCCATTGAGCGGACGGGGTGCAGCCAGCTGCGAATAGTAGCTCATGTCGGCACCAATGATGCTTGCCGCCTAGGGTCGGAGGTTATCCTCTCGTCCTTTGGGCGACTTGCAGAAAGGGTGAACTCTGTGGCCATTGGCCGCAAGATTTCGGCTGAGCTATCCATCTGCAGCATTGTCGATTGGACTGACTGTGGACCTCTGGTTCAGAGCCGTGTTGAGGGGCTGAACCAGAGATTATGGCGCTTCTGTGATAGTCATGGCTGCAGATTCCTTGATCTTCGTCCTGGGGTTGAGTCTTGTAGGAATCCCTTGGATAGATCAGGGGTACACTACACACGGGAATCGGCTACACGGGTGGCAGGGGCCGTGTGGAGTGCATTGGGGGGTTTTTTAGGCCTAGGGAGGATGACCCTGAGGAGGAAATTCAGTTGCGGACAGCCAAGATAAATTCAGCACCGCGTGTTACGGGTAGCTTAAAAGAATCCCGAACATTAAAAGTTCTAGTAGTTAACTGCAGAAGTATTTGTAATAAACAGCCTGAACTCGAATACGTTATTCGTAGTACAGATGCTGATATCGTAATAGGCACAGAAAGTTGGTTAAAACCGGATATAAGTTCCGGCGAAATTTTTAATAGTAACATGAACATTTTCCGTAAGGATAGGTTGTATTCCCAAGGAGGTGGTGTATTTATAGCTGTTAGTAAGTACCTCCCATGTAGCGAACTAGATGTCCATACTGTCTGCGAAATCATATGGATCAAGCTCAACGTAGCTAGGACAAAACTTGTGATAGGCTCGTTCTATCGTCCACCCGATGCAAGCGTAAATATTGCCGAGGCCTTGAAAAATAATGTAAATAATATAGCACGGCAATTTCCGGACCATACAATAATGCTAGGAGGTGACTTTAACTTGCCAGATATCGACTGGACTAATTACGTTCATGTTACTGGGGGCAGGGATAAAGCAGCTTGCGAAATCATTCTAGACCTCTTCTCAGATCATCATCTTGAACAGCTCGTAACTGAACCAACGCGATGCCTCAACGGTAACGAAAATATTTTAGATATAGTTGTTACAAATAGGCCCGAACTATTCACGGATATTTCTACCACCGCAGGAATAAGTGATCACAAAGCTGTAATTGCTACAGTAAAACTAACAACCACGCGCAGAATGAGAAAAGAGGGGATCGTTTACAGATTCGAAAAGGCTTCAAAAGAGTGTTTTAGAGCGTATTTGAGGCATAATTACCACACCTTCTTAGTAGCAGGAGGCACCGTTGAAGAGAGGTGGCATCGATTCCTACCAAAGAAGTTTGAATATTATACACTAGAAGGAGCAACAGCGCTAGTGTTCCTTCGCAAATTGAACGATGCGCGCGCCGCCATACTGTTGGTTTGGGTGTGTGGTTCTGTACAGTTGAGACGTGCCGACGTGATCGAGTGCTCGTATTTTTTTTTATTAGAAGTGTTTGCTACCATGGTTAAGTCTTGCGCTGCATATAACTGCACCAACCGTGCTACAAAAGGCACAAATTTATCGTTTCACAAGTTAGTATACATTTAAATAAGTTCCGAATCGTCTATCATAACAGGTGGATGTTACGTTCCGACGTGTTGGTCACAGGTTTAATATTTTAGTTCGATACAGGTTTCCGCTCCGAGATAAGAATAAATTGAGTGAGTGGTTAGCTAAAATACGCCGGGACAGTTTACAAGTCCAAAAAGGTAATATAGTCAGTTGAATTTCAGTAATTAGCCTGTGATTTGCCATTTTATCTTCGTTGAGCGAGTAAAGACCCTTAACAGCATAAAAGTTTCAAATTTTGCAGTGATTTGTTATATGACTGTACGAGGGTTTCGAAGTTCCCGCGATCACTCGCCACTGGCATGGCCGTCTTCAATTCGCTAAGAACTCTGGGATCCTTCAACACGCGATAGGTGGGGCCCGATTCCTACATATACTCGGGGAAGGTATGAACTTGCATATACCGAAACGGACAATCAGGGAAGAGAACGATCCCCAATGGTACACACGGGAGGTTAAAAGGTTACTCAAGAAGCAAAGGAAGATACATGCACGATCAAAAAGGACGATGCATCGGACTGATTTAGATAAGTTAGAGGAGATAAGGGGACGTGTTAAGAATGCGATGCGTGAGGCATTTAATAACTTTCGTGAAAATTCTCTCTCTAAGAGCCTCACTGAAAACCCTAAGAAATTTTGGTCGTATATAAAAAAAGTTGGTTGTAGTGGGAACAATAAGGCAGTTCTAATAAAAGACGGACGGGAGGTTGAAGACAGCAGCGGCAAGGCTACCTTATTAACACCGAATTCAAAAATTCATTCACGCAAGAAAACTTGGAAAACATCCCCACTTTACCACATCGTGTGGAATTAGAGATGGAGCCGATAGAAATTGATAGCGTAGGAATTGTAAAACAATTAAAACTCCTGAAGTGGGGTAAAGCGCCGGGTCCCGATGGTATACCGGTAAGAGTATTTTCTGAATACGCGGAGGATATTGAACCATTTCTGTCAGATATATTCCGTAAATCACTAGAAGAGAGTAAAGTACCTTCTAGCTGGAAAATAGCCCAGGTAATTCCCGTTTTTTAAGAAAGGAGATCGGAGTGATCCTAGGAATTATCGACCCATATCTCTAACATCGGTCCTGCAGCAGAATTCTGGAACATGTCATATGCTCGAACATAATGAAGTTTCTAGATGAGAAAGAGTTACTTACACCATGTCAACACGGATTTCGGAAGAAGAGATCGTGTGAAACACAGTTGGCCATATTTTCCCACGACATGAAAGTTATCGATGCAGGTTCGCAAGTTGATGCAGTTTATTTGGATTTTCAGAAAGCTTTTGATTCTGTGCCACACAACCGACTTTTAGCGAAGATTCGAGCTTACGGTATTTCGGCTCAGATTTGCGAGTGGATACGTGATTTTCTAACTGGTCGATCACAATATGTCGTTGTTGACGGGGAAGCCTCTTCTATTTATTTATTATTTTATTTATTTATTTATTTTCATGGCCTTCTGTCTATCGACTATACGGCCAGCTTTATCATTTACATTAATTTAACATGTGATTCTTATTGTATAGCAAACATGAATTCATTTCTTAATTCACACTAAATTATACAATTATTCAATATTACACTAATACAGCGATAGCCCTGATAAGGGAATACACGATTACATTTGTGCCAGCGATAATATGAAGCTGGATCTTATTTCACAATGGGTAATACAATTATTCAGTGAATAGTAATACATATTTAGAAAGTATACTGATACAATAATACAATGATGACAATTATACCGATAACAATAAAATCACATTTGGGGAGCAGTGATGTTTCCTTGCAGGGTAAGATTCACTGGGCTTTGGTATATCCGGTTAGCCTAGCACCTGATATAACTAAACTGATTTGTGAGAGTTCCTTGATGATTTACAATTTAATGTAATTTTTTAGGTCAACTAAGATGCAGTTCCGACCGATTCCGTTGGTGGTATTGCAGGAAATGTGCTGAATTTGTAAGATCATAACTTGTATGTGATTGTTAATTTTGTTATGTTTGGTGTCTTTAGATACGGATGTCAGCCTCTCTTAGGTATGTGGCCAGCGCCCCATACACATCACTTCTTCCCCCTCTCAGCAGGATGCGTATCGAAGTTGGGAGTGGAATTTTGAACTTTACAAGGCTATTGTATAGTTTCTTTTGTTGAGTCCGATATAGAGTGCCACGCTAAAGTGATGTGGTCGAGATCTGCTAATTCTTCGTGATCCACCGGGCAAAAGGGAGTCTGTGCTATACCGATTTGGTGGAGGTGCTTTGGGTAACAGCCATGACCGAGTCGCATGCGAATTATAGATGTTTTATATCTTTTGCCCAAATGGTTATCTTCGAACCAGACTTTAGTTGGTATGTGAGGTTGTATTGATGCGTAAAACTTCCCTTTAACTGTTTGTGTCAAAGTCCACGATTCTGACCACTTGTGAAGATACTGTTTCCTGATGATATTAATAAAATCGGTATGAGGTAGCTGAGTATAGTATTGCTCTCCATCCGCCGTGCTTTCTTTCGCCAGTTGATCTACCTTTTCATTATTCTGTATGGAAGCATGTCCCTTGACCCATAACAAGTGCACTTCTTTTGCCCTCCGCCTTGGCTGAGTACATTGCATTTAAGATGTCGAATAGGATCCTATTCGTTCCGCTCAGTCTGTTCATGTTTTCCAGCTTCTGCGCCACGCTTTTAGCGTCGGACAGTACCAGTATTTTATTGAAGTGTTCGAGACCATAATTTAAGGCATCTCTTATTGCCATAGCTTCAGCGGTATATACTGTCGTTTCTGCTGTCAGGCGAACTTTACGTGATTCTTGAGTGAGGGGACAGAAGAAGGCGTAGCCCACACCATTAGTAGTTTTCGAGCCATCTGTGTATATTTGTACATGTTCTGGCCATGTTATGGACAAGAATTCCTCCATCTTGCTGTTTACGTTGTTACAGGTTGTTATCCAGTTAGGTAGGTGGTATATATTGGGCCTGTATCTCAAAATAGCATACTGGTATGCGAAGATGGGTAGTGTAGTATCTTGAATTACTAGCGGGATTATATGTTTTATTTCAGTGAAACAGAGAGCCAGCAGCGGGGTTCTATGACCGAGGTTGTTATCTCTCCTCTTGATCGTTGTTATATAGTCAGAAGCCTTCTGGATAACCGGGTGGTTCTTGATGGCGGCGCGCCTCATTAGAAATATGCTTGCCAGTAATTGTCGTCGTATTACCAATGGCATTTCTTTAGCCTCAACTAATAAGGCGTTTGTGGGGGTGGTATTCATCGCTCCGAGGCACAATCTGATAGCCCGGTAGTGCAATGTATCCAATTTACGCAGGTTGTACATTGGGGCATTTCCATAGCATAAACTGCCGTAATCCAGTAAGGGACGTATTAGCGTTCTGTACAAGATGAGTAAGACGGAAGGGTCAGCTCCCCACCATACCCGAGTTACCGCTCGTATTATATTTAAGCAGCGTTCGGCTTTAGCTAGAATGTGATCAATATGTGCCTTCCATGTCAGTTTACTGTCCATCTGAAGTCCTAGATGTCTAGTCTCTGTTCTAACAGGGAAATTATAAGGACCCAGCTGTATCTGTGGACCTCGGTAAGTGTTCTTCTTCCGCGAGAATACCACAACCGATGACTTCGAAGATGAGATAGTTAAGCCCTTACCACGGGTCCATTCATAGAGTAACTTAGCAACGTCGTTTAATCTCCAGAAGTTTAGCCCCTGGGATGGAGATGATGTGTAAATACATACATCGTCAGCGAATTTTAACACCTTTATTGAGGGGCTGAATATACTCTCTAGGTCTGCTATATATATGGTAAATAATATTGGGCTGAGTATGGCTCCTTGCGGGATGCCCAGAGAAACCACACGTGGTCCATATAGGCTGTTGTCCTGCTGGCGTATGTATATGGTCCGGCAATAAAACAGGTTATAGATTCCGTTTAGATATACCTCCGGGAGGTGTAGTGCTCTTAGCTTTTCAACTAGAATGGTAATGCTGACGTTATCATAGGCGCCGGTTATGTCTAGAAACAGGCACGTTAGGTAGCCTTTATTTAGGTAGGACTTTTCTATATCTAGAGTGAGAACACCGAGGTTGTCGTAGGTACTCCTTCCCTTTCTAAATCCAAACTGACAGTTTGGTAGCAGATTGTGGTGTTCGAGCCACCATTCTAGTCTACTCTTTATGATTCGCTCGAAGGTTTTGGCTACGCATGATGACAACGTTATTGGTCGATATGAGTTAGCGTTGTTACTGTCTTTGCCTACTTTTAACACTGGAATGATGATGTGGGTGGTCCAGTCGTCTGGGAACTCACTTTTTCTCCATATGCCGGTGAATATTTGAAGGAGAACGACCTTGGCTGAGTGCGGTAGGTGGAAAAGCATCGAATAGTGGATGTCATCTATTCCAGGTGCCGTGTTTCGTGTTGAGTTGAGGACCGATTCCAATTCTCTCAGTTGAAATGGTTCTTCTAAAGTAGTTTGGGGGAATTGATCCTGTTCCTTGGTCTGGTTTGGAGGTGTTAGTGGTCCAAAGGGGGCTGATGGAGGGGCCACCTTGCTCGCAAAATCTTCCAACCAAATGGTTGACAATTTAGTTCCCCCTGGCTTCTTTCTAAATCTATTGACCATATTCCAGACTTTTGTCAACGGCGTATTTTTATTTATGTTGTTGCAAAATTCCCTCCAGGAAGCTTTTTTCTTTAGCTTCAGAAATCGTTTAGTTTCGGCATCTGTTTTCTTATAATTTAGATAATTTTCCCAAGTAGAAATCTGTTTGTACGTAGTAAATGCTAGTTTTCGTTTGGCTACTGCTCGTGAGCATTCTGTGTCCCACCAGGGTATTGGGATTCTCTTTGTATTTGGTGATCGTTTTAACCTAGGGATCGACATTTCAGCTGCTTCATTTATGATGGCTAGGAACGTATTGTATTGCTGTCTGGGTGGTTTGTTGCCCTGGACTCGTGAGATATTGGAATCAATGTATTGGGCGTATAGGATCCAGTTCGCCTTTTGAATGTTCCATTTTGTGGTTGTATATCGTTCCTGCCTCACATCCGACTGTTTGGTCGTTATTAGAATAGGCAGGTGGTCAGATCCCCACGACTGCTGCACGGTTTCCCATCGCAATTCTGTTGCGAGAGAGGGGGAGCAGAGGGTTAGATCGATTGCGGATACTCGGTGACCAGGTTTAGAGATTAAGGTGGGGGATCCGTCGTTAAGAACGAACAGGTTGAATTCGTCTATAATCTCAACTATGGCGTCCCCGAATATGTCAGACCACTCGCAACCCCACGACATGTGATGCGCATTGAAGTCCCCACATATTAAGTATGGCTCTTCTATTTGTTGTAGGAGCTGGCGCCATTCAGATGTATTAATTTTTGTTTTGGGGGGAGCATAGACCGAGACAATAGATACGTTCAAGTTTTGGATCCGTACTCTGGCTGCCACCACTTCGAAAGATTCAATATGAGTGAGGTCAATGTGGGTTATTGCGAAAGGGATGTCTGTTTGTATTAGAATAGCAACTCCCCCTTTGCCATCATCCCTGTCTTTGCGCACTATATGGTATCCTTTGATTGATAGCGGTGTGTTTGGTTTTAGCCAGGTTTCTGCTATAATAGCAATAGCAATCTTATTGGTAAGAAGTTCTCGCTGAAATTGTTCACTATTTGCTCTGAGTGAACGAGCGTTCCATTGTACTAGCTTAGTTTCCGCCATCTTGTTGGAAAATATTTGAGAGCATTCCTGATATTGCTGTAATATTCATTGGCGAATTAGCTTCTTGGAGCAGAATCACAATTAATTTAAGAATTTTTTCGAATAATGGTCCATTTTTAGTTTGGGTTATCTCGGTAGGTTGATTGAGAGAATTTGATTGTTGTGCTGCTGTGGGCTGTATGTTACGAATGGCTTGATCACCTTCCCAGAGCGTGAAGGTGGCTTGGGGGCTCTCCATGAAGCTAGTTGCGGTTGGATAGTGATGGTCACTAGTTATAATAGGAGACATAGGACCATTGTATGAATACAAGTATTGTTTTGTATTTAAAGATGGATTTTCTTTGGTGAATCGAGGATTTTTATACGACTTAGGGGCCCTAGTCCATGAGTACCTATTACTGGTGTTTGAATCCAAATTTTTCTGAAGCGAACTTGTTGATTCTGGCTGTGTACCGCTCCTACTCTCTGCCATATATTGATTGGCCACCATATTTCCACTACTGTGTAGCAAGGCAATCTCAGAAACATTACCAGTGTTTGCTATTGTGGGTGGTGGTCCACCGCTAAAGTCAGAAGGCGCCTGGGGACCTTCGGGTGTCATGTCCTGAAAGGGTAGCTGTGGTGTTATGAGTGGTTGATGCATCTGTAGCGGCGGGTGTTGAGGCTGAGCCTGAGTCCTGGTTGGCATTATCTGTTGAGATTGAGAGATAGTAGGCCAATAATACGGAAGTCGTGCTGCTAGAGGCGGATATTCCGTATAACTCGTTATTTGAGGTGGGGAGGAGGTCACCTGCGCGTAGCCCCGGAAATGCTGCTCTGTATCAGGAGATACAGCATTTGATCTGAGTGCGGTTGCTTGTTTTGTTTCCCGGTTTTTAAGATACACAGGGCAATTTCTGTCCGTGGCATGATGTTGGCCGCGGCAAAGGGCGCAGCAGATCGATAATGGGTTGTCGCAGTTGACCAACAAGTGAGGCCCAGCACACCTGCTGCATCGTGGCTCGCGGGATCTGCACTGACCTTGTCGGTGGCCCAACCGTAAACAAGTCGTACATTGGATCACAGGCGGGACATACGGTTCCACCGCACATCGGGTTCCTAGTATCGTGACGTAGGTCGGTAGGTTTTGGGATCGAAATGATACCAAGCAAACAGGAATAGGTAATATGAGATCTTGGTTATTATGGCTTCCTTTTGGTAAAGCGTTTGATGCGCACTACTGGGACAGGGGCAATTATTTCTTGAGCTAGTTCTTCCTCACTCAATGAGGTGTCAACGTTCCTAATTATTCCTTGTTTATGTATTAGAAAGTTCGGAATATAAGCTTCAAGGTTTTTTGGTTTTGAAAATTTCTAATTGCACTATTGAATTAGCAGTACCAGCAGATCTTGTTTCAATTTTTGAGACGATTTTTCCCTAAAGGTGAAATGTTGATTACGTCCGTTTTGAGTATGTCACTGTGTTGGAATATTAATTTACCGATGGCCATAGGATGTAGTTTCCCGACCTTCCTGTCTATGCTCTCTACAAAAATATGGTACGGGCCACTGTCTGTGGGGGAGTATCTATTATTTTTGCTTCTATACGTTGGCGCTATCGTGTCGGGGTGCGTTTTATTGATATTAGCTTGCTCTAAATCCGCGGCATTGGATAGATTAACCTCAGTGGACCTTGCTGTGTCGGTCATCTCTACTTCTTCCATCTGCTCTGATTGTGGAACTACACTGGGCTGCCCCGTTTCTGTTATCTGCACACATCTACGTTTTACAGGTGGGTTCGACTCACCGCTGCTTGCAGGATTATCCTCTCTCCAAGCCGTGTGATAAGTGGGTGCGCCTACTGGAGGATGCAGGGCCTGTGGCAGAACGCCTCCCGGGCCGGCTTCCATCTCTAGAGGCTGCTGCTGTAGAGGCTGTTGTGCTGCTGATGAATCTGTTGATGAGGCTGATGCTGCTGCTGATGATAATGTAGCTGCTCTTGGTGCTGTTGCTGCTGCGGCTGTAGGCGGTGAAGCTGTTGTTGATGTTGTTGTTGTGAGACTTCTGCTTGAGGAAGTGGCATTTCACTCGTAATATGGTTCACTGGATGTGGGACGGGAATTTGGTCGTTGATGTAGCACGTATCTAAGGCTGTCTTGACCGTCTGACCGTGTCCGGCGGGTCATCCATCGTTTAGTAGGATCACGGAACCTTATATTGTAATCTAACTAAGACACTTAGATAGGTCAAACAACGTATTACACTGTGGTATAAGCACTCTCGCGGAATCGCAGAATGCCGGAAGGCTGTCGCGCACACGGTGAGACTCACACGAGGAAGTTCGCTCCGAACGAGGAAGTTGTCGTTACGAAAGCTCAAGCTAGACGAGGCCTCTTCTAAAATAAATGTTACTTCGGGCGTTCCTCAAGGAAGTATAATAGGTCCACTTCTTTTCTTAATATTTATAAACGATCTAGGTGACAACGTCAAATGCTGGTTGCGATTGTTTGCCTACGATGCGGTTATCTATAGGGAAATAAGGTGCTCCGACGATTGCTTAGAAATTCAGCTTGATTTGGATGCTATTTTCGATTGGTGCCGTAAATGGCAGCTTACACTTAATTGCAAAAAGTGCAAGGCAATGCGGATAAGTAACAAGAAGAATCAGGTTGTTCACGAGTACAAAATAAACAATTCACCTGTTGACACGGTTGATTCCGTGAAGTATCTGGGGGTGATAGTACAAAGCAACATGAAATGGGACATGCACATAACTTCCGTCGTAGGCAAGGCTAATTCTAAATTACGATTCATAGGTCGTATTTTGAGGAATTGTAATGCTCATACAAAGGAGATAGCGTATAAAAACACTAGTGCGTCCGCATCTGGATTACTGTTGTGTGGTTTGGGATCAGTATCGCAAGGTTCTGATTGACTCAGTTGAGAGGGTGCAGAGGAGAGCCGATAGATTCGTGACTTGTTACAGCCCTTATGAAAGCGTCACAGAATTGATACATAGATTGGGCTGGGATAGTTTGGAAGAAAGACGACGTAGCTTGCGTTCGAATTTTTGGAGAATATGCGAAAAAAATGTAAATTTCGAGTGCAATGAAATACTTCTTCCGCCAACCTATTTAGGTCGCAATGACCGGAGGGATAAGATTAGAGAAATAAGATGCCATACTGATACTTATATGTATTCCTTCTTTCCTCGCACTATTCGGGATTGGAATGGGCGGGTTTAGGATTGGTGCTTAGCACCCTCTGCCACCCACAATGTTTGTGATATGCAGAGTATGGATGTAGATGTAGATGTAGATGTAGAGAGCGGGCGTCATGGCGGGGGGGGGGCTTCATCCTCCGCGTGTCCGCCTCTGCGCTACTTACCAGGTTTGCCCATATTTACACAGTAACACGAGTATAGTGCGTTAATTCTGACTCTACAGGAACGTTCTTTTCAGCACAATAGAGAAGTTATACTATGCAACGAACACAGTAATCACAAATAACAACTTCTGTATACAAAAACTTGCGAGCTACAAAAATACGCGTCTCACACGCTAGTCGCCATCTTCGTCTGATTGTCATCAAGCTTTGCATAGTTTATTATTAAAATTATACTGTTATTTAAATAACCGATTAAGGGAGGCAGCGGGATTTCTTTGAATAATTACATAACCACTTGTAACATAAGAAACGTCTGTGCCCTGCAATAGTATCTGTCGCAGACGTCGTGTGTTAATGCTATGTTGTCTTGGTAGTAGTGAGTCTTTGACCTCCGTCAGGTGAAGGTCTGACGCGGAAATATTTTTCGGTCTAATAGTAGAAATTGTGAAAACTTCGGTGAAGTGGATGATGAAGACTTGTAATATGTGGAACTCACTGTGTTAAATTGAATGCTGTGTTTTCAAGTAACTGTAGAACGTTAAGAGGACGATAGTGTGTGGGAGTCTATTTTGTAAGTCAACCTCTCTTATCCCACGAATCTGTGGTTTTCGAAGAAGAAGTCCGATTCCTTGTTGATATATTATTTGGTGGTGGTACTTTCCGTCGGTGAGGAGACAGAGGTTAATGAACAATAATAAAGTTTGTTGGTAGATGTTCACTCTAAACTGTATGACTCTCTCATTTAATAATCCCGACGAAGAACAGTACCTAAACCTGGTGACCGTGGCTCAAGTAACCTTTTATTTAATTAATAATTGTTTGTGTTCAATAAGTGACTTTTAATTAAAATCAATAATCAGCCAGAGGGCTTTCACACTGAATCTACTTTTACATAAGTCACAGTTTTTTTGTTTTTTTTTTTCTTACAAAGAACAGTCAGCAACCATAGATCATCATTAACACAAAAAAATTAATATCTCTGTTCCTGGAGCATAAGTTCATTTCTCATTTTCTCTTAATAGTTTAGTTTGTGGCAACGTTATTTTCGATTTAAAGTTTAAAGAGTTCCAATTAGGTGCACCTTCCTTTTATTCTTTAATTTTATTTTTGATTAAACTTTATATAGTCTGTTAGTAAAATTATATAGTTATTTTAATAACTGATTAATGGAATGAGCGGGATTTTTTTTGTATAATTACAAAACTCATGCATCTACATTTACACAAGCCACAGATTTATTTACAAACAACATTCAACAACCATAGATAATCTTTAATACAAAAAAATAAATTAATATTTCACTTTCTGGGGAATAAGTGACTGTGGAAGGATATCCATCATTAATATATTGTCAGTGTGCATGTAATTTTTGTTTCAAATATTTCTATTATTTACATCATTCAACATTTGTGTATTTCGCGTAGGAAAATAAATAATTTGGAGACTTTGTACCAAACAAATATGAAATGCTACAAAATCAAATAGCAATAAAATACAAACAGAAAAAAAAAAATTGCTGTTGGTGAGATCGCACCAAGGACTCCTTGCCCATCAACCCACCGCCTCAACGCCCACGGTTAAACCGACGTTATTAAAAAGTAGTCTTCCGTAGAAATATAACTCATTTAGGCACAATTTTTATAGTTTTTAATAACAGATTTCTCTTAAACAGAAGCCCACCAAACAGAACTACTTTAGGGCGAGAAATCATATGTGACGTACTATTTAGCGATTTCCAAACTGAAAACCTCTCCTTGCCAGCATGCACGAATAAAATAATTATAATTTATTTCTTTTTTGCAAAAATAATGATTGATGGCACATCTAGAATAGACTTTGAATTAGTATTGAAGCGGTCCTCGTATCGGGACGCTTCATATCCATTTGGTAATGCATGATTGAGTGCCACAAGGCTGCCTACTGGCGTCTTTGTGAGTCATGAGTGGACAGGGTGCCCCAGGCCCGCGCGACCCTCATGAATGCACAGGAGTGCATGGCACCTGAAGGACAGCGGGAACGGCGTGCGAGGTGGCTAACAGAAGTGTGGGGGTGGCCCTGTGTGCGTGCATGCATGGAATGATAACACTGTTAATTAATAATTAGCTCAGACAAGCTTTATTGTTTGTTTTGATGTGAAAACCCTCGTTTTGAAGAGACGATTGCAGCTGGGGACATTGAGACGCCATTCGAAAGAATAATCATCGAATGTGTGTCAGAGCAAGTGTTCGTCCAGTGTTAAACACAGTGCGACGATTAAATTTTGTTTTGTGTGTGTTGAGCACAGAAATTCTAGAAGATCGGACAGCACTGACTTCAATATAAACTTTTTTGTAACTGCTTTGCGTCTCTTTTTAACATCGAGGTCTTTAGAGACGGGAAAGGATCGGGGGCAAGGATGGGGGCAGGGAATGGGAAGGAATTCGGCCATGGCCTTTTGAAGGAAGCATCCCGGCATTTGCCTGGAGTGATTTGGGGAAACCATGGAAAACCCAAATCTGTATGCCCGGACGGGGATTCGAACCGCCGTCCTCCCGAATGCGAGGTGAGAACGCTAACCGTTACACCGCCCCGTTCGGTTCAATATAAACATCAACTAGATGGTAATTACACCAACTTTATTCCGCCAGAACAAACGGAGACAAAGTGTGGCGCATTGTACCCTAAAGCGAAACCTGTAAAGACGTGTGCTCTCTGATTTTATTTTGAGTTAATCGGACTTTGTACATGATCTGTCATTTCATCGTTTGTTTAATTAATTTTTTTGTACTATGCAGATTTAATTTTCGTGTTATATGTGTTACTTAATTCAAATCACCTTTCCTTATGTTGATAACAATAAATGCAAGTGTCAGTATATGAAATTAATATAAATTTCCTTATAATTAAAAAAAGCAAATAATTATATTTCTAAATGTTTATTGCAAATTCTGGAAGGACTCCTTCCATGGCGCCTAGACAATATTGAACAAGGTATTTTATATACAAAATTTTAATGATAGAAAGTAATAGTAACTGGTGGCAATCCCTACTCGCGGGTACACCACAGTATGTTCAATTTCACGTCTTTAGGTGCGGCAGTTTATTCAGAACGTGTACCACTAGGTGTGCACAATCCGTCTCCCAGTATAAGGTCTCGCTTCGCTCGACCTAACAACTAATTTTTTACAAACATCAATGATGTGTATGAGATGTTTCCTTATATGCCTATACAACATAGTCACGTTCACAAGTTATTCTTAAATGTTTTAACTACTCTTAAACTATATACATAGTTTCTAAATAACCATATTAATGCTTAAAATTTTCGTACAGCCTCCTGTACCAAATATTTACATTTTGGCCCCCCAAATGGATTCTAAGTGCAAGATAAAATGTGTGGTACAGCACAGATTAGTTACGTCATTAGACCTGGGAGAGGAATTGGAATAAACTCGGATATTGCCTTTTAAAGGAACCATGTGGCATTCGCCTGGAGTGATTTCGGGAAACCATGCAAAACCGAAATTTAAGTGGCCTGACAGAGATTCGAACCCGCGTCCTTCGCACTGTACCTCTTATACAGTTTAGTATCGTTTAGTATGGACGATGTATGGAATTTTGTTTCTTTTTTAACAGTTGACTGAGACTTATATTCTTTGTGTATGTGACACTTACAAGCGTTAATGTTGCGTAAGTCAACGTTGAAACAAACTTTAAAGATTACCTCTTTTAAAATATTAATGATGTTTACAACAGACGTGGTAAATATATTTAATAAGAACACACATTTATTTACGAGGTGAATATATTCCATTCATAACGTTAGTGCCGAGCGTCGTGGGTTAGCGGTTAACGCTCTGGCCCCACATTCGGGAGGACGCAGGTTCGAATCCCCGTCCGGACATCCAGATTTGGGTTTTCCATGATTTCCCCAAATTACTCCAGGTGAATGCCGGGATGCTTCCTGCAAAAGGCCATGGCCGAATTCCTTCCCGTTCCTTGTCCCCATTTCCATTCCGCCTCTAATGACACACACAATGAAAACAACTCTACCAGAGTTTAACCCTAACATAAAAAATTAATTTGTCTATCTATCATGCAATAAAAAGAGCAGAAAAGACATGTATCGTGATATGTAAGTTTTATCTTGAAAATTATCTGAAACAAAACTTAAATTCATATTTTAGATAAAAATATGAATAAACAATACGTGTTTAATGTTTTGTAACAATTGATTTATTTAAATTTGTCAAAAACCTTCTTTTTTAAAATCTCTTTAAGGAGATGCTTGCTTTACAATTGTTAAATACATAAAACAATCATTTAAAATTTACAATAATTAATAACAATTCATTGTGACAGATTATTCTAATAAAGAAATCTAAAATTTTATTATTCCAGGACAATCGTTGACTTATCAGAAAAATGCTAGAAAATTTACTAAATGCTAAATTGACTTATTTTCATGTTAAATCACATGAAAATATGCTATATTATCCATAAAAATGCTAAATTGGCAGCACTGGAACCGGCCTGTGTAGCTGAGCGCATTAAGGCACCATCACACTGCACAGGGTAAGCAATACGAAATAGTAACAATGTTAAGAATGATTTCTTATTCGATTTACAGCAGCTTTGTCAAAATTTGCTCCCAAAAAATAGAGCAATATTCATCTCATATTCACTTAAACTCAAATATAATATTATTATCTCTACATATTAACATTTTGATGGTTCTAGGTTAAAAACTATTTTCGTCATCTTTGCCACTAAAAGATTTTCCTTTATGTAAATTTACAGAAGCTGAGAAAATTAGATAACGCTCTTAAACAAGGTGTTTCAGTTGTAGTCTTATAATGGATATAGTTATTTTCCACTGGTTTTCATTTTTTGTAATATTTTCTTATTGTTGTTCCATAGTATTTAAACAAGCTTTTCCGCCGTTATGTGTACAATGTTAGCCAATCTTTGTGATTTAGCCTCACCCCATTTTATATACCATTATTCCTTATGTTACTGGACTTCCGTCATCTGATTTGTAATATTTTAATTTGTTCGACCACTTCCTTATATTTGACACTAGATACTTGACTGCTTAATTTGTTCGTTTAGTAGTTTATTATCTGGATTTCCCTATATGAAGTGTGCCGTATGAAGATTTATGATTGAAACTAGCCATTCGAAAGTGACACAAAGTCTACGACTTCGTTTATCAACTACTTTCATCTTACCTGAGTTACCATCAAACTTACTTCCCTCGAATTCGGTTCAAACTCTGCAGTAAATTTCCCGCACTTTCCACTTCTCGTCTGGATTTCTTTAAGGCATCATTATGTAGTTACCCTTTATGTAACATTTCTGCAGTCATAAAGATATCAAAGTTTTTGTTTAATATAAAGTTTGCCGTCCAACTTACCGTTCAAAAAGCTTTGTAGATTTGATAGTATATTTTCCTATTAACTGATTTTTATACTATGAGTACTGTGTCGTAAGTAATATAAATTTAGAAATTCTACTAACACTAGTTAGGGTTATTCTGTACGGGCTTTTAAAACGCCATGTCTACAACGATAACACTTAGTAATTTGACAGGGAGTGAGAGGCATCACTTACAGGAAGACGTGAGTTCCAATCCCCGTCCGACTATCCAGATCTGGTTTTTCCCAAATCAGTCCAGGCGAATGCCGGGATGGTGCCTTCAAAAAGGCAATGGCCCAATTCCTTCCTATTCCTTGACCCCATTCCTTTCCCGTCTCTAACGACATCGACGACGACGAGGCGTACAGCCACAAGCAAACGCAATGAAAAGATACTGGTCGTTTCTACTTTTGTAATTTTAAAAAAATTTTTTAATGTTTTTCAAATTTAGTTGTAAGATTGATTGTCTGAATGAAATAAACTAATTTTTCACCATAAATAGTTTTAAAATATTGTAATCTTTCAATTATTTTATATATTTGTAACTCAATCAACAATGAATTTAAAATTATCTACTGCTACTGAACATTAATTCTAGCAAATTTAGCAATATATCACGAGGCGTATATGACTGCCACCGACATGTTGATTTGCCAATCTGGACCAGCTCTGTATATACCGACAGCCTCCTTACGCCGACGGTGACGTGGCGTTACTATAGCTTCATGGTGTAGTATCCTGTTATAGAGTACATTCTTGTTTAATGTCCACGGTAACAACTAACGACAGCATAGTTGTACTTTCTGTGTCATACTACTAGCTTTAGTGATAGAATTCGGTGGGCAGGCACCATAAATATAATCTCATGCGGCTTGAATGATACATTATGCAATATTCATATCTATGCTCTATCGAATCAGTCTGTGTACAAACATTATATACTGAGAGTTCGTTTGCACCATCTATTCACAAGGGATTTTTTTTACTGAAATCGATGAATTTATTAAACAGGGCAATATCAGTGATATTAAGGTCCTAACCAAATTGGGGGAAAATATTCATAATTGTCTAGTACAGTTCACAATGTTTGATCATCAGTGTCATGACACAAGTCACTGGAATCAAATTTTTGCAAAAACAGTATCAAATGATTTGGGAATTTAAATAGCTGATAGCCTGTTGGAATTAACTAATGTGATCTTCAAAAAAAAAAAATCGGACCCATGCAATGAGAAAAACTCGTGAAACAATCTGTAATCTAATAATGAGCATCAATGGACACAATATGGATTAAAAGTTGACGGTTAACGAATAAGTAACAAAGTTTGCTAACTTAATAGAGGTATGAAGGCAGCAAGTAGTAATATGTTAAACTCTCGAAGTAAGCAGTACAGAACAATGAGGTTTTCCCGGGTAGTTACAGAATGTACAGTAGAGATACAGGAGAAATTGGTGGAAGGGTATTCATATGGGTTACTACAGTTAACTCGAATCTATAGATCATAGTCACGAGTTCCTTGGGTCAGATTTCTGAGTTGATAAAGTCATTGCTGTTCACAGTAGTGGAATTATGAAAATGAGACTTTTGGAAGAAATTAAATTCATATTCAGAGCTAAACACAGAATGACCATTTCGGGTAAGAAATTAATTTATCAGGGGTCGAATAGGAAGGAAATAAGAATAATAACACAAGGGAACAGAGATTAGCAAATACCTTAACAAGGGAAGAAGGATTTACGCAAGTGGTAGAGCAGAGTACAATGTGACCAGACATGTTGGATATTTTCCTAATAAAGCCTGATGAAAAACGTGTGCGACCTCATGTAACTGAAAATATAAGCGCTCACGAAGCAGTTCTAATGAATATTACAGTGTCCAGTAAACAAGTGACCAAAACAAAAGTTGGTTGTAAGGCACATATTTCAGAATTGAAGAGATATTTCAGGGGAAGGTTCATTGCATGGAAGGAGAGCACATGTTCATTGGAGACAAAGTGGGAACAGGGCATGGCGATAATAACAAATGTTTACTCCAAAACAATAACTTAGAAAAGTACGGAACCTGCACTAATTAGCCAGAACATTATGACCATCTGCCTAATGGCGTATGTCCAACTTTGGCGCGGATCAGCTGCGACGCGTCTTGACATGAAAGCATGAGACCTCGGTAGATCGCTGGAGGGAGTTGGCACCACATATGCACACACAAGTCATCTAATTCCCGATAAAATTCCGGGGAGGGGGGGCCGATGAGCTCTGGCGCCACGCTTAATCACATCCCAGATGTGTTCGATTGGGTTCATATCTGGCGAGTTGGGGGCCAGCACATCTTTTCCAACTCGCCAGTGAGTTCCTCGAACCTTCCCATCACACTCCTGACCTTGTGAGATGGTGCATTATATTAATGAAAAATGCCACTGCCGTTGGGAAACATGGTCGCCACGAAGGGGTGTACGTGGTCTGCAAGCAGTGTTCGATGCTTATTGGCCATCATGGTGCCTTGCACGAGCTCCACAAGACCCATGAACTTTCACGTAAATGTTCCCTAGAGCATAATTCATTCATCGCCAGCTTGTCTCCTTCCCGCAGTACAGATGCCAAGAAGCTGTTCCCCTGGAAAGCGACGGACTCGCACCCTCCCATCGGCATAATGAAGAATGTATTGGGATTCGTCAGACCATGCAATGCTCTGCCACTGCACAAACGTCCAGTGACGATGGTCACATGCCCATTTCCGTCGTAGTTGCCGATGTCGTGGTGTTAACATTGGCACATGTATGATTCGTTCACCACAGCACTCCTCGAACACCCGACAAGTCGTGCAGTTTCCGAAATGCTCGTGCCGAGCCTCCAGGCCATCATAATCTGACCTCGGTCAAACTCAGATAGATCGCGCGCCTTCCCCATTCTAATCACGGACAGCACGCTCACTAATACTACATGCACCGTGCGTGTGTCTGAGCAGCAGTCATTCCTCGTCAGGTGACGCTGCTATCGCCTGGACGGGTTTATATCGATAGTAGATAGGCATTCAAAATGTTCTGGCTGATCAATGTACATACTAAAACAGAAAGGTGAGGAGGACAAGAGATTCAAAAAAGAGAATAGAATACAACATAGTTAACAGACAGCAAAGCAGTAGGTAACACTTGAAACGACTAAATAATTAATTAATTATAGCAATAACGGTAGCTAAAGAAGGCTTTATGAAGGATATTATGGGTACAGGAGGATCACTGAATGCTGCATGTTGAAATTTCTATAACTTTGTTAGGAAACTCAGAGGAAGATAAGATATTCAGAAAGTTGTAGATAAGGATGGAGAAGAAGTTACTGAACATTTGAAAAAGGCAAATACATCAAGTAACTGGTTAAATGAGAGCATCGTTCATGGATGTGGAGTAGCTTCTCCATGTAAGCAAAAATGAGCAGACTAAAAAAATTGAGGAAATTTTAAAGGAATTAATAAAGCTAAAAACGTGTACAGCCACCGGAGTGCATAATATTAAAGATAGGAATACCTTACAATTTTATTTTTTTGAATGAGTATGCAGACTTGCTGCTTACCAGAGAACTGGAAAAGTGGAATAGTATTACTGGTATTAATGGCTGGGAAACAAATAGGTTTGAAAAGTACAAACCAATAAGTATGAAATAAGTAATAGGTAGATTGATGGAGAGAATAAAATGGAATCATATCAGAAATGTCTGTGAGGAACCAAACTTGTTTGAAAATTGTGAAATTTATCACTAACACCCAATCATTTTTATTTTTATTTATTTTGGCTATTTCGTAGAAGAGGTGCCTGTAACCCTTTTTGGCAACATCTGCCCCTAGTGTTCTTGATGAGGGTGGCGGAAGCCGATAGCCGTGTAGTGGTGGAGCGCTTATCGCCCCCTCCACTCTGCCGGTCGACTGTCTGCTGTTGTCGCCTCTGGTGTTGATGTAGTTGTCCCTCCTGGGGCTCGTTGGCGCCACCCGGCTGCTGGCGTTGCGTCTGCTTTTTGACGCGGAGATTTTTCCTCACGATGCACCCACTGTATGAGGCTGCGTGACTTTCTCCACAGTTGCAGCAGGTGGGTGGGGCATCGCGAGGAACGGTGCAGGAGTCAACTCTGTGGCTTTACACGCACCTTATACAGCGCTCGGCCTGGGTGCAGTCGCAGGCCAAGTGCCCTCCGAACCGCTGACACCGGAAGCACTGGGCGAACGCTAGCGGTGGTCTCCTCTTCCTCTTGAACCGGACCGGGTGTCCGAGGATCTGTTGCGGCTTGTCCTCCCGCCTCAGAGGCCTGTCCGATTGGAAGACATAAAGCGGGAGACGCTCCTCGGTACCCGGTCGCCACATCTGGTGGACGGCCGTGGCGACAATGCCACCGTTCTTCAGCTACTAGGCAACCTCTTCCTCCGCAATCTCCGTCGGCAACCCAGGGATTACCAACTTGGGAGGTCATCTTGGTTCTAGGAAAGTATAGCGAATGTCATTTCCATCCAAGAATTTCTGCAGTTGGCATGGGTGCTGCGGCAGGAAGCGAAGTCCTTCCTTATTAGGAGCACCCAGAAGGTGAGTCGAAGTCTCCATGCAGAAGGTTACTAGTAGCTCAATGAAGTTGGCTTCGTATCGCGAAATGAGCGGTAACACTGGTCCTTGTTCCATTGCCTACTCGACATCTTCCTCCAGGTCTCTTAGCTCGTCGCGGTCGGTCTGGTACTCGACGTCGGACTCGCTGTCATAATCCATATCCTCTTCCTCGTTCTCGACCGGAAGGAGCACCCAGCCCTCCGAGCAGTCGTCTCATTGCTGACGCGGCGGCATGGCAGTTTCAGGTTGGTAAGGCCTGCCCAAAAGCTTCGGCATTTGGAAGGGGATGTTCTGTTCCATGTAGAAGTTTGGGTGCAGCGGCGTCGGAAGCACCAGTGCTTCAGGCCACCTACACACGTGATCAGCATTTTCCTGCTAGTGAGGTGGCTCCACTTCCGGTCCGACAAGCACTTGTGGAAGGTGTCGAAGTCATTAGTAGGCACCCTCCAACAGAATTTGAGATCGTCAAGATGCGCCGTGATGTAAAGCGCCCACTTGTCGGGGGTGGTCTCCGAGATTAGGTACCTCCATGCTGAGAGTGCATCATCGCCGCTCAAAGTCGCGAGGTTGACCGGTTACCATCTCGGGTCCGATCCGTCGCGGCTACAGGACGACTCAGCTGTGAGGCGGATCGTCTGCGGGAAAGCAGGCGTGATTCCTTGCGCGACCGCTTAGGCCGGGCTAGCCGACCATCCACTCTCATTGTGCGAGACAGACTGCGCTCCTTCCCCTCCCATTAGCAGGTCCTGGCGAGGGGCAGGTGCTGCTCCCTGACGGCACAGCGACTCCAGCTTCAAAGTGACTGGCTGCTGCTGTTGCTTGCGTCCCACGGTGCGATGAAGAGAACTGCAGCTTCTGCCAACGCCGAAGGCTGTTTCGTAGAAGAGGTGCCTGTTGCCCTTATTGGCAACATCTGTCCATAGTGTTTTTGATGAGGATTGATGACTATAACTTTGGTAGTTGACATTGATTGTTGCTTCTACTGAGTAATATTACCTATTTTGCTTAATACAACTCTTGGTTTCTGCTTCGTTGATTGTGTGTGTTTGTCATTGGTACTGAACTCACGATTTTATGCGGTGAGGATGGATTTTGGATTCTTATGCCGTAGTCCTTCGACTGCATATTGCGGATTATTTCATTCTGCGTTGTAGAGGCCGTGTTCCAAAATTTTTGTGCTATTGTTTTATACTTGTCTAACAATGTAGGTGTTCCTGATAGAGCATGTAGTTCTTCAGTAGGAAAGTCGAAGGGTAGATGAAGTGCTCGTTTTAGGGCTCTGTTTTGTATGACTTGAAGCCTTTTGCGGTGAGTTGCGGCCAGGTGACCCCAAGGTGGGCTGGCATACTCCATGATTGGTCGAATGAGTGCCTGGTAGATCTGTATCCCTCACCACGATGATAGGGCAGAGTTTGTGTTTAGGATTGGATACAGCATGCGCATTCTGCAGTGGGCCTTGGCTCTGATCTCGTCCTCATGTTGCTTCCAGGTAAGCCGCTGATCCATGTTGACTCCGAGATAGCGTACAACTTTCTTGAGTGGTATAGTTTCAACAAATAGGCTCAGGCGCAGCGTACTTGGGTTCCCTCTTCTGTGGAAAACAATAGCCTGGGATTTATCGGCACTGAGTTTTACGCGCCATATTCTGGCCCATTCTTCAAGTTTAGCGAGTGCTTCCTGAAGGCGTGTTGTAATTAATGGTATGCTCCAGGAAGATGTGAAGTACGCTGTGTAATCGGCGTATAGAGCGGAGTGGACTATACAGGCCTGGGGATATCGGATGTAAATATTATGTACAGTACTGGGCCCAACACTGAGCCTTGCGAGACTCCAGCACGAATGCGTCTTCTGGTTGTTTTGGCCCTCAACGCCCTGACTGTAGATGACCTGCGCCTCAGGTAGCTTTTTATAAGTACAATATAAGGTATGTGAATTCCTGCTTTGACCATTTTCAGCAAGAGTCCTTCGTTCCAGTCGGAATCCAAAACTTTGGCTACGTCCAGAAGTACCATACCACATTATCTGTGCTGATTAAATGCGTCGGTTGCTACTTCAGTGACTCGCACTAGGTGGTGGGTTGTGGAATGTCCCTTCCTGGAACCAAACTACTCGGCAGGATGATATTGGGACGTTGGATGTGGATCATGAGACGGCTCAATAGTAATCTTTCAAAGACTTTTGATACAGCTGAAAGCAGTGATACTAGTCTGTAGTTTTGTAGATATGTAGGGTCCTTCCCAGGCTTTGGGATGGGAACAATCTCCGCTTTCCTTCCAAACTGATGAGTATGCCCTCCTGCGAATGATTTCATTAAAAATTTGTGTTAGCCGTTGTATAGATACGCCTGGAAGATGACACAGAATTTTGTTATTAATTGCGTTCATACCTGATACCTTCCTCGGGGGTGATATTTTACACAAGTTGGCGATTTCAGTGTAATAAATTTCCTGGATGTCATGCGTATTCCCCTCATTGTTTGACAGAAATTGCCGCAGCTGTCTATGTACCCTTACAATGAGGTCATCATCGTATGGGTCTGCTACTAGACGAAAATTTTCTTCATATATGTCCGCAAGGGCGTTGACTTTTTCTTCATCTGCAAAAACTAATCGCTGTTGCCCGTGTAAGGCCGGTGTGCGTGGTTTTGATCTAATGAATTTTCCAGTTTCCGTCCAGGTGATGCCGTCTTCTATTCGGAGCTGGGCAATATGGTTATCCCATTGCTCTCTTTTGTGCGCCTTTAGCTTAGCTTTAACCCTTCTCTCAAGTGTGCTGAGCAGGGTTTTGTACGTTCTGTACCGAGTCCTTTGCCAGTTTATTCTGACTAGGTTTTTCTCCTTGATTAAGTCTAGGAGTTCAGAAGGGAGTGTCTTGTCGTGACATTTCTTTTTTTTATCGGAGATACTGCATTTGAGACTGTTGTCGTTTCTCTGGACCAGTCGACCACTGCTTCACCTAGGTCCTCAATACTGTTGTTTAATTTCCCAGTATTATTGGTTGCAGATCTTCGCGAAATTTGTCCCAGTCAGCTCTTCTGTAGTCTCTTATGTTTTCATCCTCACTAACATATTCGGTATCCAAGTCTATAATTACTGGATTATGGTCCGATGATAGCTGGACCACCGATTGCAGGGAAGGGAAGGCCGGAAGTTTCTTGGTTATGATTATGTTGAGTACTACAGGGCGTTTCCGTTCCGAGGCGGGGAAGTTAATGGGTTTCTCAGGACCCCATACTGAAAACCCTAGACGCGTTGTCTCTCTTTGGAATATTCTCCCACTGGTGTTGGTTGTTCTACTGTGCCACATGTAGTTTTTGGCATTTAGGTCACCCCCTGATATTACGCGTCCAGCGATGTTATTTCAGGTGAGTTACACAGACCAAGCATGTATCGACGTCTTCTGAAGTGAGAAAATTCTGGAATTCAGATCATTGCCTATAGATCCCGTTGGCATTCCAGGCGCAAATGCGGAGGCTATAGAGTTGTCTAGTGGCCATCCGGGTTGATTGTACTAGCTGTGAATTTCTCGTTTTTCAGTGAGGAGATGATGGTAACAGGTAGTTGGTGAACTAATTCAGCCAACAACTGTACAGCTGTCGACAGCTTAGTCAGTATATCGCATATATCCTTTAGAATGCTTCCTGTTGTAGGTAGTTCTGTTGTATGAGAAGAGCTGTCGTTTCCTGGTGGCAATGAGCCGCTGCTTACAGTGTTGACTCCGTTGGTGTCGGTGCTTTGAATTATTACTGTAGCTGCTTCTTCTATTGTGTAGAATTTGGCACTTTTGTTTGCTTCTGCTGGGCGTTCTTATTGTTCTTCAGGTACTCCCTTCCCGTGTGCCTATCTCTAGCCTCCTTGAATACTGGGCACCCTTTGTAGGATGCGACGTGCGGGCCCTTGCAGTTAGCACAGGTGGAATTCCCTTCTCCCCTTACCAATGTGCAATCCTTTGAGGTTTGTTTATTTCCGCATTTGACGCATGCCACAGGTAGCTGACAGTGTTTGCTGAGATGCCCGTACGTCTGACAACGGAAGCATTGGGAGGGTCCTTTGTCGGTGCTCTTCTTCTCGACACTGATCCTCATGTCTAGGAGGTATTCCATGTCGACTATGGCTCCATTCTCAACCGTATCGGTTTCATATTAACAGTGAAGAGGGGAATTGGCCTCTTTACTTCGTTTCTTGATGGATTTGATGGTGCCTCCAGTTGTGTCACTGATTCTACCTTGAAGCCACATTCTGTCGATGCAGCTTGTACTTCTGCGGTGGGAAGCCAGATTGGTAATCCCCTGATCACACATCTAACTGTCCTTTCAGTGGTAAGAGGACATGAGTAGTAAGCTACTGCCCCCTCCTGCAGGCATGTGGTAGCTTTCTTGAAGTCTTCTGTGCATCTGACTTTAATCTGAATGCCGTCTATCGATGGTTTCAGGTCGAAAGGTGCTTCGCAGACTTCTTCGAGTTTTCTGTTTAACGATGCGACATTTTCAGTTAACTTTGCGATTATTGGCGGAATCTGCCAACTGTAGCTGCATGTTGTTCCAGGCAGTGCTTCCTCTTGCTGATCAGTCTGTTCCTTTTGTGTGTCGCTGTCCATACTGCGAGAGATGGCTCTGCTAATTAGGGCAGCAACGTTTGCTTTCGTTTCTGGCAGGAAAAAGGTTTTCCTGATTTCTGTCATATCCAGCTTAGCGCTTTCCTGTATAGGGAAAGGTTATTCTTTATTTCGTTCGGATCAATTTCTTTGACATTATTCCTATCCAGCGACAGCGATTTGGAACTGAAGTTAGCATTTCTTGGTGATAATTCCCTGAAGTAGACAGGTTGTGCGGAGACTCCTACATTTTATACTTGGGAAGATTCATTTTCGGCTAGCCCGCTCCTTGTGGTTTTCATAGTACTAGCTGAATTTACCTCGAGCGGAGGGGCTGCGATTCGGCCGGCCCGAGAGCATTTTCTGCTGTTATTTTGTAGCAGATATTGGGAAAGGCTTTGTCTATCGACATTTCCTTCAATCTTGTTGGATTAGTTTCTTTTCCATTTGGTTTGTCATTATTTTGCTCCTTTGGTCTCTTGAACTTATCAAAGGTAGTATAGTATTGCCCTAGATTAGCAATTAATGGATTTGCTGATTGTCGAGTTGTCCTGTAAAAGGATTTGGTTATATCAGTAATCCTTTGTTTGAGAGTCGGGATTCCTGCGGCTTCGTGCAGGGCAGCTATAGGAAATTGGACTGGCACGTGAAGTGCACGCCGAAGCGCTCGGTTCTGCATTGTCTGCAGACGGTTTAGTTGGTTCTTGGATGCGTACCCCCACACGGTGCAACGCATATTTGATCACGGGGCGTATTAGGCTGCAGTAAATGCTGACACCGGTGCTGGCAGACAATGTGGCTATCCCGGTTGAGTAGTGGGTATAGCTCTTGTAGCCTAGCTGCAACTCTATGTCGTAGCTCCTCAATGTGATATGTCCAGGTCAGGTGGGAGGTCAGGATCACGCCGATGTATTTAGCTGTGTTCGTCCACTCGATGTCTTCACCGTTTATATGTAATGCAGGGGTACGATTTTGCCGGCAGCCACGCTTCCCCAGGCGCCTGGTCAGCATAATTGCTTCTGTCTTTGTTATGTTCAGGGTTATTCTCCAACGCCTCACCCAGGCTTCAGTCTGTTGGAGGACCTCTTGTATATTCTTATGGCAGCAGCTTTGTTTCTAAGTGCAGTGAAGAATGCTGTATCGTCTGCATACAGGGCAGTGCGTACTGTAGCTGGGCTGGTATATCATCAGTAAAGAGATTATACAATACTGGTCTCAGGACCGAACCTTGCCGTACTCCGGCGTTTATTGGGGCAGCTGGTTGATATATCATTGCCAACCCTCAACCAAAATGATCTTCCTGATATATAGCTCCTGATCAGCTTTACATAAGGGCCGGGAAATCCTGGTTGTAAAGTTGTAGAGCAAAACCGCTGTGCCAGACGGAGTCGAAGGCCTCTTGCGACGTCGAGCAGTACTAGTGGACAGTATCCCCGATAATTGAAGGTAGTTGTGGCACGTTCAACTATCCTCATAATCTGTTGGGTTGCAGAGTGTCTTTTTGGAACCCAAACTGGAATTCCGGGATGACGTTTTCGTTCCGGATGTGTGCTTCCAATCGATTAAGCAACAGACTCTCAAATATTTTGCTCATTGATGGGAGCAGGCTGATGGGCGGTAGTTCTGAGGGAATGTTCTATTCTTCCCTGGTTTCGGCACAGCAACAATGGTAGCCTGCTTCCAGCATCTTGGATAGTGCTGGCTGCGTAGAATTGTATTAAAAATTTCCGTGAGGTGTTCATGGCCTGTTGTGGTAGGTTCTTCAGCAGGTGGTTACTTATATTGTCGATGCCGGGGGCTTTCCTGGGGTGTAGTCTGTTCAAAATGCGTCGAACTTCATCAGAGTTAATTTCTTCTATCATGTAGTTATCATCCTCAGCTGCTAGAAATCGGGCTAGTCTTCGACGGATATCTGCGGATTCTTCTTCATCATTGTCTTGGGCAGGTCTGAATTGTTCTCGAAGTGATCCGCTAAAGCGTTGGCCTTGTCTGTGTCATTAAACACTAGGCCCCTTTCGCCATGTAGTGGCAGTCTGGTACGTCGCTTTGTGAAACGCGGGTCTCTACCAAGGTTTCCGTCGTTTACGTCTAGGAGGCCAACGTGACGACCACTCACGGTTTCTGTGCTCTACGAGTGCCGCTTTCAGCTCGCGTATTAGTCGGTTTAGTAGTCGCCTTGTTTCAGGGCGTTGGTTAAACGCCATTCCTTAGCCACCCTATTTTTATGTCTTATCTGTGCTAACAGGTGTGGCGGCAGTTGGTGACCCCTGGGTCTTTCCGTTGCAGGAGGCGTAGCTCTGTTAGCCGCTTCGATGATTGTTTTGGAGACCTGTTTGATGGCGTTCTCTATTTGTCTCGCGTCTAGGGCCTCAGACGTGAAGAGATTCCGTGACCTCTTCACGAAATTATCCCAGTTTGTCCTGTTATAGTTCTTCTGATTGGTAGTTGCTGGCCTCCAGGAGCCTACATCGATGTCTATCAAGACTGGGGAGTGGTCACGATAGTCTGTTTATTGTGTGCGCAGTGATGAATCCTGCGATTCCCCGCGTGATCACAATGTCCAGAACGTCTGGGCGGTTGCCATTCCACGGGTGGTGTGTTGGCTCCTCCGGTCCCCGGATTTGCAAGTTGCGTCTGACTGCAAGCCTGTGGAGCATCTTTCCTGCTGGTTTGTTATTCTCGAGTTCCATTCGGGATGTTTAGAATTTAGATCCCTCCGATGATCAGTTTGCCTCGGATAGAGAGGAGACGATCGAAGTCCTCTTCTATTGGCTGCCTCCGTGGTGGTCTGTATGCTGACACTACTGTGACCGGCCCGGTTGTAGTCTTCACTTCGATGGCCCTAATTTCTAACTGGTTAGTCTGTGGCGACAGTATCTCATGATGAGGATACCGCGTTTTATATATATTGCCACACCACCTCCTGCAGTTGGCCTATCATGCCGATAGCAACAGTAGTTGGCTACCGTGTTAAGGCCTTGTTTGAGGTGGGTTTCTGAGACGAGGCAAATATCTATGTCTTCATCACGCAGAAACTGCCTGAACTCTCCGAGTTGTTGGTGGATGCCATTGGCATTCCAAACGCACAAAGACAAACCACGAATGTGCGTCCTATTCATCGTGAGTAAGGGATTTCATTGGCTGTTCGGCTGCTGGAACCGTCTTAATTGCGGAATTGACATCCGCGGTGAGGCTGATCAAAACTTGGCGAGGAGAGACGTTAACATGTTGAGTAGGCTGCCTACCATGTTTAATAGTTGGTCCATCGTGCCGCTGTTATTTGCTGATTGGGTTGAGGGCGAGTGTTGACATTGCTGGCAGGTTTCATGAGAGATTGCCTTCTCTGGTGCCATTGGCTTGGTTCCTTTTGGTGGTGTTTTCCCAGATGTCTTTTCGGCATATGTGGTGGACGCCGAGTGATTTGCCGACTGTTGAGCCGTGCTCTTCTTATTCCCTTTTGCAGTCCTTTGCCTGCTTTTTGATGTCTCTTTTCATTCTGTTTAAGTGGGGGCTTATTCTTGCTCTCTTGCTGTCGACTGGAATGGTCGGCGGCGGATGGTTGTTTGCCTGCTGTGTCCTCTGTCTTCTTGTCATCTGTCTGCTTGTTCTCTCTTGAGGATTGAACAGAGGTTATTCCTCGCTGCCGGTCCCTGGCCCGTTGAAGGCCATACAGCCTTTATAGCTGGCCACATGCTGACTACCGCAGTTTGCACATTTGGGACTGCCCTCCCCCTTCTTTAGAGTGCAGTCATTTGATAAATGTGCTCCAGCATACTTTACACACACTGAGGGCATGTTGCAGTTGCGGGTGACATGTCCTAGAGCCTGGAAATTGAAACATTGAAATGGTCCATTGGATGATCTCAGTTTTTCAACTGAGATGCGCAGTGACATAAGGGATTCCAGTTGAAGGATTTTTCTATTTTGGGGCCTGTCGGGCATGACCACCAAAAAGAGTGGCATAATGTCTGAAGTGCCAGGTCTCTTCAGTTGTGCCACTGTGCGTATGTCAAGTTCGAGATCTTCAAGCTCTTCCTCGATGTCAGCAGTTGGTAATGTTGAGGGCATCCCACGGAGGACGACATTCTGTATCTTCTCAGCAGCAGAAGGGAAGGTATAATGTCCTTCCTCTGCAACGCTGCGGTCACCTTAAGGTAGTGGTCGGTCGAAATGAAGGTTAGCTTGATCTTGTCACCTCCTGCAGACTTGGCTTGGAAGGGTTGATTTTCCTTTGATTATTTGGTACAGTTCCTTATAATTGTTTTGGAAATGTACCACAATTGGAGGAATCAGGTGCTTTGTTTGCTGAGATTGTTATAATTGCTGCTGCTGTTGCGGCTGCTGCTGTTGTATTTGCTGTTGCTGCTGCAGCTGCTGTTGTTGTTGCTGCAGCTACTGTTGTTGCTGCTGCTGCTGTTGTTATTGCTGCTGCTGTTGTTGCTGCTGCTGCTCCGGTCCTTCCTGGTACAGCACGTCATATGGGTTGCTGAGTTCAATTCTGCCAGGGTCTAGAGTAGGCGGAGACTTACAGGTGCGACGCGCCTGCGAGAACCCTTAACCGTCAGGTTTGTCCCCAGCTGAACTTGTTTTTCGGTTCTTGTTCGTGGATTTACCGCGAAACAGGAAAGTGGCGGACTTGGCTTGGAAGGGTTGATTTTCCAGAATGCCTTTGATCATTTGGTACAGTCCCTTATAACTGTTTTGGAATTGTACCACAATAGGAGGAATCAGGTATATTGATTGCTGAGATTGTTTTAAATGCTGCTGTTGTTGTTGTTGTATATGCTGTTGCTGCTGTTGTTGCTCTGCTGTTGTTGCTGCTGCGGCTGCCGTTGTTGCTGCTGCTGTGGCTGTGTTTGCTGCTGCTGTTGTTGCTGCTGCTCTGGTTCTTCCTGGTGCAGCACGTCATATGGGTTTCTTAGTTCTATTCTGCCAGGGTCTAGAGTAGGCGGAAGCTTACTGGTGCGACGCGCCTGAGTGAAACCTTCGCGGTCAGGTTGATCTCCAGCTGAGCTTTTTTTTCGGTTTTTGTATGTGGGTGTTCCGCGATACTGGAGAGTCGGCTGCTGGCAGTAACTGACGCCATCAACAAAATTTCTGAAATGGTTGCGGCATTCACCACCTGACGGAGCTCGGGAAAAAGACAACAACAAAACCGAGAAGAACAACAGATCCACAACCAGCAACTGAAGGGGAAAATGTCGCCGCAAGAGCGACAGGCCTTCGGCATTGGCAGTAAACTGCTCCCTCTGCTGCCGATCTAGGATCCCACACCATGGGAAGGAAGCGGCGGCCATCTTCGCCGGACACTACACCTGCGCACAGCCAGGAGGCACCGCGGGCGCCACGAGATGTACTCACTGCGCCGGCAGCTGTCGTTCAGTCTCCGCCACATGTGTGGTGGTGGCTGGTCGTCTCTGGACCGCTCCGGTCATGAAGGGGGGTGCCTGGAGCCGGCTCCAAGAGAAGCAGGATGGAGTTTCTTTCCCATCATTTCCTCTCAGGGAAGGAGAGGCGGGCGGTCGGGCCTTGTCATTTCTCAACCTGATGGAGAGCGCCAAGGGCCGTCATCTGATGCTGAGGAGAGCCAGCGGGGCGAACTGCTGGAGCTTCAAGATACCCCAGGAGCAAGCAATACTTCGCTTTCACCAAGAAACTGCAGCTACAAGAGCTCCTGCTTTGAGTCGTTCCCCACAAACGAACCGGACAGAGAGTACTGGCCTATATATTTTTCGTGCTCTTCTGGCAATAAGGAGTATGAAGTCCGATACGATCACTACTTGCCAAGTAGCTGGAGGAGTCGGATCAAGGACGAGCAGCTGATGATGGAGTTGCGAGTAGAGGTGTACAAGAAGACCTACAGATTGATACTCCCCTGTGGTGTCATCAAAGAACTCTACCTGGCGCTTAATGACCCCACACAAGCGCACCTAGCCCGCCCAGCATGGGAAAATGTCAAGGAAGGAGAAGACGGACGAGCCTGGGCAATGTTGGTTCCTCTGCCATGCGTCTTTGCTCCCGACTTCCAGGGAGAGGAGTATATGGAAGATCTAAAATGTATCCTCACCCATCAACAAACGTCAGCCTTACCATCTCCAACCTCACCATTTCCGCCATCAACACCGGAAAAATCACCTACATCGACCCAGAAGCAGACATCACCATGCACTGCAACCTCACCAAGAAGAGGTGAACATGCTTCGCCACGAGATCAGCCGCATCCGTCTACCAGCTCCGAAGCAACCATTGCACAGGAAACATATCCCAACCAGGACATGAGCAACTGGGGCGCCCTGTATATCCGGAGAGGTGACATAGAAGCTGCTATCAGAGTGCTACAGGACCTTGAAAAACGCCCAGAGGCACCGCGTCTGCAGGTGCACCAACAACCCCACGCGTCATCGTCATCGACAGCCCCAAAACCAGACGAGGCTTCAAGCCAACACCAATACAAGAAAAGAAGGGAGAAAAACGCAGGCATCCAGCAATGCTATAGATGCCAGAAATTTCTGCACCTAGCCAAGGACTGCCGTGCTGCAGAACGTTGCGTCCGCTGTGGGGAGCGGCAAAACGTCAAGGAATGCAACCGACCGTGGGATGCAGAACCGACATATGCAAACTGCCATGCTACGCACGCAGCTTCATACAAGGGTTGTCCTATGAAGCGAAATCTTAGGAAAACAACTGCCAAAAACCTGCTTCGCTCTAACGCCAAGACATCCCAGGCACCGAAAGGTAGTACACATCAGCAAGGCACCAAGCAGACATGCCCTCAAGAAGCGCAAAGATGCTGCTGGCCACCAAACAGTGTTGGTCAATGACAAGCACAATCAACGAGGAGCCGCCAAGGAAACCACCACCGACTCCAACAGCAAGACAATAGCTGTGCGCGGTGTTTCAGCCAGCCGCTCCTAGCCAACAGGGTCAGAAACCAAGACCAGCTGACCCTGACCAAGATATTGCAGCTGCTAACACAATTTATATCTACCCTGATCACATAAAACAATCAAAAATAAAAACAAGGACGTAAAGTCCAAAGATCCCCTTTCAAACATTAAAAAAAATTTTGCAACCCAAGTTAAGAATTTAAGTTTTTAGTTTCAAGTTAGTAATAAGGAAATGTATCAAATAAAAGAAATCAAAAATAAAATGTATCCCATTTGGCTGAAAAGAACTCACGTTCTACACCGGCCCGCCCTCTGCCTTCAGCAAAGGGAATGAAAGATAATAAAAGAAGTAGCTTCGTTATGAGATTCATAGTTTGTCTCTCATGAACGAAGCACTGTTTTTGCTTTGGCTGGATGTGCTTTGTCCTCGCTTTGGTGCGCTGGCTTACTGTGTGCTGGATTTCCCGCTTGCTACGATTCGAGGGACGTCGCTACAAGTGCTGAAAGGCGCTACAAATCAAAGATTGTCGTTGGACGGCTAGGTTGACCAACTCTAGACAGACTAAAAATTCCACCGAGGTGCTAGGGATTTACCGCCTCACGGCACGCTCTTTGAGCGAAACCCCCAGGCGAGCTTTGTTGGGTTGCATCTGGCCCTGATACCTACCGGTGCCAACAAAAGGCCAGTGTAACACTCCCAAACTGGCAGACTGACGAAAATCGGACCGCCCTCTACTAGTACAGTCCGCGGCGGCTCCAACATGGGGTACCGCAGTAATAAGAGAAAATCCCAATCATCACCTAAACAGACTAAACAACACACTACTCAGACAGACCAGGGTTCAGTACCATAGGGGTCATTTCTTGCACTACCACAAGATGATAGTGAGTCTGATTCAGACACAATTTCCAATAAAACGTCCATCTTCAATATTCCTACTTCAAACAGATGTGAAACATTAGACTATGCTCCAGAATCGGTACCTTCCCCCCCTCCCCTCCACAAGGTCAACGTGCCAGAGTCCCGCCCATATTCTGTTACCAGACAAGTGGATATATGGCATTCATTAAAGAAATTGAGAAAGGACTAACAGGCGAATTGCACACTGCCTACCGCGATAAAAGCATTAAATACCAGGCCTCCAAATATAAGAGACTTCAAATTCCTTTTACAAGCTGCCTACCGACATGTCGCGTGAAGAACTTCACGACGATTTAATTTCCACAAAGCTCTCCAAATGTCTACCACTACCCCTGAAGGTATTAGAAAACCGCTGCCACTGTTCTTTCTCCAGCTATACCGCTCAGCAGAAGCGTCAGGTATATACAATGTGCAATACATTCTCCGCCTCAAGGTGAGGGTAGAGGCCTATAGGGCACCGAATGGCCCCATACAATGTCATTCATGTCAGAATTTTGGCCACGGGTCTAAAAACTGTCATATTACACCTCGTTGTGTAAAGTGCGGCGGTGCTCACCTCACAAAAACTTGCCCAAAAGAACCGGAGGAACCACCTAAATGTTCTAATTGCAATGGTTCCCACCCCGCTAGCTACAGAAAATGTCCTACCTACCAGGAAATTCTAAAGAAAAGCCTAGAAGTCAAAAATGCTAGAGAAGAACAACAAAAGAGAACAAAAATTTATCTGACCCACCCAATGACTCCAGCAAAGCACCCAACAACTTTCAACTTGAAACTTCACAGTTTCCTCCTTTCCCAACAGCACAACCAGTCCCGAGCAGCCTCCATCGGCCGCAAACAGCAATGAACTTCTAACCACCAACAACTCCAATGAAAATTCTATCAGCAATGAAATTTCATCCACCCCGCCTGCAGGAGAAGAGACCCCCCCCCCTTTCTCGCAAGCCCCACCAGCATCATCCCCTCTATCAGACTTCCGGGAAATACTTGATTTCCGCAGAGGATTATTTCAGACATTCAAATCCGCTATTCAAGGCTTCAAACTAGCCCCAGAGACAGAGGCAAAAGTAATGGTCATTGTTAATACCTTCATAAACCTTATCGATGGCGCAAAATAAATTTAAAAAATTAACCATTATGACGTGGAATGCCGATGGCATTCTCGTCCAAAAACAATAGCTAGAATTATTCCTAGAGTAATATAACATAGATATAGCCATACTCAGCGAAACTCACTTGCACGCGGGGCAAAGATTCCAGGTGAGGAACTATGCTATTTACCGTACTAACAGACCATACCAACCAGGGGGAGGAACAGCAATCCTCATAAAAACATGCCTAGCACATAGATCAATTGATTTACCTGCGCTCTAGCGTGTAGAAGCTATGGTTGCTGAGGTCGCAATAAATCGGGCAGGCAATTAGATTCATAGCAATGTACCACCCGCCCGGCAGGAAAATGCCTGAGGCCGACATGGTAGCACTGGCCACAGCCGACAGAACAATCCTCGGGGGTGACTTTAACGCTAAATCTCACACATGGGGATGCAACGCAACCAACAGCAGTGGCCGAACTCTTTATGACTTTGTTAAAAAAAAAAAAAAAAACAGGTGACTGTATTGGCGCCTGACGAACCCTCACACTTTCCCAGGGACTTGGTCTGCTGTATACACTGTGCACAATTACCTCGATTCTGACCACAACCCAGTGGTACTATGTATTGATGCAGCCGTATGCCGAACTGAGAGTAAAAAATTCTCTCTAACCACTGGCAGAAATACAAAGAACTTATAAACTCTCATATAACTGAACAGCCATTTCAGATTAATAAACAGGAAATCGAAAGGCAAATAGATATCCTTGTCACAACCATCGTGGAATGTGCGAAGAAAGCGACAATTAAGATCACCCACGATCCAGGAACAAAAGACCTTCAACCATATATATCAGAACTAATTAAACTAAAAAACCACCATAGGAAACGCTGGTGGAGTCGTCCACAGTGACTTCAATCATAAGGGCTCTTGGCAACAAAAAATCCCATGGTCCTGACGGTATCAGAGCCTCACATCTCAAAAACCTGCCACAACCAGCAATAGCCCATCTTACCCTTATCTTCAACACTTGCCCAAAACTATCCTACTTCCCACCAGCATGGAAAATTGCAAAAATCATAACCCTTCCTAAACCCAACAAAAGCCTCCTATTTCCACAAAACTACAGATCCATCTCCCTACTCAACATCCTTGGAAAAATCCTCGAAATCCTAATCAACACATCCATCCAAAAATTCCTCAAAGACCGGAACATTATCATTCCTGAACAGTTCGGTTTTCGTGCGAGACATAGCACCACTACACCAAGCCGCCCGACTGGTTGAAAAGATCTGACGGGCACTCTCCATCCGACACCATACAGGCGGTGTTATGCTAGACATAGAAAAAGCCTTCGACAAAGTTTGGCACTACAGCCTTATCTCCAAAATGAACACCTATCGCTGTCCTGGACACTTGCTTAAAATGATTGACAGCTCTCTCCGCAACAGGAAATTCTACGTTGTGGTGGAAGGAGCCAATAGCCAGTTCAAATCAATTGAAGCAGGCGTACCACAAGGTTCGGTAATAGCCCCGATTTTGTACAGCATTTACACAAATGAAATTCCCCACCTGCCAGACGGAGAAATTGCACTTTTTGCAGACGATACAGCAATATACAGGTCCAGCCGAAACCAAACATTCATTGCCAGGAAATTAACTCAATATCTCGATCTTATTACACAATGGTGTAATAGGTGGAAAATTAAAATAAATGCAGGAAAATCCCAGGCAATAATGTTCTCAACTAGAAGATCAGCACCAAATGACTGTGTATCTCAGGACGGAAAGGATCTCGCATGGAGCGACACAGTCAAATACTTAGGTGTGACCTTTGACAAGAAACTAAAATGGACCAGTCACATTCAAAATGCATGCAACATAGGCCGGAATATTCAAGCTGTACCCCTTCCTCAAAGGGGGCCAGCCTCAACACCAAAACAAAGCTACAGATCTACAAAGCTGTAATAAGGCCAGCAATCCTATATGGCTCTGAGCTATACAGTATAGCATCAGATGGAAACCTCAAAAAGCTGCAAATAATTCAGAACAAATATCATAGATTTATAGCAAATGCCCCTCGGTACATGACCAACATACGACTCCATAACGCCCTAGGCATACCAACATTGACAGACTACATAAAAAACAAATCAACAAAATTCTTCACAAAAGCTCAAGCTTCACTCCATGAAATTATTCAAAGCCTAGGATTCACCCATACGACCCCACATACAACCGACCAATACTGACACTAACACGTCATTACAGGACATGACAAAAAAAAATAAACATTATCACTTACCACAAGACTTGACTAGACAGCCATTATGACAAACTTTATCAGACAGAAGTCCGAGGCCAAAGGTCCTGGAACTTTAGACTTTATATGAGTCTAGCTCAGACAGACGACGACAGCGACAGCTTCGTTATGACAACTTACCTGACGAAGGCAGCGGAGATTGCTGCCGAAACGTTGTATATTAAAGAAATTGAGTTTAATAAAGATATTATGCGGCAGATAACCCGTGAAGATTTCATTTCATTTATACGCCAGGAAAAACTGAATTCTCATACAATTATAATAATTTTTCTAGCTTGATTTGTGTTATTATTTTATTTCTACAGACTATAGTTTGTTTAGTAGATGGAGTAGAATACTGCAGTTATATAAGTAGCATAACAATCTCTGACGCTGGCCGACACAGCTGTGGAGGCAGCGATTGTGTTATTGTATGTCAGGGCGCTGGGCAGCGTGTGTGATGCGCCGCTTGTAGGAGGTTGTATGGTGTGAGTTCATGCTCTCTATACACAAGCCAAAATAGCATGTCACATTTACGTAAGTGTTTTAAAAGTTGTTTCAAGTAACTGTATTAATTGAATTCAGTAGTATTTCCACCAGAACAGTGAGTTTTCCATTTCCAGATGTTGTCATATTACCTCTCAATACATTAGACGGTTATATTCAAGAAAATTGTAATTAAAAGTAGCCGAGCTAACGGCTTGCATGTATTGGGCCGTTCTCGTCTAAATAACACGCCTTGATCCACTAACTCAAAATTGGCTGACCATTTCCAGGATACTTGGTAGCTTACGTTTGGTAATGTCAGGTTACTGACAAAATTGGCAACATGGCTTAAGGGAACAATTTTCATGTGAATCTCAGTCAGGTGGCTATATGAAAGAAATTTAAATGAAATGGAACAGGGAGGTAGTGTTCATAGTGAAGCACTAGATCACCAAGTGTAGTGGATGAAAAGAAACGGTCTGGCATCGCAAGTGGTAGGATGCTGGCTCGAATCCTTGTTCGGCCTTCCTGATTTTGATTTACCATGGTTTCCCCAAATCATTCCAGGCGAAGAAGAGCATTAGGTATTTTCAAGACAATTGACTGAGTGAACCATAAAGTGATGTTAAATAAGGAATGGATGAAAAAATGACTGCTGGGTAGAGAAAATCTTGAAAGGTAGAAAACAAAGAAATTGGGTTGGAAATTCGCGTATCAAAAAAGGTGACTGGAAATTCGGGTGCGACAGGGTAATGTATCAGAGCCATCGCTATTCATTATTCAAATGACTGTTTGTTTTAATGGTTTACAGTTGGAAGTTAGGTTGTTTACAAACGATATAACGATTTTTAATAAAATAAAAAAGAAAAGGAATGCAAGCAGCTACAGGGTGACTTGAATTTCTTGTTGGATAGGTCAACATGGAATGGAGAAATATTCCATGAAGAGTTAGATTATTAAGTACTCAGATTAAAAGGCAAATTTTGTTTATTATTATAGGGTTGTTGAATAACGGATGTGGTAGTAAACCCAATTGGACAGAACACATTACGCAGGTTTCAAAATCCTCCATTTATTGTAGAATGTTATGAGGGGAGAGGTGAAGGAATTACGTTAAGACCGGTGATCTAGTACGGGATCACAGAAATTTGAGAAGGTACAAATCTAGATTTGTTTGTGGAACATAATCAGGAACTGGTATGACAAAGGAGCTAGTTTGGAGTTATTAGAAGTCAGGAGGATGGTGAAGAGAGTGCTGGGAGTGAAAAAGGCGTATACTGGTGATGAGGCTCAGAAGGATTAAGAGTAGTACACGAAAGGGGATTCATGGGGTTCAGCACAAGGTGACACTCGATTTCAGGCATAAGGGAGAGAAATTTTTATTGTTGGTAAGGGATTCAGAGATTCGAATAAATTACCATGGGAAGTGATGAACTATTTATCAAAATACTAAAAGAATTTAAAATTAAAATTCGTAATTAGTAGGCAAGTGGGAAAATTGCACTCAAAAAATTTAAGATAAATAAAAATAAATATGAATATAGGTGTGTAGGGAAACTTCCAGGGAAACATATGCTCTTTTTCAATTAAATTAAATTACTAAAGGTTTTAAAATCAATCACGATGTTTAAGGTTTGTAACTATGAAAAGTTAACGTCATGTTGTCTTAAACAAAACTAGCTTACCTGGCAATGCTTCGCTATTGGTGGATTTGAGAATAAATATAGATTAAATGAACACAATTGAAAGTTTGATATCAATTTCTTTTCTCGTTGAAATTAGATATTTGAATATAGATTAATATTTTTATGTTTCGGATTAAATAAATTATGATTACTGTTTTATTCTATTTTACGTTCATTGCAATGCTCTTTGATTTAATGTTTTTGGTGATTCCATTTTGCAGATATACAAACAAATCCCTCGGTTTTCTGACAAGGGTCCATGCAAGGTATAATTGTCTATGAGAAAGACTAATTCTCCAAATTCAATCCACATACTTGTAATGATTGAACTTGTGATTTTTTTTATTACAAAAGCCAGTTAAATTAGAAATTGCAGTCGACTGAATTCGAATGACATATCTGTTGGTATTATTAATATACGTGGAATTAGCACATCCTCTCCTTTGAATTTGCCAGTTCAAATTTTTGCTTCAATTACATTGATTTCAATAGCTTTAAACCTTCTCCAGGCAAAGCAAACCATTTTACAAAACACCGCACAAAAATCAGCCCAGAAGTTTTTTTAGACTGTTGCGAACACACGAACATTGCCTTTTATATCCTGCATATGTATATGAACATTCACAATAGAGCTATGTATCCTAAGACTTTGGGTGAATATCTAATCCTACATAAATTTCCTAAGTTAATAAAAAACGTATTTTTACTAACTTTACTAAAAATTATTCCCCGTCAAATGCAGCTTCTATGTAAATCGCGCGGGAAAGTTGTGAGCAACAAGCGTTTTCATATACTGAATAAAAGCATTAAACTCGAAAAAGAGTTTTTTGTTTTTTAAAATCCATTCTGATTGTTTGAATACACACTTCGTTCAAGGTCTTATCGTGCTAGGGGCATTCATGTTTTTATTAATCTTTTAAAAAAACTACAAATTAAAAATGTAAGGATATCTTATATCTTCAAACGAGCAATTCTTGTATATATATATATATATATATATATATATTGGATCTCGGGAACGGCGCTAACGATTTGGATGAAATTTCTTATTTAGATAACGTTTTGATTTTTAAGATCATCTAAATAGTGTTCCTCCCTGCAAAAAAAAAAAAAAATACAAAATACCAACAATTTTTGCTCTTGGCATTTCGAAAACGGCACGAACGCTATATGGTAGATAATTCAGTTACCAGGAAGCCTACTAATATTTTTCTCTTTGGTTCCAAGGAACTCATATATTTAAACAAACATTTCTTGTATGCTAGCTGACTCGAGGGAATGTTTAATTGTAAAACATTCAAAAAGAAGATATTCAAAAAATGGCCTCGTCAGAAGTGATACTTATATTTACGTAACTTCTTTGAAAACAATATTGAAAAAGTGGTTATCATTAAATACTACCAGTTTAATTGTAAAACATTTAAAAATTAGATATTTAAAAAGTAGATAGTGGCATTGACAAATGCGATTTTTTCAAACCTTTAATTAAAAAAAAATAAAAATAAAAATATAAAAATCCAATGTCACGCAACCATTGAGTCTACTGTTTTATCTTTGGTTGTAGTAAACAATGCTTAGAAATTGGAAAGCTGACCCGCGTGTTTAATTGTAAAACATCTAAAAGGTAGATATTTAAAATTTGGCTTTTTCAGAAGTGATACTTTACTTGACAAAAACTTCTTTGAAAATAATATTATTAGTTATAATGTAATCATCTCAAGAAAACCTAAAATAAAATCGTCTCAACCAAGTTACTCGAACTTCGCACAGTGAAGACTCAATTGAAGAAAATCCTGACAATTATTCACGATATTTATTTAACCCATTGCAGTTCTTATGAAAGTAGGAAGGAAATATATTGAATGTACAACAAATATGGAGCGGTCTGGCAGCTCAAATGTAATTAGTGGGGAAAAGGTGGTTACTGCACTAACTCTTAAAAAATTCTGGCTACGGTCCCGGGCTCAAATTCCGATGGGAGCAAGAATTTTTAAGATATGTATTTAACCGTATGAACTACGGTGGGGCGTTCTGTGGTTGGGATGCTATGTTTAATTGTAGGTCCCAGAGAAAGGGAACTGACTGTCCTACCTCTGATAGAATTGCTTAATATGCTTCCTTCTGTCTAATCTAATACTATTATATGAGCAACTCTTGAAAATAGATAAAATGGGGCGGCACCACTTTCGGAACCTCAGTGAAATTAATAATAACCTGTTGAAATTTGGTTTAATTGCTTCTTCAACATGCCCTCTTCACATTTTGCGCTCTTGCTTTGCGGAAAAGTCTCTAGAAATTTAATTAAAAATGCCGAAATATGAAACTAAGAAATGCTATCAGCACTGCAAAAATAACAAAAAAATTATCGGTACAGGGATCACATCAACATAAACAGTTTCGTTCCGTCATAGATTTCGTGGTTAGGTTGAAATACAGCCTGGACCAAGAGAAAAATGTTATGCAATTTTGCGTTCTGTTGCATCCATCGGAAATGGCGTATTTGTTTACAATGGAAACAATTGATTATCTCTGACTGCTCGTTTCTATATGGCGGGCATCACCGTAATACAACTCGGATAAATATTGTCTATTTGTCAATTATATGCGACTTTTTCCAACGGAGAAAAGCTGAAACGACAAGAAAACATTACAACAAAAGATTAAATACTGATTTTTCAACGCTGACGGCATCTAACAGCTGTGCGTTGCTGTCATATTTCGGTATTTTAATTGAATTCCTGGAATGTTTTCCGTAGGTGATGCAGTCCCCGATAAAATTAATTTCCCACAAACGTCTCTAAGGATTTTGATGAAATCTTGCATACAGAACAGAAACCGAAAGATGCCGAGCGATTATCGGTTACCCAGGTACTATATTTTTAAGGAAACAAGTACTTTAAATCGCAATTCTTATATATATACATTTAAAATTCATTCAGTTTCGTTTCAAAACGACAATATTGCAAATGAGATATATGCCAAACGCTTTACAATTCCTTTATTAGTTAATTAATGTTAGAACAGAGCATTGCCAAATGGATAACTGTTACTTTCCCTTAAGAGCACAATCTGAGCATTATAATCGCCTATTATGCTAATCACAGATGAACTTCGTCCTTGTTCCCAGACGATCTGCGATTAATAACTGTTATTTTTCCTCTGGTTGTTGCTGTCTGCCACCTCAGTTGTGTTTGGTTATCTTCACGCCATTTTCGGAGCTCTTCGTGTGATAGTTGTTTTGGCGGCAAACACTTACAACGTTATATTTCCGCCATTAAGAATTCAGAAGTCAGCTTTCTAAGGTATTAAGTAACAACACTCCATTCACTAAAGTAAAGTTTTTGTTTGTTATTACGAGAGATTAATAATAGAGAAATATTCAGCTTACAGTATTACCACACACGTGCTGGTTTATGCATATAGCTTCAGCCAAATTTTCTTGCAAACGCTTTATACAAGAATTTGCATCGGTTAATCAGTATACTTAAGGAAATTCAATCGGTAAGTATAGTTTTTACTATAATCACTATGAAGAACATATGCCAGAAACTTACAGGTAGCCTTCAGTACCGTGACGTAATGATTTAAAAAAAAAAAAAAAAAAAAAAAAAAAAAAAAAAAAAAAAAAAACTCCAATTACATGTCATGATGCAATGAATGTATTCTTGTGGCTGCTATGTAAGTTTTAATTTTGAAGTTGCTACTTTATCACAGATTGTGGTTAAGTTATATAAACCCTGGAGTGAAATTACTACCCAAATTTCGTGATACACAGAAATGCACTAGTATTTTAGCATTTCTTGACCGCCATATTCTTCACATCATTGCTTCGTATATATGAAAGTAGCTATCTATACCACCTGGACCAGAACATAACTTACATTTTGTGGTACAGCACAATCAACGACGATTTCAGTATTTATTTCCAATTTTTCATTGCTTTGATAGGTGAAATATTGCCAGAATCATTACTCCAGCAACATTGAAATACTTTCACTTTTACTGTGTTCTATAGTTGTACCCCTTATTGGTGTGCCTTTCCTTGAGAACATGTAGTTCATTGTTGATAAACATTAGAGTTATTAATTAATTAATTTTACACATATTTTGGGGAAACTATTTCTTCATTATTACTTAATTGAAGTGTCAAGTCATACCATATTTTTTTTAATCTTCAGTACAAGAGCAAATGAAATTCTTGTTCCATTTATATAATTAGATCCTCTCTTCGTAACTGACTTAGGTGAAATGAGGTTTTGCACTTATACAATATATTTTTCCTTGTTAATGAAGATGAGATGGTTATTTTGTACCATTTCTTTCCATACCAACATGGTTGCAGAACAGAACATTCAAAGATTTTCTTAATACATTTCTCCAGCAACCTGGATTAATGAGTGAACCTGCTGGAATGATAAGGCGACACTTGTTTTCTGATTCTCAATGAAATTCACACATTTAAGCCAATATAGGCCTATAGCTCTGATACTATAATCCAACCTGTTATTTTCTTTTCTATCTTTGTCCACAGATTTTTTTGAGGAGCAGTGATATTAGTAGCTTCCAATTTTACGTTCCCGAACCAAATATTGTAATATTATTATATTATGCATACGTCACTTTATTTGCAGCAGTAACTAGAGTCATAATAATCCCCTAAACTACCTGTAAAATTTCGCGCAAAGGAGTTCCTTATGTGATTAGATTTTTATTTTTCAATTATTGCTTTCTTCTTGAATTACTGTAGCAATTCTGAAGTAATGTTAATTTGTCTCTTATTTGCAGCTATATACATTTCCTAAACACAAACAACTGTGATATCTGTCATAACGGTTATCCAGGCAGATATTTTGATGGCTAACATATACAGTTGGATCCATTATGAACACAGTGACACCGTTGATAATGATTCAGATTACTCATATTTCATTTATACTCTTATTATACTCTGACATTTAAAAAGTGTCTACAGAGACCTAGATTAATGCAAGCAGCGGTTACGAGTTATATACTGACAACTACTACCAACAAATCAAAAAATGTCATGATGTAAGTGATTTTTCGTTAAAGTGGTAAATTAATATGATTCTGACAATTGAAGTTGGTAATTTCCTTAATACATACATATCCGAGCCAATTAAAAAATTTGCATGAATTTCACAACATCCAGGAAAATATTATATTCATCAATCAGTTCTCGCTAAAAAAAAAAAAAAGGGAACAATCAGTAGATATTAGAGGATATAAATGTTTATTACGCCGCTAACCCATCTTTTGTACAAGGAAACTTTTTTTATTTGCCGTATATGTTAACCATAAAATTTAAGAAATACAACAGATGGAAATAATTCTACTTGCATAATATGAGAGAATTCATTTTATGGCCAAATTACGGCTAGTTTTTATTAACCTGGAAGTAGCGATAAAATAAAGCCTTTACCGTGAAGTTGCTAAGATTTGAAAGACCAACCATAGATAAATATTGTGCAGCGTTAGGTAACTGGTTGTAAGATTTCCGATTTGTAGCACACTTCGCCTTTGTAATGGCTTTGAAGGGGACCTACATTTTTTCGTGCAATCTGAATCTTGCGTCCTTCACGTGAACAAAGTAAAGCTTTGCCAGAGGTTTGGTCAGTTCAAGGGCACGGCAATCCATTCACTCGCCAGAACTGCTACTTTTATCCTACAGTCTGGTTCCTAGTGAATTTTGTAAATGACATGTAGATATTGTAAATGTATGACGGAGGTAATTGCGCTGACTATACCGTCATCAAAATAAAGGCCAAACAAATAAATCAAAATAGCAACAAAAAAAATAGGTTGCCACACCAGTAGTATTCTGAGATTCGTCACCTGGTACCTAATGAACGGGCATGGTATATGATGCAACGACAGATACAGCCTGTCCAATGAAAAAGTTCACATTGGAAGCGTTGTAAATAAAAAGCAAATCGATTAAAAGTATTTATTTTCGTCAAAATAGTCATTAATTTATTGGGTTTCATTTTTTTAATATTATTACATTCATACACACTCCTCTAATTGAGCACGATAATTTTCTTGAAGGATTGCGGAGAAGTGTCGTTGGTTTTGCGTCGTATATTTAATTTCAGAACTCTTACGACCCATTCCATTTCAAATCAGACAGCATCTACCTAAACATGTCAGTCGACGAACTGCAATCTTTCGAAAAATTACAGTGGATAACCATATTGGAGTTATGAAATATACCAAAAGGATTATGCGAAAAAATGTCTGAGTTCGAAATTTGTCTATAAATCCATCAACTTTGAAAAATCGTGCAACACCTAATGTGTTTAATTGCGTATACCTCAAGAACTATAAGAGATAGAGAGTTGAAATTACTTTGTTTTTTAAGCTACGGAAACTGACTTATTTACATATTTAATGGGATAAATTGCGATTTTTTTGCAATTTTAAAATTTTTCATGTACCTACGAAAAGAAGTTCTACCATTTTGTTAATAATGCCAGTTAATGTCCCTTACAGGGTAGACCTACTCATAAATTTATTTCTAGCCCAAGATGAATTTCGATCATACAACAGCTCGTTAATATATCCCGAAAAGCCGAAATTTGACATTTTTGATGAGCAATAATTGAAAAATAAAAAAAATCATAAAATAATGTCATATCAGCATATAGAGTCAAATTAGTGGATTTTTGCTTTTCAATTTAAAAAATATTGCGCAAGGTTATTATAAATTTAAATTATTGTTAAAAATAAAATTCTACCTTTGAACAGCCACTTTTTTTTTTAACTAGAATTTGTTATTAATAGTATGTTCCATATTTTATTTAATGAAAAATTGCCAAAGCTAATATATACAATAAAATCCTTTAAACATAAATTACTTAAGCAATCTTCAGCTTTTCACTACACCAATATTTAGACAATAATTAGTAAACTATATAAAATTTTAATGATATTTATGCTATATTGTAATATTAAATAAGTATCTGTTGTGAAAGCACCAACATTGAATTGTATCCAAGAATAAATATTTCCAGGGGCTTAGTAGTGGTGCCGTGCACCAGGGCCCTCAAGCTCAGGGGTCCCCCAATTCTAGCTAGGGGGCCCAACCAGCAAACCTCAAAAATGGTCGCCCATCTGGCCTGAGGGCCGAAAATATTTTTTGCATCTGGGCCCTTGTTAACCTAGCTATGCCACTGAATATTTCTAGTATTTCCTTACAATAAAAGAACCCAAGATATAACTAGCAATATGTTGAGACATACTAACACTTTCAAAGTATGTTGGTTCTAATTGAGCTTGGAGGAAGGAATGAGCACTCAGTCAATGAGCACTCATTGCTTCTCCCACCTTCACACTGACTCAGTTTGAAGTGTGAAGAGTGAAAATGGTGTGTCTTTCAAATAGAAATAAAATTAATTTACACAGCAACAGACAAGGGAAATTGCAGATGGTATTATGGGTGGGTTAAGCAAACATTATACCACAAAATTCTAAGAACAAGCACAGGCTATTAAAAATGCGACTTCATTTGTTGATACAGTCTACAGCATATTAAAATCAATCATACTATCACTACTTTCATCAGCAAATGTTCAAGTTTGTTGATCATTTGAAGCAAAATAAAGGGCTAATATATAACCTGTAACTGGTATATGATCACAGCCTTGTTGGCTGGTTCAGAGAAATGAAGTTTATATGGCAAGAACAGTTGAACACATTGTTAATAAAACGCAGGTAAACTAATGCAGACTTAAAAAAAAAAAAAAAAAAAAAAAAAAAAAAAAAAAAAAAAAAAAAACACACATATTTGCTGTTAGTGATTTCGCTATAGATGAGTTTGTAGGATGCGTATATGATAACTGGTGGTTTTGATGTATTAGAAGCATTTCTCAAGAACTTTATGATATCACATTATTATATATGCACTGTCATTGTCCAGTAAAAGGATTTCACTGTCTAGAAGAATCTAAAAAAAAAAAAATAATGGATATCCATTGCCAGTAAAATATGTTTTGTTAAAGGTGAAATATCCCATTCTGTGTGGATTATCTGTATGACTCCAGGCTTTTGAAGAAAATGAGTGAAACACATTGGGCATCTCTTCCATATTTAAGTAACTGTGGCTGTTCGAAAGCATTATTTTCATTTAAAAAATAATTTAAAAACTAACTTTATGTTAAAAAATACCTTTACATATTAAATAAATTTCCTGTTTTATTTTTTTAGGAAAAAAAAATTGGAGTAGCCATACAATTATAAATCCACCATGACTAAACTACATTTTATCATGGCATTATTTCGTCATATTTTCAGATTTTATTAAAAATGTGTTTTTTGAGTAATGGCTCCTCGTAAAATGTGAAATATTAGCACTTTGGGATATTTTAGCAAGCTGTTGTATAAGCCAAATTCATCAGGGGCTAGAAATAAACCTGTGACTAGACCTGCCCTATGAGAGATATAAATTACTATTGTTAACCAAATTATCCTACTTCTTTTGCACAAGGAAAAAATCTTAAAACTACAAGAAAAACTCAATTTTTCCCATTAAACATATAATTTTTTGCTTATTTTAATTAATTTGTGCTTGGTTCATGAATGCTGAAGTGAAGTCCAAGCTTCAAAACAAAAGTAATTCCAAATCTCTAGCTCTTACTATTTTTGGATTATGTGCAATTAAATACATTAAGTATTGCACGATTCTCAAAATGTTTGGATTTTAGCCAAATATTGAAGGGCCATAAATTGACCAAAAAAATCATAATCATTTTGGGATATTTTATAACTACAAGATCATTTTATTATTATTAATTTTAATTGCGATGGAGCTAACACTGCTGTGGCAATTCCCCACGTCATCTAATTATCCCTTTTTACATATTTTTTTTTAATTTTCCATAATAATTAGAGTGTTAAATTCCTCGCATACTTTTTCAATTTACAAATTTTAATTTTAAATTCCTTAAGTGTGTTTGGTAAATTATGCATCACCTCACTTGGTAATTAGTTCCAATCCCTGACACCCTTAGCAACAAAAGAAAATTTTCCCACTCTCTTATACATAAAATCGTATACCAGCTTGTGGTCATGGTCATTTTTCCTCTCCCATGCACTAATCCTAATTCTTTGACATATATCCCCCCAAGTCCCATCACCAACATATGCCTTGTATATTCCCTGCACTCTCTTCACCCTCCTCCTTTCCTCCAGTGACTCCCAATCCAGCTCCTTTATCGTATCATTTACTGACTGGGTCCTCCAATAATTTGCATAAAAAATCTAGCTGCTCTTCTTTGCACACCCTCCACAACTACTATTTTCGATAGTGAGAATGTGGGTCCCAAACTACACCACCATATTCAAACAATGGTCTGACCAAAGTTATGTAACCCAATTCCCTAACTTCTCTGGTATATCCTCTCATTAACCTCTCCAATATATGAAGAATTTTGTAACTTTTTCCTACCACCTGCCGGATGTGCTCCGACCAGTTGAGCTTGTTGTCAAATGTTATTCCAAGATATTTACACTACAAACCTTTAACAAGCAATTCTGACCTCACCCCATAATTACAATTAACCTTTAGTTTTTTATCTGTTTACCTAATAAGCTTACGTTTTTTGGCATTTATCTTAATTCCATACTGACCTACTGATTCAGATATTCTATCCAGGTCACGGTCTAGTTGTTCACAGTCTTCACCTGTTTTGATCCTTTTGTGTACCATTATATCATCTGAAGAAAAAAAAAATCTATCTGTAACCCATCAACATAGTCATTTATTAGAATAATTAAAAGCAACAGTTAGATAGATAGATAGATAGATAGATAGATAGATAGATAGATAGATAGATAGATAGATAGATATGTTCACTTTGATCCCATATGAGAATAATCTCGGGGTTGTGGAACAGTACATATACTTATTAATAATGTCAATTATATTACTATATAATTGATATATAAGATAGGATAGGGGAAATAAACAGTTACCCGTCACTTACCACAGATGAAGGCAGGAGGGCGAGACACGTAAAAACACAAAAACAAACGAATTGCACAATATTTCGACTTTAGTCTTAGTCATGTGGGAGGCAAGACATATGGCAGGGGGAAAGATGTGGTCACATCCCAACCCGCCACATTCTGAGTTTATAACATCTCCTGCATTAGCATCTTTCAGTGATACACATTGCTTTCTATTTTCCAAGTATGATTTAAACCAAAGTCCTGGCTTACCACTAACTCCATAGTGTACTAATTTACCTAGGAGAATCTCATGATCAACACAGTCAAAAGCCTTAGCAAGATCACAGAATATACCCAGGGAATTTTTAATTTTTATGCATGATTCGAGTATATCGTTTACAAAAGTAAAAATTGCTGAATCTATTGAAACATCTTGCCTAAAACCAAACTGTACTGAGTTGGTCATTCTTTTGTAGATGTGCATACACCCTTCTATATATTACTTTTTCAAAGATTTTTGAAAATGCTGATAGAAGTAATATGGGTCTGTAATTCTCAATCTTTGAGGTGTCACCCTTTTTATAAAGCGGTTTGATTATTGACTTCTTGAGTGAGTCAGGGAAAATACCTTCTTCAAAAGAACTATTACAAATATGACTAATAACTCTACTAATGCTGGTGTTACATTGTTTTACTACATGGGTTGAAACCTCATCATAACCAAATGATTTTTTTTTTGATTTTTTTTAGGGATTTAATAATTTTTTCAATTTGATTTTGACTGGTGGTAAATAGAGACAGCTGCTGTTTTTGGTGACAAGGATTTAAGTATTGCTATAGCATCCATATTCCCAATATATTTTCCTCTTATTTTTCCAGCAACTGTTAAGAAGTAGTTATTAAAAGCACTTCCTACATAAGATGGGTCATTTACAAGTTTATCGTTAATGCTTAAAGATATAGGTTTATGTTCAAGGGGTGATACAGTTGTTTCTCTTTTAATCATGTTCCAAACACATTTTATCTTATTATCTGAACTACTAATCTCATCATTTATGGCCAAACATTTAGCTTCTTTTATTACTTTGGTTAAAATTCTACAGTAAGTTTTGTAATGCTGTCTGAGAAGCATATTATCAGTATTCCTAACTTTTACTTACAATTCCCTTTTATGTCTGCAAACTGTTTTAATACCAACTGTAATCCAGTTTTTGTTTACTCATTTTTGACCAATTGGAGCTAGTTTTGTAGGGAGACAGCTCTTGTAAATTTCCAAAAACCTTTGGTGAAAGTAATTGAATTTATTGTTTACCACTTTTAATTTATAAACAGTACTCCAGTCCTCATTGAGAAGATCATCATTTAATGTTTCTATCGAATTGCTCTTTAGTGGCCTAATTTTGACAAATCCTTTCTTTTTGTTATTTTTATTTCCCACAGCATCCAAAGTAATTAATTGAGCATTATGGTCTGACAAAACCATTTTTCATTGGAACTGTTCCATGTATTTCTAATATATTGTGCTCTACAAAAAATGTTATCAATAATGGATCTACTATCTTTTTGTATTCTAGTTGGGAAATTTACAGTTTGATAGAGATTGAATGATCTAAGCATTCCTAGAAGATAATCTGTCTGGTTACATTCTACAGAAAATGTATGTTGAAGTCTCCACAGAGGATAATTTCCCTTTTAGTTCGTGATAAATTTAATAGAACCTCTTCTAGTTTATTACAAAATTTACTGAAGTCTCCTGTTGGAGCCCTATAAACTGTCAGCACTATAAAATATTTGTTACCTAATTCTAACTGTATTGCACAACATTCAAAATCTTGTTCTATACAGTATTTACTTAGATCTAATGATTTTTATTAAGTATTTTCTCTTACATATATTGCTGCACCACCCATTCTCATCTGTGACCTGCAATAACATGAAGCTAACCTATATCCAATAAAAGGGAGGAAACATATTTCGGAATTCTTCATATGGTGTTCTGTCAGACATATGATATTTATGTTAAGATTCAATGATTTTTGGGTTTCTTCTGTAGATATTATCAACTCAACAAGTTTGCTTGAGATACCCCTAATGTTCTGATGGAACAAAGCTATTTTAGACTGACATTCTTATTTTTGACTGTAATATCATTATGTACATTTCTTAAATAACTCTTCTTACTCTTGACGTTTGGCCTAAAAAAGACTGAGTTCTGCGACCAATTACCACTGGGATGGGGTGCACATCCAACCTGCCTCTCCTGATGCTACTAGCAATCAGTTGCGTTAGCTTCTGCTTGCCCCGAACATTCAGGTGGAGTCCATGGGAGGTATGGTCACTCCGTGTTATGCCAGAAACATCTATCAGACCAATGTGTGTTCGATCAGCCTGACACAATGCATGCTTCAGATCTGCCTGTGTACGCTGTACATGACCACGCATTCAGGGTTGATCTTAACGCTTGGGGAGGTCAACAAAACCAACATTGGTGTGACTGGTGTGTTAAGCAATGTTGTCAATGTCGGTTTCAACACAATAATTGAGATTTCTGGACTATTCCAAGGACCCCCAACTATAATTATATGATCCTCTTTAGCAAGATCTTTCCCCAGGTTTGAAATTTCATCCACAACATTGCCAAGTTATACATTAGGCTTAAATATACTACACACCTCAACATCAGAGCCCAGGCTTGACTATAACATTGCACTTAATCCCGTACTGTGACTACTTCCAAGCAATAATACCTTCGTGGATGTATTTTTACAAGCTTTGCATAATGTGTGCTTTTTTTACAGCTTTGTTGAACTGAGACAGCCCTGCTGTGGTTTCTGATACATCCTCAGTTAGATTCTCCAACACCCCAAAAGTATTGGAAACTTCGAACTGAAAATTTGTAGAATGCCGGTCCTGTTGTTTCCCTCCAGTTTTGGCTGCAATCCACTGGAACTCCTTCGGTTTCAATACACTACCCTGTGGCACTCCCATATTTACATCCACCTCTTTAGTTTATGTATTTCCTACTCTAGCTCTTTCTGGCTTTGAAGAATTCCTCAACCCAGCAAGTAATTTTTTCATCCAGTCTAATAGATTTCAGTTTATTTATAACCATTATATGGCTCACTCTGTCAAATGCCTTATAAAGATCTAGTGCCACACTATCAACTTGGCCTCCCTTGTCCAATTCATCTGAAATATTTTGTGTATAGCCCACCATCTGAGATTCATCAGCATACCAGTTTCTTTCCTCACAGACATTTCTGATGTAGTTGCATATCAATCTCTCCATCACTGATATCAAACTAATTGACCTGTAATTTTCAATCCTATTTGTAGCTCCTTCTTTATGAACCAGTACTACTATCACTCTTTTACAATCCTCTGGTAAGCAGCAAGACTCCAGACTCATTTTAAATAAAATTTCAAGGTAAGGTACAATATTGTATCCCACAATCTTTAATACATCTGTTATAATATTATCTACACCAGCCCCTTTACGATTTTTTATCATTCTGACTTCCTTCATAAATTTCTGAGAATCTATTTCAAATTTTATGTTTCCTCATTTATACTTTTAGGCAGACTCTCCTCTGACACATTCCCTCCCATCATAAAAAGATAGTACCTAGTTGTCTCACTAAACCAGTCTCTGATATTTTAAAATCCACAGAAACTTCAATTCCGTTCTTATCTACAATAGTCTGAATACCTTTCCTTCCTCTCAGTTTTCAGCCATAGAAAATTCTAGATGGATCATTCAGTGGTCCTCCTATGACAATAATATTCATTATAAACCCATCCTTTGCATCTTTCTTTGCTCTTATTAATTGCTTGTTAATTTGTTTTAAGTATTCCCTACTGCCCTTCTGCCTCTTAATTCTGTTGTGCTCCTGTCTCACCAGCCTCTTTAACCTTCTCACCTCCCTATTGTAATATGTAGATTCTGTACTTTCCAGTATTTTCTGTTTTGGAATAAACATTTCCTCACCCTTTCTAATTATTTCCCTAAACTCTTCCCATTTCACCTCCAGTGTATTTGTGCCATCCTTCCGTTTGCTGAACCTTTCCCTGAAATATCTCTTCAATTCTAAATTTTGTGCCTTTTTATAGTTATATCTGTATCCCCCTTCTATTTTGGCCACTGTTTTACTGAATCCCCTAATATCCATCCATGCTGCATTGTGATCACTTAGTCATTCAGTTACTTGACACTCTACAAGATTTTCATCGGGTTTTGTTAGAAAAATATCCAACAAGTTTTGTCCCCTCATATTTTGCTCTACCACTTGTGTAAAACCTCCTACCCTTGCTAAGGTATTTGCAAATCTCTGTTCCCTTTTGTTATTAATCATATTTCTTACCCAGTTGACACCTGGTAAATTTAAATCCCCTCCAACAATTACCATTCTGTGCTCCCCTCTGAACTGTGAATTTAGTTTTTCTCCAAGGATCTCATCTTCATCATTCATTCTTCCACTATGTTAAGCAGCAAATACCCTTTTTTTTATCACCGCAAAAATCTACCCCTAGTAACTCATGGTCATGATCTATGAACACAAGAAAACTATAGAAATCTGAGCTAACCACTATGAATACCCCTCCAAATATTTCTCCTCCAACTCTGCGGTACACTCTGTAACCTTCAGTGAAAACCTCATTGTCTAGTACTCCTTCTTTTAACCCCTATACTCACTTTTGCTTCATGTACTCCCATTAAGATTGCAAGCTCTATTACTTTGTTCATTATACTTCTACAATTCACCAATAAAACCCTTTTTTGGCTTTATTGGTATTTTCAGCATTAACCTTTGCCTTTCCAGTTGTACCCAACAATTTGTGTTTTTTCCCCATAGTACATCTACAATCAGTATCCCCTTGATTATTTATTTTTATACCCTCACCAGCAGCCCCTAACCTAAAAAAAAGGCAACCCTGACTCCATCATAACTGGAAGTGGGCTCCCTTACAGCTTTAGCTAACAATTCAGCTGATGATGATGAAAAATCGAAGTTTTGTGAGCATCTCTCAACACTCGCAACCAACGATCGTCCAACCAGAGATGGTTTATCTACCATATTTTTAAAAAAAAAAAAAAAAACTGTTGTACATCTGACTCGCCCTGGAATGAGTCTTACTATTTTTAATTTGTTGAGGTAGAGTTTGGATTTAGACAGCCCACCCACACACACGCACACACACACACACACACACACACACACACACACACATACAAATATATATATATGTGTGTGTGTGTGTGTGTGTGTGAGGAATGAGGTTGGGCTGATCAGCCTGATCTTGGAGGCCAGCGTACTTGTACGTTCCCAAACCTAGATATCACATTTTGGGGAAAATGTGCTCCTGTTGGAACTACATGCCTCTGTTGAATCGGGGGTTCTATTCAACAATATTAGCAACAACAAAAAAAAAAAAAAAAAAACTGTTACTCGCGTGGCTGTATCGTTTAGAAGTGACGGTTACTGCTTGACTATTTTGAGTTTCAAAGAATACGGACCCATTATGCAGCTAGCGGATATGGCGCACCAAACAGTCACCTTTTTTGGACTATATAACTGTTTTTGACGTCTCTCTTTCGGGTTTTTCAGAGCCCAATATCTGCTGTTTTGCTTGTTTCAGTACCCTTCTAAGTGTAAATGTGCCGCAACACTGAAGATAACGTTAAGTTACAGCGCGTAGGGAAAACTTCCAACATAACGTGGTATATACAGTGTGTCAGAATATGTATGCTGAAATTGTTAGTACAATTTACATTTTTCTCTACAGTGTCCACATTTTATTAACAAACAAGGAAACTTTTTCTAAAACAGTAAATATGAAGGAATTTCTGATATCTTAAAGAATTGTTCATATGGCATTTCGTGTACAGATTCCTTTTGGGATTCTACTTCCTCTATTTTTTCAGCTACGACAGGTATGTTTTTGTATAATGAAATGAAGACCTTAAGATTTCCTCTGAAGAAATTAATTTGATGGTTCGTTATGATACCTAAATTTAACAGTCATTACCTAGGTGACCCAGCTTCCCTCGGCGTCTTTCTGCTACATTTTAAGGTAAGCGTTTTTCTTGAAGACTTCCTGGGCATTTTGAAATTCACCGTTCCTTCCTCTAACCAAAGAAAAACTTAGCTAACATTGAGTTTTTTGATGCATAATTTGTTAACAATAATTTTATAACACGTTCATTGGTTAACACAATAATTGTATTTTTTGCTATTCGATTTATTGTTTACTGGTACCCCAAAACTTTGCAAGATGTCGTTATGTTAGATTTTTTTGTAAAATTGCGGGTTTTTTTTCAAGGACGTCACCGATATTATTAAATTTGGAAATAAAAAAATAATCTCAATATGAAATTTCATTCAAATATATAAAAGCAGCTTCAGATGTACCGCTACCTCAAACTTCTACGAGATGGCGTTATAAAATAAATTTAGAAAAAATATTATTATTATTATTATTTGTAAAACCACGTTTTCTCAGGAAACGATTTGGATTAACTTGAAAAGCAATACGTTATCTAAATATGGAATTTCATCCAAATCGTTAGAGCTATTTCCGAAATACCAATGTATATGTAACTAAGGACTGCTCGTATAAAACAAAGGCTGACAAATGAAACTATTACCTTGATACCGGTGCCGAATGAAAACTCATATTTACGTTGATATGCTGTCATAAAAATTGGCGATGGATACCAGGAATTCAGTTTATACTAGTTCCACACTCAACTTTACCCCTCAAAGTTATTATCGTAAAGGAAGATATAGATCATCGTGGCTAGCTTCTCAGAAAAATGGTGAATTGTGCGTTTGCAAAACTCCGCTAGGACAGCAAGCAGTAAGTGCGCGTGCGATGGGTACTGAATTGGTGGTCTATTTCTCAACCCAGAAAAATGACATAAGAAGGATCCAGAGCATTCTGTGCAGTTAACAGATTAACTTTCCCCTACTGAAAAGCTTCAGTTTACCTTAGAGACTGTTGGTGGTAGAATTAGAGGATGCTCCATAAAACGTCGTTATTAAAGCAGCTAGAGGCTACAACTCAGAACTTACGAATGTATTATGACAGACCACCTTTTACCAGCTTTCAAATGCAGATATCGCGAATATCGTGTGTTCACAAAGTAATTTTTTTGTGAATGCTGAAATCATGAAAATCAAAAAACGTGGGAGTTGTAATGTATTAATGTCCATGTAATTACATTCTTGCTTAGTTTTGTTTAATTTGAAACAGCTTATGGTATCCTAGCTGCTAAAATTGGACAAAACCAGTTAAAGCGCATAAGTAAATTAGAACATTAATGAAATCAATAAATATAGAATTCGCAATTAATTGACAATGATGGTTAAACAATTTTGACTGTTCGTTGTTATCTTTTTTAATTATGGCTGTACGCCTCGTCGACGTCGAGGTCATTAGGGGCGGGATGGCACTGGGGACAAGAAACGGGAATATGGCCTTTTTGAAGGAAGCATCCCGTCATTCGCCTCGAGTGGTTTTGAGAAACCTTGGAAAACCCAAATCTGTATGCTGGGACGGGAATTCGAACCGACGTCCTCCCTAAAGCGAGGCCAGAACGTTAACCGCTCACTCAGCCCGCTCGGTCCGTTATCAAATATCAGTGACCACCCGTGACTCAGTAGCTATTGAAACTGGGTGTGGTTCTTCTTTAATTAAATATGAATCATTTTTAATTTACTTTGTATCTCATTAATTATCAGACTTATTTTTGGATGAAAGAGGTGTTTAAATTGATTTTAAAAGCACAGGTAAATCTAAAAACCTGTGACAATTTACTATATAAAACACATGACCTACAGTCGGTAGATACATTTACTATTAAATTCATAAACAATCAAACATATAAAAAGAAGTTCTCCTTCCTACATTAACGGTGGTTAAATTATACCAAGCAGTATACTAAAGTTGAATGATAAACATATAACAAGCAGGTTGATTGAAATTAGCACAACTTAACAAAATTATGAAATATACATGAAAACCAATCACAGACACCTAACGGAATGTCTTACACTTGACATTCTTTTTGGAGTGCGACATTTTGCTTAGTTTAAAGCTCGTTATAACAACACATAACTTTGCTCGGTATTGGTTTGGTACAGAAATGCTCAATCGTGTTGATCGCTCCACTCAAGGCATTATTTGGTTTCCTGAGAGTACCATATGAGTGTAAAAAGTTTAAAATAAGATACAATTTGCTTCGCTACCATAACAGTAACTACAGCCACTAGCAGATAACAATGATACATTCTCCGACACAGCTTTACCTGAAAATATATATTATTGCAGCTACTGATGGCTAAAAAACTTAAGTCCCTTTCCACTTCAAGCTACCATCTCGGGTCCGAACCATCACGTTCACGGCTTTAGACAGGAAGACCACGTATTTTGTCACCTTTCGACGCTCCTGGTCTCCTCCCATCCATGGTCGTCTCGCGTCTTCCAATGTCCGCCAGTTAAAGGATGACTTGGTTTGGCGTATTCTGTGTTTGGCTCTATCATGTTAACAAACTGATAAACAAATAGCATTATTTTTAAACAGTTCGTTTTTTACAATGCTGTTAGTAGTTTCTGTACACAGTTACTTTATGTGCTTCAGAGCTTCACAATTTGATACCTACGGGGGTTAAATACTCATTACTTCATAAAGCATGAAATTTTCTGCGTTATTCTTTGTTTGGAATTGCTTCAGTATAATAATATTAATAAATACAAGCATTTGGCGAAGAAAGATCCAAGATGGAGATACATTTAATTTCGAAGAAACAAGAATTTTACCCCGAGTTAGAAATTTTTAGGGATAACATAATAACAGAAGTTGTTGAAATCAGAACGGCTGATTCTACAGTTAATAGGGACACTGGATATCAGCTTAGTGTGGCCTGGAACCCGGGTATGAAATATAGAAGCAGCTCCACATCGGTAAGGAACAGAAGAGCGGATGACGTCATCGAGCTCGGTCAGCGTTTGTCTTCCACCTTTGCCAATCAGACAATTATTATAGTTATACCGTTGGTTGAAAGTGAGGACAGAGATGGACTCCCCCGAAACTTCCCATAAATGTGACGTTTGAACGCTGTTAGAAGTCCGGGATCAGTGTATTTCATTCCGTAGGATGTTTCAATTGTCAATGACAACCTGTTCCTCACAGCCTATCGTGTTGTCTGACTTCTTGGCGCGTAGCGTTGTTTTTCACATGATTTGTCGCATCCAAGAACACACTTTTTTCACATCTGCGACACCTTCGCCGCATATCTCAGTCCATTGGCAATGAATTTCGAAGGTTTAATTCCATGCCATGTTGAGAAACTGATGATTACACGGTATTGTTTACGCTCGAACTTTGCCTTGTTAAGATTCAAAACGATTATAGCTTGTAACATTACAGAGCAATAAGCTAACGAACTGTCAAAAGTTCATCTATGTCAAAGATGTGGACAATCGATACCTATCATAAGTACTTTGTATTACTAAACTGTTTGTAAGCAGCAGTCGGTGTAAGATTGTCGCTGATGGAGGTAGCGCGGCAACGAGAATGTCGTATAAGTGAGTAGTAGTGGAGTTCTCCCGAGTGGAAATGGATTACTAATTCGTGCTTCCACGCCGCAACAGAATATTGGCTGTCGTTTACGCCTCAATCGGACAGACCCAGGTCGTGCTAACTGCATTAACATTCCTTTAGTGAGTGTATAATAAGTGGATAATGAACAGCGATTGTTGTGAGAACAGTGACCACGCTAATAACTGAATTTACTATAAGTAATTGTACTTTTCACTTGAGCGGATTAATATTATTTTCAGTTGGTGGTCGGCGTATATGTGTTCGTTTGAAACAAAATCTGTTTGAATAAAAAGTTACTACAGTATGAATTGACTGTGAGTTTTCAGTGTAACAGTACCTCGTACAATATTAAATGTTTAAACTATATCGAGAATTAATAAATTGATTGAAATTACGTCGATTATCCAGCTGTGGTAACCGCATTGTATAGATAAGTTTAAACGAAGTCCGAAACCTTCCATTAGGTTGGTCAGAACACCAGTGTATAATGACTATCATTGTTTTACATGCCGATATACGTGACAGGAATTGTGATTAAAGTTGGCTAAACTGAAGAAATAAAAGTCAGCGGAAACACAAAATATCAGTGAAAAGTGATAGAAATGGAACATTTAGGGAAAAACAATGGGCAATGGAAGTGAGCATATCGAACCAAAGACGGTGTGTGTTAGTATATACACTCGATGCGGAACTAAGTACAAAGATAGTACATAGAGAAGAGACAGTATAAGCAAATGTTAGCATCACAGCAGTAAGCTCAGTGAAGTGGACCGAGCATGGTGGGTGAACGGTTAACGTTCTGGCCTCGCATTCGGGAGGACGCGGGTTCGAATCCCCGTCCGGGCATCCAGATTTGGGTTTTCCATGGTTTCCCCAAATCACTCCAGGCGAATGCCGTGATGCTTCCTTCAAAAAGGCCATGGCCGAATTCCTTCCCGTTCCTTGTCCCCAGTCTCATCCCGCCTCTAATGACCTTAGCCATCGACGAGGCGTAAAGCAATAAATAAAAAAAATTAAAAAAGTAAAGTGGAACTACTTTACTCCAACGCAGCAACACAGCGCGGTGGGATACGAGAAGGAACTACTTCACGAGACATCGCGGAAGAAGACATCGGAAGATTGGAGCAGGGCTGGCGATATCTGGACAGCAGGACTTCAAAGCAGAAGAAAACAAACAGGGAATTTAAAATAAGTTCGGTCAAGGGGAAGTTCAGAATTTCTTCTTTTTTTTTAGTAAAGTGAACTAAATCCTTTTATAACAGAAAGAAAAGTACGTGAATGAAATGCAATTACTTTCTAGTGCCGGTTGATATTCTTCCGAGCTTCATTAACACCATAATAATAATATACCCTCAGATTAAACCTAAATTCGCGAGTAAATAAATATTTAACGGAAAGAGAAAAAATGTAAATATCAGTCTTAATGCATGCTAACCAGTTTTTAGTTTAAAATCTTAAGTTTTGCTATCGACCGAAAAAACATGCTGTAACATCGGTAATAGAGATTTTTTTTTGCGTGTAGAATATTTTCTGGGCATGCCATCTTACAGTTTACCAGCCTGTGGAGCTATCATGGTGGTGTAAAATGAAGATCAGCTTACACCAATGGCCGCAGTTACCAGTAATTAATTAATGCATTTTCATTTAAGTTGTATGTTATTTTCAGCCATACTGGGGATGAGCAGTTTAGCAGCAAAGCCTTTTGTGAATCTTCGTTGTATATTTTCTTGTAAATTTGTTTGAGTGTGAAATTTCACCTTCATCAGCGTTGTGTTTGCTCCACTAGTGACTTGTTGGTTTGTTTTGTTATCGATGTTCTGGTTGAGAAGCTAAAGTTGTTTTCTTTTTCTTTCAAGTGATACAAGTTATGTGACTGTAGTTTATGGTCTTTTTTTGTTTTATTTTTTTTTGTTGTGAGTGTGGGTGATTTAGTGATCTTATTCCCCCCCCCCCCTCCATTTCAGATTCTGAGCAATTCTTTTAAGTTTGTGAGAAATGAATACTGAGGAAACTATTGTGGAAGGGATGAGCGAGCAGACCGAGGAGGTCCCTGATAAAGTTGATGGAACAGATGAACCAGAACTTCAATGCCATAAAAATTGAAATGGCTGAGAAGAGCAACTCCATGGAAGAAAAACTTAATGCCAGAGATAGCTTCTTTGATGAAAACTTCAAGTCCATGAAGGCTGAAACTGCTGAAAATTTCAATACCTTACATCAGAAGAACCATTCCTTTGAGAAAAACTTCAATGCTATAAAAAATGAAATTGCTGAGAAGAAAATTTGAGGGTCTTACAGGACAAAATTAGGGCTGAAACAGATACGAAAGGGAAAGCCCATCATAATAATATCAATAGGGATTTGGATGGAAGATTCCTACAAATAAGAAAGGAAATGAAACAATTCCAGCGGAAATGTATTTTAAGAGGAGAAGAAACCAATGCAAATTTTTAACAATTCAAGCAGGAAATGGTGGTGGAAATTTGTCTTTTTACGGTCAAGCTTAAAATTTCTAGGACCTGAGATCCCGCCAGAAGGAATTTTGGTATACGATTCGAGGTTGGAGGCTATTCAGAAATTTCCTCGACCAACCAATAAAACGCAACTGAAGACCTTTTTTCTTATGATTTCATTCCTCCCAGCTGAAGACTGGGAGGCGGGCTGTTGGAGAGTCACAGGAGACTCTTTTCATCCAAACTACTCTCTACGGGGAGGGAAGGGGGATGGAAGGTCGGCCGTGGCCTTGTAGGGAACCATCCCAGCATTCGCCTAGAGTGGTTGAGGAAAACCTCAACCAGGATGGCCGAACGAGGTTTGACCCTCGTCCTCCCCAGAGCAACAATTAACAGCCCAAATCTAAGGAAATTAGATCAAAAGAATTCGGTTTGGAAATGGACAGATTAGTATGAGAGAGACTTCCATGACATTAAACAAGCATTGGCACAAAAGAGAATCCTTTCATATCCCGATCGGAATTTGGACCTTTGTCTAGCCACGGACAGTTCGCATTATAGTTTAGATGCCGAAAGTTTTCAGGAGAGGGAAGCAAATGGGCTAAAGGAACACCATACGATTGCTTTTGCCAGTAGAATGGTCAACACCCATGAAATGAGATTTTGTGTAACGGAAAAGGAGGCATTGGCCATAGTTGGAGTTTTCAAAAATTCAGGCATCTCTTTCTAGGAAGAAAGATAATTATCCATACTGACCATAGGGCCCTATCGTTCTTGATGAATTGTCGACTGACCCATGGTAGATTAACCCGTTGGGCTCTGTTACTTCAAGAGCTCCAATTTTGATACCAAATATGTCCCGGGAAAGGAAAACCTGGTGGCAGATTGTTTGTCCAGACACCCTGTCGGAATGCCGGAGGATAGCGGAACCATCCAGTCAATACAAGAAGCAGCCGTCAATTATCTGGAAGGGGTTTCTCAACAAAGTAAGGTCATTAAATGGATGAGAGAAATGAATGATTAACAAAGAGAGGATGATGGATGGAGACAGGTCATAGAAGCCCTTGAAGGAAAAAGTTACCATAGGACATTGGAGAAACACTATTGCCTGCATAAACGGATACTGTTCTATAGGAAAGCTGAGAATAGTAAGGAGTGGAAAATGTGTATACCAGAACACTGTATAGACGAGTGGATTAGATATCACCATCTAAGCTAAGGATACTATGGAGCAAATAAATGCTCGCTTATAATGATAGAACATTGCAATTTCGGAAACTTAGAAAGAAGAGTACGCAACGTTTTATCAACGTGTGAAACTTGTCAGAAGGTCAAGGTGGATAATGTGTTGAGAATAGGGAAGATGAAGAGTATAATCCCATCAGAACCTTGAGAATTAATATCAGTTGACTTATATGGACCATTTCCAGCATCTAGGGGAGGAGTCACTACTATTTTCGTTGTTATAGACGCCTTTACCAAGTATTTCAAACTCTACCCAATCAAGAAAGCAACTACGAAGATACTTTTAAGTAAAGTACTTACCCAATACTTACCCACTGTGGGAAAACCAAAGCAGATACTACCCGATGATGGACCACAATTCACCAACAAGAAATGACTGAAGTACTGGAAGGAGAGGGAATAGAAATTATTTTATTTTATTTATTTATATATTTATTTATTTTCCATATGCAATATAGCCCAGCACCTAGTATCTAATCTGGGCCCTTATTTCCATTCTTTTACATTTGCATATATTTGTATCTTATATATATATATATATATATATTCATATATATATATAACGTATTAATATTATGAACAATGAATGAAAGAAAATTTTGATTCAATTTCCAATATCTATTACATACAGAATGGGTACCACACCACTGCTACTGCTATTGTCCCTAATTTTACTACTAACATTACTACCACTACTACTACTACAACTACTAATACTACTATTACCACCACCAATTGTAACAGCCGCACGTCGGTTCCACTGATGTTCATTTTTTCTTGGTTTTATTGATTGCTCTCCAAAGGTAGAGTCCCCTGGAACCAGGGGCGAAGTCAGCCGCCCAGGCCATCAAGAGTTGACCTCCTGGAATACCAAGACGGCCCCAGATGTCGCTCAGATGACGGCCTCTCTGGAGCACACTGAAGTTCCTCCGACGATTGATGTTGCTCATTGTCGTAGGATCTCTTCTGTCAATCCGGTGTTGTGAAAGCCAGCCTTCCAGCATCATTGTTCCCTCTGCAGTTGTTTCTGGAATTAGCTTCCTCTATTCCACGAGTTTTAATTGTGTTCCCCTCTTCTGCTATCTGTGGTCTTTGATTTCGCTAGGCACTTTTACTTTTTATAAATTTCTCCATCCAAAATTTTGTGGCTAGATCAGCTGCCTCGTCCAGCAAATGCCACAAACTTTCGTCGCGCAGTATGTCGAATATTCTCCTACCTTGCAGTCGAGCTTGTTGGTGTTCTCTCAAATTGGCTGTTTTTTCACATTCCCATACCACGTGCTCCGGCGTACTCTCTTCACCACATTCGCACCTGTTTGAGTCCACAATATTTCGACTTCGGAGCCAGCTATTGTATGGCCCGTGACCTGTAGTGTACCAATCCGGGAGAGGGTTGGAGGTACTTCAGCTTTAACCTCTCCTCTACGGATGGGAACATATCATATGCTATTCGACCTGTTTAACTGTTGTTCCATTCTTGTTGCCATTCCGCAAATAGAAGCCGAATGTACATCTCCGATGTTGCTTCGCCACCTACAATTTCTGCTACCTTATCTTGTTTCCCTTTTCTGAGCCAGTATATGGCACCCCGTTTCCTTACTTCAAGGTCCAGTGGCCATACACCAATGGCAGTGGTTAATGAATTTGTTACCACGGTTCTGTATGCTCCTGTCAATCTTAGAAGTATTCCTCGTTGGACACGTCTCACTCGCTGTTTTAGTTTTATTTTTCTTAGATGCTTTGCCCACACACTTGCTGAGTAGCCCAATAAAGAGGGTAAAATTGTGTCATGGTATAGTCTTATTGTTTGGACTGGAACAATGAATTTTCGTTGGCCAATATTAATGATTTTATTCGTGACCGCCACTGCTCTTGCTATTGTCTTCTCTAAGTGGGCTTCGAAGTTTAAACGTTCATCCAATTGAATGCCTAAGTACCTGCACACTGGGTTTCTACGAATTGATTTACCGTCGATTCTTATAGTAGGTTTTTGAGTCAGCTTGCCCTATAGCAACATAAATGTTGTTTCATGTGGTGTTAAACTCAGCTTGACTTTACTGCACCATTGGCTAAGTCAGTTAAGTACTAGATTACCATTGTACTCAATTTCTGCTCTTGTTGAAATTTCTGCTCTAGTAGAAATGATGAAAACCTCATTCTTTCACCCACAAGGAAACATTGTAGAAAGGGTTATGGTAGAAATTGGGAAGTTGTTCAGAATCTACTGCCAACACAGCCATAAGAGTTGGGCACAACAGGTAGAAAAGTTTGCAGATGTGATGAATACTATTCCTCATGGATCTACCAAAATAACTCCTTTGGAATTGATGTTTCAAGAACCAGCTCCGAGGATTGTTACCAAATATATGGATTTTCCGGACGGTATGACAGTAGATTTCCAACAGAAAGTTGAGGAAGCAAAGAGAGTGCTAATGGAGTAAGCCAAGGCATGACAGATGAGGCATAACAAGAAGGGGAAGGAGACTTATCTACCAGGAGGGGGACTTAGTGCTCGTTCAGACACATTTCAAGTCTTCCTCTATCAACCACCAAATAAAAAAAATTCCAGATACTGTACGAAGGACCATATAGGGTGAGGGAAAGCCCCAGAGAAAATGCTTATACCTTAGAATACCATAAGGATAGAAAGTTAAAAGGGACTTACAATGTTATGTCCCTAAAACCATTCAAGACAGACACTCATTGTGCGGGAAGATACTGGAGTGCCTAGGGGTAAAATGTACCCTGAACACCAAGTGAAATCCTACCCATTCCTTTTGCAAACATCACAATTGTAAATAAATTTCCCTTTTTTTATATTAGGTATTAGATTATTTTCAGTTAGTTAATACAGTTTATGCCTAGGAGTTATCTGGAGGTCATTGATCCTTTCCCTCCACCGGTTTTTTTTCTGTATATATCAAAATGTTGATGTAAGAATGTCAACCCGGTAGCTAGCAACCAAATGTCGCATTGTCTAGGTACTGATAGACGGCCAATACAGTGATAAAGTGAGTGATCAGTGTGCCAAAGAGCGAAATTCATTTGATACGATTTGTGTGTTAGCCGTTAAGTGTTAAGAAAGGATAGCAGATGAGATCACGTCATAGTAGGACAGTTTATGATGTGACTTGAACTGTATTGATGTGTCTAAACTGTTTTATTTATTTTAATTGATTTCATTGTTCAATTTCTTACTTTTTTGTGTACCTATGTACTATACTTCCTTGTTTTTAGGACCGACCACCAACAACCTTATGTATAAAATGATTCATATGTAACTTTATATAGGCAGAGACTCAGATCAACTAACTAAGAACAACCTCAGCCGTTTGTAGGTCTCTGTATTAAATTACTCACTGTCTGTTTCTCAATTTGAACAAGAGACCTGGAAGATGTTGTAACATTACAGAGCAATAAGCTAACGAACTGTCAAAAGTTCATCTATGTCAAAGATGTGGATAATCGATACCTATCATAAGTACTTTGTATTACTAAACTGTTTGTAAGCAGCAGTCGGTGTAAGATTGTCGCTGATGGAGGTAGCGCGGCAACGAGAATGTCGTATAAGTGAGTAGTAGTGGAATTCTCCCGAATAGAAATGGACTACTAATTCGTGCTTCCACGCCGGAACAGAATATTGGCTGTCGTTTACGCTTCGATCGGACAGACTAAGTCGTGCTAACTGCATTAACATTCCTTTAGTGAGTGTATAATAAGTGGACAATGAACAGCGATTGTTGTGAGAACAGTGACCACGCTAATAACTGAATTTACTATAAGTAATTGTACTTTTCACTTGAACGGATTAATATTATTTTCAGTTGGTGGTCGGCGTACGTGTGTTCGTTTGAAACAAAATCTGTTTGAATAAAAAGTTACTACAGTATGAATTGACTGTGAGTGTTCAGTATAACAGTAACTCGTACAGTATTAAATGTTTAAACTATATCGAGAATTAATAAATTGCTTGAAATTACGTCGATTATCCAGCTGTGGCGACCGCATTGTATAAATAAGTTTAAACGAAGTCCGAAATCTTTCATTAGGTTGGTCAGAACACCAGTGTATAATGCCTGTCATTTCCATTTAATTACAAACAGTAAAAGAACCAGTTGTTTTATAAGCTCCAGCAGTTGTCTCGTGATTTCTATACGCTGGCCTCATTCCTTAAGAAAAAGCCTCTTAAAATATGTCTCTAGCTTTACCTAAATTGAAAGCATTTCATACTTCTTAAAATATCCCAGTCTTTGTATTTACTTTCATCTATAATGTAACATTTAATTACCTTCACACTTCGTAAGTTATTCTATCCGAGACGTTTTAGTAAGTTTTTTTCGGTTTTAAGCACATTTTTGGGTTTATATCGAGAAGAAAATTAAAAACAGTTTAATAATTTTAGAATCCCCATGATAAGTTTCATCTCGAAAAAATTATTGAATCTCAGATAGGATAAACTTTGACAATAAACAGAAGCTGTTTTAAATCGGTATACTTAGTCTAGACTAGAGAATCAATTTAAACAGAACTACTGACTTTGATAGACGAACCCCTAATCACAACTATTAACGAATTAATATTGACCACACTAAAAACTTTTAAAATGAAGAGGAGTAGTTCAAAATCAACACTACACATATTATGGGTAACCGTGGTCTTGTTCGCACTACTCAATACATTTTTTCTGATTGAGGAGATAAAATAAAAACTAATTTTTTCCCTTACGACTTTAACGCCTTGTCAACGCCGTACCATTAGAGGCTGGAAAGGAATTGGTACAAGGAACGGTAAGGAATTTGGCCATGGCCTTTTGAAAAAGCTATCCCGGCATTCACGTGGAGTGATTTGAAAAACCATGTAAAACTCAAATTTGGATGGCCGGACCGGGATTCGAACCCGCGTCCTCCCAAGTGCGAGATCAAAGCTTTACCGCTCTTCCATGAAGCTCGGTGTGAATCCAAACAGAGTCCTATTGCTGGCTGTATAATGTGAACTTGGACGGCTCTCAGCGGGTGTGAGAGGCGTCGCCGGCTGAAGAAGGAGGCTCGCAACACAACTTCAAAATAGACCATCTGTACTGTGTTTTAGAAGATTTTTCACAACAATAGTGACACCTTAACGGCCAAGTCATAGTTCTTAAGGAAAAAGATTGGACTAGAGTCACATTGACAACTACAGTATAATTGAATAAACTGGGGCTGTCCGGGATACTGCCGTGAAACCGAGGAACCAAGCGCCATTCTTCATAAATTCCTAACGCACTAGCGAGAGAAGAAGGAAATGTGAATTTCTTTGGTAGGTTATGACTTCGCGGGTTAACTACATATGATTTGACTCATTTGATTGGATTTGCTGAATGTACTGCCCGCTTTTATTTGATTTTGACTGATGTTCTCGTCGAGCCAGAATACCGATACTCTGAAAAGTTTCCATAAGTTTGACTTTTTCAACCATCCACACAGTCTTATGAAGTCTAACTGAATTTCAAAGTTGACGAATCACACTACCTCGTGAATTGGGGCCGAAAATTATCTCTCAAGTGCCAGATAAGTAGTATTCTGCCTCTTTTTCGTTTATTGATTGCGTAAAAGAAAGTTTTATAGGAACCTTAACTTCAGTAAATGTATTTATATTTACTTATTTATTTTAAAAAAGAGGTTACGATCTGTTGCCTATAAAAGCGTATATCTTGGAGAAGAAACTGGATGTATAGAGAAATAATTACAGTAGTAGTAGCTTTTTCCTGAAAACGAGTGAATATAGATCATGAAACTGCATTTTAAATTACAGTATTCGTATGTCAGACACTCACTTTGGGAACAACAATCACAGAAACAAATCATCTTAAGTGTTTCGATTATCAGTAAGTATTTATTTTAAACGTCAAGTATTTTCATTGATTCGCAGAAGTTAGATCAGAATATGCCCCTTGCCGAAATTGATGAAGCTGTAAAGAGAAATAATTTCAGTAATGCAGACTGCAGGATTAATTTTGTCTAATAGGAAATACAAGAATTTTCAAACGCCTCAAAAAATATGACATCGTAAATCATCAAGGTCAGGTACTTAACAATCAGTTCCACTAGTTGGACAGGATATTCATTTAGTTAAATGTCTCGCTATTTACATAGGGCACCCAAAAATTACAATTAATACAGAATTCAGAAGATAATGATACTATTTTTAGAATTTCATGGAGGTTTTCAGAAAAAAAATTACCAGTAATAATACAAAAACTAATATTTCCAATTCTTTGTTTATCAACAGGTTGCAGTTTAGTGCCTGTGGTTGCCCGGCCGTATCAAAAGTTTGACTGCTATAACATCGTTCATAATATTCTTTTTCTAATTCAACTGTTGACTGAATGGTTTAATTTTAGTATACTTTATGATTTGATGTTTGATATACATTTCGACTAGCTAAATGTATAAGGGTTTTGTGATATTTGCCTTTTTATCTCTTTTTATACCCTATCAAGACTTCTACAATGATTGATGGTAAGTTGGTCAAAGCTGTTGATGTAACAGCTTCTTTTACAGATTTGCCACTAGTAACATAAAAATAAATAAGACTATCAGACTGAATCCCGATCTAACTAACGAATTTGGTTGCACGGCAGTCCACCCGCCAAGTCGAGTCAACGGCGGCATTGTCTACCCTTTTCTCGAAGCGATTTGTGCCATTTTGGAACCTCAATTTCTTCGGTCGTATTTATGCTACATGTCTCAAATTTCTGTTATTCATGGATATCAGCAATCTTAGCAAACATACTAAATTTTATTTCGTTACTGTTTTCAGTTCGGTTGTTATTAGGATGCAAACTACAGCGATTTTGTCACTCACTCACTCACTGACTGACTAACTGATGCTCATCAAAATTCTAAGACACTTCCCGTAGCCGTAGAAAGCTGAAATTTGGTACACAGATAACATTCTACCCACATATTATGAGAAAAGTCTTAAACTCGTAAATTTCCTTACCTACCCCTAACATAAAATCGCTTTCTACCCTAATTACTTTATAAACCTCAGATTTTCACTGTAGAGTTAGCTTACTATGTTTAACTAATGTGTTTAATTTTACTTCTTTCCTTTCTGACTTTGGAAGTTATTGAAATTCAAAATTTTATTTCGGCACAACACCCTGACATCAAAATTCCACCGTACTTCCAGCAATCCTAGAAACAAGTGATTTGGTGCACATATATGGTTTCATCCCTAAATCATAAGAAAAATCTGTTGTTGGAGTTTTTCCCCATATTTATTTAATTACAATCCCAAACATGAAAAATTCTGGCACATATTTGCGGCTTAATTACTTTCCTCGGAATGAAGCTATAAACCTGAGATTTCTTTACATTATAGAGGCTAGCAAGTTTAACAAAAGCCTTAAATTTTACTTTGTTCCTATGATTAGTTTGGAAGTTACTTGTTATTTATTTGAGGTGGTAGCTAAACCAGCGGCAACGTTCATTGCTCGGCTACGACGCACATTAATTGTTTGCAGATATTGGGGCATTGTTGGTAATGATATTGCTGATTTTCCCTTTATTCAATCAGCATTTTAATTGATTTGTTTTGCATGAAGCTATATGCTCAAACCATTGACCCTGTCTCATGAAGAGAATCAATTTCCAAAATATTCAAAAACAGAAAAACAAAAGAAGGCGCGGGGATGTTTGTGTGTGTGTGTTTTTGAACGTTGCAGGGATTGTAACACATTGCTCATCTGAGAAATACGATTGCCAATATGTAATCTAACAAAACAACTTAGATAACTGACTTTCTTTTCGTACGAATCGATACTGCATATTCACCATTGCCATGAATGCATAATTTTACAGCGTGGTTCAGGAATCATTTCCACGTAAACGCTACCTCGCTTTCTTTTGGTATTAATCTAAATTTCATATGCGCCATTGCCATGGGTGTATAATTTTACAGCTTGGCCCAGGATGTAGTTGGTGAGCAGAAACATGGCTCCATAAAAATAAACTTCGCCTTATAGCATATTTCCTTCTTGGGCCCCTGGCGTTGCGTCCTTGTCTAGATCAGCAAGTTTAACTAATATCTTAATTTTTAATTTGTTCCTGCGCTTAGTTTGGAGTTTACTAGTAATTTTGTTTATGGTGGTATTGAAACCAACTGCAATTGCTGGGCTACAGCGCACACTCACTGTTTTCAGGGAGTGTGGCATTGCTGATAACGTATATTGATGTCTTAAATTCTGAAATGTTCTTATCGAGTGATTTTCAAATGGAATAATTACATTTGAGAGGCGATTCAGAACAAGCGATAAACTTACAAAAAGAAATGAGATCCCACAAAAACAATTCTTGTAAAAATAGGCCAAGTCTCGTGTTCATGTAGTGACAAAAAGTTATGAGATCTTCTTCTGAGCCAAGTCTACACTTTACAGTGCGTATTCACTTCACTTTGTGAAACAGAATGGTTTCTCTCGGTGTCATAGATTATTGAGGATAAAAAAATCTGATGACTTGGCCGTTATCCGCGTCATAATTTTTACTGAAATTGAGGGAATCATGTATACTTGTCAAAATCGAAAAAGAGCCAGGGAAATTTCTTTTTTTAATCATTTATAAGTTTGATAAAGCAACACATTTAAGGCATTTGTATAGGTTAACTAAAACATGGCCTGCATAATGGCCAAGTCATCAGATTTTTTTATCCTCAATAAACGAACTATGACACCGAGAGAAACCATTCTGTTTCACAAAGTGAAGTGAATACACACTGAAAGTGTAGACTTGGCTCAGAAGAAGATCTAATAACTATTTGTCACTACATGACCACGAGACTTGGCCAATTTTTTCAAGAATTGTTTTTGTGGGATTGGCTTTGTCTTGAAGTAATCATACGGTTTTCCTTACAATATTGATCGCCGTCGTAGCGTTTGATTCAATTACGGACACTAATTTCATCAGCTCCACGAGCAAATTCAGCGAAATGACGAATATTGAGACAATACGCTCGTAAATGTACTGAAACGATGTATGTAGCAGAACTGGGGAGTATGAAGAAAATCACAAGCTCTTTCTATCGTAGGCGTGCAATTATCACGTTAATATACACTTTTCAACATCTTACAGCCGCGAATTGAAATAAATCCACATATTTAGCATAAAAGCACGAACGAAATTATATAAAGTACGAAAACGGTGACGTAAGGCGTAGATTTTAAATCAATTTTACTTAACGCCACCCACGAATCAGAAAACAAACCTATTGATTGATTTTTATTGACCATAAGATACTTCGAGAGACAGCTTATCTCAGCATGGTTGAGAGTGGTGGCTTTTAAATAGCTATCTCATTTTTACAAAGTGGTATGTTCCACACAAAGATTTTCGGTTGTTTTGTCATTTTATAATACAATTGCTATCAAGGAGGAACTGTTTCACAAATGACGGTACTCTTCGTTCTGTAAATTAAGCTCTTTAAACTTCATATACTCTCTCCACGTAATGATATTCCCGCTAACTTTTATCACCTACTTAACATAATCTTCATTCTCCGATAGATTGAACTCTAGTAGTACAATGTCAAAAAGGAAATTTTTAAGCATAATGGAAGATCACAGGAAATTTCGATGTTTTGACCACTGTTTTAATTTCTAACAGTTAAAGTGTAATCACCTCTTTATGTGTTAATCGCGGTACTGTTAATGGTTTCAGCAAACTTTTCAGAAGTTTGACTATCATAGAAATTACAACTGTGATGTAGCTCTACCCCTGTTGAATGCTTTTGAAACATGAGAAGAGTCGTCAGATGAAGTTAGTAAAATTCTATTAGTGAAACAAGACTGATAATATAGGTATAGAAGCTGAGGCTTAAATAAGTCCAAAAATTGTGGATGAAACATCAGAATTGTCGGCGTAATATAGTTTTAATACAATGACCATTAAATAACCCTCAAACCATAATTTATTTTTGTAGGTTTTTATCAACGTAAAGGGAGAACGGGTGTAAATAACAGGGCCAAAATACAATTCTTAAGATTTAAATTACTAAATCATATCGCGTCAAGACCCGATAACAGTCAAGCTAAATTTAACAACTTGTTTGAATATGATCCTTTGTAATCGAAATATCTCTTCCGCAATTGCGTAACACGAACATAAACATACGCACGCCGAAAGAGGTGAGAACGGTTTCATATCTGTACCGACAAATTTGACTAAACCAATCCTTGGAAAAAAAATAATTAATTCATAAATAACGTCTTTTATTGGAATTACAATTATTTCCTTCAAGATATTTGCATTTTCAAAGGATTTATTATATTTTAAAACAACTAGATCGTGACATGCCTTGGCTAGTACGTTTTGCTTCATGATTTCCAAACTGCAATATGTAAGGAAATATTTACCCATTACCATTTTATCGAGAAAGCCGTAAACTATATGTACTTATTTATTTATCATATGGTCACAGAAAATTACATCACATCTATTACAAAAAAAAAAAAAAAAAAAAAAAAAAAAAAAATTGATTATACTACAATTACTAGAAACAGTACGTCACTCATACAGATTAAGTCTGCAAATTTCCTACTGTATGACCTGAGGTCAGACTCCCACATGACACGATATGTTCAGATCAATCCAACAAGCAGCATTTAAAAAAGAAAGCTGGGCATCCGCCATATCATGTTCGTATTCTGCTAAAGGCTTAGTCATAAACTAATCACTTACATAAAAATCACATATCTAAATACTGAATCAAGTTTTTAGACAAAACGATTTTTAAGACACACAGCTGGAAGCAACAACAAAAGCAGAATTTTGTTTAAAGAACAATTTGGAATCTTATTTAGCAAAAATCACGACATCTGCGAAGAACTTTGCAAGAAATGCTGTATTAATAGTAGATGGAGAACAAGAGTGACGGCAGGAAACCTGGATCAAAAAAGTGTAAACGATACCCCGCGGTGTAACTGATACCTCCTCCCCCACCCCTCCTTGTAATCGATACCCCCTTCCCCACTAACCTCAGTTCTCCCTCCTTGTAATCGATAGCCTCGCGCAGGTGTTACTATTACAACTCCGGTGTAACATGATACCCCCTACCCCCCTGCCTTCCCCACTAACCTCAGTTCTACCTCCTTGTAATCGATAGCCTCGCGCAGGTGTTCCAGTGTAACCTGATACCCCCTCCCACCTGCCTTCCCCAATAACCACAGTTCTCCCTCCTTGTAACCGATACCGTGCGCAGGTGTTCTGGTGTAACCTGATACCCTGCCGCTGATCTTGAAATCGATAACCCGCGCAGGTGTTCTGATACGCCCTCCCAACTGCCTTCTCCACTAACTGCAGTTCCTGTTCCTTGTAATTGATACCCTGTGCAGGTGTTCCAGTGTAACCTGATACCATGCCGCTGACCTTTAAATCGATACCGCGCGCAGGTACAAACCTGTTGCAACCGACACCCATGACGCTGACCTTGAAATCGATACCCCGCGCCGACAACCGGTTTGTAATCGATACTCCGCGCAAGAAACCAATTTGTAATGGATTTCTTCACGCAGGTGTTCGGGCAACCAACCTAGCGTCAGTCTGCAGTCATGCCTCGTCGAGTACTGTGGATCTCGTCTGTGTATCAGCTCAATGCCGGTGATTCGAACGGTTTGACGATAGGTTTATCTTCTAAGCACGAATTTGAACCTGTTGTAGTGCTCGAAAATTGGGGCACAACAAAGTTACACTAACATATGAAGAATTAAGCGTACTGGTTCAAGTATTGGATGTAGTGTCCGACGTATTCAACACTGCATGCACCCAGACCGAACTTCTACTCGGTTAGCTCACCGTCTCTTGCCGAACAGTTGCCGGTGTGAAAATAGTATATTTTTACCAAATATTCATCCTACCAGCCTTGTCTTCTAGAGCGATTCGTCTTGAAGGAACCTGATCAGCTCGCAGTCCGCAATGACCTGCGCCTTGACCGTCAGGAAGAATTGGGGATACCTTGTTTCGAGATACTATACAGAGTTTGTGTACATTTTAGCTAATAAAGTGCTAATGACTATCATATGGCTACAGTGTAAAAACTGATTGATGTGCATAATAATAATATTCGTCTAGGTCAATGGACACCCAGTTCATCATTGCGCTATACGTTTCTAAGACAAGAACTTATTGCATATAAAAATTTGCTGGTATCTGATGATGTTAATAATATAGTAATTAAAAATTTGGATGTTGATGAAACTACTTGTATGTGAAAAGCATATATAAAAACATACTGTATTTAATTCATTTTTATTTTATTTCACCCACCACATATTACAAAATAAATATATATTTTATCATATTGTTGTTTTGTAAGTTCCTGTTTTTAGAAAGACGGAACTTGTATGAATTAACTGTTTGGACTTACCTGGCAGTCTCTAGAATAACCCGCAGAGCCAATACACACTTAATGTTTCCATCATGGTAGACCAGTCAGAGGATGTCAGCTACATATGGATGCATCATGGAGCTCAGTGTTATTGATCAAAAGTACTGATAGAATATATACCGACACATAAGCTGACTTCGACACGGAAGGCTGTCTGCGTTTAAAGATGGTGGGTGGCATACACAGACACCGGATATATATGCAGTTATGGATAGAGTCAAAATATATATATATACACACAGGCACTAGGCAGAGAAATAGAACCAAGTATTGAGCAGGGAGAAAGATAGAAGCATAATTTTGTGAAAAAATATACAGTTTCAGTAAGAAGAATAAAACTCCTGTAAATTCCCTAAATTTCATTAAAATCGGTAAAAAAAATTGCCAAAATTACGTAATTTCCCTCCAAAAATACGTCGTCGGTTGACGTGACAATTACACCTGCGTGTATTACAGAGTACAGTGCCCAACTATATGAAGTGTTTTCATTACCACAATGGGCTACAGTAAAGTGTCATATATGTATAAAAATGTATGTTTCGACTGTCACGACTGTTTCCAGAGAAACCTACATGGCCCCTCCACCATACACATCATGTTACCGTTAGGGAGTGCAAAGGATAAAAACTATGGATGTTATCGATCAAGGGGGGAAGGCAGTACATATACTAACACAGAAGCCAACATTAACTCAACGTGGTGTAGCTAAAACTACTACCATCAATATTCAAACTATCTATCATAACTTATACTAAAGTCCGGTTAATGTACGATGCCACATTAGGTTAGGAAAACTATGTGATGAGTATTCACCACACATACAATCTTCTCATTATGATAGGGTGTCCAACGGATGGAAACAACATATGTGTGTATCATAATACTCAATGTATTCGATTCAAGGTGTTGACAGAACGTATAAGACACATTATCCATCATAAGGCAAACGATCCATCATTACTTACATTCAACTCTGGTTAATGTCGGATGCTAAATTTTCTGTCACATTTAGGTTAGGAAATCGATGCGATGCGTATTCACCACTCATATAACCTCCCCATCATGATAGGGTGTGCAAAGGATTGAGACAACAAATTTGTGTATCATAGTACTCAATGTACTCGATCAAAGGTGCTAACAGAACGTATTAGAAGCATTAACGCACACACAAGGCATAGCTATAACCACTATCATCAGTAGGGTTACGAACCTACTCGGCTTACACTGAACTCAGGTTAATATAGGATGTTAAACAGTGTGCCATATTGTGGTAAGATATGTTAGGTTAGTCCACCACATCTTAGCAGTAACTCAGGTTATTGTAGGCTGGTACACAGAGTAAGGCTAAGTTAAATCTCGATCGGGGTGTTCCAGTTATGTGCGCCATTTACTCAAAATCGCTTGTGAAGCGTTTACTTCATGTAATAAAGGTGGGATAAGTTATCGTAAGCTCAGGTTAACACTTATTTTTCACAAATTGGGGGCGCGCGTGAAGCGATAACAGCATGTAACGAGGGTGAGATGCACTAGAGGTTAACCCCAGTTGAAGGTTAATCAACAATTACACCCTAGCAGTAATTGAAGTTATTGTAGGTGATTGAGGTTAGACAGGCCCAGCTTGTTACGAGTTAACCTGAGCTAACAGAAGAGGATTGATGATGATAGGGTACCGAGACTGGTGGACGAGTGGTAACACTCTGGTCTCGTATTCGGGAAGAGGTAGCTTCGAATCCCCGTCCAACCATCTACATTTCAGTTTTTCCATGGTTTCCCGAAATCACCCCACTCGAATGCCCATTAAATACCTTGGTAAAATATACATGAAATAGAAACAGAATGAGGATCTGAACACTACTAACTCTTGAAATTGTGGACCGTCTGTCAATTGTAGTGAGTCCAAGCATATTTTCATGATCTTTGACACTGGTGTGTACATGTATAAGTTGTCAATATTCTGTTAGTCATAAAACTATACACTTTCAGAGTTTTGGCTTGACACCTTTCCTATCTTGTTCTTCGGAGGTGCAGTTCATGAAAACTTTTGATATGTACTAATCCCCGGTAATATACATCTGTAACCGCTGTTTCTGCAGGAAGTGTGCATTCTTCCATTTTCACACTGTGCTCTGTGCAGCATTTGACGCATGGGTTGGGATAAGAACTGCCCACATCGAGTTGTTCACTACGTGCCCTTTGGGGGTTGTACACTAGATCCGTTTATACTTCGAAACAGACTCGTACACTGGCACTGATGAAAAATTTCACAAATGATCTAATATCTTCTATAAATTAGTGGGCGTTATCTTCGGTGTATTCCTCCTTAAACCCCTGTATTACGACCACAGTGGTTTTTTGAAATCAGTGGAAAGTGAGAGAATTTTTACGTGTTTGACAGCCCGCTAGCTGAAGAGTAAAGATCAAATTACCTATCTACAAAAACGAAAGTGTTTAAGGGCTTCTCTTCCCATGCCGAAACACAATACTGCAGGCTTGTTAGCCACGACATAGATGGTGCACGCTGAACTTTTCAATGTGAATAACTATTCGACGACTCCCAGCCAAATAAACAAAGAAAAATTATCTCAAATGGCTACGAATAAAATAATCACCCCTTCTTACCGGCACAAACACCACTAAACATGTTTTTCGTTGTCGAAGTGTTTGCAGTGGCTCTAGGCGATAAATGGCAATTTGTGTCTAAAGTACTACTACAATAGATACTCATGAACAGTCGGACCGGGAATCGAACCCTCCACTTCCCGCATGACAGTCCCGAACGTTAAAACTCACCCACCATGCTCGTTAATTAGGTCGGCATATAAAAAATAACTCTGAAGTAGGACAAGTTATTATTGGGGAATGAAAGAAAACCAGAATGTAAAGCCATGCTGCATATCCTCGAGAACGATATATCCGAATATTACTGTTCACTCACCAGGATGGGTATTCTATAATTCTCTCAGCTTTCGACTTCCGATGATAATGACATCGTCACTGTCTTTAATGTTATATAGCTAACTATTAGAAATAACACTGTTTAAAATCTTTTGTAGTGATCTAAAGAGATACTACAGTATGGATATAAAACCTTGTCTCGTAAAGTATGTAGACTGGTTGGTGGAGGAGATACTACTCTAACTTCCCTTGTTCAGAACTGATAGTCACATAGTACTTTACCAGCCAAAATGTCGACAAACTCGTTATAGTAACTTGCAACTTGGGAGCACCACTTCTTCTTGATGGCCAAGGCTAGGGTCGCTGCGGGTTGCGCGTCGATGCGGTTTCGCCATGTTGATTCTCCAAAGAAGACGCCGCTGGCAGGATGGGTATTAAATTAGAAACATATAATTTTCACCCTGGTCACCGTTCGGCACGATACTATGTGGTCACCGAGTGGTACGTCGGTCTGGACGCTGCCGGCGTTGAATAAATTGGACACTAAGTCCAATAATTGGGTCAGCACGTTCCACCCTTCATACGTTAGTGTAACTTTGTTGTGCCCCAATTTTCGAGCATTACAATAGGTTCAAATTCGTGCTTAGACGATAAACCTATCATCAAACGCTTCGAATCACCAGCAGTGAGCTGATACACAGACGAGAACCACGGTACTGGACGAGGCACGACTGCAGAATGACGGTAGGTTGGTTGCCCGAACACCTGCGCGAAGATATCCATTACAAACAGGTTTCTCGCTCGAAGTGTCGATTACAAACCGGTTGCCAGCGCGGGGTATCGATTTCAAGGTCAGCATGATGGGTGTCGGTTACAACAGGTTTGTACCTGTTTGAAGATATCCTCCTGGAAAACTTACGATTACACATCAGATTTGTACCTGACAACAGTATCGATTTAAAGGTCAGCGGCATGGTATCAGGTTACACTGGAACACCTGCACAGTGTATCGATTACAAGGAGCAGGAACTGGAGTTAGTGGAGAAGGTAGGTGGGAGGGGGTATCAAGTTACTGCGGAACCCCTGCGCGGGATATCGTTTACAAGGAGAAGGAACTGAGTTTAGTTGGGAGAAGGTTTCGATTACAAGAAGGGGAGTATAATTAGTACATACTTTAAAAATGAAGGAAGGCTCAGTTTACAATAATAATTCCTTTTAATAGCAACGATAACTAAAACCAACACCTGTCTCACAATTTACGTTGGTCGTGGCTTGATACTTCATTTCCGAAATTGCAGGTTCTTCAATTGGCAATTTGATACAAAGCGACTTCTACTTTCATCGATGTTTCGAATTCATCTGTTTGTTAAGAATGACCAGGGAAATGTAACGGGAAATTCAAAGCACGTATATTTAATATTCTCCATAGGAATTTTAATCTTTAATTAAGCTTTATGGAATGGAATAAGTAATTATACTTTATTAAATGATAAATATTTATATCAAGTTATTGCCTTTTTGTATCAATCAGTTTCGTTACATCCCCCCGCTAATTTCCATGAAATTCGCAGTTACAGAATTGAAATGGGAATTAATTTAACTATTTAGCAATAAGAAATCTCGCTATATCCCCCCCCCCCCACTAAATCCCATTAACATTCGCTGGTCCCAGATTAGAAATGGGAATTAACTTTATCTCTTTAACCAAACTGGAATACTTAAAGGTCCCTTGGGTGTTGGAGTTACATAAGTACAAACAATAAGAATAATAGTAACAATATTTAATAAAATGAAGTTTCTCTTCTTTTTCTGGCTGTTTTAGTGGTATGTTGTGGTGTTTTTCTTTTATCTGTAGCATGCACAAACTTCTCCAATTGTCTGACATGGTACGAAATGGTGTATGGTGCCATCAAGTTTTCTGAAACAAGGTATATATTCCGCCACCATTTAATCTATTTAAACTTGTAGATGAACAAAATATAATTTTTTTTCAGTATTGAAAACACAAAACCTATTTAATTAACAATAAATTCGTTCCTGCATAAAGTATTTATCCATTAGAAACGGAGGTACCTAACCTGAAAATTATATAATACTAAACTAATATGTAACATGGGTCATTTTCTTGTTCATTACTATTTGCTTTGGCATTCTTCGCTTTCATATTCGAAGAATTATTAGTTTGCTCCTTATTAGTTTACTATCAGAATTATTCTCATTATTTCATCATATTCTACATTAATTCATCTTTATTCTTTTTTTTTATTTAGTTCCAAAACATTCACTGCTTGGTAAAAGTTCACTTCCTCCATTTCCTCCATATTTGCTACATCAATATCCTCTTCTTTAATGCCACAAACATCATCACTTCTTACTTCCTTTTTCCATTTTTACTACGTTTTTCATTATCAGAATCATTGTGTACCTCTCATTTTTGAATATTTCATTTCCAGCTTTGCTAATATTTTCTTGTATTCTTAATCTTCATCTCATTTTTGTTCCTCTTGTCGCCACTTCTTTTGTCCTCGCAATATCATTTCTGAAACAGTTCGTTTCCACAGCCTGGTTTTTTTTCCCTATCATTTGCCTTTTCCACTTACCTTTTTTTTTCTTTAGGTAGAAGCTTCTTGAAGTCTGATTTTTTTTCTTTACTTTTTCCTTCTTGGGTGGTGGTTTCTTGAAGCAGTATTTACTTTCTTCTTGACTTTCTTTTTCTTCAAGTAATGGTTTCTTGAAGCCTGCATTTCCTTCTTGACTTTCTTTTTCTTTAGTTAATGGTTTCTTGAAGCCTGTATTTTCTTCTTGACTTTCTTTTTCTTCATGTAATAGTTTCTTGAAGCCTGTTTTTTCTGCTTAACTTTTCTCTTCATTAGGTAGAGTTTTCTTGAAGTCTGATTTCTCTTCTTTACTTTTTTCTTCACTAGGTAGAGGTTTCTTCAAGTAGTATTTCTTCTTCATTTTATCCTTCCTCAGGTAGTAGGTTTGTGGGTAGACCATTCTATACTGCTTCACACACAGCAAGTCCAGTGGTAGCTTTTACTCTATGAGAAATAGTCTCCCTTTGCCACAAAAATCTTTATCAGAAGCGATAAATTCTTTATTTGTGAATACTTCCTCACTGTAATTACTACAATTATCTTCAGCAATAGAAACACTCTGTAAATCATTTTCTTCATTATATGCTACGGTAAACATAGTGTCATATAAGTCTATTTCCTCATCATCATTCTTAAAGAAACCTTTTTGTTTAACTTCATTTGAAACAGTTTCACTTATTGTGCTCTCAAAACGTTCCTCATCTTTGTCATAGCCGATGTCAATAATTTCATCACCGTCCTTCTGACAATAAGCAACAAATTATTCCAATTCTGCACATATGTTGGAAGATTCAATCCCATTTATATTAGTAAACATGTAACCTGCTATAGAATGTTCTTCAACGCCTTTTTTGTTAGTACATACTCCTCCAGAACGAAAAATTCAGCACTTAATTTAGTTATAATCTTCATTCCTCTATGTAAGATGCTAGAAAAATGGCTCCCTTCATTAACTTCATGTTCAACATCTTCCTGGCATTCTATAGTATGTTTTTCTTAGGTTGTTTCAACTTACGTAACTTTCATCTATTTTGGAATAAATTTGTAGTGAATGGTTCATAAAATCCCTTCTAAGTTCATTTACACTGGTATCCAGCTTAGTACCTATCTTTTTGGTTTCACTGAACTGAACATCTAAATGACATTGCATTGCTAAAATTAGGTCAGTCAGTTTTTGTAGCGAAATGGTATGTTCAGGTAAAGAATGAAAATTATTTCAATTCGTGAAAATTTAACTATCGAATTGCAAATCTTTCACTGTATTTAAACAAATAAAAGGATTTAAAATGTACTTCCCTTGTATCCTGTGATGTGCTGCGCAAAACACGACTTTGCCGGCCACCAACCACGACGACTGTTCAGTTGATCTGCTGTGGTGCTTATCCGCTGTGTTCCGCTTGCCTTCCAGACATTCGTATTAGTCAACCAAATTACCAATACAATTTGCACAGGTCGCCATGAAACGCGCTTCGCTGTTAACTTCTTCTGTTCGTTCGTGCTTCTTTCAGAACCAGAAATAATTAGTACATACTTTAAAAACGAAGGAAGGCTCAGTTTACAATGATTCCTTTTAACAGCAACGATAACTAAAACCAACACCTGTCACACAATTTACGTGGGTCGTGGCATTTCCGAAATTGCAGGTTCTTCTATTGGCAATTTGATCGTCTCACAAAGCGACTTCTAATCTCATCGAAGTTTCGAATTCATCTGTTTGTTAAGAATGACGAGGGAAATGTAACGGGAAATTCAAAGCACATATATTTAATATTCTCCATGGGAATTTTAATCTTTAATTTAACTTTATGGAATGGAATAAGTAATTATACTTTATTAAATGATAAATAATTATATCAAATTATTGCCGTTTTGTATCAATTAGTTCCGTTACAATACCCTGAATCCACATTTAGTGCATTATGATTTATACTGAGGTTTCAATTTATGTGATGTCTTGTAAGGATTTGTATCCATTAATCCACAACATTGAACTCACTTTAATGGCATAACTGATATCTGTCTCATAAGTGATTATAATAACCAAAAGATCATTCACATATTCAGGAAAAAGATTGCCACAGAAATGTTGAAACATGGTACAATCTGTCGATTTTTACTTTGTCACTAATATAGAGTTGTGCCCAGTCTTTCAGTACCAGAATTTCTCGAAGCTAAATGTATACAAAGCACGTAATTAATTTTTGAGTTACTTCATTTTTCAATTTAGCGATTTTAAGACTGCGATGCAGTTCGTGGCTGTTCCGATTGTACCAAGGCTGCTTCATCGGCACACAGCACGTGAACTACTGTCTACCTCGGTCCTCTGACAGCAACAAACCGAGCGAACCCAAGCAACGGTTCATATTGGTACTGTTGTATGTAATCTGACTGTGCTTTCAATACACATGCTTTCATTACTCTTTAACGAAAATTAAGTATTCTGATATAAATGGAGGCAAGTAACTGGAAGATATTACGTCAGGGCTTTGTTTGAAGGAACCATTCCGCCATTTTTCTCGAATGATTTGCGGAAACCAAAGAAACCCGAAATTTGGATGGCCTAGAAGTTCACGCTTCATTAATTTCATAAAAAATCAAACGTTAAATAATGAATAACTGAAAGGTGATATGTATCCCCAAAGTGAGGAAGCATTAAATTTAATTATATCACATAGTTTCTGTTAGAATAACCCAGTTTTTTTAACTATCAATACCTGCTTAAAACTACCAGGATTCTACTTACCACGGTCAATTTTGTATAAATTAAATCTTATTATATGTGGTACGAGAAGAAATGCTTCAACTTTCCACACCTGGGGCTGGACAGATTCTCCGTACTCTGACTGCGGTGAGGTTTCACAAACAGGATTGTCCATTGCGTGCCTTACCTGGTAGTCTCGACGACTTTGGAGCGCCTCGTAGTCACATTGTAGTGGTTGTGACTGGAGACCATGTCTTAGTGGCCGGCTGATGGCTTTGTCCGCTGAACTATGTGTATATATGTGTGTTTATTTTGAAACAAGGTTGTTCAATGGTTACGGTATAAATGTTGTTGAGTGTTGTAAATGTCATATAACATCATACACAAAATAAAATATACATCGGTGTAGGTCGTGAGGTACGTATGGTTTGCTAAATTAATGGGATGCAACTGGCTGTTTTTAATAATAGATCATGCAGTGTTAGTAATTACATTACTTCGTGATAGTCGCAATTTACTCGACGAAAACTATATTGCTAAATAACAAAGCAAAAGACAAAAGTACTTAGGCGAAAAGTGAAGTGGTTTAAATTGAATTATAGACATGAATGTGAAATGTGTGGTAGAGGTGATTGGTTTTTCCGTTAGCTGTATTTAATTATTGATGAAGCACTGGTAATATTTTAAATTACTTCGTGTTACCCACAATTTAATCGACGAAAACTGTATTGTTAAATAACGCACTAAAAGAAAAAGGAATGATAAGCCAAAAGTGGAGTGGTTTAAATTGAATTATAGAAATGTGTATTGGAGTTGCTGGGTTTTGCCGTATCGATCTGTGGCGCTGGCGTCGCGTGAGGCGTAGAGGCAGCGATGGCGTCACGCTGCCAGCAATGGCGAGCAACGCGACGCTGACGACGCCGCCAGAGTCGCCGTACCCCGACGCCGCCGTCGCGCTGCTGCTCGGCTGCATGATGATGTCCATCATCTTCATGTCGATGTTCTTCTGGCGCAAGTACCGCCACATCAGACTCAGGTAAGCGGCCCACTCCACAGCGCTCCATATGTAACTCACTAACCTTCAAGAGCAATCCGAAATCACTTAATCTGTTTACTTTCGTGCGATTCGTGTGTTTCACTTTATTAAAGCTTGTTAAGTTATGATACAACAATAATAAATTTAAAGTGTAGATTAAAATATCATGCAAATAAATTTTTTACTTTGTTTTTACGAATGCAAGTGCTGTGAGAACAGATAACACTTAGACTCACCGCTGCAATCGTTTTGAGATGTTCTTATGGTTTTATTGTTGTTTGACCAAATACGCTTCACGATTTTCACCACCCGGCCGTGGTAATAATATTTTTTTCTTTAACCATTTATCTTACTTCGTTGCTTTCTCTCAATGTATAGCATCTGCTTGTTGTTAGAAATAATTACAGTGATTTGGATGGCTATCACTGCCAAAAAGAATGAGTAAAAAAAATACTGTTTTTAAGGTCAAATACTTTTTAAGAGAATAATTATATTATCACTCAGCACAAAATCAGACAGCAATCCTATTAACAAAAAACAAAAACAAAAAAATTATTTTGCAAACAACGTTTTACTTCCGCACTCAAATTCATAGCAAACAAGAAGGTCAACTCCAAACATCAACAGATATTACTTCTCAACTTATTGTGAAGTTATTTGAGAAGTTTCAAACTAAAAACTTCAAATTCGTAAGGCTTTGAAAATATCGACAAAAGTCGGAAATAAATATGAATATCTGTATTGTAAGAAATAATCTCACTTAATGGAGGTATCTGATTTAGGTGAGAGTGTGTTACAAGGTCCTACTCATTTCTGTTCCAGAATGACACTACCTATATTCTAATTGATCTTACAGTTCTTATACGAAAGATTTATCTTAGCAGTTATAAATCTTTATAATATATTTGTGACATTGACAACTTTGCTATTTTACTGCTCTTATAGCTATTTTAGTTCAACTTTTCTAGTCTGGAAATTTATTTGTACCCTCACACCTACAAATGCATATAAAATGAAAAATTCTTTCCCTGTATCATAGCATTCACTGATTCACATTTTAAAATTTTAATTGAATAAGACGACAAGCGAATACCCTACCATCAGTATCACGATAATTTATGCATTTTATAATGACGGAATTATTTTAGAGATGTGTGTATTGTTTGTGGTACATATGTTTGCATGTCTACACATGACTTTGAGTTAAAATAATCTTTTATTGTCTCCTTGCCCCTGTTACTAATTGTACAAACGTAACAGAATCTAGTCCAACAACATGTTGGGTGTTGTAAAATTTGACAACGTTGAAAAGGAAATACAAAATTCCACGAATATTGTTAAGTATGAAGTGAGTTATAACGTTGGCGAAATTTTATCATTCACTATCCTCAAGTAACAATAGTAACAATAGTACATGTTTGACCGACAATCAGATCTATAGTCTTGTCTCAATTCAGCAGACGATTATATGCAAGAACTTCTATATCTGTCAAGATCCTGCAGCCATCTTTGGAACAAACGCTCCTAAACAGGATCCAAAATACCAACAAGTAATCAAGTCAACATAAGCAAACTGATTAAAATGAAATCATTGCTGCACGTAGAGCACATGTAACTAGTAGTTTTATTTTAGATCCTTGTATTCGTTCAGTTTATGTTACATCAGGCACTGTCATAACCCTTATCCATCTGTGAAGTGCCCTATGCACTCCAAATGTTCCAATAAATTTTCCTCGTCAGTATTTGAGTAAAAGAATGGATTCTGATGTGGTGGAGCAATGAAATCAAGTTTCTGCCAGTCGATGCTTAGTTTCCATTGTAGTAAATGTTTTTGATATTTAAAAAAAAAAATACCTACTCAGCCGAAATATTGCGTGGTGTACTCAATCAACACTCGTTTCACTGATCCCGCCGCTATAACAGTTGTCCGCTGAACTATTTGTCGAACTAGGTGACGTCAGTTTATATTGGCAAAGTTGATTCAGATTTGAATTACAAATAAAAGAGCAAATGTCGAAGTTGACAGCACTGCCTTATGCGTGGGATAAAGGAATTAAATATTTCATTCTGCCAGCAGCAGGGTGTAGAGTTATTTGACAGGTAGAAATGCAGCCAGACTTCAAATAACGTATTAATGCTAAATTTCTTGAACAAATAATTGGGAAACCTTCATAACTTTCAAAGGCAATTTGTTGAGGAAAAATTGTGAGACTTCAGGGTCTACAAATAATGCTTTCTAGATGGTCGAGAATGAGGCGCACTATAGACGTCCAAAAACACAGAAAGCCAAAAGATTTGTTTTTCCTCAGAGTATATTTAAGCTACCGGAAAATGGCGCCAATTTACTGGAAAGCAAAACGACTATGCAGTGCTATACCGAGCGGTAATGATCCAGTCTCGCATTCGGGAGGACACGCGTTAGTATTTCCGTTTTCCATCGTTTCCCAAATCACTACAGGCGGATGCTGGGATGGTTCCTTCAAAACGCCATGGCCGAATTCTTTCTCGCTTTTGCCCCCAGTCCTTTATCGCCTCTAATGACCTCGATGTTAACTGACCCAGTGTGAAGCGTTCATTGTGGTTTCTTTCCGTATGGCTTCACGCCTCGTCATCGTCGAAATCATTAGAGGCGGGAAAGGAATGGGAAGGAAGCATCCCGGCATTCACCTGGAGTGATTTGGGTAAACTGTGGGAAACCAAAATCTGGATGCCTGGACGGAGATTCGAATCCGCGTCCTCCAGAATGCGAGGCCAGTGCGCTAACCACTCAGCCCCCACGCTCGGTAATATTGAAATAATTTCCCGCTTTTTTTAATACAGATTGTATTAACCTCACCATGCACAATGTTGGTAATCAATGCCTGTTCCCTCCAAAAGTCCACTGTTGGCATGATACGATATTTTCTTCAAAATTCTTACAGAAAAGATATAAAACGCATTTAAAAATTCTGAAGCTATGTATAATTATAATATGTATTTAAAATGATTTCACATACAACGTTGTCACATTATAGAATTTACCCTGGGTCTATTTTTGTCATATCTAGATAATCGTTCTGTGAATGCAGTATTATTTTCTAAGATAAGTTTTAAATACACGATATAAATTTAAAACAAATCGTTTTGTCATAAATTAGTAAAATCTAGAAAAATTATACACAAAAGTATTATATACTTTACCATAAAAGCACAAGTTAAACACACATCAGAAAACTTCTTTTTACAGTTATAACTGTTATTTGGAACAAATTTATTACAAAAAGTGCGTTAAGATTCCAGTTTTACTTTATATTTAAGTCTTTAATTGCGTGGAATATGCTGTTGACATCTTTTAAAACCATTTTTTCATAGAACTCGAATTATTCATTTGAAATATTCTCTCTAAAAATAAAGTGATCATTAATTATGATGGCGCATATGGTCGGTGGTAATTTCCCACACATTTTCCTTCTAGAAACGAAATCCTAGTTTTTCCCTCTGAAATAATTTCATTTATAGCAAAGTGATTATACGTCCATTTTCCTTTGCGGGATTTTTTACTTTAAACTCTGTCACTGTTTGAGGTAAAGTGCTGAGCCCATGCCTGGATGTTTCATTCCAGTTTCTGAATGTTACACACAAATGAAAACCTTCACATCCCCTTATGACACAAATCAAACATTAGTCTGTAGTCATCTCTTCCTTCTCATACACTTTCCCTAAACTATTCAGGTCTCTATGCCACTTTTTAGAACATTAAGTTCACCCCTTGTCTACCAGTGACCCTTAACACGGCTCCTTTATGATACCAATTTCTGATTGTGCTATACTGTAATTTCCGCAGCCTTGAACATAACATCACACCCGTATTTGAGGGTCACACACTATACCACCATAATCAGTCAACGGCCTGTCCAAGGTTCTATATCTCAGTTGCCACGTTTCCTCTGTAAATCCAATCACCGCGACCTACTATACAGGGTGTTATAAAAAGGTACGGCCAAACTTTCAGGAAACATTCCTCACACACAAACAAAGAAAATATGTTATGTGGACATATGTCCGGAAACGCTTACTTTCCATGTTAGAGCTCATTTTATTACTTCTCTTCAAATCACATTAAACATGGAATGGAAACACACAGCAACAGAACGTACCAGCGTGACTTCAAACACTTTGTCACAGGAAATGTTCAAAATGTCCTCCGTTAGCGAGGATACATGCATCCACCCTCCGTCGCATGGAATCCCTGATGCGTTGATGCAGCCCTGGAAAATGGCGTATTCAATCACAGCCGTCCACAATATGAGCTCTAACATGGAAAGTAAGCGTTTCCGGACACATGTCCACATAACATATTTTCTTTGTTTGTGTGTGAGGAATGTTTCCTGAAAGTTTGGCCGTACCTTTTTGTAACACCTTGTATATGCACGGCTTTGAAAACTATAATGTTCCTTGCCATGATGAGCTCATTATAAAATGATATGCTCAGATATTGATATTTCATGTCTTCGACATCTAATTAGATCTCCACAGTATAGTCACACAAAACATTTGTTTTTATACCCGTGTACCAAACGATCTGACTATATTTATTGTCAATTTTTATCCCATGTTCACTTACCCAAGTAGAGAAACTGTCAAAATTCGTCCGTTATTGTTCGCAGTTTCCTTTCTGATTTTAATCATATCATTCAAAACACAAAATAAATTCTGACTGTAAACCAACAATTATAATAATGAATAAATGTCCCAATACCCTAACCTGTGGTCCTCCGCGTTTCCATCTCTTCTGATACCACATACTAAACAACAATTGGCCCAGCACCCTACCATATGGCCCGCCTAGGTTCCCCTTCTTATGATACCGAATAATAAATAATAATTTCCCTTCCCTATGGACCTCCTCGTTTCCACCTCTTCTGACACCGCATGATAAACAGCAATGGTCACAAACACTAACGTATCGAAACATATGAATCCATTCTGAAGTCATGTAGTTTTTTTTTTTTTTTTTTTTTGCTTTAGCCGTTCGGCTATTTCAGCCATTATCATGTATTATGTACCACTTTGTTTTTATATTTATTTATTTTAAAGCCTATCTTACATCATACCAGGTGTTTATAATAAGTAATATACACCTTACGCAAACTAACAGTATACAATACTTTAAATAACATGAAGTCTTCACGGGTGTACCGCCGGATGGTGTTTTGAAAACACGATATGTCGACGACTAGCTCTGTTGTCTTCATCAGGTGTCGAGACATCTGCACAGGTCGACTGGCCGTCGGATACTGAGACAGCACAGCACAGCGTCATCTGGCGTAGATTTCTCTACAGTGGGGTTCCAGTTCCAGGAAGGCTCCTTTTCCTGTTGTCCTGTTGTCGGTTTTTTGGACTAACTTCTTACTTAGTCTTTCATCTTGATAATGTTGTCTGGTTGGGCAAAGCCTGTATGCCTTTCTACAGCCGGGGTATGATAAAATCTATATCTATATCTGATACTCTAAATCTAATGTTTTTGGATTTTTTAGTTTTGTGATTTTTTAACTAATGCTAAGGGGGGTGTTATTTACATTGTCGTATTTACAAGGGTTCCCTAAATCTATGTATCTACCTAAGCTATTTTTGATTTATAGTGGCTTACTTAAAACTATTGGTGGGTATAAGATATGTACAGGGCCTACATCTTAAACTATGGGGCCTACTTACAACTAATGGTGGACTTGGGGTTTTGGAGGAAAGGTCTAAAACAGTGATGTCAAAGATACGGCCCGCAATCGCAATGTGACACAGAAAGAAGAATCTTGTTTTTTAGAGCTTTTAAACTTCACTCGATTCCTCTACGGAAGTACATTTTTTTATTTGAATCTGACCCGCCTACACATTCTAAATTTAATATACAGCCCTCTGCAAAACTTAGTTTGACACCTATGGTCTAAAAGGTTCTGAATTGACTCGTCAGTGTCCGCTTGGGTCGTTTGACCTTGCGCATTTCCTCTGACTCGTCACCTAAGTCTGATATTAGATTATATTTAGAAACAGAACATTTCTGGTAGAATATTTCTGATTTGGCTTTTATTGTCTCTCCAAAGGGTGGAAAACAGAGAGCTCTCCTGATTTCCCTGTTGTTGACGAACCTCAGAGCATCTGAGATGATGCGCAGCGCTCTGTTTTCCAGTGCTTGCAATTTCTTTACATGACAGTCAGCCGCCATGCTCCATATTTCCGAGCCGTACAGGAACGAAGGCTGGATTATCGCACGGTAAAGGAGGAGCTTTGTTTCCGTGGATAGACCGACTCCTCTCAGCAGGAGGTAGAGGCCGGCTGGTTTCACTCGTGATCTTTTTTTTTTTTTTTTTTTTGCATCTGCTACGTATTTACCCCACATGAGCCTTCTGTCTAGTCGCAGCCACTAATATTTTACTTGATCCACCCAGTCTAGTTCCAGATCCATAATATGCAACTTAATTTCTGGAATTTTTATCCTTGTGTAGAAGATGATTGGCTGGCATTTTGTCTCATTGATCTTGATGCGCCATAGGTTGCACCATTGAGTCATCTTGTCCAGGTGCCTTTGGACTTTTCCGATGGCATATTTTAGGTTCCTATTCCTTGCATAGATGTTTGTGTCGTCAGCATATAGAGATATATAGCTATCCGTTATATACGGTCCGTCGTTGGCGTAAATAAAAAAAAAGTGGAGGCCCAATCCTACTTCCCTGTGGGACGCCAGCTTCAATGTCCTAGAGTTTGCTATTTGCGTTGTCATGGCATACAAACATTTTCTGTTGGTTAGCTAGGAATGCAGTAGATGTATTAAGTTGTCTGGCAAATTGTACTTATGTAGCTTGAAGAGTAGGCCGTCGTGCCACACTCGATCAAATGCTTTCTCTATGTCGATGAATATCGCAGCAGTACCACTACTTGCCTGCTTTTCTTTGCAGATATGCTCCATAAACATTGTTGCAATGTGCTGTGCTCTTTTCTGAACCCGAATTGCTGCGCTATTATGATGTTGTTGCTGTCAAGGAATTTGTTTAGTCTGTCCAACATCACTCCTTCAAGCATTTTGCCCAGCATAGGTAAAAGCGAGATGGGCCTATAGTTTTCTGGCATTATCCTGTTTTTATTAGCGTTCGGTATTGCTATAACTTTGGCTATATTCCAGGCTTTTGGAAATTAGCTCAGGTTCAGACAGGCGTTGAAGGTCGAAGTTATAAATCTAATGGCTTGTGGAGGCAGATTTTGGACTTGGAGGGCGGAAATCTTGTCATACCCCGCTGCCTTTTTGGATTTAAGGCCTCGTATGATCGATTCCACCTCCTCGTAATTTGTTTTTTGCATAAAGTTCTGCGGTCGGATGTGTATTAAGCGGTTTACTAGACTCAGAACATGTTCTTTGTGAGATTCGCTTACATCGTCAGCTATTTCGTTTGGGTCGTACACAAGTCCCTGTGGTCCACGTAGAGGCCGAATTGGTTCGGATGTCTTCCTGACTGACTTCGCAAGTGCCCATATCTTTCTGTTGTTAGTTTGTACTGCTACGAGTTTCCTTTGCCAGTCTTGATGCCTATGTAGTTTAAGATTCTCCCTGATTTCATCTACTAGGTAGTTGACCATCCCTCTGTCAGCCGGGTGGCGCCATCGCTGCCACCTGTTGCGGATTCTATTTTTAAGCTGGATGAGGTTTTTGATGTGATCTGAGAATGTTGGTTTTCCACAGATCATAACTGTTTTTGTTGTTGCCTGCTTTGTGCATTCTTGAATAACAGTTGTGAGTTTGGATACTGCTCTGTCGATTTCATGGATGTGTCTAGAGCAGGTAATTTCGCAAGGTGCAACGTGACATCTTCTTTGTAGTGGTCCCAGTTGGTCTGGAATCTATTGTAGGTCCCAGGACGTTGCGGTTCTAGTAGTCTGACTGACAGAAGAATCGGATTGTGATCGGAGCTAAACTCGCATTGGGTTGATACTTCCCTCTGCCATCTTAGTCCTTTCACAACGAATACATCCAGGACATCCGGTTGATGCCCTGCCGCATTCGGGAAGTGGGTTGGTACGTCGGGCGCCAACACTTCGACATTTCTGCCGGCGTTCAGCACCCTAAGTAGCCCCCTTCCATTCCGATTGGTAAGTATACTATGCCAGATCTGGCTCTTGGCATTCAAGTCACCACCTAGTTTCACTGTTTCATTCCTACCTAACAGTGCTCGCACATTTTCCTCCTTGAGCTCCTTATAGACTGTGACTAGATGCAAAGTTTCCCTATTTACTATGATCTCGACGGCCGTGTGCTCCAGGTCACCTGTCTGTGTGTCAGGAAGGTCTCTGTGGACCAGCCTGTTTTTGATCAGGACAGCAGTGCCACCTCCTTGCGTGAATCGGTCAGTACAAATCACAAAGTAATTTCTAATCCTGAAGTCGTTTCCCGGTTTCAGGTGAGTCTCCCCTATCCGTGCAATGTCAATGTCTTTTTCGTTTAGATAATTTAGTAGCTCTGGTTGCTTGTTAGAAATGCCATTGGCATTCCATGCTAGTATGTTTAGTGTCGATTTAATCTGTCTCGCCATCGCTGAAGAATTCGCTGGCGGCTTGTACTTGGATGAGTCCCTTTGCTAACATACTGTCGGCTTCTCGAAATTTGGTAAGCACAATTTTCACCGTGTTTATCATCTTTCGGAGGTCAAATTCCTTTAGAAAAGAAACTATCTCAGCAAAGTCGGAGTCGAGTCCTCCAGTTTTGGTTTGTTTGTCTGGCTTGTTTTGGTCCTGGTTGCGGTCCGTCTTGTCACGCTTTTCGTTTTGTCAGTCTGCTTCTTGTCGGTCTGGTTGGTCTATGCTTTTGTCTTTAGTGGGAGGGAGGGGAACTGCTGGCTGTCATAGACGTTTGGGGTCTCATTTTGGTTTGCCTTCTGTTTCTACTGCTTTTGTTGCTGGAGCCTGGCATTCCAAGCTTGCACAATTTTCTTGTACTGCGGGCAGCCACGATAGCTCGCGGGATGCTGGCCCAGACAATTTGAATACTTGGGTGGTTCATCTTTCGTTTTATTAAATGTCTTTGTTAGATATTCCCCGGAGCACTTAACGCATCGAGGGTTTATTCTGCAGGGTTTCTGCCCGTGTCCAAATCTTTGGCACCTGTGGCATTGAGAGGGGCCCCCTGGTGACTTGTAGACCTCTACTTTGACTCTCAAGTACAGGAAATTTTCCAGGTCGTAAATTTTTCTTCCCTCGTCGCTATTGTCGAGCGTGACAATGGCGTACAATGGCATTGGTACCCTGCCGTTAGTATCTTTATCAAACCTAGTAAGCTGAGATACGCTCCTTGCTGGATAGTGCAGACTAACCAGCTCGTCACCCATTTCGCTTGCATCCATATCGATAGGCAATTGCCTCATTACTACCTTCAGCGATTTCGTTTGGTCATTTGCGTCGAATGTGTGGAACTGAGATTTTCTATCTTTAAAGTAAGCCATTAGAACAGTGTAATCAGAATGGCTGTACACCTGGTACTTAATACTTGAGGCTTTATAGGCTAAGTGCAAAAGATCTCTTATTTTTTTCCTCAGTTCTTCAGCAACTTTAAAATATCCCGCTGTCTCGTAAACAATGATCGGGGGAACCTTTGGCTCGCGCGGTTGTTGGGGCCTTTGACTGTCATGTCCCGGTTCTGGTGCAGCATCGTTCAGGTTCTGTAGGGCCTCGTAACGATTTCCCGTGGGCACATTCTGCACGGAAATTATCTCCTCAGCTTCTATTCCGAGCGTATCCACCTCTCCAGAGCGCTGGCGCTTCGGGGCAGGGGACTGGGGTTGTTGGGAGGACATGGCCTCGGAAGCCCTTGCGGACTCCGTGGCGGTTTAGATTATAGAAAGATTTAGTGAAATGGCTTTTTGCTACCCTACCCTTAACCTACCAAACTAATGATAGGGGATGTTGCACTGGCCCTTAGTTGTCACCGTTTGGTATACAGGACAGTGCAGCCCTACGCCTCTCACTCGGGGGTTCCACCTAGGGGTGGGCCGTGGAGTGGTAATTCCCTGTCACTTCCTCGGAAATTTCCCTAGCACTGTGGCTGATCCACAGTATCTGACTAGCAGAAAGGCAGACGAGTCTTTGCTTTTCTGAACGATGACGACATTTGCTTTGCCTTGCAGAAGCCAACAATTGTTGGCTGTGCTCAGCTTGCTCCGTCGGTCTTCTATTCTTCTGCTGGTCTGGATCACTCCGCGCGATGCGCTCTCCGTCGCAGCACGGCGGCGAGTGAGTGAGTGACTGAGACAGACAGGCAGACATATGGTTGGGCATGCGCCCATATAGTTTTCGAAGAGCCAGAGCATTATAGCTCCCTAACTTATGACGGAAATAGGGGATTTCGGGCTGGTTTTTTATGGAAGTCATTGATTTAATTCTTTTAGTATGGTGTTATTGCCAGACCCTATAATTTCTGGTCAGTGTTGTAAGTGGTTGGTTATATTGTTGTTGATATTCATTTTGTCCTAAGTCTTGAATAATTTGATGGGGCGAATAATGTGCTTGCTGAAAGAATTTCGTCGATTTGTCCTTAATGTAATCTGTGAGCCTTTGTATGCCTAAGCTGTAGTGAACTTGTGTGTACGGCATGCACCGTGGGGCGCTGGTAATAATTCTTAGATGTTTATTTTGTATGACCTGCAGTTTTTTGATTTGGTGGTCTGAAGCCATGCTGAAAAGTTCTGAGCAGTATAACAAGGCCGGCCTAATTATTGCGGTGTAGATTTTTAATTTGGTCTTGATACTAAGTTTATTCCCCTTGAGGAGAGGGTATAGTTTAAAAAGTCGAGCCACACTTATATTACAAGCGTTTTTGAGACAGGTGCCGCACCTCCTTATATAGTCCAATGGCTCTCTCCGACGCCCGCGCCCGGCGGCTGGCAGTGTGTGGGCGGGGCTACACTTGTTCGTTGCGGGCCGAGGAAGTTAATATTCGGCCGTTTGTGGCGGTTGCTGAACATGCGTGCCACGCTCTCTGCGTAGAGTTTCCAAGGCTGGTTTCCATGCCTCTCTAAGACATAGCCCACTATCTCTGTTGTAGGTATCAGCCAATCGAATTTCAATCGTTTCTTGGAATCCCAAAAGTATGAGGTCCTAGCCAATATCGTAACGTCGTTGAAGTCAACCCTGTGGCCATGGTTGTACACAAGCTCGGCGATCGCTAACTTGCTATACTGTCCCAGGCGAAGATAGCGTTTGTGTTCTTCACACCGGTTTTGTACGGTGCGAATGGTTTGACCGATGTAGCACTTTCCACACTCGCACGGGATGCTGTAAATTCCAGGAACTCTGAGGCCAAGATCGTCCTTAACTGAGCGGAGGTAGTCACCAACCACGCTCGGTCCAAACCTAACCCAGAAATCCTACCGGGTACAGGGGACCTACAGTTTAACGTGGAATCCCAACCACGGAAGCGTTCTGGCGCAAGCTGTGCCAGAGATGAATGTCGGGTTAACAGCCAATGAAAATCCTCCCCGAGACAGGGATTCAAATCGGAAACCTTTCGACCTCCAGTCAGACTCCTTAAGCACTGAGCCACCAGTCCACTCTGTTTTAGATGCCCATGTCCGCGTGTGGGAAGATAAACTGAGCTGACTCAATTATAACAGCGCGCACAGAACATAGTTACATGTTTCGCAGACAGATGTCAGGCTCAACGACAAACATGTCTCATCCTGAAAAACCCTACTCTGCAATTGCGGGATAAGTGCAAGGAAGAAGGAGATTCTACCAAAAGATTAACGTGTAGTAGTTCCTCAATACCATCGACAGTAACTACGATGGTTATCTGAATTCTAGGATTTTTTAGTAGGTTGGCACATTCGTCAAAGCTATAATGATACTGTAATTTTGGATATGTTAATTTTTTCTCAGTTTGTCCCATAAAACTTCTGAGACCCTGCTCGTATATTCTAACTAGCTTTCCCTGCGTTTCCTGTGTTTCTCGTCCCTGCTATCATTAGATCATGCTAAGACTGGAAAAGATATTTCTTTCTTCTGAGTGTATATTGTTGCTTGTATAACAATAAATATCAACTGCTCACTGCTCTCTTTTTTTAATAAACTCACATAAATTTATATCAGCTCTCCTAAAGTTGTTTCTAGACACACTTATAGCGTTCTTCTTTACGAAATACTAGATAAAATTGTTGGCGAATTTGCGAAATGATAAAAATTTCTTGTTTTTTGTGACAAGTGATAAGGTTAAGAAAAATTATACACTAGTGGCACAGTTATTGTTAAACGGAGAATAAAGCACGCATAGAAACAACATTGTATAAATAATATAATACTAGCAGTAGAATTAGCTTATTTTCTTCTTGCGTCGCTTCTATGCATTAATATACCTTTACTCTCCATCACTGAATGGGATGTCATCTAATTCTTATACTGCATGTAACCTTATTCTATACCCAAACTGTTCTTTATTGCTTCCTCCACACATAAATTCAGTACCTTTGACGATACGCTTCTATCACTTTTTAACTGCTGCCTGTATATCAATGGTCTCAACTCTTTCTTCTTTACGAAGTTCCACATTGAGACGCCAAATTGAAATTTTATGCGTGAGAACAAGTGGATAGTTGACATTTATTTATTTAGATTAATAGGGAGTTAATTGGGAGCTACTTATTTATTACCAACATAACGATATTTTGTTATGATGAAATCAAATAAAAAAATTTAATGCTAAAACTTTTAAAGATAAAGAACATTACATTTATGGTTACAGAACTTTGACTCAAGCTTTTTCGGCAATAAGTGATAAGCGGAAGAAGAAATAATGCACTAGTGGCCTAAAGTTTGCTCAATTAAGAAAATATAGCATATAAAAACAATATTGAGCAATATAAAATACAATAAAAAAACAAAAAACAAGCCCCTGCTTTACTTTATAATGCACATGACAGTGTGGCTCAGTGGGCTGATCTGGGACCAGGATCCCAAGTCTCCTACTCGTAAACAAACAACCTTCCAAACACAACACCGGAACGTTGCATTTAATATTCACTGTGCTATAAACTCTTTGTGCATTATCTACAATTGTTTTAGTGTCGATCAAACTTGCGTAAGAATATAGTTATCCTCGATTAACAAGTGATCAATTACAATATAAATTATTAATAATTTTCCTCTTTTGATATTTAGGCTTGTAATGTTTTAAACGTTTAACACTCATTCGCTTTCAAAATCATTAAAAGCTTTTCCCATATTCACAGTTACCATAACAGTATATTTTCTCTCGTGCCCTTGTTCCTCTTTACCTAACCTCTTCTAGTCTAGAAAACGTTAAAGAATCGTGATAAGTAAATACTATTTATATCATTTACCAAAATGTCTTAAAATTGGTAGTAAAATTTCAGAAAAATTATAACAATTATAGCCTACAAAAATTCATTGTCACCTACAATCTAATATACTTCGTGGCAGAAGATTGAGGAGGTGTCCCGAAATTCTATCTGCCACGCTGTTTCCATCTTACTGGATGCTCAGTTGTTGCTCCACTTCTTTTTAATGTATATATATGCGACATTTCTCAAACAGAATCCAGAAAATTCTCCTATGCTGACGATCTGGCACTAGTACAACAATCTCATAACATTCAGTAAATTGAAAATAAAAGCAGACCTCAAAACCCTGAGCAACTATTTTAATAAATGGCGTCTCGTACCCAGTTCCAGCAAGACGGAAATTAGTGTCTTCCGTCTTAACAGTCGGGCGGAAAATCTCTCGCTTGATGTTTTTCTTGATGGCACTCCCTTCCGACACAACCCCTTTCCAAAGTATTTGGGAGTCGTAATGGATCGCACCTTGTTGTACGATCAACATCTGACCAACCTTGCAGCAAAACTAAGAACTAGAAATAATATTCTGCAGAAGCTAACTGGTACCCCCTGGTCAGCATCCACCTCAGCACTGAGCCTTGTGTATTCTGCAGCTGAGTACTGCTTATCTGTCTGGATAAACAGCATCCACACCAAAAAGACTGACATAGTTTTGAACCAGACAATGCGGATAATTAGTGGATGTATCAAGTCCACTCCACTGTACTGGCTACCAGTTTTGAGTAACATCGAACTGCCTACGATAGGACGACGTAATGGCTTATTTGTCCAATATAATAAGATCTGTCATAACTTGGACGTCCCCCACCCTCGACGACATGGAAACCCAATTTCACAGACTTAAATCGAGAAAACCAACCGTAAGAACTGCAAAATACTTATATCTAACAATTTTAACGGGAGATAAGCGTGGAGATTGGAGTGGATAGCCTCAGCCCCACCAGAATGACACTCCTTGTTCGACAATCAACAGGCACTGAAGGGGCTCGACCTTCTCCGTAAGACCTGGGCAGCTCTCAACAGAGGTGGGTCTGGCCATGGCAGATCTGCTTCAGCTCTGTACGCATGGTGAATGAGAGATTCACCGAATTGTGACTGTGGTGGGGAAGAACAAACCATCCGTCACATAACCTTTGATTGCACACTTCGAGCCTTCAGGGGATCACCAACAGACTTCAAATGAAGCGTTAAATTGGCTTCACTATGTCGAATTTTAAGTTAATGTAAAATTTTATTAGTGTGAAGCAATTCTACATAATTTTATTATTGAACTAACTCCGCTAAGCCGGTGACAAGCCCGGGGCCCCATTCTCAAGGAAAAGGGAACGAGGAGTCGGAGGAGTAACACCTTGGATCGACTGGGTCTGGTTGATAGCGCCATGTGAGGGCCCCTTGTCAACGGCAGCGACAGCGGAGAAGGAGTACTTCGGAATGGGGGAGAGGCACCGGTCCAGAGGGGCGGCTACAAACAGCGTCTGACTCAGAATGAGCGGCTGATTTAAAGCTGGGCCACCTACTTTCTATGTGGAAAGGAACGGGATACTACCACATTATATTTCCCTAGTAGTACATGGTACGGCTCTCCATGTAGAAAAATCCAGAGATAAAACTTCCCTTCACTCGGATCTCCGGTAAGGGAATACATTGAGAGGGAATACCTTTAAAAACAAGAAGGGAAAAAAAGGAAGAAACGACAAGGATGAACATTGGATAACTAGAAAATGCAAAACAGGAGATGAGTAATAATGGTTTAGATGCACTTGGCATGTGTGAAGTGAAATGGGGAGGAAACGGTGAGGTAGAAAGTGGAGATTATAAGATTTTCTACTCTGGAGAAGAGAAGAATGGTAAAAATGGAGTGGGAATAATGATAGGAAGGAGACTGAAAAACAAGGTTGTGACGGTGCAATATATTGATGGAAGATTGATGATGCTAAGACTGCAGGGCAGTACAAAAGATATGGTATTAATACAGGTATATATGCCAACTAGCCAGCATAGAGATGAGGAGGTAGAAGAATATTATGTGAAGATGGAAGAACTTTCTGAGAAAGAGAATAGAAATGCTTGTATCATCATTATGGGAGACTGGAATGCTGTAGTAGGTGAAGGAAAACAAGAAGATATAATAGGAAAATTTGGATCAAGGATAAGAAACGAGAGGGGGTGAAAGACCAATTAACTTTTGTAAAGAAAATTCACTAGTAGTGGGTAACACCCTATTTGAAAACCACAAAAGGAGACGTTATACATGGATCTCTAACTTAAATGGAGAAAGGTACCAGCTGGACTATATTCTCATACAAAAAAAGGTTTAGGAACTGTGTGAATAATGCTAAAGCTTATCCAGGAGCAGGCATAAATTCAGATCACAACCTCGTAGGAGGAGAAATACAAGTAAACTTGAAAAAAGTGAAGAGAGGAAAAGCAAGAGAAAGACTGAACTTAGAAACACTAAAGGAGGAAGGTAAGGCTTTGGAGCTAGAAGAAAGGTTTCTGAAAAACTACAAAGGAGGAAAATTTGAGGAAAGGGCTCATGACAGCCGTCAAAGAAACTCTAGGAATTAGAGAGTCCAAAGGTATCAGGAAAGAATGAGTAACAGGAAACATTTTGCAAAAGATGGAAGAACGGAGGAAGTGGAAAAATTCTGGAAATGAAGAAGGAAAATGAGGTACAGGAAACTGAAAAATTAACTAAGAAGAGAAACTGGATGAAAGGGAAACAAGAACAACATGGAAATAGAAAGAGAAGATGGCACATTAGTCAAAGAACCACATGAGGTGCTGAGTAGGTGGCAAGAATATATTGAATACTTATATAAAGTAGATCAAATACAAAATAAAATTGAAGAAGAGGCACAGGTAACAGAAGATGGAAAGGGGTATGAGGTCCTAGAGACAGAGGTAGGGAAGACTCTGAAGGAGATGAAGAATCGGAAGGCATGCGGAATCGATAATTTACCTGCAGAAGTGTTAAAGAGTTTAGAAAACAAAGGAAGAAGGGAGATAGTACACCTTTGTAATAAGATATATGACAAAGGGGAATGGCCAGCTGACTTTCTCTCAACGGTATAGATATGAATTCAGAAGAAAAAGAATACTAATAAATGTGAAGAGCATAGGACCATCAGCCTAATTTCGCATGCGTCTAAAGTGTTGTTGAGAGTGCTGAACAGAAGGCTATATGGAAAGTTAGATAGATGGATTGGAGAAGAACAGCTTGGATTTAGGAAAGGAAAAGGAACAAGAGATGCTATCGGCCTGTTAAGAATCACAGGGGAAATATATATTGAGAAAGGAAGAGATATGTATGCCGTCTTTATTGACATGGAAAAAGCTTTTGATAGGGTGCAATGGAAGAAGCTGATGGATATCTTGAAGAGGAAAGGCGTAGATTGGAAGGAGAGAAGGTTGATACAGAATCTATATTTACAACAGAAAGTATGAATAAAGATCAGAAACGAGATGTCGGGAGAAAGCAGCATAGGGAGAGGCGTAAGACAAGGTTGTTGCCTTTCCCCATTATTGTTCAATTTATACCTGAAAGAAATTATTGAAAAAGGCTTAAATGGAAAAAGAGGAGTGCGTATTGGTGGCAAGAGAATAGAGTGCATACAATTTGCTTATGATATGGTACTGTTGGCAGAAAGCGAACAAACTCTACACAGAATGCTGAAAGATCTAGACGAAGCTTGCCAAGAGTTTGGAATGAAAATAAATACAGCAAAAACTAAGAGTATGGTGACTGTAAAAGGAAGGAAAATAATAAGTATTAAGTTAGGAAGAGCTTTTATTATTTATTTATTTATTTTTAACTGCTTTACGTCTCTCAACAGCGAGGTCTTTAGAGACGGGAAAGGATGGGGGCAAGGAATGGGAAGGAATACAGTCATGGCCTTTTAAAGGAAGCATCCCGGAATTTGCCTGGAGTGATTTGGGAAACCATGGAAAACCCAAATCTGGATGCCCGGACGGGGATTCGAACCACTGTCCTCCCGAATGCGAGGCCAGAACGCTATCCGTTACACCAGCACGAGGATGAGCTGGTATCAGACAAGTAAGATCGCTCAAATATCTTTGGAGTACAATCACCGAAGATTTGAGATGCCGCCAAGAGATAAAAACTCGCATTGCCGTAGCGAAGGAAGCATTTAATAGGAAAAGGAGGATACTAACTGGAAAAAATACTCAGGAAAAGACTCGGAAAATATTTTGTATGGAGTGTGGCTCTTTATGGGGCAGAGACATGGACACTGAGACGAGAGGATGAAAAGCAGTTAGAAGCATTTGAGATGTGAATGTGGAGGAGGATTGAGAGAATAACCTGGGTGGATAAAACAAGAAATGTTGAAGTGCTGGACAGGGTTAGTGATAGGAGAAAAATACTCCAAGTAATAAAAGAGAGAAAGAAGAACTGGTTTGGATACTTGTTGAGAGGGGAGTGCCTGATAAAAGAAGCCTTGGAAGGTCTAGTTTGTGGCAGGAGAATAAGAGGAAGAAGGAGGTACAAAATTATAGACAACATCAAGGAAGACTGCAAATACATGGACCTTAAGAGAAAGGCAGAAGATAGAAGAGCATGGAGAGCAGCCAAGTGAAAACCTGCCCGAGGGCAGAAAACTGATGATCATGATGTATTATTGCAATAAAATCCTGTCGGGTGTCCAGCCAGATGGTGTTGTCTGCTGTCTTCATCAGGTGTCAGGTGTCTTCTAGCTGTCGCAAGCTGAGGCGGTGACACCCGAGAGGATTTCATTGCATCAGTGTCGCCACTCACACAATTGTATTATGGCCATAAGATAAGGAAATAAACACCTCGCTGGATGCTAGAGTACTTGTGACACCTCAGTTTTCGCATATATTTTCAGTAGGCGATATGGTTAATGAGGGAAGAAGCTATATCTGCAGTTCTGCGACGGAGGCGAAGAACATACTTGCCAACATGTGGCTGGACATTACCCTGAGGCAGTTCTGTGGAAACAGGGCGTATCTTCTGCTTCTGTAACGAAACTGGCACAGCGGTCTTTAATTGGATTGCCGGCAGTTGAGACAGTGAAGTATACACAATTAAACCAGCCCGTCGAAGATACCGACGTGCTGGAATGGCATAGGTGACCATTACGGTAGCTTCTATTGCCTATGTTAGCTATCATTGTACTTCATGCTGTACAAGAGTCCATTTTTTTATTTAATTGCTTTACGTCTCTCAACAGCGAGGTCTTTAGAGACGGGAAGGGATGGGGGGGCAAGGAATGGGAAGGAATTCGGCCATGGCCTTTTTAAGGAAGCATCCCGGCATTTGCCTGGAGTGATTTGGGAAACCATGGAAAAACCAAATCTGGATGCCCGGACGGGGATTCGAACCGCTGTCCTCCCGAATGCGAGGCCATACAAGAGTCCAACAAACCCAATGGTGGCAATGGGTATTGTGCACCATTCAGATCCGTGACGATACTAGAGAATAAACACCTGTCAATCAGCACTCCTTATTTCTTCGTATAATTGCGATTCAGATACCGTTGTGGAAGAAGCATTTGAGACAAGTCAAAAATAAGAAGCCGCGATCATCTGTTTCGCAGTAAATTGAAGCAGGAAGTGTATAATTTTTGACGTGAAAACGTCTGTTCGCTCGTTAAGTATGGTGATAGCTGGCCGGACTTTCTTGTGTTACAAAATACCGTCAGATTTGAATCCCTAATAACTACGAGACTAATACAACGGTTGAGCCCACAACGGGTGGAACATGTCTGTACGAGTTCGTCGTGCAACATTTATTTTTCCTGTGACGTCATCGGACTAGTGTGAGTGCATGTTGGCGAATGTTTTGAATTAGCGTTGTGTAAAGTTATAAATTAGTGTAGCATGAAAACGCGTTTACCTACGACGTCGATTCAAGTGTCAATGTAAAGAACTCGCGAAGCACTACTAAGAGCCAAAGTCAGATAGTATAAATATTCATCGGAGTATAAGTGAAGATCGACATTAAATTGAAAATTACGAAAAATGAGGTCATCAGATATGAGTCTTAAAAACGGTCGGAATTATAGAAAACGTAAATTAGAAGTAAGCTCGCGTGAAAAGGAACCCAAGAGGGATACGACAGCGATGAAGTTTACACGCAATAAACTTGTGATTTGTCTTATCTAAAATTGTTATACTTTTCTATGTAACCACTGTGTTAAAGATATTGATAGTTAAATTATACATGAATACAAAAAAAAACTTGTTATGATTTCATCACGACGTTTTCACGAAAAATCTACGACGTGGGCCCGAACTGCGCCATTGTGTATCTTTTTTTTATTCCAGCTCAACCACTTTAACAAGAGTCTGTGATACTCTCGTAAAAGCTGTAGTAACCGGTCACAAAACGTACCTTCTGAAAATTATTATTTAATTAGCTGCTAAGCCCGTCGAAAATTACTGGCTGAAAGCAATGTTCTGGCATTACATTACTTCACAGTAGCATAGCTAAATAGAATTATTGTTAAACAACGATCTTTTCCTTAAAAATGATGCAATGTTGTACACGTTTCTTAGCTTACCACAACAGTAGAATATAACAAAAACATTTACATCCAAAGGATATAAAACCAATTAAAAATTAATACTTGGATTTAAGCGAAGTATATATTTTTCTTTATGGTAGGTTTGCGGTTTAAAACATATTCAATCACTATGGTAAAGCCCGTTCCATGGCCAGTGTGCGTGCATACCGACAACCACCTCATAAGTTGTAATAATAAAAATACCTTTCTACATAGTAAAGTGAGGCTCTGCCCTTCGTTTTTTCACTATTTGTTCCACAACAGGCAATGTGAGGTAAACAAAATACACAATGATTATAGCAGACTAGCAGTCACAGTGAGAAGATGAACATCACATCTCTGCCTGGCAGTATTATGGTTTTTATCTCTGTCCTCCGTTTTTGTACTATTTGCAATTATTTCCACAAAGCCTGTCAAAAATGACGGAAATTTTTATTATGGAAAACATAATTTCAAAAACGAATAACTATAACTATTACTCTGCGATTCACTAAAAGTGTGTGGCGGAGGGTGGAGGCGCCCATGGGCTATTGTGAGGAACCATCCCAGCATTCGCGTGGAGTGATCTGGGAAAACCATGGAAAACCCAGATCAGGATGGCCGGAGAGCTTTATCGAAAGCTACTCCTGTAGGATTTTATGTTTACTTGCCCGGTAAATCCTTTCTATTCCATTCCCTAATCGCCCGTCGAAAAAATGAATACGGAAAAGAATCGGTTCTGGCCCTGATTTCTCTTATCTTATTTTCACGGTCAATCCTAGATACGAATGTTGCTGGTAGCAACATTCCGAAATATGTCAATCGTGAATTTTTCAATTAACTTCTGCCGAGACCAACGCCTTCGGTGTTTGCCGGAGAACAAATTGAAAGTACCGGGATTGATAATAGTTCTTCTTCCCGACTCACGAAGTAGTCCCATCAAAGTTTGTATTGACCACCTAATTGGAAGGATGATCAGACTACGTTTTTGGTTTATCCAGGCCGCCACCACTGGCTGGCTAGGGTACAAATCAATCAATACTTATATAGCGAAAAGTTTCTTCAAATAAATCCACGTGTATGCAGAACACAAGCCAAAGATTTATTCACAGTTTTGTACTGCACAATGTACCCGGCCACCAATGGAAAAAAGTAATTAAAGCACATACAAGTAAAATTACTGGTAGTGACTATATAATCCGAAGATGCAAGTTCTTAAGAGTGAAAAGCAATACATTCAATCACTTTCACATGGCTGTTCATACCAACACAGTTCACCAACACTCCACCACGTAATCTCGTAGTTTCCTTCTGTCAGTGAAACGTTTTTCCGACGCGGTAGCCCGTAATTAGTAACTCACGGGGACCTAAACACTTTAATACAAAGCACTTGTTAATTATTTTCAGCCACGACTTACACCTAGCTACAACAAGACCTGGAGGCATAATAAACACACGTTCTCTGCCAGACTCAACACACTCTCTGATCTACTAATCGATTGTCAGTCTCACAAGTCACCGATGCACATAGCATTCGATACTTGGCATAGAATAAATTTAATAAAAAAATAATAATTACTGAAGGGGGCCAGCCTACTGTAATGTGACATGTTCCAGGTCTTCCCAACCTAACTCCTTCAACATCTCACTTACACTTTCCCACCAACTATATATACCTGTCACGAATCGGGCGGCTCTTCTTTGGACCTTCTCTAATGCCTCCATTATCCCCTTTTGATGGGGACCCCATTCAGAACAACAATATTCTAAGTGAGGACGCACTAGTGACTTATATGCAATCGATTTAACTTCCGTTTTTTTTTTTAATTGCTTTACGTCTCTCAACAGCGAGGTCTTTAGAGACAGGAAAGGATGGGGGCAAGGAATGGGAAGTAATTCGGCCATGGCCTTTTTAAGGAAGCATCCCGGCATTTGCCTTGAGTGATTTGGGAAACCATGGAAAACCCAAATCTGGATGCCCGGACGCGGATTCGAACCGCCGTCCTCCCGAATGCGAGGCCAGAACACTATCCGTTACACCACCACACTCAGTGATTTAACTTCCGGAGTACATTGTTTTAAATTACGACCTAGAAATCGAAGCATACGATTTGCTTTCCCAATTACATTCTCGATATGCTCATTCCACGACAAATTATTACGAATTGTTACCCCTAGGTATTTAGCGGAATCTACCGTTCCAAGGACAGTAATATTAATCTACGAGATCATTCATAATTTTGTTGGTACGATTGGCAAATGTCGGAATCTCCTCTGAGTTTTCTGTCGTGAAAGCTTTTTTAAATATATTGTTCAAGATTTCTGCTTTCTCTACGCTAGTTTCGGATAATTCCCCATTTTCCTTAATCAGTGAAGGCATAACGTTACAAGAGCCTCTTAGTAATTTGACATACGACCAAAACTTTTTTGGATCAGTAATCAGATCTTCGGACAAAGTTCTGGCTTGGAATTCTTTAAACGCATCACGCATTGCCTTACGCACTTCCGCTCGTAACTGGACTAAGTTAGCACGATTAGACGAGTCCCTCGATTTCTTTACCATGGCATGTAAACGCCTTTGCTTCCTGAGCAATCACTTCACTTCCCTATTGAACCACGGAAGGTTCTTACTTACCTTGGGAACAAATTGATTTAAACCGGTCCATATTATTTCTTTTAACTTAAACCAAAGTTCCTTAACATTTGTATTTAGCGTGTACGTTTTAAAAATTTTTGTCAAGTGGTTAACCATACCCCCATCGTTTGCCTTATCGAAGCAATATACGAGTTTGTCTTTGTCATGCTTCAAATACATACTAGATTTTAAAGTTACCACAACCTCCTTATGATCACTTATACCGTCTTCTACACAAACTGTATCTACAATATCAGGAAAGATCCAAAATGGACGAGGAATCTTTATCGCACCGTGTTGGCTCCAGAACCATCTGTTCAAGAGATCTTTCTGCAAATACTTCTAGGAACGTTTCGGTTATTAACCTATCTCTTTCACCCAACCTGAAAGTGCATGTGTCCCAATTAACCGATGGTAGGTTAAAATCACCACCCACGATCAATATATGTCCCTGAAATTTCTTATAAATTTTATTAAGCGACATTGCACCACATTTCTATGGCGATGTTCCGGCATTTCTTAAAATTGAATCAACCTTTCACCTGAATATACGAGTAATCTTTTGGTTATTAACAATCACTTAATAGAGTGATATCAATTATGTCATTAAAGTAAAAGCAAAGTTGTGCATTAATAGGTACAAATTATTACAAGACATCACATATATTTAAACCTCCGTAGTAATCATGATGCACTAAATGTGGATTCAGAGTATACTTTATGTATGCCAGTAACTGCAGATAATATATTTATGTTATGGTTTTCGACTGTACTCTGATCTCATAGTTTGTAATACTTCCCTCACATGTGTTTGTCAAACAGATATATGTTGCACTTTATGTCGACGGCTAATCTATTGACAGAACGAACACAAAATGTTGGTAGTAGGTAATCATTGATATACTGTAGATTCGAAAATGCTCCTGCCATACAATCTTATCCAGTTTTGTATGATATACTTCGTTATTGTGGGCGAAGACGATATCAAGCGCTGTTCCTGCATTGCCGAGCCTTCGTTTGACTGCCCAGCCTGGGGAAGATCGCCCGGGTAGAGAGAATCGAGTGATTTCGAACGTCAGTAGACGGCAGTTTGCACTACACTAGCAGATACCAATAATTATTTCACGTATTCAATCGTTTCGAGAGCTGAGTAGCTATCCTATTTTTATTAGGTTACACTGTTCACAGTTAATTTTATCTTGTCTGTTTTCGTACCATGCTAAATAACACCGACATCTCACTGGAGGTCTGTACTGTCAGAACTACCTGTTAGATATATGTAAGAAACAATAAGATCATCCAGCACTGTTAAACTGTTATTAAAATTGTATCCTAAATTATTCAGAAACTTTAAAGACGTGTTCTTGTTATGCTCGCTCGCCATATAGTGCAACCTTCAGATTACTACAGCTGTTGCCTCTGTTAATACTTACCAAGATCGTCCAATTAGGAATCACTTAAGCATTTACAAATCCGTTGCGATACACATTACAGTCAGAGCTGTCGTGTCGAATAGAATTTCTAAATCGATGAAAACGTCATCGAAATAGGACTTTCATTCCATAGCTGTAACAGATTTCGGTTGATTGTTTACACCATTAGCTATGTGGCTTTCAGTCATGAAGGGTTATAATTTAACTGTATAGTGTAAGAGCTGTAAGAAATCCGTGTTTCTCGATAATCTTCCATAAAATATACGAATATTTTACTAGAATTGTTTAATTCTTCTTTTTACTAAAACTGCTTCACAATTTGATTTATTACACAATCAACTTCACTTTAATAACATTTCAATTTCCTTACACATTAAATTCAATGATTACTCCTGATATTTTTCACGCCCCGCCGTAATCAACTCTCTCCGTTCTAATCCTCTATTGTTATCCTTTTCCACGTGTCTTGCCAACCTAAACACTTAATAAGATGTAATATTAGAAATGACAGCAACATATATCACAGGAGGCAAGCCCGTTGACTCACATGGATTACAGATTCTAAGGTGAACGGTCGCTCTATAACCCCCGCAGTGTCCACTACTAACAAATTTTTCTTCGTTAACTTATTTTAAGTATATAAGAGATGTCAACACTGAATCTCCTAAGTTATCAAAATCTTTCTCCCTTTTCCGTCCAAGTTGTACGAACTTTCGCTGATTTTCTGTATGTTTTTGTTTTTGTTTCTCTTGAGCTTAAAGAAAGTTTTCCCAAAAAATCTACTATACCTACTTTTCCTTTCATACCTCTACACGTTTCTTTTGCAGTCATTTTGCCTTGTATTTGTTGTTATTTCTTTCGTTCTATAAAAACATGCCGTGTGGTCATCCTTGTTCATTTTATGCTTTCTGCTTTGATCCATCAATTACAGTATTTCCTGTGTGACCCAAGGTTTCGCTGCTGTCATTATTTTTTTCGCCAAATATTTCTTCACCAGCTATAATTCCTTCCCTTTCAATGTGTTCGGCAGAATTATCTTCACTATATTCCTTACACTTTTTTTACTTCTATATTCTGTTTTCACATTTTCCTTAATTTTCCATTTGCACGCAACTAAAACAAACCTAGTTTTTCGTATGTTTTTTTTTCCTAGACTATAGTATTTCCTTCGTTTTCTTCGCCTTCAATCGCTGTATTTTCCTCGCCAATAACCTAGCATTTAGGCATTTGCTTCCTCTGTCAGAACTACTTCATTATAGTGCTGAATAGTTGGCATGTACTGTCCAATGTGGTTGTTCTTTGCTTCATTTATGCTGTATATCTGCGCTATGCCGTTCTTAGTAACTTTTTTCTTATTTTTTCATTCTCATTAATTGGTATACCTTATACTTTTTGCTCAGACATAACGATGATTGCACTATTTAAGTTCAGTGTGTGAAACTTCTCATTTCTTTGTAGATGTTACTACTCAGCTCTAGTCAGAGGAGCGTTATGTAACGTTCCTGAATGGATCCGTCAAGAAGTCTCTTATTTGAAGAAAAATATGCTCCGATGTTCCTACGGATACTGTATTTAGCGTGTCGAATGCTTTCTGAAATTCGAAAATTTTAGAATCAATCGTTGATTGTCGATACCTTTTAATGTCGTGCGTGTAATTTTGAGAAAGAACACTTCTTAGCAAGAAAAACCCTTACTCCTTGAAGTTATGACGTAGTTCAGCACTGTGTTTTTATTATATTAGAACATTGAAATGCGATATTACATCCCAAGGCGCCAGCAGTAAAGGAGAAATCGTAAGTCTGAATTAGTAAAAGGTGTGATTTCTAAATGAAATTTCATCTAGAGATAATTTTCACAAAGCTGACAAATTCATGTTAGCATTAAGTACCGTTTAAATCATTTTATATTACTGACCACTTTAGCAGTATAGTTCATTTTAAACGTATTGCTGACAATTTCATTTATCGTTTCGAGTGAATGGGGATCCTGGCTGCCGCTCGCCGCTGACAAACTTAATGAACCCCAGAATAGCTTTACGGTTTTCGCTAGAGCTCTGGAAAGTGAATTTCAGCGAAACTCTCATTACGTTTAAAGTCGGACTGATCCTATTAAAGCGGGAGAATAAGCAGTCTATTGTCTCTTTTGCTAACTTTTAAAATTGTAAAGTAGTTCTTAATCAACGTTGATCAGTTTAATTAAAAGCTGGTATCGTTGCATCTGGAAAATGCTTAATTTTAATAATTGTTTTCTTTAACAGTTAAAAACTAATGCTATTTATCGTCAACATTTTTTTTCGTCGTTTGTTCTGTTGGTAAATTATTGTCTCTTAGAAACATTGCTACTTAGAGATTAATATATCTATTCGAGACACATTTTGAAATCAAATTTAATTTAGTCTATTAGGGATTATGCATTTAAATCCTCTCAGCATATCATCATGTTCCGGAAATATGAAATATATTTCCCTTAAATCATTTCACAGAATCCTGGAAAACCGTAATCTATATGGCCGAACGGGGATTCGATACTACATCCTCCCGATTGTTAGGTCAGAGTGTTATCGGTCTCGGTATAACAGCTTAACAATACGTCCCTACCTAAGTGAAGATCACGCACAAGGATGGTTTCTGCATAAACTGCAGGTTTAAAGACTATAGATTTCGTTTATTCTAAGTTATAACCACAAGTAAAATCACAGAATGTCATTAAAAATTTAGATATTATTGCAGAGAAATGATTACAAAGCTTCGAGTTTCTAATTTTTAGAGTGCCTTCGTATTTCAGTAAACCAAATCAATAAATCAAATCATTAAACCAAATCTCACATAACAGCTTTCTTTTTAAGATGTAGCAAAATTTCACTTCTGACATGGTACGCTAGGTACTGAGACAAATGCACGCATATATTAATACAGACTTTGATACGTTAGCTGCTTCGATGCGCAGATCAGCATACAAAGTTGGGCAACACACAGCTAACTTGCTCTCTCGCTTATTTTGTATGACAAATGATATTATAATTTGTATTAAATGGTGCCACATAGTAGATTCCTACAGCATGTACTGCACGTTTCGCTAAGCCACTATAATTTCCTACTCACAACATTTTAAATGGCAACAAATTCAGTGAGAAACTTAAAATGTTTTTACAGTCTTTGTTTCTTATGGCTTTATGCCTCGTCGACTTCGAGGTCAAGGAGTGGGGACAAGGATCGGGAAGTAATTCGGCAGTGGAATTCACCTGGAGTGATTTGGGGAAACTATGGAAAACCCAAATCTGGATGCTCGGACGGGGAATGTGAGGCCAGAGCGTTAACGCTCACCCACCACTCTCGCTCAATTCTAAAGTCATTTTGAACCATTACTCTGCAGAGTTCGAATACCGAAAATATATCATACTGTATAGAAATGAGGGCCGAATCTAAAAAAATATTTTATCTTCCTTCTTCTTTCCACTGATCACAAAGCCATTTTAAACAGTTTGCATATACATGCAATAATAGCATTCTTTTTTATTTCAGCAACTTCATATCGAAGAAAATTGATTCATTGGTTGTATGACCAAGAAATTAATTACGTAGTAACTGCACTGTACAAAAGGGACGGCAACATCTTTTTCTGGCACCTAATGGATTAGTTGTAAAACTAAAATTATAAATATTGAGCATATAGCCAATTTATTTATTTTTTAATAGCATCTTGGTTTGCTTCTGAACAAATAAATTACTAGGAATCTCAATCTGATCTCGAAATTGGAACAAAGTCACCCAACGAAAGATTTCGCACGCAAGGGTCATTACCAAAAAACATTTAACGAAATAATACACAGTAATGAATGCATGTAACTCACTCGTTCTGAATTTTTACTTCTTTGAACGATGTGGAGTGAAGCCAACTGAGCCTCAGATAACAGATTGAATCACAGGTTTTTAACGAATTTCTGCCAATCAGTTTTACACTCACTCCATGTCGTAGCGATAGTCAGAACCCTGCATCTAGTGATGGAGATGTGTTGCCCAGTGTAGTGTACTCCTCATATTTTCATTCAGTGATGTCATATGGTATAATTTTTGGTGATACTCTTCACAAAGTAAAAAAGTTTTTATAGCACTGAAAAGAGCTATTACGATGTTGTGTAGGGTAAAGCCAAGCGCTTCTTGCAGAAATTTTTTTTAAAAACTCAATATTCTTACAATGACTTCTCAGTATATATATTCTCTCATGTGCTTTGTCATAGATCATTTTAACCTGTTTACTTCTAATTCACAGGTACACAATTTCAATACAAGAAACAGAAATAACTTGCAAAAAACACAAACATCTCTGTCATTAGTACAAAGAGGAGTTAATTATTCTGGTATACATTTGTTTAATAAACTTCCCAAGAGTATAAAACAGTCTGCAGATAATAAAGATATATTTACAGAAAAACTGAGAGATTATCTTGTTGGCAACTCCTTCTACTCCATTCAAGAATTTGAACAAATTAATTAATTGTATTCTATATGACTTTTGCAAAATTCAGTTGTAAAAATTAATGTTTATTGTTATTCTCTTTATTTGTCTTTGGAACATATACTTGTTTTTACTATGACTATGACTCATATTGTATGTATTTGTATTAACCATGACATGTTTCACATCCCAGAGGTCCTTCCTCAGCAGGGATCCATGAAACAAGATTGATAAATAAATAAATAAATAAGTGTGTTGTTTCTGTTTCGAATGAAGAAAGGAGGGGGTGAAACGCGGTGTCGTCCCATTGTTCCGTAGGAGTGCAGCCAGACGTACGTATAATAATCATCAACACCATCGCAGGCCCTCGCACTTAGGCTTCCTAACATGCCGGCCAACTCCTGACGATGAAATTTCATCCACCACCGGGCATCGCGAGCTCAATTAAGTAGGTTAAAAATAGTTCTAACTTTCACATTCAATTTTTGATTGATAATTAAAGCGTAAGACCTTTTTTAAAAGAAAACAACTAACATGCGAAAGACAGACTCACGCTGGGTTGAATATTTTTTGATTATGTTCATCCAAGTAACAAATAACACCGTTTCCCTTATTTAAACTATCTCTGATTAATTATTTTCGATATTATGGAGTGCCAGCACTAATTTCAATATTGACGTACTGGCCCCGGAACAAACATTTTGAAGCCAAATTTCTGTAATGTAATAATAATGAAGTCAGCTATTAAAAGCTATTGTTTCTGTGTAATTACATCGACGCACTGCGAAAATTCACCATGATTCCAGGCCAGATAATTCGATAATTTATGTATTTGCATTGGCCTGTTGCAGTATTGTAAATGACTACGTTGACGGAAATTTATCCGCAATTGTTTAGGTAGCGATACCAAAGAAAAAAAAACATGTATTGTCCTCTTTATTATATGTATAGTTACGAGTACTTCAGTAAACTTTAGAATGGTAGCTTTATCTAGCTCGGTAAGAACATCTGAAACCTGAGTGAATACTATACCCTCAAGATTAAAAATAAAAACTGGATGTAATTAGGATCAATTATTCGCAAGTTATGATCATATTACACAGATAGACAGATATACGTTGTATTTTAAACTCTTACAAGATCCCACAGTATAATATTTGACAACGTGTATCGGTATCTTGATTCAGTTCCATAGATCCACGATCGTGACGAGTCACAGTGGACGCGTTTTCAATAAAACGTAATTAGCGTGAAGTATCGTCAGAATCACTAAGTAGAATTTAAGCTAGATTCAACATATGACAAATTCATAAACGAAGAAATTGTGAGTGCGGAACAACTTATTTCATTAATTTGTTGTATATTTTATGCATTCAATTAAGTCTCCAACAACATTTTTTTTTAAATTCTGAATGTGGTAGCAAAACCCGTTTTATAACAGGATTTGCATAACAGCCACTCGCCCCCGAGGCTCGTTCGATCCTCTACTTATCACGAAATTTTTGAAAATTCAGTCGAAACATCGAATGGTAATAACAGTTGAACTTTCATACAATTTTATAATGGCACCATATCCTCTAATAAGACTTTTTTACCAAAAAAAATTGTACTAGAGGCCAAGAGGGAGTGTAAAATAACAATTCCATCTGCTTTTTGTTGTAATATTTTTTTCCTCAGGCACATGCTTTGTATTGTTGTTTATAACTGAAAATATAAATCAGAACCTTTTGCACTTAAAAGCCAAGGAAACAATGGCTTTGTCAGACAACTGTGACCATCTGTGCATGTCAGCAATACGAGACTGATTTGGTAGAAAAAGACAAAAATAGTGCTACAGTGGTACGATTTTCACCTTATACCATTGAATCCAGCACATTTCTTAGTATAATTCCATTCTAATACGAAACTTGACAAATATGTCACAAAAATTGCGAAAATGCCAAGATGGAACAAATTAGAAACAGCTTTATTAATCAGAGCATACTAAGATGTATAAGACGCTTCACTCAGTACGTCTGTTTAGTATATTAACGAATATATTAACAATAAATGGGGTGCTTCAGGGGTTATTGGTTAAAATAATATATCATCCACAAAGTTTTATTAGCAGGAATGGGACAAGTTGCTCACGAGGAAATATTTCACTGATCTGATGTAGTGTGACTGAAATTGACGCAAAGAAAGGCATTAATGAACTTCAATTCCATAATTCTCTGCGTTGCCGAATTTATACACTTGACACCCTACGGTAACTCTGATGCACGATAAAACACTGAAATTAATATTCAGTTTCTACGCAACATTAAAGCAATAATTTATAATCCCAATGATAGTTTTGTAATAAAGTGAGTATTTTCTAGTAATTCAATGAGGCAGTTTGTTAAGGAAAAATATTATTGCATGGAGGTGCGAATCAAAACAATTTTCAGTTTGAGTAAATAGAAAAGAAACTTTACATCACCAATCTGGAGCAGCAAAAATATCTCAGAAACAATGTTTTATGAGTATTTTGTATATACGAAGGAATATTTGCTATCTCAATGAGCAGAGTGCTAGACGAGTCAACGATGTCTTCTGATCTTGTCATCCAGTGAATGCTACCTCCATCAGTGCTCATCCCGTCCTGCAAATGAAAATACGTATTAACTTATATTATAAATCATAAACGTGAAATGCCTAACATTTTCACTACAGCAAATTCCTGCAAGTAAATTTTAATTAAAAACACCCATACTCATCTTCAGTAGTGGGATTATAGTATTAAGTAATAAATTACCTCGCACTGTGTTCAGTGAATTTACTCGTTAGTATTATCGTTATTTTAATTTGTAAGTCGTATAGTAAGTTAGTGGTAGGAAAGGCACCTTCTACCCGTCGTAACAACATCATTTTAAACAGACAAAGTGGCTTCATCCACACTAAACTTGTTCAAGCAAACAACTGAAATAATTAATTTGTCAAAAGTATACTGATCACTGATTTGTCAAGCTAGTTATGTCAACTGCTAAGAATAAATGTTAGAAAGAAAGTACCTACCATCAGTCAAGAAATACATAAGAAAACGTGACATCCGTAACATTGAAGTTTTATCCGAGTCAGCAAATGGTGTGAAAATTTCGTTAAATGGGAAGATTATCACCTTCAGAAGTTACTGTAACAAATTATGAACCAGACAAATATCCAGTGCATTGATCATTATAAGAATGATTGAAAAAGAAAACAGTTAACATAATTATTAAACTTAGAAAGACAATTCCGACCATACTATGTATTATGGCAGCGGTCGGCAACGCGCGGCCCGTCTTAAAAAATCATATCGAAAGCCCATATTATAAAATAATAAAATATAAATGCATAAAAGAGTGAACGCGATATAACAGCGCGGCGAATGAACTACGCGAACAGAGCGGAAACGATTCCCATACTCTCTCCTATGATTGACACAACAGTCTTCTCTCGCTCGCCCGCTGTCTGTCGGTGCTGGCTGTGTCTGAGTGAAACAAGTTATTTCATGTGTGCACGCCGCCGCCGCGGCCCTGGTGACCTATGAGTACCTACTATTTTTTTTACAGTTCGGTAAGTGTGAGGTATTGATAGTTCATACAATTACATAACGAAATTAAATGACATGTTTTAAACACGGCTTTTATACTTACAGCGTGTGTTTGGCATTGTTGGTTATGGACAGATTTATACTTTTTTTATTAATTGCAATGGAAAGCCGCTATGTTTAATATGCCAAAAAAAGAATACAACGTCAAACGTCACTATGATACCGTGCATAAAACAAAAATTGCGTGCCTAGTTGTTGATTCCTGGAAAAACAAAATCAACTCACTCAAATCTTCATTCAAGAACTAACAAAGTGTTTGTAAGGTGCAAATTCAAAGTAACGAGTCAAATATACGTGCGAGTTTAATGGTGGCGAAAATACTTGCCAAGTCTGGGCGACCGTTTACCGACAGCGAATTAATAAAACAATGTTCCTTAGCTATGGCTGAAGAGGTACGCCCAGATCAAAAAAAGAAATTTGAAAATATAAGCTTATCTGCCAGAACTTGTACCCGGCGCACTGAAAATTTGGGCGCTAATTTATGCGAAAAACTTTGGGAGAAAGCACAAAAATTTGAATGGTTCTCCTTAGCTATCGATGACATTAATGATGTGTCAGATACTGCCCAGCTTCTAATACTGTATTTGTTCGTGGAATTGATAAGTACTTCAACGTGTGTGAGGAACTTTTACAGTTATGTAGTTTGAAGGGAACGACTATGGGGGAAGATTTGTTTTGTCACTTAGAACAGGTAATGACATCAATGCAATTAGCGTGGGAAAAATTGGTTAGTCTAACAACTGACGGAGGTAGAAACGTGAGTGGGCAAAATAAGGGCCTGGTTTGTAGAATTAAAACTAAATTGGCAGAGATAGGATGTGATATCCCGTTATTTTTTCATTGCATTATCCACCAAGAAGCGTTATGTTCCAAAGTCATTTCATGGAAAAAAGTAATGGACAGCGTGATATCCACTGTAAACTATATCAGAAATAATGAGTTGACACATCGTCAATTCCGAGAGTTTCTATCCGAAATGTAAGCAGATCATCAAGATGACCTTTATTATTCAGAATTAAGATGGTTAAGTAGAGGTGCAGGACTGAAAAGATTTTTCGATCTCAGAAAAGAAATCAACACTTTATGAATCAGAAAGGTAAATCTGTTCCAGAGCTAACAGACCCTCAATGGTTAATAGATCATGGATTTTTGAAAGATTTAACTCATGAATTAAATAAGCTGAATGTCGAGCTTCAAGGGGAAAACAAAGTAATATCTGATTTGCATACAGACGTAAAGGTGTTCCAAACTAAAAACCGGATCTTCATAAAACATATTGATGAATAAAAATTAGATCTCTTCCCGAAATGTCTAAAGGCTGTCGAGGAAGCTGGCATTGATTTTAATTGAGATAGTGAGGAAATGAAAGACATTTTAATGGAGTTACAAGGTCAATTCAGTGACAGAATTGGTGATTTCGAGAAGGTTTCGAACAAACTGAAGATTTTTGCTAACCCTTTTTCATGCGATGTTGAGGATGTACCCAATAATTTACAAATGAATGTGATTGATCTTCAGTGCAATGAGTGTCTAAAAAACGCCTTTTACGAGATGATTGATTTGGTCAAATTTTATGGTAGCTTGCAGTCTGATTTTGTCGAATTGAAAAAGTTTGCTCAGCAGTTTATTTGAATTTTTGGAAAGACTTATTTATGCGATCAAACTTTTTCAATCGTCAATTTTCTAAAAAAATAAATACGCTTCTCGTCTCACAGATGAGCATTTGAGAGATATATTACGTATTTCAACTTCTAACATGAAAACTGACATACAAAAAATAGCCAGTCAGATGCAACCTCAAACATCACACTGAATTTAGTATGTAAGATCAATTTTGTAACTTTTCTTCATTTGTATTAATAAAATTTGAAAACTGAGTTTTCGCATTTTCACTGTGTATGTGCGGCCCCGCCTTTACTTTGTTTTGCCACCTTGTGGCCCTTGCCTGCTAAAAGGTTGCCGACCGCTGTATTATGGGAACAAAGGGCATAGAAGTTTCTAAACGTGGAAGTAAAGAAGACATCTTGAGATTCGTAGTACTGACCTGAGATGTGGTATGAGCAAATCAATTATGCTTCACGCCAGGCGAGAAGGGACTGGGGCAAGCAAGGAAAGGGCCATGGCCTTTTGAAGGAAGCATCCCGGCATTCCCGGAATCCATGGAAAACCCAAATCTGGATGCCCGGACGGGGATTCAAACCCGCGTCCTCCCGAATGCGAGTCCAGAGCGTTACCGCTCACCTACCACATTCGGTTGTGAACAAATCGAGAAACACGTTACTAACAAAGTGCGAGGGTAAATGAAAAGAAGGTAATTAAAATATGAGTGATTATAAACAATATTTTTTTTTATTTATGGTGTTACGCCTAGTCGATGACTTCTGAGCCGAGAAAGAATTAGGAATAAATAACGGGAAGGAATTCGGCGATGGCCTTTTCAAGCAACCATCTCGTCATTTGCCTTGAGTGATTTCGGGAAACCATGGAAAACTGAAATCTCGATGGCCGGACGGGGATTTGAACTCGTGTCCCCCAGAATGCTAGACCCGAGCGTTATTGCTCACCCATCAGATTCGGTCGAAACAATCAGTGAACTTTGTGAAATTCGAAAGTTATTGGTGCAAACCTGGTCATCTAGAACAGATCTTGGTTGTTCACCTTTATAATTTCAAATAATTTTAGATGGTCTAGGCCTGTTACTGATGCGTCTAGGTCATAATAGCCATTAAATGAAACAACTTCAATAAAAAAAAAAACAATTCGCTCGTATCCTTTTTGTAAGAACCACTTAGGTATTCTGCTGGAAATTATCGAAAACCGAAATCTAAATAGCCTCACATTCTCCAGAATATGAGAACTCAACGTTACTGCTTAGAATTAATAGCAATTCACGAACAAAATAACATGGCAGACAGGAGTACATAATTCACAAATTGCTTTCTAAGTGACAATGGATTCTTCTTTAAACGCCTACGTTTCTCTAAGGATCGAAATTCTACTGAAATGCTTTAACAGTGCAGTGTTTACCATAAAAAAAAAAAAAAATCGAAATAATGTGATATATTTCTCAAATCACGGGTCCTGTAGGCATATTAACATTTCATTCCCCGATTTAAATTCCAGAAGATACCATAGTTTTAACTATTTTCAGACCACTCAGTATACCATATGATTCCATAGCTTCGATTACCAAGTGGCACAATTTGAGTAAAATTACTTATCTTGTAATTTTAAACGAGCAATTCTTGTATGCATATAAATTCATATATCGGAAACTACTCTAACAATTTGAATGGAATTTCATATTTATATAACATTTTTCTTTCAATTTTATCTAAATAAGTGCCTTCACTGGAAAAAAAAATGAAATTTTATATACAAAAAAAAATATACATATATATTTTCTAACGTTGTTTCATAACACCATCTCGTAGAAGTTTGAGGTACCAATAAGGCTGCAGCGACTTTACATATTTGGAAGAAATTTCATATGCAAATAATTTTTACTTCCAAAATTTAATAAGATAGGTGTCATCCTTTAAAACACGCAATTTTAGACAAAAAAAATTCATACGTAACACCATCCCGTAGAATTTTGAGGTAAACCGACTGGTACCTCGGTAGCAACAATTCAATTATTTAACCAATTAACGTGTCGTAAAATTATCGTACCAAATTAGGGATAAAAAATCAATGTTAGCTAAGTTTTTCTTTGGTTAGAGGAAGGAACTGGCACTTCAAAATGCCTACGAAATCTTCAAGAAAAACGTTTAACTTGAACGGTAATTGAAAGAAGCAGAGCGAAGCTCGGTCACCCAGGTACTAAAAGAATAATCGTAGGATTTTTCTTTAATCATGATCGTAACCAGTGAAACGAGATAAGAAAATTGCGATGAACTTTATTAGGACCTAGTCATGAGAGACTTGACTTCTGCTCCATCTCATTCTGTAATTTCTATTCCCTTCTCCTGTTGTACTTACTCAGAGTGTGATCAATTCGATTTCTAATTCATCTTATTTTGCCATCTGCATCAAATACGGATGGCAATACAAAATTCCTTATTCATCCTGAACTAATAATTCTATTTGTTACTAGCATTTACCACCTCCTTCACACGCGCGGATCTTTGTGTGTATAGAAATTTTTTACCATTTTTATTTTAGTATCAAATATTAATGCAGAGAAGCACAAAATATAAATTACATTTTCATTTAGTTATTACTTTAGATTCGGTTTGGATACTGATGTTCTAAAGTTGATTTTTTTCTTGTATTTTAACACAACATGAAATATAAGAAATTAAAGCTACGTGAAACATTATCACTGACTGTTCAATAAGGGCGTGCCGAGAATCAATTGTCCCTAAGGTTAGAAATTTGGAATGCAGTTTCCTGAGGACAGATCTTTCTATAAAAATTGCTTATTAAAGCAAAGAGAAATGTACCTTAGACATAAGGCAACACGAAAATTACCGTCTGCGGCAGTGATGTCAGTACAGGCTGCGACCAGTTCTGAACCATCTACGCCACCGAGGATGGCATTTGCGTAATACCATATGAATACATTCTATGCCGTAAGTAATAACGCGTATTTTTTGTTTATAACTTCTACGCAACTACCTACATTTCGACCTGTTTTCCTTCACCGTATCTCAAAACTGGTGTGCTTCCATTGAACAAGATGTGTTTTGTTTTCAGGAGTAGCTTACATCGCGATACATGTTGTTACAAGAATATTATGGTCCAGGCTACATTTCAACTTAACCACAACCTATACTGATATTGCTGTTATAAAATCAAACGACGCATATACTCCTAAACACATTAAATGCTTCATTAACTACAATTTGGCTAGTGACAACATTGTCTATTGCAAGATTTCAAGTACGCATAGCATAAATAGTAACAATTAATTTTATAATACACCTTCAATTTGTACTGCAACAGAACTAAAACATGCGCAATAATAATTTCACTGTAATGCAATGTAAAGTTTAGTCTTGTTTTGTTCCTAATGTTTGTGATTATGCGGCCTGGACAATCAAATTGCGGTGACAGTGAAACCCTTTAATATAGATACAAAGCAGTAAGTTACTTACTGTAAATATCACAATTCTTTTATTCTTATTAAAGTTGTAATATATTATGTAGTGGTTTGAGTAATAAATTCCGTTTAATTAAATTCATCAAAATTCAGAAAATCAAGTGCATCAAACCGATGGCAAATGCAATATAAATAATCCAAACATTGGTTCATTAATATTCGGTTAAATTCTTCAAACGCATTAATTTTACAGTAAATATTAGTAATGATTATTACATTTGATTAAGGTATTCCGTTTATTTACTGCATTCTAGAAAACTGAAAAACTAAATATTCGAAGCCAAAATATTAAACAGAATCATAAATTGCGTGACCTTTCGTCAGATTTTTGCGAAAAAGGCGCGCGTCTGATATAAATAGTGATCCGTGGCCCATGATTTTCCCTCGCGAAATGTTTTTAATAATTTGCTCCGTCCCTCGGTATATATAAGTCTTTATCTATTTCCGCTATTTTAATTCGGACAATTAGTTCTAAACAATTGAAAATCCCACCGAAATCGCTGGGGTAGTTTTTGCACAGCACCCGTTCAAAAGAGACATGCGCAGCTTGCTTACAGATTTAAAATAGTATATATATTTGCTTTTAAATAGCTTACGCCACAAAATATTCCACTGGTATCCCATGACTTTCCAAATTAATTACATCAGTATTTCTGCTAAGTTATCTCTCAGATTCCACTCTTAGTAGTTTTTATCAACCAGCAATAATCTAGTTGCTAAACCTATGAGTTACAGGATTCGAGTTGTATTAGATTAGTTAAGCCTTAAGAATCATGGCATAGTGCTCTGTCCGAAAAGTTATCGACTTCGGCAACGTTAGGCGCAAATTCAAAAGAAAAAGTAATATTTGGACTGAGAATAATCGGCATCCAGACTCCAACAGTGGATTGTATGAGTAGCTCCTGTAATCATTGTTCGTTTAAAGTGTTAGCTTCTAGTGTTAGGTTATGTTTCTCATTCTCACGTGTCGCTACGCGAAATTTCAAGGAAATCAAAGTGTAATGGTAAGTAATTGCTACGTGTTTTTATTTCACGTAAAATAATATAATTAACACTCTCTCATTACGTCTCACCAATTGCTAGCGTGTAAGAAATAAAACAACTCCAACATCCTAGTTTCAAGATCTCCAAAACTGTTTTCGGTTCGTGAAGAACATTTCCCATCTATCGCTAATAATTCCATTCAGAGAGTGCATTAAGGGATTTTTTTTTTTTCCTATAAGAGAGATACCTGCAAAATTTTTAAGTTAACCTATGAAAAAACGTTATAACTGACCCCCGTATGGAGCTATCGATATGTTACAAGTAATTTGAATCATTCTAAGGAGGACTTAACGCTTGACATTAGGCCTTTTTTTATTCCTTCTTGCTTCTCGTATCGTCGTCGTTGAGGTCATTAGAGGCGAGACGGGATTGGAGGGAAGAAATTCAACCACGGCCTTTCAGGAATCATTCCGGCAGGATGTGATTTCAGGAAACCATAGGAAATCGAAATCTGAATGGTTGTAAGGGGATTCGAACCAGCGTCCTCCAGAAAGCCAGTCCCGAGCGTTACTGTTTAGCCACCACGTTCGGTGCGCGAAATGTATCTGGCAATCACACAAAACATAGCAGTAAGTGAAATCAGCGTAACATAATGCATTCAAATATAAGAATTAAGTTAATATTATTGACCAGGAGAAGACATAGTTTTTGTGATTTAAAACGAATATTGTTGAAAATATTGGTTACGAATGCTATACTGATAAGTCTCATATAAAAGATTAATGAAGAAACGTCAGAATTTTCTCGAAAAGCGTGATAAATAATTTCCCAGAGCTACAGGGTAGGACGATGTTTTTTTTTATATATTCCTACGTTTTTTATCTTTTATATAGCAATGTATATAATGTGATACCTCTAGAATTGTATAAAACTTTTTTTTTAATCACTTGCCTCAGGCTTAAAGATTTTTGGAGACATAACGTATTACTCTATCTAAGGGAACAATACTGAGTAAACGAGTTCATTTAAACACGTGTCCGATTTCTATTAATTTTGGAGATACAGGTGCTGCAATGTATGCATAAAATAAACCTAAGAAAATGATCAAGAGCATTCATGCAAAAACACACGCATATTTTACAAGGGTTCAAATTAAATGTTCGAAAATCCCACCATCGACTTCAATATACAAAATGAAGCACTTTATTGATGCTTGAAGTCGACACGTACAGTCCGTTCCGATGCGCGCACATCTCAGGCGGAAAAAAAATGCGAAGTGTATTAAAGTCCATGGTGAGATTTTCGAACATTTAATTTAAATTTTTGTAAAATATGTGTTTTTTTTTTTTTTTTTTTTTTTTTTTTTTTTTTTTTTTTTTTTTTTTTTGCTTGAATAAAGTATTTCAATAAGTTATTTGTATGCTCTTCGTCATTTTCTGAGGTTTATTTTATGCGTAATATTCTAGCACCTGTATTTCTAAAACGAATGGAAAACGGATATATGTATGAACTTCTTTACTCAACCCTCAATATTTACCATTCTCCTGATTCACCCTGTAATAAGGGCTAAAATCGCAGTCACGTTTCACAAGAAGCCTCAGATTGTCTTTTGTGTACTACCGCCTCTCATAATTGTTATAGCCCCCAAGAATTGTATGGTTCGCTAGTATTCATTAGCTGCGTTAAAAGCAGTGCAAACATTAACAAAATCAAAAGCCCAGATGCCGAATTAATTTACTCGTACGCGTAATAAAAGATGAATAGCAATTCTCTAGAAAGGACGCTAGAGTTGCTGCCAGAGCAGCTCCTTCCAAATCATTCTAGGAAAAGCGTGAGGTTGTTTCGTCAGTGACCCGTACGAAATTAGTGTGAAACTGTACATAAAGTAGAAATTAACATTAAGGAAAGATATGTAATCGTAGGTTTTCCCGGTGAATCAGCTGCTTGAAGATTTTTCGGGAATGTGGCTGGATCAATTGATCGTTGTTCAACAAATTTTGGACAGCGTAACTTGCCATCATCGATCAATTGATCCGGCCGCATGCCCGAGAAATCTTCAAGCATTAAGGAAAGAAATGACGTTTTTATACATCTCGGTATTCGATGTTCTACAATACTGTAACTCACTTAATAGATTAAATGTGTACTTTTTTTGTCTCTGCTGCTTGTTTGTGTAGCCCCGCTATGTCGGTAGCTTTGCTATTTGTTTTCAAGTGTTTTGGAAGGGTTGGTTTTGGTGGCTCTGTTTTATTACACTTTGGGGATAAAACCGGGCTGTGATCATCATCATGATCTTATTTGGTTCGAGTTTTGGTTGTTGCTGTCAGATAAGGCCTCGTATTGGGGCACTTCAGTGGTACTACAGTTCCGAAGTTCCTAAGCCGTTACTCTGTGTCCCGTAGTTTTTCTATGTTGTTGTGCATTTCCGTTGTTTGTTGTTGGATTTCTTCATATACCGTTGAGATTTCTGCTTCGGCGTGGAGGTCGGCTGTTCGTGTATACCTTGGGATCCTGAACATTATCCTGAGGCACCGATTTAGTAAACGTTGTACACTCCTGGAAATTGAAATAAGAACACCGTGAATTCATTGTCCCAGGAATGGGAAACTTTATATACACATTCCTGGGGTCAGATACAACACATGATCACACAGACAGAACCATAGGCACATAGACACAGGCAACAGAGCATGCACAATGTCGGCACTAGTACCGTGTATATCCTCCTTTCGCAGCAATGCAAGCTGCAATTCTCCCATGGAGACGATCGTAGAGGTGCTGGATGTAGTCCTGTGGAACGGCATGCCAAGCCATTTCCACCTGGCGCCTCAGCTGGACCAGCGTTCGTGCTGGACGTGCAGACCGCGTGAGACGACGTTTCATCCAGTCCCAAACATGCTCAATGGGGGACAGATGAGGAGATCTCGCTGGCCAGGGTAGTTGACTTACACCTTCTAGAGCACGTTGGGTGGCACGGGATACATGTGGACGTGCATTGTCCTGTTGGAACAGCATGTTCCCTTGCCGGTCTAGGAATGGTAGAACGATGGGTTCGATGACGGTTTGAATGTACCGTGCACTGTTCAGTGTCCCCTCGACGATCACCAGAGGTGTACGGCCAGTGTAGGAGATCGCTCCCCACACCATGATGCCGGGTGTTGGCCCTGTGTGCCTCGGTCGTATGCAGTCCTGATTGTGGCGCTCACCTGCACGGCGCCAAACACGCATACGACCATCATTGGCACCAAGGCAGAAGCGACTCTCATCACTGAAGACGACACGTCTCCATTCGTCCCTCCATACACGCCTGTCGCGACACCACTGGAGGCGGGCTGCACGATGTTGGGGCGTGAGCGGAAGACGACCTAACGGTGCGCGGGACCGTAGCCCAGCTTCATGGAGACGGTTGCGAATGGTCCTCTCTGATACCCCAGGAGCAACAGTGTCCCTAATTTGCCGAGAAGTGGCGGTGCGGTCCCCTACGGCACTGCGTAGGATGCGACGGTCTTGGCGTGCGTCTGTGCGTCGCTGCTGTCCGGACCCAGGTCGACGGGCACGTGCACCTTCCGCCGACACTGGCGACAACATCGATGTACTGTGGAGACCTCGCGCCCCACATGTTGAGCAATTCGGCGGTACGACCACCCGGCCTCCCGCATGCCCACTATACGCCCTCGCTCAAAGTCCGTCAACTGCACATATGGTTCACGTACACGCTGTCGCGGCATGCTACCAGTGTTAAAGACTGAGATGGAGCTCCGTATGCCACGGCAAACTGGCTGACACTGACTGCGGCGGTGCCCAACCGCTGCGCAGCTAGCGCCCTTCGACGGCCAACACTGCTGTTCCTGGTGTTTCCGCTGTGCCGTGCGTTTGATCATTGCTTGTACAGCCCTCTCGTAGTGTCCGGAGCAAGTATGGCGGGTCTTACACACCGGCGTCAATGTGTTCTTATTTCAATTTCCAGGAGTGTATTTGTTCGATGTTTACCCCAGACTTGATAACCGTAGAGCAAGTACGGACTGATTACTGTTTTGTATAGACTCAGTTTGGTGTTGATTGTCAGTTCCCTGCTGTATAGTACAGGGAAGAGGTTGAGCACTAGTGCTAGGCCTTTCTTTCTCCTATCCAGTACGTGTCGATTGAAAATTAGCTTCTTGTCTAATGTCACTCCTAGGTATTTGTGGTCGTCGGACCATGGAATGTCTTGTCCCATTATTTTCAGCTGGGTTCTAAGTATCGTTCTCTTCTTGGTGAAGTAGATTGCCGCACATTTGTGGGTTTTTTTATTTTGTTTTTGCGACACCACTCGCTATAGTTGTCTAATCCTCTCTGGAGATGCTGTACGTTCAGTTCATGTTGTCTTCCGATTGAGTAGAGGGTGGTATCGTCTGAAAACTGGGCTAGGCTTACATATGGTGCTGTTGGGGCGTCGTTTGTGTATATACTAAAAAGTATGGCTGCGATTACGGATTCATGTGGTATCCCAGCTGGGATGTCATATGTTGAGGATTTTTGCCCTTCGATAGTTCCGTAGAATTTCCTGTTTTCTAGGTAGCTGGCTATCAGTTGTACGTAGCATAGGGGAATGCGAGTTTGGGTTCTGAGCTTGATTATCAGGTTGGCATGCCACACCTTGTATGCCTACTCGATGTCCATGAAAGCGGCTGCCGTGGATTTAGAATAGTTCAGGTTCCTACTGATGTCTTCCGTTAGTCGTAGAAGCTGGTTGGTACTTGAAATCCGGCTTTGGAAGCTGAATTGTGCTATCCTTATTGTTTTTTCCGCATCCAGGCTTTTCTCATTCTTTGGAGAAGTACCCTCTCGAGTACTTTGGATGTAGATGAGAGGAGACTGATTGGCCAGTAGTTTTGCGGTAGCCTGTGGTTCTTCCCACGTTTTGGGATTGCAGTTACCCCTGCGAGCTTCCAGATTTCTGGGAAGTACCTTAGCGTCATGCACGCATTGATAATGCGAGTGAGAAGTACCACTGCTTTAGTCGGGAGGTGCTTTAGGTGAGCGTTTTCAATTTGGTCGTCTCCCGGCCATTTCCTTGTTGTGAGCTTGATGATTATTCTTCTCACTTCTCCCGGTGTTGCTAGTTTAGGGCAGTCTTCACCTAGAGCTGCTCTGATGGTCCTTGCTTGCTCCCTGATGTTTTCTGTGTCAGCTCGTGTGCTACTTCTACGTGCTGGGCGGCGAAGTGTTCTGCCAGAACCTCTGCTTTTGCTAATGGTAGGAAGCAGGGTCCTGCGGGGCCCATGATAGCTGTGTTCACTTCCCTGGGCTCCTTTAGAGCTTGGACCAGTTGCCATGCCTCCCTATGCTGGAGTGTTATATTTTCCATCTTCTCCTCCCATCTTTGTATTTGGTATTCACGTAGTCGTTCTCTTAGCCAGAACGCGAAGCGTCTGTATCTCCGCTTGTCCCTTGGGTCTCGAAAGCGTTGCCAGTGCTTCCGGTTTCGCCTGACGCGGAGTTCTGCAAGCTCAGGTGGCAGGTCCTCTTCCTCTATTCTATTTGTGGTGGAGACATTGAAGGTGGTTCTAATGTGGTTATGGATGTATCTGCTGAATTAGTCCCATTCTATCTGCTTGATTTTCTTTTTCTTTGTATGGGGTAGCATCCAGTTTCTGATTGCGAGCAGGACTGGTAGGTGGTCTGACGATAGGTCATTTAATGTTGTCAGCTGTACTCGTCGGTTTATATTTTTCGTTACAGTTATGTCCAATATATCAGGTCGGTGCATTCTATTCTCTGGGATGTGCGTTGGATCTGTTGGGCCCAACACCTGGATGTTTCGTCTCTCTGACAGTTTTAGGAGCTTTTCCCATTTTCTATTGTCTGATCTGGAGTTCCATGTGTGATGTTTGGCGTTTAGGTCTCCTCCGATCAAAACTTTATCGCCTGTTGCTAGGAGGAAGTACAAATCATGTTCTGGGAGGTTTCTGTTTGGTGATAAGTATGTTGCCAATATTGTTATGTGGCCTTCTTGTGAGTGGACCCTCACAGCCGTGGTTTCTATGCTTGTCAATTGCGGGACAGTTATAGGGTCGTGGGCCAGTGTTTTCTTGATGATGATGGCAGTCCCACCACCTGGTTGTCCTAATCGGTCGTTGCGGTATATCTTGTATCCAGATATTGACATTTTGTCGGGTGTTTTAAGAAATGTTTCTGTAATGAGGGTGACATCTATTTCTTTCTCTTTTATGTAAGTTTGGAGCTCGAGTCTTTTGTTTTTAATGCTTTGCGCATTCTGTATTAGGATTTTTTTATGTCTTGTGTACTGTTAGATGAAAGTAATTCTTTTACCCGTTCCGAACCTTGTAGGTGAGCAGTAACGCTCTGGACTCGCATCGAGGTACGGCCACACTAGACCACACCGAGCCCGCACCGTCCCGCACCGACACTTTTCTTATTGTTGTCGCTGACTCGATTGAAGTGAGTTCAAACGACACCGCATGTCGGCCGTCATTAGTTTGGTTTACTTTTTGACGGTGTGGGCTGGTGTCGGATTGTTGTGGGACTAGTCGATATGAAGAAGAATTCTGAAATTTCCTGTCCTTTACGACTAAATGTTGTTTTAGCGTTACTGATTGCTTTAGAAAAGGGTCCTTTATATTCAGCCTCACTTTGGGTTCATAAGACGTTCGTCTGATGTAGGTAGAGTACTTGAATGTTCGCATTAACAAATCAAAGCTTTGCAAGAGATGGAGGTCCATTTTAAGCCCTGCAAAATACATCCGAGACCCGGATTTTGAACCGTGGACCTTCCATACCCGAATCACACGCCGCAAGCATCTGAACCTAGAAATACTGAAAAATATGTATTTAATCATATAAAAGTAAATTTGTGTTTTGGGATAGCAAAAATAAATTATGTAGAAAAAAGTACATTTATTGTATTATATTTGAATATTTATTTTTCATTACATCCAGATTTATCTCTTGACTCAGCTGATTATGGCGTTCGATTGGGGAACTGAAAGTCCCTGGTTCAAATCCCTGTCTCAACTATAATTTTTACAGGTCTTACAATTGACATTCACCGTATAGGTATCTAATGTGGGAATTAAGTTTTTCCCGGCGTATTAATGAAATAAACTTTTCTCGGGTTTTCTGCCGGATAATATTTTTATTTAAATCATCGTACAACGTTTCGGCAGCAACCTCCGCTGCCTTCATCAGGTACTGCGTCATATCGAAGCTCAGACAGTAACTGCCTCACGGCCATCCATCCATCCATCCATCCTTAATTAGCGCAGACTTTTGTCTGCAGTGCTGTCCTTAGCACCAGGATAATTCCTATGGCTAATGTCTGAGTATAGGTTTTGAACGTGACTTTCTGTCTTTGTCTTATGCTGAAAAAAGATTTGACTCTAAGATTTTTATTGTTAATAATATTTTTTTTTTTTTTTTTTTTTTTTTTTTTTTTTTTTTTTTTTTTTTTTTTTTTTTTTACTTTAGGAGGTGGTGGACTGGCACTTGCCCTATCGCTGCTGAGGAGGAGAGTTTCTGGGTGACGCTGTTTGTATACCTTTTCATGTCTGCTGGTTTCTCGGTTGTGCTAGAGCTGCTGCTACTGCGGCAGCTACCATGGCGGGCACCTCTCGAATGGCGCGCAGGAGCGCGTCTCGGTCGGCTGCTTGGTCGCAACAGTTTGCCTGGCGTGGTGGTGGGGGCGCTTGTCGCTCTCCGCCTTCGCGCCGCTCGGTGGTTTGTCGCCTTGTTCGCCGGTTGACCTGCTCAGTCGTTGTGGGCCGCTTGCGCGGTCCATTTTGTGTCTGGCCGTTTTTCCCCTCGGTCGCAGATGGCGTTGTCTTCTCCTGGCGGAGACGCAGTCGGGCTGGGCATCCACCCCAGCTGGCTCCGTGGGTTGTTGCCTTGCAGTTGCAGCAACGAGGAGAGTCTCGTGGTTGTGGACAGTTTGTCAGGTGGTGATTTTCACCACATCGCACGCATCTCTGTGGCCCAGTGCCTCACGGACGACCCGGAACTTCCATAAGTAGCCTGCTACCGGGGAGAAATTTTCCGCTGCTCCGCCATTGGTCGCCGCTTCAATCGACCCCAGACGGGGTGGAACCGGATGGCCGCGGCTGACTGGCAAATGACACCAATGATGATGATGATGATGATGGTGCATCACGTGGCTCCACGGAAGTCACAGCCGTACTCTACGCCATTGCTTAACAGGAAGCAATTAGTAAAAATGCATATCAAGACTCCACAGCGACGTTCACCCATCCAAGTGCTGACCCGACTAAACGTTGCTTAACCAGCAGTAGCATCACGCTCAAAGCTTCTCCACGAGCGGCATTAATCAAGCTGGCCAATCAAAGCGCCCGAACTCCTGATTGGCTCTGAAGCGGCGTATCAAACTTCCCATTGGTCGATACGTCAGTAACGTATCTAACACGATGTAATTTCAAATTTTTGTACAATTGCATCCTATGCTCCGCTCAGGAAAAGGCCGGAGTCTCTGTTAGTGTCGTTGTTACTTATGATGATGCATTACGTGGCTCCACGGAAGTCATAGTCGTTCTCTACGCCATTGCTTAACAGGAGGCAATTGGTAAAAATGCATATCAAGACTCCACAGCGACGGTCACCCATCCAAGTGCTGACCAGACTAAACGTTGCTTAACCAGCAGTAGCATCACGCTCAAAGCTTCTCCACGAGCGGCATTAACCAAACTGGCCAATCACAGCACACGATCTCCTGATTGGCTCGAAAGCGGCGGATCAGCCTTCTCATTGGTCGACACTTCAAGACGGCGTACTCCCGGACGGTTGTGTCCAACACGTTGTAATTTTAAATCTTGGACAATTGGCTCCCATGCTTCGCTCAGGAAAAGGCCGGAATCTCTGTTAATGTTGTTGTTACTTATTCTAATCTCCAGAGATTCTCTGATTACCGAATCCCAGAAGTATGATATTTGAGCCAAAACTTTAGTATTTTCAAAATTTATGTTATGAAAATTTTCCACAGCATGTTCGGCCAGTGCGGATTTTTCCAATTGTAGCAACCGTAGATAACGTTGGTGCTCGATGCGGCGTTCCTCGATCGTTCTTATGGTTTGGCCAATGTACACTTTGCCGCATTCACAAGGAATTGAATATACTCCCGGGACTCGAAGGCCCAGGTCATCCTTTACCGTGCGTAGCATATCTCGTATCTTCGACGGTGGACGGAAGATACTCCTTACGTCATACCGGGCTAAAATTCTTCCGATTTTCGCGGAGGTATTGCCGGCATAAGGCAAAACAGCAACGGATTTAGGAGACCCTTCTTGTTCAGATGTCAGTCTTGGTTCTTGGAGGAGAAAGGCCTGTCTGATTTGTTCTTCTGAATAGCCATTCTCTCTGAATACCTGCCGTAGGTGTCTAAGTTCTCCTTGCAGGCTGTCCGAAATGGCTCGCGCACGATGTACCAGTGTTCTCAAGACAGTTTTCCGCTGAGCTGGGTGGTGAAAACTGGTAGCCCCCAAATAGAGGTCCGTGTGGGTAGGTTTCCTATAGACACTATGCGCCAAAGAACCATCTGGCTTGCGTTTAATAAGTACGTCCAAGAACGGAAGCGCGCCGTCTCTCTCAACCTCCATGGTGAACTTTATGTTAGGATGGATGGAATTCAGGTGTATCAAGAAATCATTGAGAGCCGCAGAGCCGTGTGGCCAAATAACAAACGTGTCATCCACATAGCGGAAGAAACATTTCGGTTTTAATGGAGCAGTGTCCAAAGCCCTTTCTTCAAAATCTTCCATATATAAATTGGCTACCACAGGAGAAATTGGTGAACCCATAGCCACACCATCTGTTTGCTCATAGTATTGCCCACTGTATTTGAAATATGTAGAAGTGAGCACATGCTCGAACAGGTCTGCCATTCCTTGGTCGAAATGTCGTCTTATAAGTTCTAACGACTCCTTAACAGGCACCTTTGTAAACAGCGAAACTACATCGAAACTCACCATGAGGTCGGAATCTGACAATGTGAAACCTTGGATCATTTTTACGAAATCAGCAGAATTCGTGACATGGTGTGTGCAATGGCCCACCAGTGGACTCAGTTGGCGTGTAAGATATTTTGCCAGTTGATACGTGGGAGCACCGATTGCACTGACAATAGGTCTTAAGGGCACGTTCTCCTTGTGGATTTTAGGTAATCCATAAAACCTCGGTGGTCTGGCGGCGCGAGGTCGTAGATTCTTGATGGTCTCCTCAGGTAAACCAGACTTCTTCAGAAGGGCTTTTGTTTTGGTGACCACTTTTGAAGTAGGATCAGCCTCAACCGACTTGTAAGCAGCGTCGTTTAATAAGTTCTTAATTTTTGAATCATATTCTTCTGTAGGAAGTAAAACTGTCGCATTTCCCTTGTCAGCAGGAATGACAACAACGGCTTCATTGCTGCGTAGCTCGCGCAATGCCTGACGCTCTAGCCTCGTGATGTTGGGCTTAGGTGGTTTGGCCTTCTTAAGAACACGACAGGTTTCACGACGTATTTCATCCGCTGCATCAGCTGGTAGTTTACGTACAGCTTTTTCCACTGAACAGACAATATCTTTGGTGGGCACAGACCTCGGTGCCATCGCGTAATTTAAGCCTCTCGCCAAGACTGAGACCGTGGCATCATCAAGTTTTGCTCCCGTGAGATTGATTACAGTGCGGTTTTCTTTGGGCTGGTTGTTGTTGTTGTTGTTCCGCTTTCCAAGAAGGCGATTATACTTGGAGATGTGTTTAGCTTTGGATTTTTCCCGTTCCATGCTCTCCTGGAGGGAAGAAACTGCATCAACCCAGTCCCAGGAATATTCAGTCAATCTGGATGTCAGGTATAGATGGTTTGATAATAAGAGCCGAGCATTTCGATCAAGCTCATAACGAATGAAGTGAATCCGCTCCCTCAAAAGCGCCATGTCAGTACGATGTAAAATTGTGGTTCAAATTTCCTGGAAAATAGCTAAGGTTGTTGCCATACCTAAAGCTGGCAAAGACAGGACTTTACCTCAAAATTATAGGCCAATTTCTCTTCTTCCAATCCTTGCAAAGATCCTTGAACGTCTGATTCTCAGGCGGCTCAATCGGTTTTTGCAAGCGAACAACATAATTATCGCCCAACAATTTGGTTTTAAAAAAGATCATAGCACAGTTCACCAAGTTACCAGGCTTGTGGAGCATATCTGCAAAGAAAAGCAGGCAGGAAATGGTACTGCTGCAGTGTTTTTACATATTGAAAAAGCCTTTGACAAGGTGTGGCATGAAGGCCTAATATACAAATTACACTGCCACAAAATCCCAGACGACATGTTACATCTGCTACATTCCTATCTGACTGGAAGACAATTTTTCGTTAAGTATGAAGAGGCAAATAGTGAACTCAAGAAGATCGAGGCAGGTGTTCCTCAAGGAAGCGTCCTCGGTCCCATCCTGTACAATGTCTATGTCAACGATATACCTCAGCAACTAGATAGCTACATGTCACTCTATGCTGACGATACAACAGTGTATGCCAGCAATTGAAGCCTACTCTTTGCTATTAAAAAAGTGCAACGCCACCTGGAAGCACTGACACAGTGGTGCAACGTGTGGAGAATTAAAATCAACAAAGCAAAGTGTCAGGCAATCTTATTCTCCACACGATTGAAAATACCCGAGAAGAAACTAAACATAGAAGGCGTAGACATTGACTGGGTGGACGATGTCAAATATTTGGGTCTGCGGCTAGACAAAAGACTGACGTGGGGTAAACACATAGATGACACCAAAGCTAAATCGAAAGCCAAACTAGCCGGCCTCTACCACCTTCTAAGAGGCGACGGACTATCCACGGATACAAAGTTGCTCCTGTACAGTGCGATCATACAACCCACGTTTCTGTACGGGTCCGAAGTATGGAGCATGGCGGCCGACTGTCATGTCAAAAAGATCCAGACACTGGAGAACAGAGCGCTGCGCATAATAGTGGACGCACCTAGGTACCTTCCCAACAGGGAGATACGTCGTAGCCTAAACTTCCCAACAATACCAGAAACCATCAAAGCTAGATCCACAATTTTCTACCGAAAATGCTCAGTTTCAATCCATCCCCTCATTGCTGAAATTGGCGATGAGGATGAAAACATGCGTCCAGCAAAGCGCCCAAAACTTACCCTCGTCAGACAGTACCATTTTTAACCCCCCACTACCCACCATAATCCCCCTACCCACCAATAGATGTAATGTAGGACCCACATCAGCATAATGTAGGCCCCCATGACAGTGAACTACCCACCATTAGCATAAGTAGGCCCTAAAAAACTAACATAAATTACTCCCCCCCCCCCATTAGTTTTAGATTCCAACAAAATTAGTTAGGTCCCTTGTAAATACTTGCAACAAATTCTCCCACCATTAGATTTAATAAATCATATTTTTAGATATCAAACCAAATTAAGACATATCCAATCTTTTCTAGTCCAAATTATGTAAATCAGATAAGTGACATAGGTTTTTTCCTGGCTCACGAACGGCAGAAAGGGCTACGCCCATACATCTGACAGCCTAGCCTAGCCTAGCCGTGAGGCAGTTACTGTTGTTGTTGTTGTTGTTGTTGGGGCTTAAGGGCGCGTCGACGGCAGGGTCATTAGCGCCCTAAGTTACTGTCTGAGCTTCGATATGACGCAGTACCTGATGAAGGCAGCGGAGGTTGCTGCCGAAACGTTGTACGATGATTTAAATAAAAATATTATCCGGCAGAAAACCCGAGAAAAGTTTATTTCAATTGACATTCACCTCTGGCAAAGCTTTGATTTGTTAATGCTAAGATGCTAGGCCGCTCCGTGGTTAGAATTTCACGTTAATCTGTAGCTCCCCTTTTCAAATTAGGAGGCAACGAAAGATGTGTACTGCGCGGCTGATAAGAAACTCTGTGACTGGATTTTTTAGATCACATGAAATTATTATTATTTTACAGAATCATTGCGGCCTGTATTTAAATTAAAATGTATAATAATCTTATTCTTTTTGTTAAAAAAATATTGAGTTAACGGAAAGAAACCTCAACCAAAACAAACAAGTTAAATGTGAAGTGAATGACGCTTGAAATTTCATTGTGACTATGTAGGATACATGAGAATCTTTCAAGCAAATACAGTGTGACGAACATTTGTTAAAACTGGGTTGGGATACTATTTTTGTGCATAAGAAATCAAATAGTGAGGTGATAACAGGAGTCAGGCAAAAAAAGATAGTATTTTAACGTACTTTAATACTTTTGTAGATTATAAAGTACGCCTATGAAAAATAAAGTACAGTACTCTGTGATAAAGTATGGGTGGAAGCAGCAGCTACGTTCCCCAAATCACTTGTAAACTAATTTTTAACATTAATTCCGTGATACAACCAAGTGTATACGATAAAGGAGACTGATGACTGAATATGAAACTATCCGTCCACGGCCGAGCTACGGACCCGTGTGGACGCGAGGGGAGCTAGCCGACACTCGGCCTAGTGTCGGTGCGGTGCCGGTGCGGGTTTGGTGCGGTCTAGTGTGGCTAGACCTTCAGGAGGATGTAAGTTCGAATCTCCGTCCAGGCATCCGATTTCGTTTTTCTATGGTTTCCCGAAATGAATCTAGGCGAATGTCGGGATGGTTCTTTACAGGCGATCGCCGAATTCCTTCCCGTTCCTTGCCCCCAATCCTTTCTCGCCTCTCGAGGAGGAGCAAAACCATAAGAAAAATAAATCTCATTCCCGAAAAAATAGCTGTGCTGTTACACACCGTACTCGTCTATTAAATGTTCGTGGTTTTTCTCATCGTTGGTTATTTGTTGATTTTAAATAAGAAGTAAAATACCCTTTTCATCGAACAATAAACTTTAAAACGTAACAAAAAAGCAATGAAACGCAACTTTTATTCGGTCCTCTATTTTTTCAGGTTTAATGCAAATCTGTTTGCTGGGAAGCTGTAACAGAATCTCAATTAATCACTGATAACTGACAAAATATTATGAACTAGCGCCATATCAACCGCTCCCACCTTTTTTTAAAAAGAAAAGGAAAAAAAGGAGATAGACAAAACGTTGCAGTCTGAAACCTCCAATCAAGTGGCAACACATACTAAATTTTCAAACTTATTCTTGCGGTGGGTGAGCGGTAGCGCTCAGGATGCGGATTCGAATCCCTATCTGTACATGCAGACTTGGATTTTCCATAGTTTCCCGAAATCAGTCCAGGAAAATGCAGCGATGGTTCCTTCAAAAGGCAATGGCCGAATTCCTTCTCTTTCCTTGCCCTCTGCTCCCCCCAGTTCTATCCTGCCTCCAATGAACTCACCGTGGAAGAGTTGTAATTCCATAAGCAAAAGTAAAATTTAAAAAAAAGTTTAACGAAGTGCCCATGATTGTTTGAATTATGATGCCCAAATAAGCGAGATTATGTTTTTCATTTTCTACAATCAACGATCATTACTCGATAAATTCTAACGAAAATTGATCTTCAATTCTATTTACTATTTCTAGATGGCGATTTTTCGCGACAAATCCTTTTTCTCTTTTCATATGTAACGAAAATCGATAAATGAGGTACAATTTTGACTTTCCGCTTCTGATTAAGTGTTAATTGTGAAGTGCATATTGTATTGTTTGATTATTATTCGATGTTTTAGTCCCAGATTATGGCACGCATGAAATTATATCTTTTTCGCCGCTAATCGATTTAGTACACTAAACGCTTTTGACAAATTTGGAAACATACAAATATTTCTACAATAACGTGTTTTTGCAAACAGGTGAGTCTCATGGTGCATCTGACATGCAATTATAGTTAACTATTAAATTTTAACGCTTCGTCGTATTTTATTCGCACGTATAATCATTTAATATCATTTGCATATACACCCTTTCTCCCAGTTGCGGAATTTCTGTAAGGGACCCACTAGTATTTTTCATATACAAATTGTATTACTGAAAAATAACTTTCAAAACACAGGACATAAATTTACAAAACAGTTACATTGGCATCAAAGCTTCTTTTTTTCACTCTTATCAGTTACAAGGGGTGTAAGGGTTTGGGAGAGACTAGTATAGTCTTTTCCAACCAAATGTCAACCTCTCCTTCCCGTGGTGCACCCTGTTTGCACGGACGAGGCTCTGGCGACTGAAAGATTCCCGGTATAAGGAGTCACCCACTGCTTGCCAACGGCCTCTGAAAAGAGGGCGGAAGAGCGGGGAGCGGTTCAGGGCACCCTCTTGCCCTTGGGGTTGGAAACGGCCCCTAAAGGCGGATGAATCAGAAATGATCAACGGCATGGGGATGCAGAAGGCAACGGGAAACCACTGCATTAAAGACCCAAAGGGTATCCCGAGGACATGTAATCCTCTCAAATTACATATATCATGATGGCTTCTTCCTGTGTAAAATATTCCGGAGGTAAAATAGTCCCCCAATCGGATCTCCGGGTGGGGACTGCTCAGGGAGGAGTCATCAGAATGGATAAAAACATTCTACGAGTCGGAGCGTGGAATGTTAGAAGTCTGAATAGGGCAGGTAGGTTAGAAAACTTAAAAAGGGAGATGGAACAACTAAAGTTAGATGTTGTTGGGATTAGTGAGATTAAATGGAAGGACGCACAGGATTTCTGGTCTGGGGAACACAGGATAATTAGCACACAAGCTGTCAATGGAGTCACTGGTGTAGGATTTGTAATGAACAAGAAAGTAGGGAAACGGGTTAGTTATTATGAACAATTTAGTGACAGGATCATTTTGATGAGGTTAGAAACTAAGCCCGTCCCAACCACATTAGTACAAGTGTATATGCCAACGTCACAGGAAGATGACGAAGAAATAGAAAAAATATACGCTGAAATTGAAGAATTAATCCAATATGTGAAAGGGGAGGAAAATCTAATAATCATGGGTGATTGGAATGCAATAGTGGGAGAAGGAAAAGAGGGGAATACTGTAGGAAGTTTTGGTATAGGAGAAAGAAATGAGCGAGGAAGCAGGTTGCTAGAATTTTGTGAAAGATATAAGCTAGTAGTTGCAAACACACTGTTTAAGAACCATGCAAGAAGAATATACACCTGGAAACGTCCTGGGGATACAGGCAGATATCAGCTAGATTATATCATGGTCAAACAGAGATTCAGAATCAAGTTCTAGACTGTAAAGCATACCCAGGAGCAGACATAGACTCGGACCATAATTTGATAGTAATGAAGTGCAAGCTGAAATTCAAGCGAATAAGGAAGCAGCATAAGCAGAACAGACTGGAAGTGAATAAACTGAAACAATATAACACAAGAGAAAAATTTGCAGAAATGGTAGACTTAGGTCTAAGAATTAACTGTGAAAGGAGCTCAACCGAGGACGAATGGAATGCATTAAAGACCGAAATAATGAAAGCTGGCAAAGAAACCTTAGGCTTTAGGGAACAAGCTGCCCGAAAACCTTGGATCACAGAAGAAATTTTGCAGCTGATCGATCAGAGGAGAAGGTACAAAAATGCTCAGGATGAAGCAGGAAAAGAGCAGTACAGGCAATTTAGAAATCAAATAAATAGGAAATGCAAAATAGCAAAAGAAAAATGGCTACAAGAAAAGTGTGAAGAAGTAGAAAAGGAAATGGTTGCAGGAAAAGTAGATGTTGCATATAGAAAGATCAAACAGAATTTTGGAGAAATGAAGAAAAGAGGTATGAACATTAAAGCTGCCGATGGGAAACCTCTTTAAGGTCAGAAGATAGAGCTAACAGATGGAAGGAATACATTGAGAAACTGTATGTTGGGGACGACTTGAGCAATAGTGTATTGGAAAAGGAAGGCGATGTCGATATGGATGAATTAGGAGATCCTGTTTTGAGGACAGAATTTAATAAAGCTCTGAATGACTTGAAAGCAAATAAGGCAGTTGGTATTGATGAGATCCCTGCAGAACTTCTTAAATCTCTAGGAGAGGAAGGAATCGAAAGATTATTCAAGCTGATATCAAAAAGTTATGAAACAGGAGAAATTCCAACTGATTTTAATAAAAATATCATCTTCACACTTCCAAAGAAAGCACAAGCTGACAAATGTGAGAATTATCGCACAATTAGTCTAACATCACATGCTTCAAAATTGCTGACCAGAATAATATACAGAAGGATGGAAAGGGTAGTAGAAGAGATAGTAGGTGAAGATCAGTTTGGGTTTAGGAAAAATCGCGGTACAAGGGAAGCAATTCTGTCTTTAAGATTAATACTTGAAGGGCGGATCAAGAAAAACAAAGATACTTTTATGGCATTTGTTGATTTAGAAAAAGCTTTTGATAATGTTAGGTGGGACAAGATGTTCAAAATTCTAAAGAAGTCAGGTCTAAAGTATCGAGATAGAAGAATCCTCTATAAACTATATAAGAATCAAGTGGCTGTGATAAAAGTAGAGAATCACGAGAGACATGCATCAGTTCAAAAGGGTGTGAGACAAGGTTGTAGTCTATCCCCGTTAATATTCAACTTGTATGTAGAAGAAGCAATGAAGAAAGTCAAAGAAAAATTTCCATGTGGCCTAAGTTTTCAGGGAGAAAAAATCAGTATGCTACGATTTGCTGACGACATTGTCTTATTAGCAGAGAGGGCTGAGGATATTGAGAAGTTATTGAATGGCATGAACAAAATACTGAAGGAAGATTTTGGACTGAATATAAATCAAAGTAAAACAAAAGTGATGAAATGTAGCAGAAATGACACCAATACTAGCAGATTAAATATAAAATTAGGATCGGATGCAATAGGAGAAGTGAGTGAGTTCTGTTACTTGGGAAGCAAAATTACAACCGATGGCCGAAGCAGGAATGATGTTAAAAGCAGAATAGCACTAGCAAAAAGAGCCTTCATGAAAAAGAGAAACCTTTTAGTTTCAAATATTGATCTGGGAATTAGAAAGAACTTCTTAAAACTCTATGTGTGGAGCACAGCACTTTACGGTAGCGAAACATGGACTTTAGGAATACCGGAAAGAAAGAAACTTGAAGCATTTGAAATGTGGTGCTACAGAAGAATGCTGACAATTAGGTGGACAGAGAAAGTAAGAAATGAACGAGTATTAGAAATGATGGGTGAGAAAAGAAGTTTATGGAAGAAGCTTACAGGAAGAAGAGACAGGCTGGTAGGTCATATTTTGAGACATGCTGGATTGGTTAATTTGTTAGTGGAGGGAACAGTTGAAGGTAAGAACTGCAGAGGTAGACAGAGATTAGAATATATGAAGCAGATAATTGAGGACGTGGATTGTAAGGGGTATGTAGAAATGAAGAGGTTAGCACAGGATAGGAAGGGATGGAGGATTGCATCAAACCAGTCTAAAGACTGACGACAGCAAAAAAAGGTTTATTTTAATTTTCTTTGCTTTCACTGCGTAATATTACTGAGCCTATGAGTTCAGCAATTGTGCGAACCATTCAAACGTTTTACAACCGTCTGAATCACAAAAAAAGTGCAAAAACACTTGAAGATTTTTGATCAAATGGTCTAGACCGTGGTTGCTAAAAGATATTTCTTTTCTCATACCAAATTAATAGGCGAATAACGCTTTGAGTCTGAAGATTTTTGCATCTATTTGAGTATGGGCGAAGCAGTTGCCAAATTTAACTACACCAATAATTTCAAGAGCAGACACTGATTGAAATTTTTCTGTTAAATTATTTTATGCGCGTGAGATGTAGCATTGCAGTCGCTGTAAGGTTTAAAATTCCAAGAACACGCAAACGACTTGTATTGTTCAATAAATTCAAAAAGAAATTCTTTTGCTTTGGGCATTTTGAACAAACAATAAGCCAAATAAACAACAATGAACACAAACTGAATGATTATTTGTATTGCTGGAATATCTGAGATTAATAAACCAATCAACATGAAAGTTGGCACATACAATATATGTATTTTTTAATGGAAAAATTTCTGATTAATAAAAATTCAAAACACACACCCTCACCCTGTTTTACACCCCTTAAATTTTATGCAAACCCACTTTACAGTTTAAAACAAACAGAAAAATTCTGTCTACATTTTGTTTATAGAAACCCAACCCCTCTCCCTCTTTCAATTACCTTTATTTTTGTCAGTGTTCCTTATACAAACCCACAGTTTTTATCTGATATTGTTGGAACTTGGCACACATATACTTTAAACAAAGAGAAAAATACTGTATACGTTTGGTTTACAAAACCGACACCCTCTCTCCCATCCCCAAAGGAAAATTTATATGTGCGACAATTCAGTTTTTTACAAATATCTAGAAACCGTTAGCGAACTTGGCCAAAGCTGATGGTGATGCGCAAGCCAGTTTGTGCAAACGGCAGGAGCGGGTAAACGCACCTTAAGACTATCAGAAATCATTCACAATCATCACGAAACACTCGAGATAAAAATTAAAGATATTTATAGGTATTTACACAGAGAATTATTACATAAACCAGACCAAACAGTTTAGAATTGTGCTCCAAACATCGTGGCTCACCTCAATACTTACAATTACAGAACTTTAATTAATGTTTCAAACGTAATACTGTCATTGATCGTATTACATACCATTTACACAGTTTCTGTACATAAAACAATGTTTACTTCATAGGTAGCAGAACTCATTAACTTCTTCTATCGCATCCGATCCTATTTTTATATTTAGTCCACTATTACTGCTATCATTTCTACCAAATTTCATCACTTTTATCTTGCTTCGGTACCTTCAGTATTTTGTTCATGCCATTCAGTAAATTCTCAATATCCTCAGCCTGTTCTGCTAACAGGACAGTGTTTCATATGCAACGAATGGATGAGCTTGCGTTGCACTGACCATGTATGTCAGTTAGTATCTCTATCTCTCTTTTCTTTTTTTGTTTCTGGCTTTACACTTCGATTTCATTAGAGGCGGAAAAGGACTGGGGGCAAGCAACAGAAGGAATTAGGCCATGGCCTATTTAAAGGAACCTTCCCGCCTCTTACCTGGAGTGATCTAGGGAAATAATGGAAACTCGAATCTGGATGCGTGGACGGGGATTCAACCCGCGTCCTCCCGAATGCGAGGCCAGAGCGGAACCGCTCGCCCACCACACTTGGTTTCTTCCTCGAAACCTCACCTTTGTGTGATTTTCCTGACTCCGTTCCTGCACATTTAGCGATCCTAATTCTTTCAGCTATCTACTTCCATATCAAATTTGTTAAAATAACTCATTATTTTACAAAAACCATAAACCCCAGGAAATCAGTATAGATATGCTTACAATTTTTAGGTCGGTAGTATCAGATGTAAAGGCGGTAGTTAGATGTTTTTGTGGTATTTTTGCCAAAATATTGTACAAATCGTGGAACAAAAACGACAATCCAAACATTTTAAAGGCCGACCCATGAACATTTTCCAAAGAAAATTTTTCATTCAGCCATCCGACAAACTCTGTAAATATCTTCACCCCCAGATATTATAGTAGATTTTCCAAATTTTACATTATAATAAGGATAATAATAAGAAAAAAATAGCACAATAATAAATTTCAAAATTTACGGTGCTTCGTAAACTGTCAAAGATTACGGGAAAGGTACAGTATAAACATCCTTACCGAGTTTCGTAAAATTACTGAATGAGTGGTTTTAACAAATTTATTGATTTAGCAGATAATTATTTTTGACATAAATAAAACGATGTATATCATTCAATAGAGAGTTTATCGTTATCGATTCGGGAAGCAATTGTACCGTGAAAATTATTTACTTGAAAATTTTTAAAGTTTTTCGAACTCAGCAGTAAATTTTTCATTTGTTTTTGTTTTTTTTTTTGTTTTTGTTTTTTTTGTTTGTTTGTTTGTTATATTTACGTGTACCAGCTGAACTACAATTTCGCTAAACAAACAATAAAATCTATTTTAAAAATCACATGCAGCATATTTTTTGTGAATGCTATTTGTTACACAGCCTGTGAAGGTTACTTTCAGTGTGTGTGACTCACGATTGACAACGCTGGTTTGAAGCCATGTTAAACAACTATTCTTTCCACTAGAAGCAGCATCCCCACTGGTATTGTTAATTCTTACCGGAAAACGGTCACAGCAGTAACTGTACGGAAATCATCGACTGTTCACATCCGTAAAAGTGGAATCATTAACGAAATAGGTTAGCAGCTTAAGAACCACAAAAGATATGTGGCATGCGACATAGAATATGTTCTAGGTACTGTATAGCATGCGTATTTGTCAACCATCAACACAGGTGTTTTCTGTAAGTGCGTTACAACAAAATCGCTCCGAATGCCCGGGGTGAATACTGGCTGCCGAAGCAAAGTGTCTGTTCCCCAAGGGGGCTTCCATTAATTACGTGGACATTTTTTTAATTACTCTGGACTCCCCTTCTTCTTGGTGAGCATCGGTGAGTACTGGTGAGCACTGGTGACCATTGGTGAGCACTGGTGAGCTCTGGTGAGTACTGGTGAGGACTGGTGACCATTGGTGAGCACTGGTGAGCACTGGAGAGCATTGTAGTGATCTAGGCGATCACTTGCCCAAATACTTCATATTAATTTCGAAGACGGTACCCAGGGCGGGCGAGCATGAAAAAGTTAAGCAATAGAGCTATGACCTGGGAAGTAGCACGCATATCAGCAAGCCAGTTGCCAAGCGCTTGCCATTACTGCAAGCTGGCAAAGTGACTTCATACAACAGGTTAGCGAGGAGTATTGTCCTCTCCACATAGTGTTCATAGGAAGGGGAAGTAACTATTTAAACCCTGGGGGCAGGGGTCTGTCTGTCTCTCTACGAAAGGCTTTCGACGTACCACATCGACGCCGGCGCCACCGGGGCGACTGTCGCAGAAAAGATGATGCCTGGCATCTACTACTAAGGTGGGCTCTACTGTGATAGCTGGGTGTGGATAGTTAAAGAGTCAATCATTTGGTCATATTTAAATGGGCATAATCTTGTAAAGTCTTATCAATATTCCAGTTAGTTTGGGCTGCGAGGCGCCCATAAGTTACCTGCTCGCCCTTGGCGGCCCTGTGGATTTATCCGTGAACGCATAACCATTTTGTTGTAAAGTCAATTAAACATTGTAGATATTCACATATGCCATCAGACATTGCTCGTCTAAATAAAGGTGTAAATATGTAACTGCCAGTTTACAGTAATTTAACCTCCATTCTTATACTAATATTTCAATGTACAGAGCCATGAAACCTGTCAGGTGTTGCAATAGGAACCTATGACAAATATTCATATCAGAACAGTGGTCGATCTTCTATGGTTGGCCCTTATCCACGGCTCCAGTGGAAGGTTACCCTGTCGGCTCTTATCAATCAGCTGGGGGGGTCACTACAGCACTGGTGAGCACTGGAGAGCACTGGTGAGCACCGGTGAGCACTGGTGAGCACATGTGAGCACAGGTGAGTACAGGTGAGCACAGGTGAGCACAGGTGAGCACAGGTTGACGTGAGCTCCCTCCACCCTTGGTGAGATTCGGTGTGATGTCGTCGGACCCTCTCCCAACCCCGCCCCCCACCCCTATTTGCGCTGAAGTAATTTAGATACTCCCTCCAAAAAATCAATACTAATAGAAGGTCAGATTGTTCGGCAGAACAGTAGCGGCCAAAGATTTTACCCTCTATATCCCATATGTAGCATGTCATCGCAACCTACGATGAAGTTGCCTTCATTTGTATCGTAATGATTCACTATATTTTTAAATTTCGGACACACTTTATTGAAAAATATGTTTTTCATTGAATCCACGTATTAATTGTTATATGTTTTTCTTTATTTATATTCGTTTGATGTAAATTTTTATTTACACTCTCTGTCCATAGATGTGGCTATTAAAGCAAAGTATATATTATCTGTTTGGTGTGTCTTAAGTGGTAAAATTAAAATTTGAAAACCAACCACAAAGAAAGGCGTGTGTTTAAATGAGCATGTTGATTTTGAAGAGGCTTGTGCATGGAATGAGATGGATGCGAAATATGAAAGTTTCTTAATAACACTTCTATATAAAAGAAAGTGCAAAGAAAATTAACTGCCCAAAACACTGAACCCAAAATTTTTAATGGGCGTCGAGGTTATTTATATTCGATGTAATGTTTCCATTATGTTTTCTGTCATAGGTGTCACTCTTAAGCTAACTACTAACGAATATGTACAACATTACAGTGTTAAAAATCAAGGTTATCGCGTTACTTAAAAACAGTTCTGTTTTGTTAAGCAACTGCAAAGAAATGGACTGCATTCAACCCATTATTCCTGATGTCTTAGAATCTAGAATGACAATGGTTGACGAATATAACACGTTTTGTGGATATTCCTCCTAGATGCATTAGGTGATTTGAGTGATAGATTTAGCAGAGTTGAAAGACAGATTAGACTTGAAGCCGTGGACTGTGGGAACATTGAGAAAGCAGAGGGAAGTAATCACGATCCTCCCCACTTGGCTCCACACGCCTCGGAGACGCATTAAGCCATCCGCATTTGTCTCCGGAGCCTCGCATCTGCTCCGCCGTCGCTCGCAGCTGAAAGTTGAAATCGGGCGAGTAATTTGAGCGGGCAAGGCCCGGGGCAGAGTCCATTTAACGGGCATCACCAGCAGCAGTCGGCCCTTGATTACAGCCCGCCCTGGCTCCCGGCACAATCTCAGCTCGGTCCGCAGTCCTGAAGGTGATTCACTGCGAAACTAGTTATCATATAGCTCCGGCCAGATTGACATCTTACCTCGTTATAATATAACCAGCTCACAAGTCTGTCAAAATGACAGTCTGAACACAGTGTTTTAAAGTTCATTTTCTCGCAGTTGCTTAGCTAAGTTGAATTAATGTAAAGGGAAAACTTCTTCTTTAGGCACTTCACCGAGGCTTAAGCAGTGCAATTTCGCACTGCTACTTGCCATTCGGGAGGAACAGGGTTAAACCCGGTTCGGCCATCCTGACTGAGGTTTTCCATGGTTTCCCTCAGTCACTCTAGGCGAATGCTGGGATGGTTTCCTACAAGGCCACGGCGAACTTCCATCACCCTTCCTCCCCGTAGACTAGTAGGCTGAAAAGAGTCTCCGTGACTCTCCATCAGCCCGTCTCCCAGCCTTCAGCTGGAAGGAAAAAAAATTAAAAAAAAAACTTAGGCACTTTGGGCGATTTTTGGATGGATTATATCATATGAGTTCCAGTCACCGACATGCATGACTTTTGCAAGTGTGATATACGCCTCGAGAGCTTTTTGTTGGGTTAAATCCTATGAGTTCGCGGTCACTTAACATGCTGTAATAGCAGTATATTGGTAGCTATAAGCATGACGTGTTGCGCTTGGACAGCAGTGAAAGTAGAGTACAGGTTACTAGCTGTTACCCGACTTCGTACGCGTGGATTTAGAATTGATTGCTAGAATTGTATACACAAAGCTGAAAGTTACCTAAGATATGTCGGTAAACGCCATCGATATACCATTCTTCCGTCGAACCTGTCTCATGACTAAACTGTTATTCATATCAGAAAAAGTATCCTATTCGTTCCTAAAGATACAAAGTATTTTCCTTGTCATCAGTATACACATATAGTCATCTCGAACGTAAAAAAAAAAAAGACGGAACTTACTTTCGCATATACAGTATAATACTATTAGTTTAGATCACACAAAAAACTGCCTGTGGAACCAGTATACCCTGAATAAAGTAAAAGCCTAGGCACTATTCTATCGCCAAAGAACATGGTATCCTTACTACAAAATCCTAGGCTTGCTCAACTATGAAAAACAATTTATAAAAATTCTTGTTCCCAGTGAGGGTTCAACCCAAGACACGAGGGAGTTTTTTCTTAGGAAGCAAGCCTTACCCACTGCGCTAAGCTGCATTGCTCTCATCAGTACGCATTACAGACACATATAGATATTATGCGTTTGTCTTTCACAGTTCAGATTGTTTTCATAATTCAATCACAATATGTTCTTATCTAGAGAATATAGTATCCCATGTCCATCTAAGTCGAATAGCATCTACTTGTCAAATTTCATCACGATTTTTGAGTAGCCGTTTAGCCCAAGAACGGTCAACAGACAGACGGATTTAACTTTCGCATTTATAATATTAGTATAGATCCTTATATACGGCGCGCGCGCAGCTCCTGTGTACACATGTAGAGTATTGCCACACTACATCGAAATATATTTGCAAGAAGTTGGAACCGTGGCTCGCACACATGGTGGTGCAAACAAAGGTAACGGTACTGCCCGCCTGTGTTCCGGAATGCGACCTTGGGCCGCGTAGCTCTCAGTGAGCAACAAAGTGTGCCACTAGGGCGACGCGGTGGGATGTCAGTGGATTGCGAGCTGTGTGGTGGGTGCGTGGCCAGCCTGCAGGAAGACCTGTGCGGCGACTAACGCCGGTCCAGTGTGTAGGTGCTCTTGTGTTCCATATCGTTATCCGAGTGGACGTGCGTCTCTGACTGACAGCAGATAAATGGAATCGTCCCGGCACGACTGCGGGCAGCAGACTCGGCGCCTTCTAAATGGCAACTCCAATGGTACGGTGATCACCGTAAATCATTATCGAATTACTATTACTATTACTCCGCGATTCACTGAAGTGTGTGGCGAGGGTGCATTGCACCTATCCGAAAGGGTAATAGTTTGTAGGGTATATTAGGGATATGGCAGGAGGTGCCCATGGTTTTATTGTGAGGAACCATCCCAGCATTCGCGTGGAGCGATCTGGAAAACCATGGAAACCCAGATCAGGATGGCCGAGAGCTTTATCGAAAGCTATTCGTGTCCGATTTTAAGTTTACTCGCCCGGTAAATCCTTTCTGTTCCATTCCCTAATCCTCGTGGAAAAAATCAATACAGAAAAGAATCGGCTCTAGCCCTGATTTCTCTTATCTTCTTTTCACGGTCATTCGGAGATACGAATTGTTGCTGGGTAGCAATATTTCTTTGCTGTCATTCTGAAATATGTCAGTCGTGAATTTTTCAATTAGCTTCCGTCGAGAGCACGCCTTCTGGTTTTCAGGTCTTCCCAACCTAACTCCTTCAACATCGCACTTACGCTTTCCCTCAGCTTCTATTATACCTGTCACGAATCGGGCGGCTCTTCTTTGGACCTTCTCTAATGCTCCATTAACCCCTTTTGATGGGACCCCATACAGAAACAATATTCTAAGTGAGGGACGCCACT